>JAWNNL010001066.1:0-1200000 GCA_035045005.1 Liodrosophila aerea
AATGTATGTGTGTGCCTATGTACCGCTATACAGGGCATGTATTTCGAGTATTAAATTATGGACTTAACATTAATATAGTATATCGACATAGTGATTAATAAGTAGATACAAGATTTGTAGTATGGAAGACATACGAAAAGACGTCAAGAACATGATTAAAATGATTCTTGAATTTGGATAATTCTTTTTTATTTGTAATAACAAAATTTGTATGAATTTTTTGTTGATAAATTAGTATTTGTTTTATCTATCGACTGAACTACACACACACACGCACACACACTAAGTAGTTAAGATAAAACGTTGATTATGAAAAGTACACACAATTACGAGAACGAACGAGGAATAGAAACGATTATACATGTATACGAATATATGTATGTCTTCTGTTTATATATATGTGAGTGTAGTCTGTGAAACGAATCTGTGTGTGGGTGTATGTATGTGTGCAGCAGTCAGTGTGCTATACATATCTAACTTGAATGGGCATTTGTATGGTACACTCTTGCAAATGGGTGTGTATTGAGGCGGGTCTTCTAGAGCCCACAAACTGCACAAGATATAATCAGCATTAGGTTAAGCTAGCTAAACGTCCAACTGTCAGTTAGTATCATAATAAAGTAGTCTACCTACAGTCTATTTGGAAGTAATACAGATTCTCCACGAAGCACTATGGTTAATAATCGAAATTAGCGTGGCAAAATCCATGAAATAGTTTCGATGGAATCCAAGTTGTTGGAAAATTTGAGACCTTAGAGGAGACCTAGTGTAAGGTATCATCTCGTGTAAAAATTAGGTCGATATGTCTCACCGATTGAACTATGCGATGTTGATCAGTCAGTCAGTCAGGACAAAGAACTATATATATATTTTTTATATTTAATTGTATGTCAGCTTCGACAAGGCGAAGATTTGTTCTAACCTAAAAGCTGTTTGTAAGTATCACATTTATTATTCAAAACTTTTGCAGTAGCAATTATAACAAAGTGTAAAGTAAAATTGCTGCTGACTGCTTGTTTTTTTTTCTTTTGTTGTGTAGTGTACTTTTAATTGAATTGAATTAAGTATGTATGTTTAGTATAGAATTTCAGTAGGGTAGAAAAATGGAGCAGATATATATGTATGTATGTGTAGATAGAGAGAGAGAGAGAGAGCGATAGAAAGACAGAGAGAGAGAGAGAGTAGAGAGAGAGAATTATACGTACTTGCACGCCCAACCATTTGTACGGCTCGGACGCCTTTCCGGAAGGTGGCCACTGTTTTTTGTTTCATGAAAACAGAATTGTATAGGATTCGTGTGAATAGGTAAATGATGGTAAGGTAATGATAATTGGTTTTCATTTATACTTTTCAAAACGCAAATCATTAAAACGAACTTAGAAGTTAAACTGAAACTTATTGTAAGACCTAATGACATGTTTCGATTGTTATCACAGGTTATATGATTGTTAGTATGTATAGCATATTAACTAGTTGTAATTTATTGATTATGACACATGATGCGCGAAAAAGAAGAGGATCAAATCAGAGGAAATCTCTTTCAACTATTGCATCTCTATATAGATTGTATGTCATATTTATACTGAGTATTACGATATTAGGCGATAGTATGAGACGATAAACGATTAATATAAATATAAAACTGCTTAAAATTAAATCACTTATTCATTTACAATTACCATCTATCAAAATCAATCCCTATCTTCTCCTGTCTTATGCTAGTTACCAGACTCTCAATAACCATTCTGTAATAAGCAGGGCGAGGGGTGGGTAATGGCAGGTACAAATTACTAGCACAATTAGCCAGGCTTAGTTTGTTTTTATTTTTACATAAACAAGAAGCATACGAAGAGCCTGTTTATATTTTATACTTATAATGCTGAAATTTAGAACAGATTTTTCGAATTTATGTAATGTTTTTTAAATGTTATTAGTTAATTAATTTATTTATGATTTGGGTTTCTTTTGTTTTGGGTTTCGTTTTAAAAATCGAAGGATTTAATTTTTGCTAGAATATGGTTTATTTACCGAATTCGGAAAAACTTTAGTTTTGACTGGGTTAGAAAGGCGTTTCAACACTTTAGCAGCAACAAATAAGCTATATGGGCTTTACAAACAAGTAGATAGGCACCGAAACTTGAATAATTTGATATTTGATAGTAGTATTTAATGGGTTGATTGGTCAATTTGTTTTTTTGATTATTTTTTGAGCGTACCCTCCATTGTATTCATCACCGATGTGATGCCTTGGTTGACCATCCCTGTCTGCATCATTATCATGCCCACATCTGTAAGATGGTTACGGATTTCATATACTTATGTATGTACAGGTACCAGTAAAACATACACACAGAACATTTACAGTTAGAGGACCCTTCTTACTGGATGCTTAAGCTCTATATGCACTATAGTAACGATATGCAACAAGAAACAAATTTTGATCGTGAAATCGCACTCTAAAATAGGATTACAAAATTGTACGAAATATTTAAAAGTGATGTCTCAAAATCGAGGTAAATAATATTTTGAATGCAGAATGTCTCAAGACACACGCTAGACGCATCAGTTTTATTTTAAGTATTAAATTATTTAATTTTTAATATATTTAAGATTATTCAAAGTGCGACTTCATGTTCATAATCTCAAAGATATCTAGTGCAATTGCAGTTGGAATAAGATCTGCATTAGGCTCAGGGATTTTCAGTAAAATGCTGAAGCCAGATGCAGGAAACACAAACTTACTAACTACTTAGAACATTGCAGCTATTGTATGGATACATATCCAATTATTTACAATATATATATATAGTATGTATGTAATGTATATGTTATGCTACATAGAAATTAAATACATAAACATGCAGGTCTAACCGCACTTTTGAGGTGCTGAAAAGTAAACTGTACAGTTGGCTAACAAATCAATCTATATAGTTGAGGTGTTCCTGCTCAAAGGGGTGGATGTGATCAGTTACAAGTTAAAATTGAAGTTCAAGTTAAAAAAGAGGATAGAAACGTATTTATAAGTATGTATACAAGTAAGTATATGTGTTGGCTGCATTTAACGTACATACAAACAAAATGATCATTTTGTAAGTTCGATTTGGCATTAAAAACTTCCAAAAACTCTGTGAGTTGTGAGTGGTTGTGACAATTGGCCGTGTATTAGTTGTATAGATAGTATGTGTGTGTGTGTGTGGGTGTGTAAATGGTGTTGTTGATTAATTTAGATTTACCTAAGTCATCAAACTTGCTCCTAGCTGAACAGTCGACTGTGGGACAAAATCATGACATTTATGGCATTTATTGCAATTATTATGCGATCGATTTCATTAGATCAGAGTATAGTTATCATTATAGTTATTCAGTTTTACGATTATCATGTGCATTATTATATTGCAGTAGTCGTTGGTGTTGTTCATGTTGTTTCGGTTAGAGGGGCCACAGGCACCACAATGTGGATTTAAATAGTAGTAGTAGTAGTATATGTATGTGGTACAGAGAATATAATAATAATAATAAAAACCGTGTGTAGTAAACACAGATACAAATATTCATATTAAACAGTATACGTATGAGTAAATAGAATTATTAATATATCATAGATTAGTGGCATCATTGTATATAGTAGTTGTAGGTATAGATAGAGATTAATTTTAAACGCTGCTTAATTTGAATTCCTCGATTTCTAACCTGCCTGCAGTTCTGCAATCTTAAGACTAATTGTTTCCTATACTTAAAGACTATGGGAATTTCGCGAAACTTCTTGAAAATCAAAATCAAAATAATCAAATACAATATCTTGAGTAAATAGAAATAAATGGAACCCAAATACACATACATAGATATGCTCTAATTAGAGGCAATTAAGTGGTACAAAATGTGCTTACAGTTTTTGCATTTGCACTTCTTGATGAGCGTCTCATCCTTGATGTCCTCATGACAAGCCTTGCAATAGAACCACGCACTGTAGAATGTTTGGTAAACACTGAGTACATGTATACATACTAATGATGGAGACTGTGACTTACCGCTTAACCTCATCAGCGCTTTGTGCTATAAAGAATCCCTGCGTGTTCGCCTGGATCTTGGCACCACGCGGATTTATGGAAATCTTGCTATCTGCACCCTCCTCAGCACCTTTTATCTCAATGGCAAGCAGCAGTAGCTTTAGCTTGGAGAAACACAGTCTAGATGGTAGCAAAGAAAAGTACACATGGAGAAATGATTGTGTTAGTTGAGAAGTGTGAGGATATTGAGTAGATGTTACTCAGTTAGATCTAGACAAAAATTGCATATACAAATACTTGAAACACTACACTACAGAGTGTAGCTAAACCTTGTCAAACATGGCATGCGTTTCGTGTGGTATGTGCGTTCAAAAGCGTACACTGTAAAAGATGTTATTGCACTTCACAATTTGTTACATTCGCATGCTAAACAAAATGCCAAAAATACGTAATAAAATTATAATATTAAATGGAATAGTTATTAAAATTATTGTTAATTTATAAATTTATTAATTCGCTATGAGCTTTATTCGGGTGATTTGGCACAAGTAAACTGTGGGACATATAAAAACGTTACATTACGCACATGCAAATATGAGCAGGATCTTGATATTTGACACAAAAGCAACTGTATTTGCAATGTACATACATACATTGTACATCAAGGTATGTAATGTGCCATAAGCCAGTGGAACTCAAGCTGGATTGGATAGAAGCGAAATTGGTAGCAAAACGAGCAATGTCTTGGTAGCAATTGAGTTAATGCATATATTATGGGTTCAGTATTGTATTATGAAACTAACTAATCTCTCCTTAGAGTCTGCTAACACAAAACTCCCATTAGCCCACCCTGAAGTATTACAGCGTAAGACTTGGAAACACTTGTCAAATAAACCTAACGAATGACCTAAAGATAATATCGATAGAAACATTTTTGTTAAAGCACTAATACACATTACACTTTGCGAAATAAATTGTATAAAATTTTGTCAAATTAGCTGTAAGTAAGTAACATAAATAGTAGTACAGAATTGAAAGAATAGATATAAATCAAATTTTGTTAAAATTTAGACACAGTCTAAACTGTTCGATCCACAAATCTGAGGTCCTAGTATACTTAGGTAAGTCTCTTGAGCAAAGTACAAAGTTTTATTAATTATTTAATATATTTGTAGTACTCGTAAAAATCGAGATCTAAACTATAAGAACATTTAGTTAATACAGTCTTAGCCAATAACAGAATTTTTTCTCATGAGAGAGTTCAAAGCTTTAATTGAAGTAGTATTTGAATGTTTTTCAAAGCCCGCAACCAAATTACTATGCAGAATTCAATGAAGGCACAATGTTAAGCTGCTGAAAGTCTCTATTCGAGTATAAGGTTATGTATGAAACTGATCTGAATGCTCTTTATATAGAGGACGAGTATGTACTATGTGTGTATGTAGGCTAAGTAAAGGTAAATGTAAGTAAGTAAGTAGTACTTTAGTTGTAATTAGGGGACAAAAGTAGTAGAAGTAATTAAATATAGTTTAAGGAATAAATCAAAACAGAAACGAATTCAAGTGTCAAGGAAAATGATTATGTCTTTAGATAGTATAGTAAACAATAAAATCATTAACTAAATTATTGTACAAGGCAAAAAGTATAGTATTTTTTATACAGTTGTTTGGTTAATAAGTATTATTAGTATTATAATTATTCTTTTTTGTTTTTTGATCTTTTTTGTTTCGTTTTTCGCTAATTTCTCATTTTGGAGTCTTACTCGCCGGCTTGTGGGAATGTCATGCCGGTAAATGAAGGTGATAGAGTTTCGGTGTACATCTCACACCCTGTACCTTGAATCATTTTGCCAGGCCTGTGTGTCTGGTGACTGAAAGTTAGAAAATGGTTTCGTTGTGGTTTGGATTTAGTAAGTTCGCTAATGTAACTACGTGGCAATTGTTTATGGTTTCATTGTTGTTAGAATTGTTTTTTAGGTTTATTTTTTCTGGGTACTTGGGTACTTGTTTGTTGTGGCTCTGGTTCATGTACATGTTGCTAGTGTAAGGTTTGAAAGGCTGTTGAATTCGTATACGAATTCATCAAAGCGCATTTGTATCCATCAGATACTTTAGCGTTTCCCCAATTTTAGATTCGACTCTTAAGATGTTTATGTGTCTGTGTCTTGGTCATTGGCAGTGCATGTGTAGGCTTAGTGTTAGTCTTCGACATTGGCTTGGCATTGGCAAACTTCTTATCACATTTAACATTTTAGCTTTCCACAGACAGTTTTGTACATATATATACTATAGCTTACAACTTGGAGGGTTTTCTGTAAAACATTGGTATTAGTATAGCTTTATGGGCACTTTGAGCAGAAATACAAACGAATTGTTCAACCAAAAATATCAAATAAATTATACCAAATAATCATAATAGTCAAACAAAATACATATACCATAAATCAAATGAAATTAAACTCAGATGCACGCTGCATTTTTAGTCCGGAATGAAGAGAGCACAGCACATTAAATTACCATACAATTAGCGTATTTTTTTTTCAGTGTAGGTGTAAATTGTGATATATGTGTTTGTATGTGTATGTATGTATGTGTTCATAGTGTAAGATACTTTTATTTTTGAGCAGGATTTAAACACAGCTGTCTGGCTTTAAACTTGATGGAAATTATAAGAAATAATAGGCAAGAATTTTTATTGGCAAACATTGAAGGCATTTAAAACATTGAGAACATTAAGTACACAAAGAATTGGCAAAAACATCAACTAATTTCTCAGAGTGTACTGAGTGTAAGTGTTCCGTATTCATTGTTTTTGTTTCAATATCTTAAGTTGCACTATGCAACAACCAAAAAAAACACTCTCTTTATACCAATTGAAGTATCTAAAAAGAGTTTTTAATTATCAATACAACGACAAATGAACAACAAGTTATTTACTATATCATAAATAAAATGTTTTAAAAATACAACAAATAAAATAACACTTAACAAAATCTGAATCTTGTTTACTTTTTTCATATTGGAGTTTTTTAGTGAATAATCGAATAATCGATTTGGTTTAGTTTGTTGCTATAGTGTAATTTAGAGTTTACCAGACAGAGAGTTTGAATGTAAACGTTCTGCATATGCGAAACTTTTGCAATTTCAAATCAACACAGACAACTTAAAATATATACATCAATCAGAAGATAATAATGAGCAAAGTGTGTGTGTGTGTGTGTGTATGTGTGTGTACGTGTGAATATGTGTATTTCGGAACATGTGTGTGTGTGTGTCTGTGTTTATGGTATTTGTATTTCTAACGCTGCACGATTAACAAGTAGTTGAATAGGTATTATAACAGTAGATACGATAGAACCAACAACCACAACTGCATAGGTAGCATATATAGAAATGGATCACCGTTTCTGTGTAACTCACCAGTGGCCTGAGCAAATGGTATTCCAATAAATGTGGGACTCAATGTTTCTGTATACATTTCCATGCCAGTGCCCCTGTAGACAATCATTTGTCCAAGATTGCATTTCTGGTGATTCATAGGGTTAAAAAGCAATGTACATACATAATATAGAGAGATTGATTGATTGTGTTGATGCTTGCTCAACTGCAATGTGACAGAGAGTCCCTGTCTTTATCGCATCATCACATTCCTCATATAGATTCCAAAGCTAGTTTATCTCTATTCGTTGCCTGCTTTACATATATTTTCATTATATTTGTAAGTTCTTGGATACCAGTTGTGTGCTTGTGTCAGGTTTCTTTGTCTAGGGAGGCTCACGAATGCATTAATCACTCGGGCTGATACTTACCGTCTTGAAAGACCTCATAGCGAACAGATTGGCCATCATTGTGGAGAATCCTGCGCCAAACAGCTCTGCGCTATAAAGCCCAGTTTCAATTCTGCCAGGCAAATGACATCATCGCCCTGCTTCCAGTCCCACAATTGAGATGCTGCTGCCAGAACCGTGCAATAACAATAATAGTATTAATTCATCTGAATGATGGGACTAAGCCCTACCTTGTTGTGGTATTGCATCAATTGAATGATGACACGGATGTCATCGCTGTAGTTCTTTATCGAGCACAACTTCTATTCCCTGCCACTGTTGGCAGCATCTTCTGCGTCGGGATCTTGGCAAGGTATATCTGTTAGCCACACAGGAGGGGCATTGGCTTCGTGTACCTTTGATGATGAAGGACACTCGATTAGTCATAAATGGCAATTATTTTTTGTTTATACTTGTTAGACATTTGTACATGTAAGTCGTTTGTCAATGTCTTAGTCAGAGCTAAGTACATATGTATGTATAGTAGTAGAGTATGGTATTTGGTGTCTCTTGAGATGCAGTACAGCTTTGTCTATGAACAGGTAAAGTTAGTAAGCGGTTTACATTGACTGCACAACTATATTTGGTACAAGTATTTAGTATGTTGTTGAAATGTCAGAAGTGCGGTGTTTGTGTGTTCGTTTTAATATTAGTAAAGATGTCTCTTGTTTTTCTTGCATAACATCAAGTTGTTATACTTTTGTCTTTGGCAACACCAGCGATAGGGAGACAGAAAGCAGTATTCAAAGCTTGTTACAATTTTTTCTTCTTTTTTTTTGTGTTTTAGTTTCAGGAGTTTTTTCATTTTGTTTTCAACCTTGATTTTATAGGTAACAACAACAATAATAATAACAACTCAAAAAGCGTGAATCTGGTGCTTGGGTGAAGGGTGACGTACACAGAGGAGAACACGCTGTTGTTCAGGTGTCTTTAGAATTAGTAACGAAAGATCAAAACAAGATACGAACAAAAGATTCAAATCAAGTGGGAAATATATAGAATTAACTACAAGCTACTGTAGCAAGATTTACATGCAGCATGCAACACTTATTCTTATACAAGGCACTACTCTTTCTTACAAAATCTGAAAATGCTGGCAGTGCTAAAAATTTTGAATATCATTAGTATTATATTATACAAAAAGTAATCAATTAAATGTACATATATCTAAGTATCTGTATTTACATATGTGCTATTTCACAAGTATGTATATACACTTGCCAACATAGATGCTAACGAGTATTATTTTGAGCATTGCTCTCAGAAACTTGCATACGACTATTCTCTCATCTGACTCTGAATCTGAATTTTGCTTTCTATCTTAAGTAAGTAAAATTATCTCAATTTTTATACCTGCGAAATGTATAGTAAACTAACTATTTTAGTTACACAAAGGTACACAATAAAAAATGTACCACAACATATATTTTAACATCGTTTTCTATTGTATTTCATCGGTTAAAGCATTAAAATATTCCCTTCTGATCTAACTTCTAGGAACTCCTCACTAAAACACCAATCTTTAGCTTTGAAAGTCCCTGACAAATGACGATATCTTCTTTGGTAACTTTTTCATAAGAATCTAAGCCTTATATACTACTTAAACCTTAAACCTTAAACAGATATGCTAAATGTATAGTATATGTAAAAAAACACTATATACTATACATTTGTTTTCAATTAAGAGTAATTATATAATAATTTATTGCTGACAGTTTACAGGTGAGTAATGTACACAAATCAACATCAATAGTATAAAGTGTGTAGTGTTTGGCTCTCAGTGTATTAGTGGATTAAGATACAGGTTTATCAAATTACACATTGGTTAATACTTTACTATCTTTAGCTACCAACTGATATATATTGCAAAATGAATATTGTATTGTATTAAAGTACGGTTTCTGTTATTGTTTAAACTAAAGCCAGCAAAAAAAGGTAGAAAGTTTATGGCTATTAGTACATACATACATATATAAACATTACATTACATAGATACGTATATAGTCAGTACATCTTCATGGGGTTAATATACATAGTAATTACATACATACATATGTGTGTTAGAGTGTTCGTTATTGTTTATTATGTAGAATGTCTGGTTTTGTTATTGAAATTGGAATTGACAAAAACGCACAAAATAAAACGAAACCAAATTTGTTGAAAGCAAACTCATTAAATGAACATACGATAACCAACATAGAGAAACATATAAAAATAAAGACAAGTTTTACCTTAACCCTCTGCAGATCAATCGGATTCATAATGGTTCCTTGGAAGAATTCCACGGTGGTAAAATCGACGTTTGAATAAACCCTCAAGTTCCAAATCGGGTGGTTTACTTTTGAATTTAGTTTATTTAGATTTTTTAACGCACACATTTTTATGATTGGAGTTTGGAGGATTTTATTTTTATTTTTGGAAAAATAGTATAAATTTTTAGAGTAGTATTGTGTTATTGTAAATGTTCCAATGTACACAGTTTATTATATTAAGAATATATTGAAATAATAAAGGTATTTCAGTGGAGTGGAGAGGATCGTAACACAATTATATAATTTATTTATTTTTAGTGCGGTTCAAGTGTGCAAATAAAAGAAAGAAATGTAAATAAAAGTAAATTAGAAATACACAGTGCTTAGTTTTGTCCAAAATTAAGTAGGCAAGGAATGAAAATATCGAGTTAGTATTAAAATAAAATCTATTATCGAAAGAGTGAAATTATTATACCCTTACAAATATCTTTACTGAAGGACTAAGTCCATTTGTAAGAGTGTAATAATAATAATAATAATAAACATTCAAAAATCCAAAACTAAACCTATGTTTGGAATTGTTTATAACGTTTGCATACAAAAATAAAAGACAAGAAAAATCCCTAATGGTGTTTGAAATACCTTAAATAATCTGAACTATAAGCTAAACTTAACTACTTAGAAAAGTCAATTTATTTATGGAATAATTCGTTATGTACAAATACAAAATCAATAACATACGTATGAATGCAAAAACTTAATTATTATTTTTTAAGCTTAAAGAAAACCTTGGATGAACACAAGTATAAATGCATTAGGTACATTTATACATATATTCATTTCATTCTGAGAAATTCATATGATACAAAAGAACTTGAAAGGTTATTAAGTTGATATAGCATAAAGTGCTGCGACTAATAAGTATACAAAATTTGCATCTTACACTATGCAAAATTTAGTTATAGTATATAACTGTCCTAAAAACATAAATTAATGGAATAAAATATACAAAGTTCAAAAATGATGAAAGTATGAGCTAAGAGGACATTCCATTCAGCAGGTTATATAGTTCTTAAAGCCAACGTGAACAAATTTAAAATATATACTATATAGATATTAAAAAGTGAACTACATAAGAAAAAATACTATATTTTCTGCTTTAAATATAAATATATATTTAAAGCAGAAAATATAGTATTTTTTCTTATGTAGTTCACTTTTTAATATCTATATAGTATATATTTTAAATTTGTTCACGTTGGCTTTAAGAACTATATAACCTGCTGAATGGAATGTCCTCTTAGCTCATACTTTCATCATTTTTGAACTTTGTATATTTTATTCCATTAATTTATGTTTTTAGGACAGTTATATACTATAACTAAATTTTGCATAGTGTAAGATGCAAATTTTGTATACTTATTAGTCGCAGCACTTTATGCTATATCAACTTAATAACCTTTCAAGTTCTTTTGTATCATATGAATTTCTCAGAATGAAATGAATATATGTATAAATGTACCTAATGCATTTATACTTGTGTTCATCCAAGGTTTTCTTTAAGCTTAAAAAATAATAATTAAGTTTTTGCATTCATACGTATGTTATTGATTTTGTATTTGTACATAACGAATTATTCCATAAATAAATTGACTTTTCTAAGTAGTTAAGTTTAGCTTATAGTTCAGATTATTTAAGGTATTTCAAACACCATTAGGGATTTTTCTTGTCTTTTATTTTTGTATGCAAACGTTATAAACAATTCCAAACATAGGTTTAGTTTTGGATTTTTGAATGTTTATTATTATTATTATTATTACACTCTTACAAATGGACTTAGTCCTTCAGTAAAGATATTTGTAAGGGTATAATAATTTCACTCTTTCGATAATAGATTTTATTTTAATACTAACTCGATATTTTCATTCCTTGCCTACTTAATTTTGGACAAAACTAAGCACTGTGTATTTCTAATTTACTTTTATTTACATTTCTTTCTTTTATTTGCACACTTGAACCGCACTAAAAATAAATAAATTATATAATTGTGTTACGATCCTCTCCACTCCACTGAAATACCTTTATTATTTCAATATATTCTTAATATAATAAACTGTGTACATTGGAACATTTACAATAACACAATACTACTCTAAAAATTTATACTATTTTTCCAAAAATAAAAATAAAATCCTCCAAACTCCAATCATAAAAAAATGTGTGCGTTAAAAACTCTATATAAACTAAATTCAAAAGTAAACCACCCGATTTGGAACTTGAGGGTTTATTCAAACGTCATTTTACCACCGTGGAATTCTTCCAAGGAACCATTATGAATCCGATTGATCTGCAGAGGGTTAAGGTAAAACTTGTCTTTATTTTTATATGTTTCTCTATGTTGGTTATCGTATGTTCATTTAATGAGTTTGCTTTCAACAAATTTGGTTTCGTTTTATTTTGTGCGTTTTTGTCAAATTCCAATTTCAATAACAAAACCAGACATTCTACATAGTAAACAATAACGAACGCTCTAACACACATATGTATGTATGTAATTACTATGTATATTAACCCCATGAAGATGTACTGACTATATACGTATCTATGTAATGTAATGTTTATATATGTATGTATGTACTAATAGCCATAAACTTTCTACCTTTTTTTGCTGGCTTTAGTTTAAACAATAACAGAAACCGTACTTTAATACAATACAATATTCATTTTGCCAAATATATATCAGTTGGTAGCTAAAGATAGTAAAGTATTAACCAATGTGTAATTTGATAAACCTGTATCTTAATCCACTAATACACTGAGAGCCAAACACTACACACTTTATACTATTGATGTTGATTTGTGTACATTACTCACCTGTAAACTGTCAGCAATAAATTATTATATAATTACTCTTAATTGAAAACAAATGTATAGTATATAGTGTTTTTTTACATATACTATACATTTAGCATATCTGTTTAAGGTTTAAGGTTTAAGTAGTATATAAGGCTTAGATTCTTATGAAAAAGTTACCAAAGAAGATATCGTCATTTGTCAGGGACTTTCAAAGCTAAAGATTGGTGTTTTAGTGAGGAGTTCCTAGAAGTTAGATCAGAAGGGAATATTTTAATGCTTTAACCGATGAAATACAATAGAAAACGATGTTAAAATATATGTTGTGGTACATTTTTTATTGTGTACCTTTGTGTAACTAAAATAGTTAGTTTACTATACATTTCGCAGGTATAAAAATTGAGATAATTTTACTTACTTAAGATAGAAAGCAAAATTCAGATTCAGAGTCAGATGAGAGAATAGTCATATCAAGTTTCTGAGAGCATTGCTCAAAATAATACTCGTTAGCATCTATGTTGGCAAGTGTATATACATACTTGTGAAATAGCACAATGTAAATACAGATATTTAGATATATGTACATTTATTTGATTACTTTTTGTATAATATAATACTAATGATATTCAAAATTTTTAGCACTGCCAGCATTTTCATTTTGTAAGAAAGAGTAGTGCCTTGTATAAGAATAAGTGTTGCATGCTGCATGTAAATCTTGCTACAGTAGCTTGTAGTTAATTCTATATATTTCCCACTTGATTTGAATCTTTTGTTCGTATCTTGCTTTGATCTTTCGTTACTAATTCTAAAGACACCTGAACGACACGTGTTCTCTGTATACCTGTGTGTACGTCACCCTTCACCCAAGCACCGGATTCACGCTTTTTGAGTTGTTATTATTATTGTTGTTGTTACCTATAAAATCAAGGTTGAAAACAAAATGAAAAACTCCAGAAATATGAACTAAAACACAAAAAAAAGAAGAAAAAATTGTAACAACTTGAATACTGCTTATTGTCTCCCTATCGCTGGTGTTGCCAAAGACAAAAGTATAACAACTTGATGTGTATGCAAGAAAAACAAGAGACATACTTATAATATTAAAACAAACACACAAACACCGCACTTCTGACATTTCAACAACATACTAAATACTTGTACCAAATATAGTTGTGCAGTCAATGTAAACCGCTTACTAACTTTACCTGTTCATACGACAAAGCTGTACCGTACTCAAGAAACACCCAATACCATACTCTACTACTATACATACATATGTACTTAGCTCTGACTAAGACATTGACAAACGACTTACATGTACAAATGTCTAACAAGTACTATTGACATAAATTGCCATTTATGACTAATCGAGTGTATTTCATCATCAAAGGTACACGAAGCCGATGCCTGCCTGGTGCTAGCTAACAAATATTGCCAAGATCCCGACGCAGAAGATGCTGCCAACATAATGAGAGTTATCTCGATAAAGAACTACAGCGATGACATCCGTGTCATCATTCAATTGATGCAATACCACAACAAGGTAGGGCTTAGTCCATCATTCAGATGAATTAATACTATTATTGTTATTGCACTTCTATCGCAGGCGTATTTACTCAATATACCATCGTGGGACTGGAAGCAGGGCGATGATGTCATTTGCCTGGCAGAATTGAAACTGGGCTTTATAGCGCAGAGCTGTTTGGCGCCAGGATTCTCCACAATGATGGCCAATCTGTTCGCTATGAGGTCTTTCAAGACGGTAAGTATCAGCCCGAGTGATTAATGCATTAATCGCTACTCCCTAACAAAGAAACCTGACACAAGCACACAACTGGGGCGATATCCAGAAAATTACAAATATAATGAAAATATATGTAAAGCAGGCAATTTAAATAAGAGATAAACTAGCTTTCGATGTATCAAGTGTGATGATGTGATGATGCGATAAAGACAGGGACTCTCTGTCGCATTGCAGTTGAGCAAGCATCAACCAAATCAATCAATCTCTCTATATTATGTATGTACGTCTTTAACCCTATAGTCGCCAGAAATGCAATCTTGGACAAATGATTATCTACGGGGCACTGGCATGGAAATGTATACAGAAACATTGAGTCCCACATTTATTGGAATACCATTTGCTCAGGCCACTGAGTAAGTTGCGCAACGGGTCGTCCATTTCTATATATGCTACCTATCGTATCGTATCGTACTATCGTATCTACTGTTATAATACCTATTCAACTACTTGTTAATCGTGCAGCGTTACAAATACAAATACCATAAACACAGACACACACACACACATGTTCCGAAATACACATATTCACACGTACACACACATACACACACACACACACACACTTTGCTCATTATTATCTTCTGATTGATGTATATATTTTAAGTTGTCTGTGTTGATTTGAAATTGCAAAACGTTTCGCATATGCAGAAGCGTTTACATTCAAACTCTCTGTCTGGTAAACCTAAATTACACTATGCAACAAACTAAACCAAATCGATTATTCGATTATTCACTAAAAAACTCCAATATGAAAAAAGTAAACAAGATTCAGATTTTGTTAAGTGTTATTTTATTTGTTGTATTTTTAAAACATTTTATTTATGATATAGTAAATAACTTGTTGTTCATTTGTCGTTGTATTGATAATTAAAAACTCTTTTTAGATACTTCAATTGGTATAAAGAGAGTTTTTTTTTGGTTGTTGCATAGTGCAACTTAAGTATTGAAACAAAAACAATGAATACGGAACACTTACACTCAGTACACTGTGAGAAATTAGTTGATGTTTTTGCCAATTCTTTGTGTACTTAATGTTCTCAATGTTTTAAATGCCTTCAATGTTTGCCAATAAAAATTCTTGCCGATTATTTCTTATAATTTCCATCAAGTTTAAAGCCAGACAGCTGTGTTAAATCCTGCTCAAAAATAAAAGTATCTTACACTATGAACACATACATACATACACATACAAACACATATATCACAATTTACACCTACACTGAAAAAAAAAATACGCTAATTGTATGGTAATTTAATGTGCTGTGCTCTCTTCATTCGGAGCTAAAAAATGCAGCGTGCATCTGAGTTTAATTTCATTTGATTTATGGTATATGTATTTTGTTTGACTATTATGATTATTTGGTATAATTTATTTGATATTTTGGTTGAACAATTCGTTTGTATTTCTGCTAGAAGTGCCCATAAAGCTATGCCTATACCAATGTTTTACAGAAAACCCTCAAGTTGTAAGCTATAGTATATATATGTACAAAACTGTCTGTCGAAAGCTAAAATGTTAAATGTGATAAGAAGTTTGCCAATGCCAAGCCAATGTCGAAGCTAACACTAAGCCTACACATGCACTGCCAATGACCAAGACACAGACACATAAACATCTTAAGAGTTCGAATCTAAAATTGGGGAAACGCTAAAGTATCTGATGGATACAAATGCGCTTTGATGAATTCGTATACGAATTCAACAGCCTTTCAAACCTTACACTAGCAACATGTACATGAACCAGAGCCACAACAAGAACAAGTACCCAAGTACCCAGAAAAAATAAACCTAAAAAACAATTCTAACAACAATGAAACCATAAACAATTGCCACGTAGTTACATTAGCGAACTTACTAAATCCAAACCACAACGAAACCATTTTCTAACTTTCAGTCACCAGACACACAGGCCTGGCAAAATGATTATCTTCAAGGTACAGGGTGTGAGATGTACACCGAAACTCTATCACCTTCATTTACCGGCATGACATTCCCACAAGCCAGCGAGTAAGACTCCAAAATGAGAAATTAGCGAAAAAACGAAACAAAAAAGAATTCAAAAAACAAAAAAGAATAATTATAATACTAATAATACTTATTAACGAAACAACTGTATAAAAAATACTATACTTTTTGCCTTGTACAATAATTTAGTTAATGATTTTATTGTTTACTATACTATCTAAAGACATAATCATTTTCCTTGACACTTGAATTCGTTTCTGTTTGATTTATTCCTTAAACTACTATTTAATTACTTGTACTACTTTTGTCCCCTAATTACAACTAAAGTACTACTTACTTACTTACATTTACTTTACTTAGCCTACATACACACATAGTACATACTCGTCCTCTATATAAAAGCATCAGATCAGTTTCATACATAACCTTATACTCGAATAGAGCTTTAAGCAGCTAACATTGTGCCTTCATTGAATTCTGCATAGTAATTTGGTTGCGGGCTTTGAAAAACATTCAAATACTACTTCAATTAAAGCTTTGAACTCTCTCATAGAAATTTCTGTTATTGGCTAAGACTGTATTAACTAAATGTTCTTATAGTTTAGATCTAGATTTTACGAGTACTACAAATATATTAAATAATAATAAAACTTTGTACTTTGCTCAAGAGACTTACCTAAGTATACTAGGACCTCAGATTTGTGGATCGAACAGTTTAGACTGTGTCTAAATTTTAACAAAATTTGATTTATATCTATTCTTTCAATTCTGTACTACTATTTATGTTACTTACTTACAGCTAATTTGACAAAATTTTATACAATTTATTTCGCAAAGTGTAATGTGTATTAGTGCTTTAACAAAAATGTTTCTATCGATATTATCTTTAGGTCATTCGTTAGGTTTATTTGACAAGTGTTTCCAAGTCTTACGCTGTAATACTTCAGGGTGGGCTAATGGGAGTTTTGTGTTAGCAGACTCTAAGGAGAGATTAGTTAGTTTCATAATACAATACTGAACCCATAATATATGCATTAACTCAATTGCTACCAAGACATTGCTCGTTTTGCTACCAATTTCGCTTCTATCCAATCCAGCTTGAGTTCCACTGGCTTATGGCACATTACATACCTTGATGTACAATGTATGTATGTACATTGCAAATACAGTTGCTTTTGTGTCAAATATCAAGATCCTGCTCATATTTGCATGTGCGTAATGTAACGTTTTTATATGTCCCACAGTTTACTTGTGCCAAATCACCCGAATAAAGCTCATAGCGAATTAATAAATTTATAAATTAACAATAATTTTAATAACTATTCCATTTAATATTATAATTTTATTACGTATTTTTGGCATTTTGTTTAGCATGCGAATGTAACAAATTGTGAAGTGCAATAACATCTTTTACAGTGTACGCTTTTGAACGCACATACCACACGAAACGCATGCCATGTTTGACAAGGTTTAGCTACACTCTGTAGTGTAGTGTTTCAAGTATTTGTATATGCAATTTTTGTCTAGATCTAACTGAGTAACATCTACTCAATATCCTCACACTTCTCAACTAACACAATCATTTCTCCATGTGTACTTTTCTTTGCTACCATCTAGACTGTGTTTCTCCAAGCTAAAGCTACTGCTGCTTGCCATTGAGATAAAAGGTGCTGAGGAGGGTGCAGATAGCAAGATTTCCATAAATCCGCGTGGTGCCAAGATCCAGGCGAACACGCAGGGATTCTTTATAGCACAAAGCGCTGATGAGGTTAAGCGGTAAGTCACAGTCTCCATCATTAGTATGTATACATGTACTCAGTGTTTACCAAACATTCTACAGTGCGTGGTTCTATTGCAAGGCTTGTCATGAGGACATCAAGGATGAGACGCTCATCAAGAAGTGCAAATGCAAAAACTGTAAGCACATTTTGTACCACTTAATTGCCTCTAATTAGAGCATATCTATGTATGTGTATTTGGGTTCCATTTATTTCTATTTACTCAAGATATTGTATTTGATTATTTTGATTTTGATTTTCAAGAAGTTTCGCGAAATTCCCATAGTCTTTAAGTATAGGAAACAATTAGTCTTAAGATTGCAGAACTGCAGGCAGGTTAGAAATCGAGGAATTCAAATTAAGCAGCGTTTAAAATTAATCTCTATCTATACCTACAACTACTATATACAATGATGCCACTAATCTATGATATATTAATAATTCTATTTACTCATACGTATACTGTTTAATATGAATATTTGTATCTGTGTTTACTACACACGGTTTTTATTATTATTATTATATTCTCTGTACCACATACATATACTACTACTACTACTATTTAAATCCACATTGTGGTGCCTGTGGCCCCTCTAACCGAAACAACATGAACAACACCAACGACTACTGCAATATAATAATGCACATGATAATCGTAAAACTGAATAACTATAATGATAACTATACTCTGATCTAATGAAATCGATCGCATAATAATTGCAATAAATGCCATAAATGTCATGATTTTGTCCCACAGTGACTGTTCAGCCCAGGAGCAAGTTTGATGACTTAGGTAAATCTAAATTAATCAACAACACCATTTACACACCCACACACACACACACATACTATCTATACAACTAATACGGCCAATTGTCACTACCACTCACAACTCACAGAGTTTTGAAGTTTTTAATGCCAAATCGAACTTACAAAATATCATTTTGTTTGTATGTACGTTAAATGCAGCCAACACATATACTTACTTGTATACATACTTATAAATACGTTTCTATCCTCTTTTTTAACTTGAACTTCAATTTTAACTTGTAACTGATCACATCCACCCCTTTGAGCAGGAACACCTCAACTATATAGATTGATTTGTTAGCCAACTGTACAGTTTACTTTTCAGCACCTCAAAAGTGCGGTTAGACCTGCTCCTCTCTCCTGGCCCACCCTCTCCCTAACACATACACACACCAAAACCCATTTTCTTTCTAAATGTGTATATTTTGAACTCGAAAGGAGTATTTTCCTCTATCCCACGATATTGCAATTTAGCTTAAGATTGGCTCTTATATACACTGCACACTACCACATACCCTTACCTTACCTTACCGAAGGCTATATACTACACTTGAACTGTAAATATGTTTGTGCCATATGCAACTCGTTTTTTCCTTTGTTTCTTTTCAACACTGAAATACTGCCGCAGAATTTGATCCAATTTTGATCCCATATGTTGAAATTATTTCTTTATTACATACATATTATCAAGCTTCGCGCTATGTGTGGATCGTTATGTTAACTCCCAAATTCATATCAAACTGCGATATTGATTCTCTAAAGAATTATATATACTCTATATCAATATGATTTCTCAGTGTGCATGGAAAGGCATATTCATGCATTTCATTTATGTTTTATCTCGAAAAGTTCCAAAATGCTTTTATTACTAATCTAATTTAAGCAACAATTTGTGAAAGTATATGTTTGATATCAATTTTAAAATGCACCAATTTTTTGAGACCATGTCTAGCTACGCCTTTCTCTACCTTCGTCTCTTTTCAAATATATCGCTGTGCTCTATTTTTTTGATACCTAAATGTTAAAATAAAATATGAAATAATGAATCAAAGTGATTTGTGCATGGAATTGATGAAAGCACAAAACTCGATTATAACATATACTACTATATATACTCTTACAATCACTGATTATGATAACTACTATGTTATTTTTTCTACTAATTTTTGCAGCTCTGATTTATGATTCCCCTCAACTTTTGTACATTCCTATTATTACTAGTAGAATTAAGTCATTTAAACGCTGCGTCAGTTTCTACCACCAGTTTTGAGTTACTTTTCTCATCTTTTTGGCGTGGCACATACCTCAACTCCAGTTATAAATTAATATTAAAATTGTTAAGTAAATAAGAACATATACTTAAGCGTAGATAATCAACCCCTGTTGTCTCTATCTATCTATCTCCCCCCTCTCTCTTTGTCTGTCGCTGTCTCTGAAAAGTGTAAATAATTCTTATCGATCGATATACTAAGTGAACTTTAGTCTAACTCGTACTTTTGACAAATTGAATTGTGAATTGTCGTCTGTCATCTAACATAGGTCTTGTTGCCGAATAATAATGATGTTTATGTATTTAATTTCTATGTAGCATAACATATACATTACATACATACTATATATATATATTGTAAATAATTGGATATGTATCCATACAATAGCTGCAATGTTCTAAGTAGTTAGTAAGTTTGTGTTTCCTGCATCTGGCTTCAGCATTTTACTGAAAATCCCTGAGCCTAATGCAGATCTTATTCCAACTGCAATTGCACTAGATATCTTTGAGATTATGAACATGAAGTCGCACTTTGAATAATCTTAAATATATTAAAAATTAAATAATTTAATACTTAAAATAAAACTGATGCGTCTAGCGTGTGTCTTAGACATTCTGCATTCAAAATATTATTTACCTCGATTTTGAGACATCACTTTTAAATATTTCGTACAATTTTGTAATCCTATTTTAGAGTGCGATTTCACGATCAAAATTTGTTTCTTGTTGCATATCGTTACTATAGTGCATATAGAGCTTAAGCATCCAGTAAGAAGGGTCCTCTAACTGTAAATGTTCTGTGTGTATGTTTTACTGGTACCTGTACATACATAAGTATATGAAATCCGTAACCATCTTACAGATGTGGGCATGATAATGATGCAGACAGGGATGGTCAACCAAGGCATCACATCGGTGATGAATACAATGGAGGGTACGCTCAAAAAATAATCAAAAAAACAAATTGACCAATCAACCCATTAAATACTACTATCAAATATCAAATTATTCAAGTTTCGGTGCCTATCTACTTGTTTGTAAAGCCCATATAGCTTATTTGTTGCTGCTAAAGTGTTGAAACGCCTTTCTAACCCAGTCAAAACTAAAGTTTTTCCGAATTCGGTAAATAAACCATATTCTAGCAAAAATTAAATCCTTCGATTTTTAAAACGAAACCCAAAACAAAAGAAACCCAAATCATAAATAAATTAATTAACTAATAACATTTAAAAAACATTACATAAATTCGAAAAATCTGTTCTAAATTTCAGCATTATAAGTATAAAATATAAACAGGCTCTTCGTATGCTTCTTGTTTATGTAAAAATAAAAACAAACTAAGCCTGGCTAATTGTGCTAGTAATTTGTACCTGCCATTACCCACCCCTCGCCCTGCTTATTACAGAATGGTTATTGAGAGTCTGGTAACTAGCATAAGACAGGAGAAGATAGGGATTGATTTTGATAGATGGTAATTGTAAATGAATAAGTGATTTAATTTTAAGCAGTTTTATATTTATATTAATCGTTTATCGTCTCATACTATCGCCTAATATCGTAATACTCAGTATAAATATGACATACAATCTATATAGAGATGCAATAGTTGAAAGAGATTTCCTCTGATTTGATCCTCTTCTTTTTCGCGCATCATGTGTCATAATCAATAAATTACAACTAGTTAATATGCTATACATACTAACAATCATATAACCTGTGATAACAATCGAAACATGTCATTAGGTCTTACAATAAGTTTCAGTTTAACTTCTAAGTTCGTTTTAATGATTTGCGTTTTGAAAAGTATAAATGAAAACCAATTATCATTACCTTACCATCATTTACCTATTCACACGAATCCTATACAATTCTGTTTTCATGAAACAAAAAACAGTGGCCACCTTCCGGAAAGGCGTCCGAGCCGTACAAATGGTTGGGCGTGCAAGTACGTATAATTCTCTCTCTCTACTCTCTCTCTCTCTCTGTCTTTCTATCGCTCTCTCTCTCTCTCTCTATCTACACATACATACATATATATCTGCTCCATTTTTCTACCCTACTGAAATTCTATACTAAACATACATACTTAATTCAATTCAATTAAAAGTACACTACACAACAAAAGAAAAAAAAACAAGCAGTCAGCAGCAATTTTACTTTACACTTTGTTATAATTGCTACTGCAAAAGTTTTGAATAATAAATGTGATACTTACAAACAGCTTTTAGGTTAGAACAAATCTTCGCCTTGTCGAAGCTGACATACAATTAAATATAAAAAATATATATATAGTTCTTTGTCCTGACTGACTGACTGATCAACATCGCATAGTTCAATCGGTGAGACATATCGACCTAATTTTTACACGAGATGATACCTTACACTAGGTCTCCTCTAAGGTCTCAAATTTTCCAACAACTTGGATTCCATCGAAACTATTTCATGGATTTTGCCACGCTAATTTCGATTATTAACCATAGTGCTTCGTGGAGAATCTGTATTACTTCCAAATAGACTGTAGGTAGACTACTTTATTATGATACTAACTGACAGTTGGACGTTTAGCTAGCTTAACCTAATGCTGATTATATCTTGTGCAGTTTGTGGGCTCTAGAAGACCCGCCTCAATACACACCCATTTGCAAGAGTGTACCATACAAATGCCCATTCAAGTTAGATATGTATAGCACACTGACTGCTGCACACATACATACACCCACACACAGATTCGTTTCACAGACTACACTCACATATATATAAACAGAAGACATACATATATTCGTATACATGTATAATCGTTTCTATTCCTCGTTCGTTCTCGTAATTGTGTGTACTTTTCATAATCAACGTTTTATCTTAACTACTTAGTGTGTGTGCGTGTGTGTGTGTAGTTCAGTCGATAGATAAAACAAATACTAATTTATCAACAAAAAATTCATACAAATTTTGTTATTACAAATAAAAAAGAATTATCCAAATTCAAGAATCATTTTAATCATGTTCTTGACGTCTTTTCGTATGTCTTCCATACTACAAATCTTGTATCTACTTATTAATCACTATGTCGATATACTATATTAATGTTAAGTCCATAATTTAATACTCGAATACATGCCCTGTATAGCGGTACATAGGCACACACATACATTCCCACATACCTGCATACATACACACATATATAGATAACTACAACTTCGGTTTATGTTCGTTTTATTAGGATTGGGTTAACAGTATGGGGCTGAGGATTGAAACAAGTTTCCCTCGTATATCCAGCACATATTGTACTATATCCGAACTACACTGAACAACACTTTTCAGTTTCGAATTAAACACAAAATTTCTCACTCTGGGGTTTTGCTTTTGTTTATGTATACCAAATCTTACCTCTACTATATTATACCTCTAATCGTAACTGTAATTGTTTGTACCAACTGCTTCTACATAATACTATGTACTTACATATATGTCTGTGTGTGTGTAGAAGACGATGAATACTCGTTGTCAAGTAAGTCCAACTAACCTCATGTTATTCATAAACTCGATAAAAACGAAAACTTTTACACCACAATAAATTTTATAGACGCATTTGTATTTGTCATTAAAACATTTACTAGGTTTCACAATTATAATTAGAATTTATGAATTTTCCTTATGGTGCCAGTGCACGTCTTTCTTTTGAGTGTATTTTCCTTTTGAATTCCTTTCTTTCCGAATCTTTTTCGAGTGTGGTTTTTGTGTTAAACTAGCTTATACATAGTATAGGTTTTAAGAGCTTTATAAACTATGAAAAAATATTAAATTACAGCAACTTGCCCACAACTTTGGATCATGATCACCAGAAATAAGCAGAACCAGTCTTAAAAATTAAATATAAACTTTGAGCATTTAATAATGTTAGTAACTAATAAGCCAATGCTAAAGGAGTAAAGTAGGTGCTAGATTTGCCTAACAGTGATTTAAATTGAAAGAAACCAACTAATACTTAACTAGTTAAATAGTTAATTCTAAATGATTGTCAACTGTACGCTTTCATAATTAGTTAAGATCATGTTCTTAATGTTGCCGTATAATGTTCTTAACAAAACCGAAAAGTATCTATACTTATAAAGCTTTATCCAAATAGCAAATGTGCCTATGCCAACGCCTGCTTAACTTGCTTTTTGTAGTGTAGTGTTGTTAAACCACATTTCTTTAAATATTTGCATGTTTCTTTAATGCCTTGTAAATATGTTTAATATATATATAAAACCCGAGGAATCAAATTCCTTGAAACATTTCCCTGATCATTTGATCACAGTTATTTTCAGTTACTTGTCTTACTAAACTCCTTGTCCTGAAAATGATTTTGAAATTTATGTACTTGCTTTATGTAACACAGCGCAATTTCCACAATCTTTTGAGTTTGAACCAACACAAATTAAACAAATTCTATGTATACAAAAACGAAAATTAACCAAAGCTTCACTTAAAAATAAAAGAGCAATGCCTTACACACACCAAAATAAAAAAAAAGAACTATATACATGAATTCGATAAACTACATGAAGCTGTGCGATAACAATACCAAAAATATCTTACAGATGAACACCATCCTGCACCCACATTTACGCCACCAGATCTGCCCAAGCGGGTGCATGTGCGTGGATCTGTATCGGGTAATGTCTCCATATCAGCTTGTATGCGATTAACTAAACTATATACAGCTGTCACACATGTGATATGTCATAAGTCAGAAAAGCAAATGAAAATAACGAGAAAGGTTATTTTGACCACAGAATGTGCGCCCCCAAAAGCATACTACACATTTTTTATTTACCCACACACACACACTGACACAAATATAAGCAATTACACTGAACTTCAAGACAATTGTTTTCTGTTTTGTGTACCGTATATTCTAGTTTGCCATGTCATACGTAGTCATTCATTCAAACGCAAAAGCTCAAAAATTGCAAAGAAATTTAATTAATTCATTAACTAATCGAGTCATTTTGTATAGTGTATAATTTCTTGCGTTACTGTTGAAGAGAATTTCTCACCAAATAAATACCAACTAAATAAAATACAAAACAGTTGCTAAAGTCATATTTGAACTTGTTGATTGATATTGATATTTGAATATTGATGTCTACCTAATAACTATAACTATTTATAAAGCATTTCTCACCTAACTTTGTGTGCGTATCTGTCTGTCTATTTGTTGTTATTGTGTTTCGCTTTTGCATACATACATACTATTGCTTGTTATAAGATACTCTCTGTTTGGTTGTTTTCTGTTCCCACCATACTACTACTACTACTACTACTATGTCAGCTACACACTCCCATCCGAAGACTAACAATTACTACTCGTAGTATTCAAATCCAATACACGCGGCTCAAAAATACCTTTCTTGATTGACTTGACTAACAAATATATAACTGTAACCAATTTCTCTCTGCACTTTTGCCAAACGAGTTAAGCGAAAACCCAACTAATCGATTATAACTGCCGTCTGTCTCTATTTATTTCTCTCTTCCGACTCTGTTCTACTACTGTCAATGCTACGATAACAATAATACGCAACTGCCAATGCCAAATGCAAATGCCACAGGTGATATAACACGCGACAGAGAAGATACCAATCGTAAGTTCTCACTCTCCCTCTATCTTTCTCTCATATCTATCTCTATATTTCGCAATTACACCGAATGGTCATTGACTGTCTTTCATTCTCTTTTGGCTCTTCTTTGCAGTTCTTAACCGTAATGTGCGACGACCGAATGGTACGGGCAATGGCACCGGTCATCATATGAACAATACGGTGACCGCTGCCACAGCAGCTGCTGCTGCTGCTGCCGGTAAACAGGTGAACAAGGTGAAGCCCACGGTGAATGTGAGTCGACAGGTGGAGGGGCAGGTGATATCGCCATCGCAGTACAACAGGTGAGTGACCCATTGTTGGAGGCAGCTGCAACCACAAACTCCGAGCACCTACTTACATATGTATGTGTATACAAGTGAGCGGGAGTGCACAGCATTAACTATACTTAAACAACACATACACACACACACCACACACACACACACACACACACATGATAAAGACACGGTTTAAGTTACAAAGTATTTGAGTAATGCCACCTGCAGCAAATCGGTTGTCGAGAGTAAAACACTTTAGGCCTTCGCTCTTACTATAAGCTGCATTCTTTTGTTTCCTACTTTGCAAAGTTCTTGAAACGCCACCTTAATGTTTTATATGATTCCGTTCAGTTCCGTCACGAATTCATTATTTGTTTCAACACTTCAAAATAAAAACAAAAAAAAATAAATATATATATATTAATATACTACTACTATATTCAGTTTGATGGTCTTCACCAAAAGCCAATGCCCCGTACATATGTAAATGATCTTTAACTAACTATCAATAACCATAATACTCTTAACACCTTAACAACTCGTCCTCTTACTCACATGTTAGATAACAAAAAACCATTACCAACAATTAAAAAAAATGAAAATAATCTACAACTAAAACTACAACAATTTTTAACCTTAAGTCTAAATGTATAAAAAAACGAACAACATTTTGTTTTCAGGCCACCAGAAAACGATGCTAACCCTTATGCGGGCTATCAACTTGCTTACGAAGTTAAAAAGCTCATGTATGCGTCCATAATTTCCTAGAAATTTTTATCTTACAAAAATATCAAAAACTACTTACAAAAAACAAGCCAAAAGCGTTTTTTAACTTAGTATTCGTAAATACTTAATCAAACTTTGCGCATTTTGTTCAACATATACACAAAACATTACTATCTAATTGGTTGACTGAAAGCTATGCTATACATACTACATCAATACATCGATACATCTTCCATTTATCATTTACCAAATACATATACATTTGCATTTGTGTCATGCGTAATTCTTCTTTGACTTTGCTCTCTGTGTGCGTTTGTTTATCCGTATGTATATGTATGTCTGTATGTCTGTACATATGTATATATGTATGTATATGTTGTGTATGTATGTGCAAATGTCTGTCTGTCTGTACGTGATTGCGTCATCTCTACATACATACAAACATCTATCGTACATTAAGTCTACTACTCTACTACATATTTCATTATTTCTAACTGCCAACTTTTATGAAACAAAACCTACTACTCAGTTCTCTCAGTGTATATTGCCGAATGTGTGTCCGTGCCACTAACCATACTACTTTACTAGCTAATTACTCAATATTTCAATTATTTTAACTGTAAATAACCTTAACTGTACATACATACCTAATGCTGCATTTTTATTGCTTTCTTCATTTCATTTTTATCTTATGTCATATGGGTGAGCGTATTAGACAGTTAGCTATCGTCTCTGAACCGAGTTAATGCAGGATTGTTTTTATGACTTTCAATAATTATTAGATCTTCATTAGTTGGTTTCAATGGCTGCCATATAAATTGTTAATCAAATTGAATCTTCTTTCTACATTATCATAGTGCAACCCTGTGTTTTGAAGATCGTATCTTCTTCTAAGCAAGGTTAGAATGTTTTTACGACAGCTAAATACTGTAGTACTTTGAAATAGGCACAAGATGATCATTTTTAAATATCGACATCTAAGCTCTTTGGCGTTTTTGATAATGGATATATTTTCTATATTGTTAAATAGAGTTCCAAATCCAAATCGTGGTTAATTGGAACCCAACCAACTGATCTAAAGTATGTTCGAAGTAAAACTGTCTTAAAATGTTGAACTTTTGCAGTTGTGTATAAATTCAACTGTATTAATGGTGTTTGAAACAATTATTTGGTTTAAAAATTCCATTTGAGTTGTTGCTATAACAGCTCTTCGACTTTAATCGACTAGATTCTCCTCGTCTTTCATTTATAACTACTCGTATAATATACAATATGTAAGGTCTTGAACTTTAAAAAGGAAATCTCTACTGATTAGAGTCACTTATAGAGAGTATAACTGTCTATAAATCTAATCAGATTTAGTCATCTTTAAAGTCAATAAAAGTTGTATGTCTCTATGGTCAGTTTGTGTTAGTCTTATATGTAAAATATTGTTATAGTTATTTTATACAAATTTATAGATCGATGTATTCAATACTTACCGCACATCTGTTCATCAAATTATATGATATTTTCGAGAATTCTTTGTTTTTAATTTCAAATTGAATTTCTCAATTAATTTGATTATACATTGTTTAAACATTTCAAAAAGAATTTGCTTATTACGGAACAGCATTTAGTATTTTACCTAGTTCGAACTGAAGAGCACCAATACTAGTATAAAACACCAGGGCCAGTCCCTCGAGCATGTCCCACACTTATCACTCACTGATCTCAAGCACGTACTACAGTGGGCAGCCGCATGTGACCACCACCTGATTCCGGTAGAGATTTCTTTGAGGAATTCTTGTGTGGAGTTGAGCATTGTTTTTACATCATACTACATTGTACTTGTATTTGGCATTTGTGTTCTGGTACTCGTAATTTGGCAACTTGAATTGTTATTAGCACAAGTACTTCCTTCTCTCTATCTCTCTATCTACATACATATTATTACATTTACTATCTCTCTAGCTATTTATCGTATCAAATACACTTGATTTTTTACAATTTAATAAGCTCCAAGTACTCAAGTATTCAAGTACTCTATCTTTTTTTTTCTTAATTGAGAGAAACTCGTACTCGTAGCGTTACGAAGAACACTTTGCATTTGGATGTAGCGTTTATTTTGATTGATTGATAATCTGATATGCCATGAACATAAATTATATTATGCGTAGAATTGTAGTACACATCATGGCTAATACGTTTCACTCATTTCCTTGCCTCCAGGCCAACGAGTCGCAGCTCTGGCACAGGTACACAGAATCAAAACGGCGGCGTTTCACTGCCCGCCGGCATAGCCGATGATCAGTCCAAGGACTTTGATTTCGAAAAGACCGAAATGAAGTATGACTCAACGGGCATGTTTCACTGGAGTCCGGCCAAGAGCTTAGAAGACTGCATATTGGTAAATGATTGGAGTATACATAAGTAATTCTATATACAGTTTATTAATCGTTGGAAATTCTCTGCAGGATCGCAATCAGGCGGCCATGACGGTACTGAATGGCCACGTGGTCGTTTGCTTGTTCGCCGATCCGGATTCACCGTTGATTGGTTTACGGAATCTGGTGATGCCGCTGCGTGCATCAAATTTCCATTACCATGAGCTGAAGCATGTGGTGATTGTGGGCTCTGTCGATTACATACGACGCGAATGGAAAATGCTGCAGAATTTGCCGAAAATATCGGTGCTCAATGGTTCGCCACTGAGTCGTGCGGATCTGCGTGCCGTCAATGTGAATCTGTGTGATATGTGCTGCATATTGTCCGCTAAAGTTCCTAGTAACGATGACCCCACACTGGCTGACAAGGAGGCCATCCTGGCCTCGCTGAACATCAAGGCAATGACCTTTGACGATACGATCGGTGTGCTCAGTCAACGTGGACCGGAGTTCGACAATCTGAGCGCGACCGCTGGCAGTCCCATTGTGCTGCAGCGTCGCGGATCAGTGTATGGTGCCAATGTGCCCATGATTACAGGTAAACTGCATCGCACTAAGTTGGCCGAGTTTGCGAACGAACGAGCAAAAAGTGTCCTACCTCACATGGCTTCACCTGAGGCTGATCTGGCAATAGTAATACCAAGGGGAGGGGGTATAGTGGGTGGGGGGATGCCGTGATCTGCCTGAAGTGCTGCCCCGAATTTGTGTGGCATGAGGTGTGTTTACTAATGGACATTGTCTTTTATTGTTGGTTGTCGTTTAAAGAACTGGTCAATGATAGTAACGTGCAGTTTCTCGATCAAGACGACGACGACGATCCAGATACAGAACTGTATTTAACGCAGCCGTTCGCCTGCGGCACTGCGTTTGCTGTGAGTGTATTAGACTCGCTTATGTCCACGGTAAAGTCAAGTTTCAAACTAAAGCCACTATCTCTCCATTGAGCTGTAGTAATCCAATATCTTACCCTCTCTTATTCCACCACTACTCGTCGCTCAGACATATTTCAATCAAAATGCCTTAACGCTGATACGATCGCTGATAACAGGCGGTGCCACGCCCGAGTTGGAACTGATACTTGCCGAGGGGGCGGGCCTGCGTGGCGGCTACAGCACTGTCGACAGTCTAAGTAATCGCGATAGGTAATTATAACTATATGGTAGTCTTATGTGTTTTGATTGTATTCAATTAATTTTATACATTTCTTCTCAGATGTCGCGTGGGACAAATATCGCTATACGATGGACCACTAGCACAGTTTGGTGAATGCGGCAAGTATGGTGATCTGTTTGTGGCCGCACTCAAATCGTATGGCATGCTGTGCATAGGCCTCTATAGGTTCAGGGACACTAGCTCCAGCTGTGATGCGAGCAGCAAACGTTATGTAATAACCAACCCACCCGATGACTTCTCATTACTGCCAACAGATCAGGTAAGCAAAGTGCTTTAATAGTTATTTTAACCATAATTTTCTTAAGAATATTGGCAATAGTTTTAGCAATAGTTAGTGCAGTAGTTAATAGTACAAAGAATGTAGATTATGTATAGTCTAGACCAGTGTTGCCCAAAACTCATAATTCCTGTCACATGTGCGCTTTGCTGAGCAGCGCTGCTTTGGCACACAAAAGGAGATTATCTTACATCGCATTCGAAAAATCGTAAAATCAGCAAAGCGTGACGCCTGTATGTGTGCGAGCAGAGGCTGTGCGTGTGAAAACAGCGCTGCCAAGCAAACCTCACATGTGATAGGAGTTACGAATTTCGGGCATCACCGGTCTAGACAGTTAAATAAATAAAATATTTAATTTGTATATTTATCACTCCGAGTATTTCAAACGCTATTTCATTAGCAAAAATTGTTATTTTAATATTTAATTTAATTCAGTTTTGATAGTATTTTATATGGATTTTTAATTTCTCTTAAAAAGTACCACAACTTATATGAATCTTATCATTCTTCTAGGTATTCGTTTTAATGCAATTCGATCCCGGCCTGGAGTACAAACCGCCCACAGTACGTGCGCCCCCTGGCGGTCGAAGCACAAATACGCAGGGTTCCGGTGTCGGCGGGGGCGGCTCAAACAAAGATGAAAACTCTTGATTGTTACTGTGTAGCGCCTTAACTGATGGTCCTTATTCGTACATTTGAACAATGCAGCAGTTATTAATGCACCGAGCAGCACATTTATGCCACAAATATTGGCATATTGTAACACGTAAAAATAAAAGAAAAGAAAGACATTGTACTAGCTGTAACGAAATCAAAAAAATGTTTAGCCAAATGGTTTTCATCTCTATTATGTATCTATTGTCATAAGTGTGTTGCTCAGTGCTTTTTATATTTGTGAAGACAGTGCAGATGGCGAGGATGGCCCATATTATCGACGAACGTTGTCTAAATTCAGAAATGTCTTCACAAATATAAAAAGAAAATCAAGTTGTTCCTTTACAACGACAACAACTGCAAATCTATCTACAACCATTGTTCAAATGTCAGCTGATTGCTTCCCACACCATTCCGTATGCCTTTTAGAACCTTGAAATTATCATACTTATTTACTATTGTATAATTTGCTATTGATCAGATACTTCCTTTAATTTCTTTCAATTATATTACAATTTGATTTGCTTGTATTTTGGTTTAGTAGTACCTGTAAGTAAAATATATACGTATATGATTTCTTTGTTTGAAAATATTTGTTCTTTTTTTCTTATCACTTGCAAAAACAATCACAAACAACGGGTATGTATGCATAATTTGATTAATTCTTCTACATTATTTGCCTCATTTTCATTATCTACTTTTCATTATCATTGTTTAGATTATGAGTTCACTTCATGGTGCTATCATTGCATTACAAAAACTATAATTCGATTTGAAAAATCATCTCAATGGTGTGACGTGAGCAATTGGGAACCATTAGTGAGGTAAGCTACACATTAGACAACAAAACCAAACAAAATCTACTGATAACTACTGATAACAAAGAATACAAGAAGAACAAACAGACAACAATCTGATGTAAGACATCAGCATACATATAATTCTAAACGTAAAACCTAAATGCATTCAATATATGAATTATGCAAATTATGCAGCAACAACAACAACAACAACAATTACTCTAAGGCATAAACTACAGCTAAAACTAAATACATACGTAACAAAAACAAAACGAAAATCACATTTGAGAAATGTTTGATACATTATTTGTATGTAGCTAAAGCAAAGCAAATTGAAGGCAAATGAATCAGAAAACCAAAAGTTGTGTCAGCATTCAAGTTCAAAAACTGCATTTAGATGTTTCTGAGCATGCGCAAAAAAATAAAATAAAAATAAAATACAAAAACAAAAAAAAAAAACAATAAAAGATTTATATAAACATATTACTAAATATAATTTAACTAGAATAATGTTAGCCGAAACACAAGTAAATCTTAGCGATATTTCAATTATAAAAAACTATATAAAAATAAAAAAAAACAATCAGCTATTGATATTGAGTAACTACGAAACAAAATTCATGCCCGATTCCAGAATTTTATAACAGAAAACCAAAAACCACAAAAGTAAATGGTTGTTTATACCTTACATACGGATCACACACATATTTTAACATCTCACACCATCTTGTTAATATTTATGTATATGTGTGTGCATATGTACATACTACGTTAAATACATACAGTTTATAGGCCACGTGCATACCAATTCAACCTAGGAAGACATCGATGCTCGGCCAGCCGAACTGGCCATACTCTAACAAATTGTGCATACGAAGGATATACAAGTCAGGTTGTCAGTTTAACCTCTTCCGATAGTCGTTATGGCTGTATTGCTTAATTTTCATCCTACAAAAGGAAAAACTCTTCTCAATTTGATATCGAAATGTTCTTCAAAGAGTTTTAAAGCAATTATTGGAAAATTTCCATTCTTTATTTCCGTTTTCAATCTTCACGGAATAAGTTTCAGTGTAAGTATAACTATAGTTCCCTTAGTAAGGGCAAAAATACTTGAAATGCTTTGGCACACATACATATGTACATATGTATGTATTTAGTCTTTTTCAAGCTTAACCTAGCATAGGTTTATACCTATGAGGAATGCATGATTTGTCAGGCTATTCCCACAAAAATGCTGCCACAAAAAAATCTACATAAATGTAAATTATATGTAAGTAGCGCATGCAAGAGGTGATTAATCAACACACAGACATACATTCACACATATGTACTAGTATGTATCTGTGTACATCAAATATACATCGTAGTGAGATAGCTGCTGAAGATACAGGCAACTACTCAACAAGTAGATGCAGAACAAGTAGTTAGAACTAACTACTACATGGAGCAGAGCTGTAGCTAGTAAGAGAGTAATATTTTTAGTGTAGATGATGATCATGATGCGCTTTTAGCGTGCGTGCCTAATGCGATTAAAGAGGAGCAGCTGTGGTGTTCTAAACAAATTTTTGTAGTTTATTAAATGGGCAAATTTAATGGCAAATACTACACACTACTCGAGTTGAGCGAAATATACTTAATGAGCTTTTTCACTCCAACATTTCTCAAGTATCTTTTGCGCCTTCTCTTTCCACTTTCATGCGCTTTCGCTTAAGCCACTAAAAAAACGCTCTGGTTATTTGTACATAGCTTGTAAATAATTGTAATAATGAAACAAAACACATTGTTCTGAGTACATTAACAGTTAGTTATTGTTTAATTTTATAATGTTTTCGATTTAGAATTTGTTGAGATGATAAAACACTGCCAAAGCGTATAGAAATCACACTTAATATAGCCAAAAATCAGATCTCAAATTCCAGATGTTAAACCCAAGCACAGTAATCAGTTATGATTTCAAATTGATTTCAATTTGCAATATAATAGGTTTAGCGTATAAATAAAAACAAAAATTACAGTAAATCGAATTCGAGCTTTTAATATAATGCAAAAACGAAAAACAAAAATGAAATAAAAGAAAGGAAAGTTACTGTAAGTTTGATTATGTTTTTGAGTCATTGTTTTTAGTAAAGAGGAAAATTAACGTAGTTCTAGGTTTAGCCAAAATAGTAATTGGTAATTTATATATCGAAATTGTGAATATGTATTAAGTATGCGCCTTCAAAGTTACATATACATACATATATAGACGTATATATGGTATAGCAGCATTTGCATGTACGTAAGTGTGTATCTAGGACTGCAATGTGAATAAAGCTGATGTAAATGTAAAGAATTGTAGCCTCGCTTAGTAAAAAAAATTGCAAAAAACACAAGCAGAGATCAAGTGGCAAGCAGTTCATTTATTGTTAAAAAAAATTAAGGAGAAAAACATAAAAAACGAATATAGAAATGATAAAAAGTTAGCAATTTTTACAAGCGGCATAGAGAAAAACCCAAAAGTTAAACATAATTTTTAAATGAATAGTATAGTTTTAAAATTTTTAGATTTAACTCACACACACACACACTCACACGAACACAACACACACAGCCACACTCACTCTTAGATACAACAGCGAAAACCCTTAAGAACAAGATACAACAAAACGAACTCTCGATGTTGTGAAACTTGATTAAATCATGTTTACGCTAAAGAAAAACCAAAACCGAAAACTAAAGAAATTCAATATAAAAAGCAGGGACGCTACCCATGTAAAGCTTATTAATTATATTACGCAAACATAAACATTAACCAATATTAATAAAGCTGCATTTGCGATTTGGGGTAGTGTATGAACATTTAGAATTTAAACGAAAATTACTTTGCATATTGTATTCCCAAATTCACTTTTCAGCCCCAATTATAACAGATGTCTTAGCTTTATTATTATTAACAAAAAAAAAAAAACAGTATCAGTCGTACATTTATATACAAATTATATACTCAATGCCATTAAATTAAACAAAAGTGAAAACATGTTTTGTAGAAAATTTCGTCAATACAAATTGTAAAAACTATATCATAAACGTAAAGTAAAAACCCATTTTACTGTAGTTAGATACTTTGCATAGGAATCAAATAACAAATGATAACTGTACAATGAATGAAAGGATGCGTTTTTTTTTTAATTCAATGAAATAGAAATATTTATAAAAACTACTATATGTCACTATATAATTTTGAAGCACTTTCACACCTAAAACAAAATAAAGAAACTTATCACTTAGTCGACAAAACTGTAATTTATTTTTTTTTGTTTTTAATTGTATATTAACACTTAATTAATGAATTCCTAAAAGTAAGTTTCAAATTAAATTTAATGCTGATTAAATTATTTACAAATTATTATAAACATAAAACAGAAAGTATCCCAAGCGTAAAATGCAAACTCGTTTGGTTTATCAAATCGCAGCAAAACCTTTTGCATAGTAAACGAAATTTTTAATAATAACAAAATCAATGAATACTTAAACTAAATCATATTTTAAAACAATTGTCTAAGCATAACAGTAAATAATTAATTAATAATAATGCAAAGCTAAAACCAAAGCGATAAATGTAATTAACTAAATGGCATAATAATAATAAAAAAATATATAATAATTATAACAATTATTATAATAATAATATTACGTTGTTAATGTTTAAAACCGAAACCTTGTTAAAATAATATTTCAAAATAAAAATACGAAATGTAACAGCAAAGGCGTTTTATATTAATCATAATAATATGAAAAGTGAAATCTTTCAGCGTGGCCCAACAAGCCCAAAATATTGACCCACATATGGCCAGAAATTCCATCGTCCAATTGCGTTTAGAAATTTGCAGTCACGACTCGCATAAAACGCACCCAATTACTATACCTGCCCCCATGGAGTGGCTGGTTTGTATTTGTAGTATTGGTTGTCGTTTCATAAGCTCTTCAAATGTCGCCCTGCATTAATTATGAACATTGTATAATCAGCGGGACTCATTGCGCTTAGTTTATATTCATTACAATTAGATAGCTATTGCCAACATTTAACATAAATCGCCTTGTCTTGCTATCAGGACTGGGATGAAGTATTTGAGGTTTGAAATCACTCGCCCTCCTTGACCATCATTGATTTTCTATAGGAGAAGCTTGCTACCTATTTGTCTACCCGAATGAATTACTGATTATGCTTAGTATGATATGTAGTTTTGGCATATATATTGAGACACTTCAAATATTATCAAGGTTATCATATTTTTAGGTTAACTGGGATGCAGAAACACAGAGAATATGTTGTACTTCTTTGGTTCTGTAATAAATACACATACAATATAGACATACATACCCATACGTGTGTACAGCAGATGGACAACAGTTGAGGAAAACCTGTATTCGTTGTTTAACTGATGAATGATTACACACATTCGTAAGATTTATACTAGCAACTGTACAACTGCGGCACTGCTGTTGCTTGTGTGAATGATGGCTTAAAGCTTGTTCTACAGCGGCAACAGGCGCCAACGGAAACCGAAATGAAATGATCCCATTTACTGTTCATGAGCGCCTGGTTTACATTGCTTTTTAAGGTATTGGAAGAGGCAGTGCGATTCGGAGTCAAGTTCGTCGCTTAAGTCTTTTGTTTGAGCTGCCCAAAGAACTGGCAAACTGGCAAACACTTTTGGCTTAAAGCACAGCATGTGCGTGTATGAGTGTCTGGCCAGACAGAGACTTGCCAGTGAACTTGCCGGCACGAATTAGCTGCAATGCTGTTATTGTTGTTGTGGTCGCGTGCTTACCGCTGACTATTGAGCAAGTTTTTTATTATCGCTGCTGTTGCTGTTGCCGTTGTTGTTGTTTCTGTTTACGTGATGCCATTGAGCGACTACACGAAGCAGCGAAAAGAAAAGCCGACCACTTTCTTTGCACCGTCTGTGTCTTCCAGTGCGCTTCCAATGCCAATGGCAAGTGTAACTAACCAACTGATTTACAGCTACTGCACTCAGTTGTCTACGCGACTTGCAAAGGTGCAGACTTGTCTCGAGCTGATACCACGGTCTTGAAATCAAATAATACGAATCAACTTTGTGCTTGTTGTGCAGACTAAAGGAAAGCACTATCGCGGTGCACGTGGGGATATGAAGTTAATTGATGTAATTATCTATCTGATTGCGATTTTGATTTTCATCTACCTGCTGCTGGAATAAAAACTCAGTGGTTTCTAAAACCCACTCAGCTCTACTGTCAAAGCTAACTCTAAAAAGAAAATACTTGGCTAGAGTCAAAGCCCTCAATTGGAGCAGCAATTGTTAATACATTATGCGGGTAAGTGTATCCCACGCTGAGTTTGTTATGCACAATTATCGATGATTCGCTCAGCTGGGAGTCATATGCAAATTGGTCATGTCAGCTCGTGCAACGACTCTACAACCTCTCGGCATTCACCTGCATTTTTGTTTTGCTTTCATATATATACTTTTTTTTAATAACATCTCTGCAGACAATGGCAGTTCATTTTCAATTGAATTGCAATTGATCTCGTACCGTTAGCTCATGTTTTGAATACTTGTTAAATTTCGATTGGCTGGCAATTGCGTGCACTTTCATTTGCAATTGCAATTGCAGTTGTAACGGTAGCAATTCACAATGAGAGCACTTGATGCGCCAAGTTTTCGCCGTAACAACAACTACAGTTATAACGGCAACAATAGCCCGCCTTGCTTTTTGTGCACCAATTACACTTGACACTGCCTCAATGTGCAGCATAGTGTGGCACTCAATACACTTGGGGAAAAGAATTTGTTGAATGAAAATAAACTTTACATTTTTATAAAAATAAAATATATACTTTATCAGTAGCATAAAGTATTTGATTTTAACCATCAATTTAAATTCTGAGTTCTCTTTAAACTGTCTTTCCATTCCAATTACGATTCTCCCTGCTTGAATCAACCTACTTAGCTAACTTTTTATAAGGAATATTTACTGAATATGCATTTAAATTTATTACTTAAATTTGATTGAAATTTAACCAATTTGTATTTTGTTACGATTAAAAACAATATAAAAGATACTGAAAGTGTACTAAAACCCTTGCGAATATTTAACTATTTTAGTTTATATGTAAACAAAGGACAATTAAATTTAATTGTAATTTGCTTAGTTTATTTATATATCATTTTCTGTATTTCTCTATAATTTCTTTATTTTTGTTCGTTTTTTTTAAGTGTACCCATCGTAAATGCATTGCTAAATAAAAGTTGATAGTCGGGTTGGCCTGGCCACATATGCAGTAAATTGGGTTAGCGATGCGTTTGGCTTGATGCGCCTCATTTGTCGCGGCAAATGAATTTTGTGGTAATTTTGTGGGAATCCTTCGGCAATTTCGTTGTTGAAAATCTTTACTTTCAACACTTCCATAAATTTTGTCTCTATTTTGTTGTTTTGTACTTTCATTTAACAAGCTGTTATTAGCCGCTCTGCCTGTTGCTGCTTTTGCTGCGGATTGCAAGTTCATTCAACCGCTTAATTTAAGCTATTAGGTATATTGCATATTTTAAAACAGGCGACTAGGCAATAGCCACTTACTAACCACAACATAAATGCTATACTTTAACTGGCCAGCAATTTGCCTCGGTCTCAATTACGTCTGTGTGATTTCGATTAAGTAAACACAGCACGTAATCAAATGCATATTGTCGCATAAGGTACATTACACTGTATGTGTGTGCGTGTGTGTGTATGTGTATGGTAGATTTGGTTTGTTTTCACCCGTAAGCAGAGCTTGATTGACTGTCCGACCAACGGTAAACACTGTCATTGCCAGAGACACAAGTGAAATTTGTTGCTGTAACTATTACGATGCCAAATTGTTAACTTCCAGGCGTAAAATCAAGCTCAAGCGAACAACCAAAGCGGGAACGACAACAACGCACACAAACAACTATCATATCATAGCAGAACAAATTCAATTTAACATTTCACTTTCATTCTACGAAACGTTGTTTAATGGCTCACACGTTTTAATTGACGGAATGTTTGGCCTCCTGTAAATTATGACCAACACGTGTGAGTGTATTATACAGTGAACGCTTTAAATAATGTACAATATTGTTGCCACTAAAAGCATTGGAGATACTTAAATAATTTTAGCATATTGATCTTCAATTATTTAAGTATCCCGCGCTGTTTCCTAGCTTAATGAGATCTGGCAACATTGCAATTGTAATGATATTAAACGATTATTGGCAACATTGTGATTTTAAAAGAGGATGCCAGACATTCGTTTATTTTCAAATTTGAATTAATTCAAAGCCCAAATTGGCAACGCTACAGTTGTTTTTCAATATTTTTACAACTTTTACTAATTTACACACAACCAACAATACACTATTTTGAGTGTTCACTGTACTTTTCCACGTATATTTGTATAGACACACTTAATTTGGTTAAGCAGCTTGAGTATATGTAAGTGCCAGCGGCAGGCGACGTGATAAAATTTTAGAAAACCGCCAATTTATATAAATTAAGGCCATTACTGTCCGACTGACGGACTGTCTGATAATTACACGCTTCTGCGGTCTTCTGCTTTCCTGTCTCCCCTGCCTTGCCCCTTTGTCAGCTTGTCGCTGGTAGAGCTTAGAAAGTTTTTTTTATTTTTATTTTCTTCGTGTAAAATAATTAAATTTTATTTAATGAATTTATATTTCAAATTTTTGACATTTCCACTGCTTTAGGCCATCATACTCATAGCGCTGCTACTGGGCCTGGCAAACGGTGAGCCTCCAGCTGGCAAGCGGCCATTGATCTTCAGCAATTCAAATTGGCCAGCGAAGAGCTTAAAACAATTGGCCCGACCTGCTGTAGGCGCCAATGGAAAGCCGCGCACACTCGTTGTCCAGATACGCAGTGATCAGCCGGTGCCACTGGTACTGAAGGGTCGTCCCAACGCACACAGTCACGCCCATCAGCATGTGGCGCCTCATGGTCACGCCCATTTACACGCCCACCCGCATGCGCACTCTCATGCTCATTCGCATCTGCTACATGGCTCACTACCGCATCATCTGCGCAGTTCACGTCCGTTGAAGCTGAGTGCTCCGGTATACCTAAAGCCTGCCAGTGGTCTGCGCAAGCCGCTCAAGATCAAGCTGAACAACGTGAAGCCACATGCGAAGCCCACCTTTGGCTATGAGAAGCCCTTCAAGTACGAGAAACCCACGGCGGTCTCCTACAGCGAACTGCAGCATTTGCCGGTAAGTACCCCATACACATCAATTATAGTCCTCACATGGTCACATGGTATACATACTCTCACAGTTGGACACACAGAACAATTACAACACCGAGCACTTTGCACCTATTTACACGGTACCCGCTCCGAACCTGGCACTACATCACGAGCACAGCAATCATCTGGACGAGGGTCCAGACACATCATACCTGCCACCACAACACCCACCCACACAGAGCACACATCGCCCACCGTCTCAGACATATGGTACACCTGGTGCGACGGATAGTTATTACAGTGTCCACGAGGATGAGACGAATGATCAAACAATTCGCGATCCCATCTCGGGCTCGCAGAAACTCTTTGCTCCAGATCCAGATCCATCGCTGGCCACGACCAAGGTGAAGATAGCAACGGAAAGCTACAATACGCCCAGCAATGACAAGCCGCTGCCTGCGGATATACAGAGCAATCATCTGCCCGCCCAGCCGCTGGTGCAAATCTTTGGCGCTCAAGCGGCAGCACAGACTGTTCCCATCTATCCCATACAGTTCACACAGGCCGCAACCCAGCCGTTCATAGCAGCCGCTGTGCCCGCTGCTCACATACCCATCTACAATCCCACATATCTGGTTACCCAATCGAATCAACTGTACTCCCAGCATAAGCAGCAGTTGTTTAAGCCCAGCACAGAGCACGTGATTGAGGCGGACTATGTGAACGCTGATTTGACGCAGGAGGTGGCCAGCAATGGGCAGATACTGCAGGCCGCCAAGGATCCGCATCATAATATACATCCGGTGCTTGATGCAGCGCCTCAATATGCTGCCTTAATTGCAGCTCCGGCTCTCGATGACCCCGCGGAATCTGTGTACGAGACGGCTCCGTTCCATTTGCCCAACATCGCAGCGGCAGTCACATCGACGGCACCGGAGGGTGGCTTTGTGGTGTCCAACTACTATGGTAATTCACACGATTCCTCTCAGCTGCTGCAGGCTTATGCCGAGGAAGAGGCCCGGCGACAGCAACTGGAAACAGAGCAAGGGGCACTAGAGCTGCATAGACAGCAGCAACAGCAGCAGTACCATTTGGAAGAGCTGCAGGCACAGGCACATGCCCAGCACCAGCAAGATCTGCAGTTGGAGGAGCTGAGGGCGCAGGCGCAAGAGCAACACCTACAGCACCAACAACAGCAGCAGCAGCTTCAATTATTCCAATTGCAAGAGCAGCAGCACCATCAGCAGCAGCAACAACTTCATCAGCAGCAGCAGCAACAACTTCAACAACAGCAGCAGCAGCCACAACAACATAGTCAAGATCCAGCTGCAGCTGCCTTTGAGGAGCATCAGCGTCTGGTACAGCAGCAATTGGGTGGCAATACGCCCTTACGAATTTTCGTGCCAGATGAGGAAGTAGCCGAAACGGTTAGTATTAATTAATACATTTATTTAATATTTTTTATACTAAACATATTTCCCTTTTTAGCAGCGTCTCAAGAAACGCTCGGATAATGCGCAGATAAGTGTGCAAGACGCAAGGGAAGCTGACAATAATAGTTCGAAGGATCTGTTTCCCGTTTCAACATCGGTTGAAGTTTCGGGCGGTCAAATAGACGGCAGCAGTAATTAGCAGTTTGATTTTGTTATGATGTAGCGGTGTTTAAATATTTATTGCTCAATTAATATGTAAATGCATTCTTGTAGCAAGCAGTCGATAGAATAATAAATATATTTATTACTTTTAAAATCAATTTCCCTTTAACCAAATCGCGCGCACTATCGATTACTAAATTTGGTGCATCCCTACCAAATATCGATAACGACTCTCACCATGTGTTTGCCAACGCTTTTCGTTGATAAATCGAGTTGGCATCCCCATTCATAAAATAAAACAAGCCGCAAGAGAACAGCTTAAAAACTAAAATAAAAATTATAATTCAACTCAAAAGAAAGACTTAATTAAGTGTGCAGACAAAATGATTATACCAATTCGTTGTTTTACATGTGGCAAGGTAATAGGCAATAAATGGGAGTCCTACCTTGGACTACTGCAGGCCGAATACACAGAAGGGTAAGTAACAAGTTGTCTCTGCTGCCGACAGTTCTAAGAAATGTTGAAATAATTACTAATCTGTTCTTAATTTAACTAAATGTTTTAGTGATGCTCTGGATGCTTTGGGTCTGAAGCGGTATTGCTGTCGACGCATGCTGCTGGGACACGTGGATCTCATCGAAAAATTGCTAAATTATGCGCCGCTGGAAAAGTAATTCCGTCCCTGATTGACTGTAGTAAAGTAGGAATATGGATAATTGAAATACAGAAATAGATTTTATTGTAAAACGCATTAAAGCTCAAGTTTAATAATCAAGGCTAAAAAATTACAAATTATCCATGAACCATGGCTGGCCGTTCCTTTCACGGCGCTTTGTTAAAATTTCACAACCATTGTTTGTGACCAGAAGTGTTTGCTCAAACTGGGCCGAAAAAAGCCCATCGGCTGTGACGGCGGTCCAGTCATCAGGCCACGACACTGCCTTTTGAACACCCTCGGATATCATTGGCTCAATTGTGAAGGTGTGCCCGGCTGCCATAACTCCAACGGCAGAATTCTCTGTGGATAATGAAATGAGTAACATGTTATTACACAATTCCTAACGTTAACTTACTGGCATAATGAGGCACGTTGGGAGCTGTATGAAACACACGGTGAATTCCGTGACCACAGTAGCTACGGACCACGCTGAAGCCATGAGGTGCCACATACTTTTGTATAACGTTACCAATCTCCCGATACCGTACACCAGGACGCACTATTTCTATAGCTTTGGCCAGTGATTCGTAAGTGATGCGAACAAGTTTTTTATGCTTTTCAGCAACTTCTCCCACGAAGAATGTCTCATTCAGGTCTCCGTGGAAGCCACGATGATAGACAGTGACGTCAATGTTACAGAGGTCACCATTTTCCAAAGGGCGCTTGTCTGGTATTCCATGGCAGATAACCTCGTTGACGCTTGTACAGCAAGACTTGGGGAAGTTGTAGTAGTTGAGGGGCGATGGGTAACAATCGCGTTCAATAGCCGCTTCATGGACTAAGCGATCCAACTCATCCGTCGTGACGCCCACCTCAACGCCTTTAGCACCTTCGTCCAGGCACTCTCTTCCCAGTCGTCCTGCAACACGCATTGCCTCGATTTCATCATCGTCAAGCACCTTGATGGAGGTTCCGCGTAGGGCTTCCTCTGATAACGAGCGCCCATCTGGGTGGTCAGCATAGTCTGGACGCATTATCGCCTCGGGAACATCACGTTTGGGTGTCTGTGGAAACGGACGTAGCTGACCGGTAAAACGGAAAGATGGCCAAGGATTGTACACACCGCTTTCATCAACGGATGTCTTACTCGTACCAGCTAGGTTAAAGAATGTCAACATCTATAAGGACTTCTTAAATGTAGAAAGTAGACACATTGCCTATGGTACTTACCGGCTAAGGCATGGATCACCTTGTGCTCCTTCCAGAATCCCTTGAAGCACGTTTGTGAGCAGAAAAATGAACCCTTGATGCCTATTTTAAGACAGGTGGGGCACTGTAAAGTTGCCTCCTTGCCGCAATTCGTTGTTTCACATTTTTGGGTCATCTTTCCGCCTAGAATGATTTTCTTCAAAATGTTATAAAATTAGAATTTGTATATCGCACACGGCTGCCACACTTGGCGTTTTTGCGTCAAAATTTGCACTATTTTTATGTGTTGGCGCAATGGCACTTTATTACTTAAATTGGACCTTTACGTCGCTAAGGCAGCCTTAACTTGAGTTAAAACCAATTTCAGGCAATATGTAAATAATATACTTTTTCTGTTGACCTCACCAGCAGATTTATTAGTCATCTGAAGGCTATTTAGCATAATATTTATGGGGCTATTGTAGCGACTAATCGCGGTTGTGGCATGCACTAAAGTTGTGAATAATTGAGGTTGTGCACTTAACTATTTTGTTGACTTTGAGCTCGTTGCATCTTGCTTGTTTACCTTTTTTTGTGCGTCAAAAAGAAGCATGAAAACACAGGCATCGTTATATAGAAAAATATCGATGTAACGCAGTAATATTTTTTCGTTACTTCGATAAGTTATCGAAAACTTACAAAATATCGATACCTCGATAGGCTTCAGAGCAGTTATTTGAATTTATAAATTTGCGCTAATACTAATTGATTATTATTAAAGTATGTCTGACTGACAACGGATATCCATAGGAGATCTAGTCTGACCGAAATCGTTTATTTTGTATTGAAACTCTTTTTGTCTTTTGCTTTTATATTTACATCTGATAATGTTCAATTTATGTATATTGAAACTATAATAGAATCGAATAACACATTTTTACTTAATGAAAATCGCAAATATTAAATGGGAAATTATAAATATATACTGTAAATATGTATTGTAATTGTAGATAATATTTTTAAAGCCACTGTTCATCCTTTATGTTAACTTATTGAAGCTTTAACCACGATAATTGAAATAACCCTCTCATACATATGTATGTACATATGTATTACCTGATAACCACATTGGTTGAGATCAGTTGATGGCAATTGGTATTTAAAGCATTTGAATTGAAAACAAAATGAATAAGCAAATGAAACTATTGTTGAGCAACGGCAGCTGTTCCTAGCGCATGCTCTCCACTGGTCACAGCTGAGCATCTCTAGCATCGTTGCTCTGTTTATGTTTTCATCTCTCAAAACGCGAGAACCTTTCGTCGGGAACGGACGTGTGTTTGTTTGTCGCGGCATAACGCATTTCAAACGAAAGAATATTAGCGACAAACTTGTTTCAGCGCAACGTAATACCATCAATTTAATCAAAGTCCAAAAAGGATACATTTTGGCACTCAGTGTATGTGTGAAAAAGAAGTGATTAAGAGTATTACTATACCTAAATACAAATATTATTGGTCAGTCGCTGGTTTATATTGAGATTAAGTAGCATCCTCGCGAGAGGCAGCTACAGGTGAAATTTAACGAAAATGTTGTTGATTCGCTAGTGCATATAATAAATATAAAACCGTATCTAATGGAAATGTACATAATTAGCATTTGCCTAAGCACATACAAATTACGTTAATTTGTCAGTTGAAATCGCTATCAGTCGTTTTGCCGCGATCTTTGCACTCCGTCGATTGTCGATCGTTATATGCGCTTCCTTATCAGTGCGAGTAGTTAGTTGTTTTTGTTTTTGTTTTTGCATTCATTTCGAGTAGTCAGCGACAAACGCGAAACGAACTACACACACATGCATACGAATACACACACATGTGTACGTGCATACATATACAACTAAGCAAACACGCCGCTATTGCTGTGTCTTGTTGCTGTTGCGTTCGCTTGTCTTTCTCTTTTGTTGTTGTTACTGTTGTTGTTGTTGTTGTTGATGCTGCCAATGCACAGATAAAACAGAGCGAAGAAACGACAGGCATCAACGGCAACTATAAATAACAAATGGCACGCGGCTGCTGCTTCTCTGTCTCTGTGTGCATTGTGGCACATCTCTTGGCGGGGCCATCTCCCCTCGCAACCCCTTCGTGCACCACAAGCTCATCCATGTATTTAATTCACACCACCAACTCGCACGACACCGGTGTTTGACGCTGTGGGTGTTTTGCGTTCTACGTCTGGCCGCTGTCTGTTGTCCGCTGCTCGCTGTCCGTTTTCCGCTTTTCATTTCATCAACAAATAAAGAAAGAAGCAAGCGAAACGCAAATCGTCAATTGTCAATGCTCGTCATACGAAAAGGCCGCTATGCGTAATTAAAATAGAATCTGCTCTATACATACATATGTACATATGTTTGTGTATGCATAGGTATACATATATGTGTGTGTATGTGTGGGTGTGTGTGTGTGCTGTGTATCACGCTTTAGACTTTACTTTATTGTGATCTTTTTGTGCAGGTTACTGCAATACGGAACAACGACAGCATTAAGAGTCAAGGTACCGCTGCCGCCGTCGTCGCTGTCGTCGTCGTCACAACAATAACAACATCGCAAGGCAGCGGCAGAGACAGCAACGATGCTGTGGCTTTTGCTTTGAACTCGATCGCGCACACAGATTGAGTGCTACAGGACTGCACATTGTTCTTTCTCTTGACGTTGTTGCTGCTGCTGCTATACATACAGACATACATACATACAGACATAGCTGCTGCTGCCGGTTGACTGCCTTTTTTTGGCCAACGATCGTTGGCTTCTGCCAAAGGGGCAATCGTCGCTGCAATTAAAGGTAAGCGAACGAACGCAAAAAGCCCAACAGCTATGCATTAGACTTAATTGGCAACGTCTGCAGAGCATACTACATACATAAGTATGTACATATGTATGTACATACGCACACATGAGTTTATCGTGTATATACGCATTCAGTACATAGCGTGTATTGGCTGTTGCCTTCATCTTTGGTATACTGATGCTCTTGTCAGTTTGATGAAAATTTATGCGTCGCAACAAAAAAATATGCATGTATATTGTACATATGTTTCCACATACATACATACATAAAAAAGTGCCTGAAATATGAAATTCAAAGTATAGTCCCGCCGCCTGGCGTCTGCCGCCTTCTCCAGCGCTTCAACACTTCCGCTTTGCCAGAATATCAACTTCCGCTGGCAAACAATTGTCAGTAGGGGGCTGACGCCGGCAGCGCTGCCTTTCTGTAGCAAACGCAGCACAAGAGACGCATATTGATATTGTTGCCAGGTTGCTTACGCTTCACTGCACTCACACACACACACGCACATTCATATAAACGTGGGATGCTGCAAAACGCTTTTCACTTTTGCTTCACTGGCTTTTTGGCTCTGACGTGCCTTGTCCCCGTGTTCCGTGTACCTTATACCCCCTGCCCTTTGGCCCCTTTTAGCAACCATTTTGCGGCATCTTCGCCTGCTTATTGCCATTAAGCGTTTCATGTGACCTTACTACCCTCCTCCCCCACGCATTATAAAATTTCGCTCGCGTATGCAATTCTTAACAATGCTTTCGCCCCCTCTGCCGTCTCTCCACCACCTTTTCATATTTCTGCCAACTAGTACGCTTCTGCATAGAATACATTTACTTTCTTTCGTTTCGTTTCATTTCAATTCATCTCCAGCTCCTTTCGCATTCCGTTTTATTTGTGCGTTTTGTACGCACTTTTCCCTTGCCTTAGCTTTAGCTGCGCGTGTTTAACAAATTTTTTTATACTCTCGGATCTAAGTACATGACTTTCCACTGCGGTTCTTTATTGTTCGCATTTGCTGTCGCAGCAGTTATACATATACATATAAAAGAAAAAAAAAAAAATAAATATAAGTAAATTATGGTGTTAGCTGGGTAGAATCAGAAAGCAGAGGAAGTCTAAAGAGGATTTAAACATTCTCCTTAACTTAATAAAAATACTAGTGAATATTATTATGGGATACCCTTAATGTATAACTATTTTGTGGCTATTGGCATAGTAAGGAAATCAATTAAATTTAGTTATGGAAAATCGTAATAGAAAATTATGAAATTTGCAATATCAAAAGAATTTAATATCAAGTAAAATTCATTTTATAAATGCTTAAAAAATTAAAAAAAAAAAAGGAAAAATTAAATTAAAACTGTTATGCTATATTCTATTTTATTATTATTTTTAATTAAGTAAAATATTAGTATTAAAATATTATATATACATATATTATATATTAATATTAGTACAAATATTGAAAAATTGAAATACTATGAATGTCTATAGATTTCAGTTTTAAGTCTTAAATTAAAATTTCTTCTTTCTAAAATACTATAAATGAATACTAACAATATTATTGTGTGTATATAAATTAACCGTAGATAATTCTTCAAAGTAGTATATTCATTCTTACTTTAAGAAAAATTAGATTTATCTTATTTCAAGATTGTTTTATACTTTTTTCAAATCAAATAATTCTAATTTTAAGAGTTTTTAAACTTATTTGAAGAAAAACATTTTTATTTCAAGAATTTTTAACTAAGATTGCAAATTCTTAAATTAAGTACATTCAAACTTAATTTTAGAATGTCATTTTTCCCTCTGTGTACAAATGTCTAAAATATGCACCTAAGCATCAAGTCAAGTCTCAAGTCGTATAGCTCCCAGTGCAATTGGCACTTTGCTCCTAATAACTTTTTCATCGCTTATTTTGGAAAGTTGAAAACTGTTGTTTGTTCTATTTTAAATTCGTTTTCCTTTGTGCTTCGATCTGATTCAGGCCGATTGACTTTATTCATGCCTTCACATGCACACATTTACAGTTTTACATGGAAAAGCATTTACAAGTGAAAAAGTTAAGCCCCGCACCCTCAACAAGTTTTTCCTTTTTTTTCTGTCATTTCTTTGGCATCTTCTGGGGTACATACAAATTCAGTAGTCCAAGGACCAAGCGACCAACAGACAGACCGACAGAGGCAGTCAGTTTTATTTGCCAAATTAAAAGGATTTCATTTGCTTTTCATATTTACATTGGTTTTTATCGTCGCTGCCAGGCAACCAGGCGGACAGAGGAGCAGACAATTTTCCCACGCAATCGCCATAAAAAGGGAATCTCGGCACCATAATCCCCTCCCAGCCCCCTCCGTTGGAACTCTCTGTATCGGCACAGTCAACGGCAATTGTTATTTATGTGCAAAAGGAAAATTAAAGGGCAACAGAAGCTAATAAACCCAGCCAGACTCCCCAGGATGCATAGGTGCAATCCTCTGTGGCCTAGCACGGGGTGTATTCCCTATTAGCTCGTGGCATACCATTGCTAAACTTAATTATTATTCACTTTACTGTTGTTGTGCTTGCGAAATGTCTTGAAAAAGTGCTGAAAATTTCATAACATAGTTCACAAAGACTAGAAGCCTTGTGACCTGCTGTCCCCTCCATCCGCTCCCAGTTTCCGTTACAGATTATAGCCCAGGGATAACGGCATTAGCTGGCTATCTGTCTGCGGTATATAGTCTGTGGCTGAACTTTCTTCACAATCACCTGACACCGCCTATGGGCAACTTGGCTTTCAGGTGCTATTCGCCTACAGTTGCAGTCAGCTGAACCCGGCCAAAGACCACCGTCCACCGTCCACGTCCACCGGCCACAGGTGCCAGCTGAGAAAGTTTTATTATTTGCCTGGTTTACTGTGGACTCTGGCCTTTGCCCTTTGGCCCGCTTCAGTGTTTATCTGAATGCCCATGGCTGTTTGTAATGGCGCTGCATCATCCGTCTGTGATGTATTTAAATTGAAAAGGACTCGCTCTGCATGCGAATGTTTTATTAAATTTGCCTTTGAGTTTTCTTTTAATTAATTAAAATTAACTATGATAGAGGAACACCTACAGAATACGGAATCCTTTTACAATCTGCTTGATTTGTTGGAATCGTATAACTGCTTTAAGCTCAAACTAATTTAAGCAAGTAATTAAGTCAACTGCATTAAATTGGGGAAAGTGAGGCAGGTTGCAAATGCTGTTAGCTGTCGCCTTTGGATATGCAACACTTTCTTAAACTCGAATCAATAGATTATGTGCTCAATGAGCAGACAATTTCGATGAGTTAAATACCTAGTTTATTGAACAATTTAAAATAGTTTAAGCGTTAGACAGAGCTCAATTGAGCATCTCATAGTGTCTCACTCTTAAGACTGTAGCTCATAGTTTAATTAAGTAGTTATAATATTACCTATTGTACTCTAAATTCATTCAAATTTAAACATAAATTTCAATTTCAAATAATTAGTTTTTTCTTTTTCAATTTGTGAAAACACTTTTAAAAATGAACTTCAAATAGTTTGAACTAAACGAAGCCTTGAACTTCTGTTGAGCAATTTCAATGATTATCTTTGCACATTCTTCATCTTGACAAGGGTATAAAATTCATATCCCTCGCCATCTATGTACATAGTTTGCAACTTGAAATGTCAACTGTCAGTGCGACAAAGCAAATCAAAACGAGCCAAACAATAAGCACAAGGCAGTTGCGAGTTGGTGTCAAGATTTGCGCTTGTAAAACACTAAAAATGACAGAGGCGAGATGAGAGATGCGAGATGGGGCAGCAACAATGCCATTTTACTGACTACTAGCTTAGCCTACCCCCAAACGGTTTCCCCATTCTCAATCCCATTCCCATTCGCAGTTCTCAGTTCCATCGTCCTCCCCATCGCCATTCCATTTTCACTTGTCATTGTCAGCTTATGTAGTTTGAAACTGGCGCGCACTTGACAAGCTTGATTGATGGCTGTGACTGAGCAGCCAGAATGCAAGACTGCTGCCAGGATACAGCTCCTGTGAAGCCCTTATCCTGTATAATTAAACTAAATGTAAATGTATCTCGCTCCATTTAGAAAAGCGCTCTAAAGTATTATTCAACTAATATCATTGCTTTGCTCTTGGAAAGATATGAATGAGATGAGCGCGACGACTGAAGTAGACTCTACGCTAGGCAATTTAAAATAAATATATATACACGAATGTAGGGTAATATATCTTTGAAATTTGAAGCCACATTGTTAAGTTGAAATCTAAAATGTTAGATAAGTATATGATAAGTATATTTAGTCAAGACCAAGATCTTATAGTTGAGTCGATCAAAAATCATAATAAGTATAGGAAGACATTCTGTTTAGTCGTCCCAGTTGCTCAAACTGTATACACCCCACTGTTCGTTTTTTTAAGTACAGGGTCTAAAGCAAATGCAAATGTACTTTGGCATTCTTAATATAGAATATAAACAAAGACTCGTCAAAATACGTTGCCATTTGCAGCATTTTATTTTGATTTATATTAAATATTACGCAGCCGTGCAATGAAATATTAATTTGTTTACGCTGTGACATCTTTGCAAAAAAATATATGTGTGACCCAGACCTAGAACTTTTCACGCCGCCCACAGATAAGTACTTAAGTCCGTGTGGGTGCTTAGTGGGAGATAAGAGCAACACAGTGCGCAGATAATTAAAATAATGAATTTTCAATGGGAATAGCGAGAACAAGAACTGAATACAGAGAGAATTCTAAATGATATGAAATAAAACGTGCAAATGTTGAAAGCGAGACGATAAAAATAAAGCAGTTTAGTTTCATTTTTAGCATTAAAATATAAATTCAAAAGGAGACAAAATGATAAAGCGTGAAGCGAGTTAATTTCAATATTGTTTAAAGAGAAATAGTAAATGAATGAGAAATTGTTTACTGTGCAGGCAATTATAACGCGAGTCACTTGCAGTTAATTTAGTTGAAAAGAATTAATCAATTGGATTTTTAATTTAGCTTAAACGCGCAGACAATGGCACCACATTGTGCTCAGTCTGAGCATCCAGCCAGCCGCTATCTATAGTCTCGGTCCCATGTGGCGTATACGTAATTATGCGACTGAGCGAGCAATATTAAAATGGCGGCTGCTGTTACAGCATCTAACGGTGAGGCAGCACGCACAAAGCGAAGCGAAACGAAACGAAATGAAATGAAATTAAGAAAATATGTTGCACTTTCTTGCTAGCCACACACACACACACTCAAACACACACACACACACAGACACACTCATATACACAGTTGTAGTTGGAGTACTCGAACTTGTTGTTGTGGCAACTTTTGCCAAGGGTTGTCGTCGAAATTGTCTTTGGCTTTATTCGCCAGTTGCTTGGCTGGCTAAATCGCACTCAACTTTGTCTACTTTTTGCCTCAGCTCCAACTTAATTTGCCATAAAAAGCCAGAGCCAGCACTTGATTTGCTCTGTCGCATTGCTGTTGCTGTTGCTGTTTATTGTTTGCTGGCATTATTGTAATTGTTGCCACTGCGAGCCGGAAATTAAATGATTTAATGAAATTGCCAACATTCCCAGGACCGGCAACTGAAACAATAACAAGGCGACAATAGCCTCCGTCGCTCTGGCACTCCAGCAGCATTTAACTTAATTGAAAATGTGCTTTTTGTCCTTTTGTATCATCAATTGGGAAAGTTTTGGTTTTGTTACCTGTTAGGCAGAGCGATGCTTTAAGTGATTTTTAATTACCTGGCATTGTGTAATTTTCCGAGACTTGCTTTTCCCTACAGCAGCAACAACAACAACGACGTCAACTCAAGTTAATTGAGCGCTAAGCTGATAGCAATTGGCCCCCCTTTCTGCCAGGCTCTGCCTGCGCACTCATTTCCTTTCGCTCTCTTTATAATGCAATCCTCTTACGTCTCAATCTCATGGTATATGGTTTTATGCACACATTTCCATATGAATATTTTACACCTGCAGCCCATAAACATTCCTATTCTGGGTAAATGTAGTCTCTCCATCAGATTGTGCACAGCTGTGTGAAAACAAAGGCAAACATTCACTCACATACGTAAACACACACACACTCACTTATGCACACACACTCACACTCATCAGAATCTATGTAAATTGAAGCAACTGATGTGCATTGCTTTCAACTGCTCGACTGCATTTGCCTTGAGCATCAGTTTATTATTGTTGCATTTAGAAAAATACATCAACCAAACACTTTATTTATAAACGCATATTTAATCAAGTCATTAAACCAACTCACGCAGTTTGCAATTCACAATATTATACTCTGCATTTTATTATATTAAATCGAGTTATAGACAAAATTAAGAGGCGTTAGAGACGTTCGAAATGAAATAGAATCTACTGATTAAATACATAAATAAAATGTATTATATATAAGATTTTATAATCTGCTTTGAAGTCTACACGGAACAGTTTTTCCAAATCCAATTTCGAATTTAATAAAAACTGAAGTGGAATCGAGTTGCTCTGTGATTGACTCGCTTCCTTGCACTTATTTATTTTAAATCTACTTAACAATAAGCAGCTGATCCTCTTTACATTTATTTCCATCAATGTGAAGGAGCTGATTCGAGCAAAAAGAATTTGATAATACGATTTTTCAGTTCGCATAAGATACTTATGGTGCAGAATAAGAAATGTACAATACCTAGTCCTAGTCCTAGTCCTAGTCCTTGTTGTATCTGTGGGAAGTCCAAAGGGGAAAGACATGAAATTCTTAATATTAGTGACTGATGAAACAAGTGGCTTAATTTTCAAATTTAAAGGAATCCCGATACTTTATAGCAAATAGTCATACCTAATGGGGGTTTTATGATACAATAAACAATTACCAAAAATTATAGTAAGTACACATCATCAATTGAGCGGCTAACTAGACTTTTCAAGTGCAGTCGGACTTCCCTTTGAATTGGCTCTGTAGACGCTCGCCATGACATTGATTCACTGATTAATTGTCATAAACAAATACAAGGGGCTGGGGTTATCTGCAATGGAAAATATATATTATGAATAGTATAAGCTATATTGTTTATAAATATAGTATGTATAATTGTTCAACAGACGATTGATTGTGTGGCCTCTTCAGACTCATTCATACAATCAGGAAGCGAAACAGTGTCGATCTACTACTAGTTTAGGTCAGATCAGCAATCACTGTACTATGTACGATCTCTTACTTATACTAGTATTCACTCTGTTCGTTACAGGCCACGTGCAGCATGAAAATGCATGGAAACTAGCAGCATAGAGGAAACGATAAGCGCAACGAAAGTGCTGAACAAAACAGACAAAGAACTGACAAGCGTACAACGAGAAGCAGAACGTGCATCAAGCTCAAATGGCGCTGGAGAGTCTGCTGGCTGGACGTGGTGCTAGTCGAATCATGACCATGACAAACTACGCTCTACTGATGGCCACCGCGCTGCTGGTATTAATCTCTGCGCATGTCAAAAGCGCCAAGTTAAATGAGCAGCCACTGCTGGCTAATGCCGTGCGTGTCAACCATAGCTATAATAATAATAATAAGAATAATAATAATATTAGCAACGACAATAACAGCAAGCACAACCCACACATGGCTATCACAGACCCAGCTGGCATTAATCCCTATCGTCGGCAGCAGCCACATGCCCATGGACAGCACCAGCACCACTTGCATCAGCTGACAGGGCTAAGCAATCGTCGGGCCTATCACAGCAAGTACAGCATTGAGCAGTTGCTGCATCTGCATGTGACACCAAAGGTGTCCAATGACATCGACATGGATCCCTGCAAGGCGGGTAAGTGATAGGAGTAAACTCACATGCATGCACTTGGAGTTACACTGAGAAAAAGACAAGTACTTTGTATTTCAAGTGATATCTGCAATCTCCAGATTTGATTTAATGATAGTGATGATTTAAAGATAACGTGAAAACGTACATCCTAGATTTTTGTATCTATTCAACCATATTAATAGTAGATAATAAATAATATTATTGTATTATCATCTCAAGCTATTGAAAGACGAGTCTAAGCTAAAACCTTTTGGTAATGATAAGAAAAAGAACTTCTGACTAGACAAATTCTATCAAATTTAATTCAAGAAAACATTCTTAAATTAAAAATCGATTGACAATGTTGTGATTCCTAACATTACAATACTTTTAATTTTATACGGACTCTTTAAGTGTATAGTACATATTCTAGCCATACTTCACTCTAGCTGTAAAAATCCTTGTGTGGTTTCGCATTTTAACTGCTTTGGAAAAAGTGCTATTATCGCTAATTCAATCTATAAGCTTGACATACACACAAATGTATGTGTGTGCATACTTATGGGCATGCCTGTGTGTGTCATACTCTACGCCAAAAGTAGAGCAGAGCTTTGAAACTTATGTGTTTGCTTTGCTGTGTCTTAAGCTTAAGTTAAAGCGAGAAGCGTAGTCTTCAGCAGTTAACTGGATTCCAGTGAATGCTGAGTTCCCAAAGCACAATCCTCAATGCTTACACCCTATTCCCCTCGTCCACATACTTGTGGATGGCACTGTACTGCCTTCCCTGGAGCAAGTTGCAGCGTTGAAAATTAAGCGCCATTGTACTAGCTTAGCTCAATTGAATTTACCTCGGGTTCTCAGTACAGTATTGACTGAACAATGCCTTCAGAGCATATCAATAGCATTTGCTCTCCACCGTCTTCTACCTCTTGTTCCGTTGACTTATACGTGTGAGTGTGCGTGTGTGTGTGTGTGTAGGTGTATCTGTGAAATAGCTTGGATGGAAAAGACGGCTGCAATTTGTCTGCCGCCAACTGCGATGATCTCCGGCCCCAGTCAAGTTTATCTGCGGGCGTGTGTGCGTGTGTTTGACTTATAAGTATTTGCGCACATCAATTGTCAAAATGTTGGCTCCATGAAATATTCGAGCAAACGATTTCCCGCCCTGACTGCCATTTGCCATTGGCAATGTAGTGTCAAGTGGTCTACATCGACGTCAGTGCACCGCATGCCAATTCCACTGTGGAGTGGAGCACATATTATAGCTAGGAAAACTGTAATAGATAGACTAATGAATCATTTATGTGTATTCTGCATATTTACAAAGCCAACGGAGCATAAGAAGGAGGACATCTTATCCTCATGTTCAGGTGTGAGGCCGTTGAGCATGTGAGCAATGTATAACGTCTCCCTGTGTCGGCTGGGCACGACTACAGGCCCGCCGACTTATAATATTTGACAAAAGACTCTGATTTCAAATTCAAATTTTAAATAGCCAAATTAAGCCAGAAAATAGCTAAAATGGCAACACTGTGTACACTGTAGGCGCCCATTATTGCAAGTTGAATGTGACATTTGTAAAGTATTGATTTGCGCATTACTATAATATATTTCCTATTACTGTAGCAATTGTCATAATATAAATTTAAACTGACGTATCATGAGAATAATTGACAGAGGGCAATTTGGCTGTTTGCCCACTGTACTATCAGCTGGTGACTGCTTGTCTGGCACGGCCTGCCGGCGTCTGGTGGTCCCAATGCCAGATAAGTCAGATATATTTACACACACACACACATATGTATGCAGCGGTATGCACACGCATAAACATACGTCAGAGTAGGTTGGTTTTTTAGGTTAGACCTACGGCATATATTCCCGGAATACCGGAAAAAAGTGACCACATTAATCAAGGGCGTCACGTTGATTTTCACGTGCGTGTTTTGGATTTTTTTACATCATTTTGTCACGTTAACAATTAATGACTTGTATGCATTTTGAAGCCCTCGAATACGGGTCACAAGAGATTTATTTACACACACACACACACACACACTCGCTCGTAATGTATGCAAATGCCAACAACAAAAGAAACTACAAATGAGGAAAAAATTAACTTTTTGTTGTCATTGCAAAACAAACTAATTGAATTTTAAAGTAAGCTTATATGTATATATATGTATTTACTTTTTATGCATGCATGTATGTACACTGAACTGAGATACCGATACAAAATGCACAATTTTAAAAGTAAACCACAACTTCTAAATTAAACTTCATTGAATATGTCTGATTCACAGATGCCATATTCCTTTAAGGTCTCCTTAGTGTGGAAGTTTTTAAGATTTGTGAAGTATATTATCATGAATACTGTAGATGAAAGATAAAAGGTTTGATGTTGAATCGATAAGAATCGGTACAAGTATTGTTTAGATTAAATTACTTTTTATCGAATAACTTGAATAACTTAAAAATGATTAGCTTAGGAGATAGCTAACTTTTTTAAATTCAACAATTAAAGACTCTTGATTTCGTTCAAGTCGTGAATTTAAACTATGCGCTTTAAATGGTTATCTAATATGCATTTTGGAGTGTAGACGTACATAATTAGAATTTAAATATGCATTTTAGATAGCAAATGCATTTTATACAGCGAGAACTACAGTCGAATGTAACCGACAATTTGACACCCTAGGCCAAATAGAAATTATACTTTTGACTTGTGTGCACGGATTAATGGGAGAGTTTCTGCAACTTACACCAACTTAATCTGCTTTAAACGGTGGTTTTATATACACACTTATTCTTTATTCATTCATATACCTTTTTTGGTTAAATGCAATGAGTGTAGGGTATGTGAAGTGAATGGTAAAGTGAACCGAAAATCTAGGGAAGACGACGCAGATGCACTAATGAATTTGCATGCAGCCGCAATGCATGCAAATTTTATCAAAGCAACGAAGAAGAGGACAAGCCAAGAGGACTGCGGTACTAGCTGTATGTCTGTGTGTGTTGGCCGTATCTGTCAGTCTTTTACCAGAAATCAAACCACAAATGACACTACAAATGTGAAAATGGCGGGCAACGAGCAGAGCAGCAAGCCCATCTAAAGATAACTAGGCAAAGTTGCCAACAGTAATGATGACAACAACATGTTAACAGCAACAACTGCAACAACAACAACAACAACAGGAGCAACGCGAAAAGACCACAACCAGAGCAACCAAAACTGACGGTTCAGACCGTTCGGCTTGTGCCAGAATGGCAGCATAAACAACCTACCCAAGACCCAAGTGACTGCAAATAATTTAGCATCTAACCCCTGCCACCCACACAGACAAACACTCACATACACACGCATACAATCACACCCATATACAAATATGGCAACATGCAGCCGACAGTGTGGAGAGGGGCGAAGAGCGCGAACACGGAGCTAGCGCCATTTCTCATTGCCATAGACTTTTTCAGCCATAGAAATAAAAAGCCACTTAGCACACACTACCCAGGGGTGGGCAGGTCGGCATGCTGGCAGGTGGGGGATGGACACTAGAGAGACAGACATCAGACTCTATTTACAATTCGCACATTTAGCGGCATTGTGCACAGACGGATTGAGTTAGTTTTTTGACTCTGAATCTAACTCAGTTGCTGTTCCTATGTTGCACTAACTGTAGAATTATACAGATTAGCTTAGACGGCAAAGAGGAAGGACCAGGTTATGTGGTTGCCGAAGGAAGTAACTGCAACTGCTGGAACCACAAAACTGCAACAAATGTGCCTACATAGTATGCTCTAGAAAAAAACTTAATAAACACTAATGCCGACTTAAATTTAAAATAAAATTAACATTAAATGTGAAGATCTTTTAGGTAAAGCGCCCATTTACCTCTTCTAGCTTTGTGTTCGTGTATTACATGGGCAGGCCAAGTTTATGTTTTTGTTTGATATCTCATCCCCCTCCCCTTCAAATTTGAAAAAATGTTCTTAGCGTGTACAGTTTTAGAGTCACTGGATTCCTTTTACATGAATAAAGCTTTAGATGCTTTAAAACTTTGGTGCGATTTGCAGCCCAATCGGATAATAAACACTGGAGATATTGGACAATCAATTTTCTGTAGTAGTCATTTGGATGGGGGAGGGGGAAGCCTCAGTGTACTAGCCTCAGTGTACTAGGGCGTGTGCGTGATTTTGGATTATGAGTAACAATTTCTGTATGAGTATGTGATTATTGTTTGTATTTGCGAGTATATTTGTGTGTATGTATAAGTACCTGTGTATGTGTATGTGAGTATGTACGTATATGCTGCTGCTCTTATCGACGCCCAGGGCTAATCAAAGTACAGGGTCTCCTACTTTCAGAGTTTTTGTTTTGAATATTTTCACACCTGAAATTATATTCAATATTTAAATCAACCATGGAGTATTAAAACTTACTTTGTTTTTCTTTTTTTTTGCAGTGTAGTTGCATTTGTTTAAAATGCAATTTAGTGCGTGTATAGCATAGTAGTTGCGACATCAGAAACATGTGTAAATAAAATAAACTTAATTTAAACTGTTTGCATAATTAATTAGTGCTCAAATAGCAGCAGAACACCTATCGGCGTGTTTATGGAGTGGGAGAGCGTGGTTCACGCACAATTACTGTGCACACACACACACACAACACGAATAGAGATAAGCAGTTCAAGCACCAGTCAAAGGATTTTCCTCTTGCCAATGCAAATCCGTTTATATGTATGTGGGCGAATGTTGAATTTATTGTAGAGCAGCTTAAACTGCAAGTTTAGCAGGCATATTCTACATAAAATATAAACATAAAGCTGCTCAACTAATGAATAGAGATGAGCATGTGTCGTGTTATTTAGTTCAGGGAATTTAAAAGGAAGACGAATTCTCGAACTATCGTACACAGTGTTGCCCATTTGGCTTTTTGTTTTGAATTTTGCATGGCCACAATTAGAATCGCAACTAGTACTTAGCAATCTCACTTCATATTCATTCTATTTAAATGTGCATATTATAGTCATTGCATATCAACATTTGCACTTTCATTTAATAAAACACAACGTACAAATATAGTATATATAAATATATAACTACAAATATTCATGACCAACACGTGCTCATCACTAATCTGTAGCAGAAGTTATTTTGTGTTGCATACTTTCAGGCGTGTGTATGTAAAACACATTTAATGGTGTAAAATGTATTCAGAATTATGTTAAAGTCAGTCACTATTGTTGTTGTCGTCGTCGTGTGCCTTCATGCCATCATTGTTTCTGTAAATTTGACATAAATAAGTAAAAGCATGCAGGAGAGACAAGCTTAAAAGCTGCTCAGCTAATGCCGTACCATTGAGCTCCTGATTTAAAAGTCATACAATACAGACATGCACACATACATATATACTACGTAGAGCTATTAATGTTGCCACAGCAGATACAGATAGAGAGAAGAATGAGATACAGAATGAGATACAGTATGTGGCTGCGTGGGTGTGTGTGTGTGTAAGATGCAAATTTCATTTTGCCATGCTAATATTATTTTAATTGTTTAGTCGCAAGCTAACAGAACTTGGCCATATAAATCAGAAAAATAACTAAGCTACAAATCATAGCATACAGAAAAATCAACTCCAGCTCCCTAACTGTTCATCCCCCATATGGCGATTTTTTACAAATTTAATGCGTTTTGCTTTGCTCTGAATTTTCGCTGCTAACCTCATTCCTAGCCTGGTTACCAGTAGAAGCGAAACAGCTTCAAACTGAATATATTCGCATAGTGCACACATATGTTTATAGTATATATGTACATTACATATACATACTATATATCATGCAAATTTAAAGGCATCAGGCGAAGAATACAATCCGAGCATACACACTCGTACATTATGCACTTAAAGCCTTGCCTAAATAAATAAATACTGTATGTATTTGTAATGTATTCAGAAACGAATGGAAACAAATGAGGAATAATAACAACAACAATTATTGAGGAGGTGAGTTTACGACTGATCGCATAAGCGTATAAATAGCGAATTGATTCAGTTAAATTTTAACCTCTAAAATGTGTGGTTTATAATAATTTGCGCATCACAACTTTCTCTTCAACCTACTGTAAACTTTTCAAAAAAAAAACCCCCCTTACCGTTCAACAAGTAACTGACTAAGCCACTCGTTCGCCAATGAATTATATAGTACCTCAGTAACTCAATATTTGTGTACTGTAAAGTCCTAGCTATGCTACAAATTAACTCATTTCATACCTGGTAATTGGTGGCACACAGGTTTTCCCTATTTGCACAGGTTTCAAAAGGCCCAACATAATTGCATATGAGACTGTTATGTTGGACAAATTTCATCATATTTTTTAGGCCTAGAAATGATGATTATCTGCTTTTGTTCGGCACTCTGCATTTTGTTGTGTGTGTGTACAAAAATAAAGTCAACAGAGTACGGAGCATTTGCTGCTGTTGTTAGAGCACAATTATCTGATGCAACAACTTGTCCCAGACATAGATGAGGTGGCAAGGGTTAGATTGCCACAATGAAAGTTTATTGAACCCATGAGGAAGCTACTAGTACGCAGTACTGTATGCATCGGTACTGTTTGAGTGTTTAGTTGGTGCCTGGCTATAAAATTCAAGCAAAAGTTGTGGGCGGGTGCACTCATCCACATATACATATAGACATACATATATGTATATCACATGCTTGTTTTTTCGCAATGACAATGTTTTTCTATAAATGTTGCCAGGCGATATATGTTTTTTCAAAAAATATTTTCTGCTTTTTTCGGCAGCATAGCATGTAGTCGCTTCCTAAGCGTAAAGTGGCCAACATTTGAAAACCCAAAAATCCCATTCAAGAGCCTAAATATTTCGACACAGTTGTTCAACCATAAATCTGTTGATGCTGTTTGGACATGAGTTCTAACTGCGATTTGCCAGAAATATATGCTAAATGGAAACAGTTCGCTCACTCTGATGTGTTAAATAACTTTAAAGCACTACAACGGTATCAAATTTTAAACACAAATAAAGCAGTTACTGAGACCGTAATGGAAATAGAACCACCGTATTGAAAGAGTCGTCCAACAAATGAAACAATTACACCGTTTTGTTTTATTTATTTATTGGAAATTTAGTTTCATTTTCCAATCGACACATCTGTGTATTCCCTGGCTTACACTGTGTTGAAAATTCTATTGAAATCCCCTCTGTAAAATACAGTTTAAAGTGAAACTAGTTATACACTAAAGGTTATTGTGGGCAACTCTAGAGTTGTATAGTAAGTGGCAGCAGCTTTATGGCATCACTATATAGGTTCAGGCCCAAATATGAAGAAAGGGCGCACAAATACACATAGAAATACACAACAAACACCACACAAACACCACACAAACACACGCATAGAGCTAGAATCGTGCCCAAACCCAAATATTTTGGTGGAGCTGCGCTTTGTTCGGATCCATCATCCACTCTATTTCTGATCAAAATGCCGGAAGTGCTGTTGGCCCATGCTTTGGGGCCGAGCTGAAGGCTTGATGGCTGAACGTGGAATATGATGGAATGTTGTTCGGATGCTGAGGGAGAAGAGTGTTGAATGCAATCTCGATGCTAGTGCCCGGATTAGTTGGTCTGTGTGGTTGGCTGCCCGGGCTTATTTGCCTGTATTTTGGTATAATACTCGTATTTGCCTTGATTTCATCTTTAATTTCGGGCGACGCGTGTCTGCCTCAGCTGATTGTTTGTTGGTCGCTTATCAAAACATAATTTGGGCCTGATAAATTTGTATGTGTCCGGACATGCAGCCCACACACGCCGTGAGGCTTTCACTCTAAATTAAACATTATTGTTGTGGTTCTGCATCATAAACACGCACACACACACACACACAGTATACATACAAATATTATCATACAATGGTTGCAAATGCATTTCCGCTGCTCATAACTCATGCCTAGACTACACACTTTATATATATTTCAAATGGAAAAAAAATACGGAGAGATTAAAGACTTTTGAGTAGAGCTTAAATTATATGGAAATTATAATAAGCTTAAAAATATTAACATGCAAAAAAAAAAACGCCTGTTAGAGTGCTGAAACAACATTCCTCGGAAAGCTACTTCGGTTTTATTTTTGTTCTTTGTGCTTAATTCAAGCACCCACTTACGTATAAAGTACGAGTTCTTTTGCTAGAAATAAGTTGATTCTATTTTGCTTTAAAAAAGTTGTCTTACATTGTGAAAATAACTATAAATTTCTGCTATGTGTGTTATTATTCTTTAAGCAATATCTATAGCAATATTTATAAATAATAAGAAAAGCAATATATATTAAGATGTCTGCCAATATCAATATAGTGATAATTATAGAAACATAATAATATTAATAATAAAATATAGATTTTATAATTTCTCTGACAATATTTAACAAAATCTAAACAATTTTCTTTTGTAATTACATAACAGTTGAGGAGTCAGCAATAAACTGTATGTACTTAACTAGTTTAATCCTGTTTTTTTTTAGATTTTTACGCATAGAGAAAAACGTTAATGCATAAGAATAAATAATGAAAAAGAACTAAATAAAGGCTGTAGAAAGTGTGGAAAAGAAGATAAAAAATTGCAAGACAAGACTTTTTTGCTTTTTATTCATTTTTGCTATATTTTTCTCTGTGTAAAGCCTTTTATTACACAGGCGAGTAAAAACAATTTAATAGCCACCGTAATAGCAACAATCCCTTTGGTCTCTCATTATTCGATTTGAGCTTGCATAGTGGCAGCTGCTAGTTCTCCCTGTTGTTCTTGTGCAGCTGGATAAATCACATAATCAGCTGAACGGTGGTTGGGTGGTTGTAGTTGGTTTATTTTTAATTAAACTCCATTCACAGAGCGCGACAGACGCTCATAAACTGTTAGATGGCAAATGCGTTACGCATACGACACGTTGTACGCCAGCCACCAAAAATAACCCAAACTGCAATTTGGCAAATGTTCGAGCATGTTTGCGGTCGTCATAAAAAAGGGGTTCGACAAACTGGACCGTGTGTGTGTGTGTGTGTGTGTGTACACTAACCCCACTACACTACCCCCACCACAGCAGCGGCACGTCTCTCTGCACCAGTTCGTTAGTGCTGCGGGCATGTGGGTGCAATTTGGGGCGGGTTGCCTGCTCAAAAATTTAATTACTTTCACTTGTGCGAGCTGTTTGTCTGCCAAACGAGGCAGTCGACCAGTCGGACTGCCAGTCAGTCAGCGTATCCATTCAGTCAGTCAAGCTGGACGGGCTAAAATATCAGCTAAAGGCATTTAACTTAAATGTAATGAAATGGTATGCCATCCCACATATACGCACGTTCGTTTGCTCCCTCCTTCCATCTCGCACTCTGTTTAATCAGCTCGTCTTCTGTTTTAATCTGGCTCTTATTTTTTGTTTTTTTAGGTTTTTTGTTGGCTACATTCTGTTTGTCTGTGCCACAACTAGTGGAAAACTGGCAAATGCCGTCTGTCGGATTTGTGACGCATTATGCGCTAAGAATTCTCGCCTTCTCTGCTCGCAAAGTGCACTGGCTTTTCTTCTTCTCCCCTTGTGCATCATTTTCGCTTTTTGTGCCACTCCGTTGTGCGTCTTTCTTTAGGACTGACAGGTTTAAAGGCCAACTGCAGAATGTATGTGGGTCTGAGGTCTGACCTCGGTTCAATTTCAGTTTTTGTTGCTCGCAGTGTGTTAGCCTTTTTCTGTATGACTTTAATTTGCTTAAATTCATCAAAATTGCATATCAATCATACGTCATGTTGTGCGTATGGTTTTTAAATTAAATTCATTTTTTAAAGCAAAAATCTTGCAAAAAAATCTTTGTTATTGTGATGTAGACGGTTTATATTTAGCAAAAGGTAAATGCCGTACAAACTAAATTAATCCTCTTACATAATTTTGATCATTTTTCAATGAGATAATGTATATTTACTTTATACGTACGGTACTAAAATTGATGAGCGTTAAGTTTCATAATTAATACCACTAATATTTCAAATATTGTATAAATATTTAAAAATAAACGAATGATTTATCAGAAATGCAAGAAAGTGCTTCCCGCTTCTTGATTTGTAATGTTGCAATTATCTATTTTAGGGAGCATTCGGTCTGTGGGGAATCCTTATGGTCCGTCAGTTAACCTAAGCCTATCTGAAATCCTCTTTATTATTTCCAAGAAAACATTGATAAAATCCATAGTACCAAACACTATTCTATTCGAATCACTAGTGCTCTTGCTTACTAGTGCTCTTGAAGTTCATTGTAAATACATACATACAGTAGAGTCCGGTTATAACGACTCTGCTTAAAGCGTCCGTCCGGTTATTGTGACGAAAACTCGATGGCTTGGTTGGTCCCCATACAAACTTATATGAAAGGGACTCCGCTTAGTACGTTTCCGCTTTTAGCGACAAACCGCCTATACAGACGGGATTTTTCACAATTCAACCGGATATTGCGACGTACCGAAAAAAAATACAGCGAAATAATGCCAAATTTAAGCATCAAACGACGCTGTTAGAAATGTATGTATCTATCAGTGATCGGCACCCTTGCTTGTGTGTGTAGCAGCGACTCTACTCTCTCTTAGTTTTAGTTGTCGCCTTAGCAACGCTGCTGAGAGAAAGAGAGAGAGAGAGTCGAAGTGCAATACCGACGTCACACAAATGTTAACAGCGTGCGTGTGCAGACCTCATAGCCTATTCCATGAGATGTCCCGTTATATTTCTAGTTTTTTCTGATTTTTTTTTTTCAAGTAAAACTGAATGCGTAAATTCACCAAATGTGAGTTAATGCGCAAAATGCGCCATAGTGAGCTCATTCAGTTTAAGCTCGACACTTGTGCATTACACCCGCAAAATGTTAAATTTTTTGTTTTGATTAAAAAATTAATTTGTTTTATTTTAAAACCTATTACAAACATGGCAACCCTAAAATAAACAAAAAAAAATTTTTTTTTGCTCCTTTTGGTTAATGCGTCGTCCGGGTATAACGACGTAAAATCGTCGGTCCCTTGAAAGTCGCTATAACCGGACTCTACTGTACATATGTAATATTTCAGTGAAGCGGCAAAGTTATTATAGCAATTGATAGTTGATTACAATCAGTAAATTTCGTGTATATATATCTGAACATTCTTTATATTATATATCATTATATATACGTTGATTACTCTCACAATCCGCAGACGTGCTTAATGGAAAGGACTTGACTATAATATTGCTATAATATAAAATTATTTAATCCGTCCGTGTGCCAGATCAGACTAAAGGACAGTAATGAATTAAAATACCAATTTATTCTTACATCCATGCGTATTGCAATTAAGTGACCATTGATTATGCAACCATTTTTCCTGAAGTGAAATAATGAAAAATAGTTTCTATGGCAAATTGCCTACCATAGTCCGGTATGCGACACCGAGTATTGAAGTACTGTACTCCCCAAAGTGCTGACCTAGTTGGATGAGAATTGACACGCACTCCCCTCTGCCCCCCTGTAGTCTGTAAAGACTTATTGGATTTGCAATAATCATACTGCCTGCTGTCAGCCTATGGCAGGAACACAGAAGATGTTTGTGCCTGCTGCGACAACTTTGAATGCAATACTGAAACTGGGCCACGTTGAGCGGTCTACAAAAGTCAAAAGGCGTTAACATTAATGCTGCTCTCCCACTGTCGTCTACCTGGCGCTGTGATATAAATTTCATGATTGCACTCTCTTTTATTCAAGTTTATCTGCCACTCAGTTAGACATACTATACTAGTCCACAATATTTGCTAGCAGTCTCAATACAGAGATACAAAGTTACTAACATCAGGATTTCCATGCATTTTTGATCAAAACATCCATTAGGATTAGACGGATTTTTGTAATTCCAATTGCCACTTGCAAAAGATATGAAATAATGACAGTATTTAGAGAACTCATTGAAGCACAAAAATAGTTTGCAATAATGTAAATATTCACTATAGGTTTTTGCGAGAAGTAAATAAATTAAGCCTTTAATCACGTTTTCTGAGAGTTCACTGAACAGGCAAGCATGCAATAAAGCAGAGCCTTTAATAACACTATGCAACAAAAATCTGATTTATTTTTAAATGTTTTGACAGAAAATACTATAATGATAAAGAAAATATTTTAAAAAATTCAGCTCTTCTTGGTATTTTATTTACATTTAAAAAGAAACGCATGACATCCAGTTCGTTTCCCCTATATTTATTGGACTTCCGGACTAAATAATAAAGTAAAATAAAATACATAAAAATATCTAAAAAAAAAAAGTTATTTACTCTTTGTTGACGTGGAGCCAGTAGAAAAACTAATTAAGTTACATTTTTATTTCCTTTTGAAAGTTGATAACTGAAACTTTTAATAGGTAAAACGTAAAGTTATAATTATACATACATACATGGTCGTTGCTCCCCTTTGCCTAGTACGGAAACTAATAATAACTTCGGTGTTTATTATCCGATTGAGCCACAATTCACAGCACAGATAAAGGTTATCATAAGATTATTGTATGCCAAAGCACAAGTTTTATCTTTAAAATTGTGGCTGCGGTGGTTTTTCGCGGTTTTTGGGGGAGGGGGGAGGGGGAGATATACAAAATTTAACACAAACTTGAACTGCTTGCACTATAGGGGCATCTTACTGCTAAATAAGATGACTCTAGCTCTTACAGTTTCCGAGATCTAGGTGTTCATACAGACGGACAGACAGACGAACAGATGGACATGGCTATATCGACTCAGCTCGTCGTCCTGATCAAGAATACAGGGGTGCTACAGAAATCACTTCAGCGTCATTTCAGCTTAAAAACCATTCAGCGGTGCCACAGACCTAGTTTTTTGGCTGATTCGAAATAGCTGACTATTGAGCCAGCTATTTGACTAAATACACCTATAAAACCAAGTTGATACATGAAACATTATACCTTTTCTTAAAGGTTGTTTAATTTCTAATTAACTTACATCAAAATAATTTAACATTAAAGGTGTTAAGTTAAAAAAAAACGCATTTTAGTAAAACCTTAACGAATCAGCGTGTTCTATTAGTCAAGTACTTTGAAACACCAATCAGCCGACACATCTTTGTTGCCATCTAGTCGGTTTCGGATTTGTTGTCAGTTGTCTGCTGCCAGAGTTGCAGAGTAAAATGTTCTTTGGCACGCAATAAAATAAATGATTTTTCATCTGATATTATTAAAGTACTACTCTATAAAATCAATTATTTATATTTTTGTAATGAAAAAAGTATAAACCTATTTCTCTGCAACGTTAATATTAAGAATAATGTTAAACAAACATTAGGGTAATTTTAATCTGGGAAAAAGGCAGCCCTTATCAGGCAATTTCGGAAAGGTTTGTGAAAGGGCTAAAAATCGAAATCGCTCGGAGTTCTGTGGCACCCAGGAAATTTTTCCGCTGAATGGGTTTTTGCTGATTCACAATCAGCGCGCTATTTCTGTAGCACCCCTGTATATATACTTTGTGGGGTCTGTCATTTCTGAGTTGCACAATCTTAATAGACCCTTTTGTACTTTTTTAAAGTACAGGGTCTAAAAATATTAACATTTTTTCATTGAATCGTTTCGGAACTATATTCAATTGGTTATCTGCATGAGCGAAAGCTTACTTCAACATATTGATATTTGATACATTAACACCCCTGGCATAAAGTTAATACTATCAGCTAGATCTGTTCACAACATAACATAAACAAACATACGTATGTAGTATATTGCCAATCAGCTAGCGATTGGGTTTATTGTGTTGCATTGTGTAATTGGCCGTCCATTGTTATTGTTTGTGTATGTGCAAACGCACTTAATTAATTTTATTCCCCTTGCCCGAGGGGGGGCATGGCATGAAAACAATTTCATATTTTGTGCATTAACTGTTATCGTTGTCCACTGTGCAGATGTGTGCGCACATTATGCATACGCCATGCATGCCACGCATGCCAAGCATCCCTCGATGCTGAAAGCAAACAGAGTCTGTCTGGACTGCATGCTGCCCTGATGCACTGATTAAACATGTTAAATGTATATACTGTATCTATCCAACCGCTGGGCAAACAATACCACGTCTGTCCACCAGTCCAGCAGCATATAAATTTTAAATTACGAGTAAAGGCACATTTGGTTGTCGACTGTGCGACAGCCAAGCGAAAACCGCATGAAATTTCAATTAAAAAATGAAAAGTTATGCGTCGGCCGTCTTCTTCTGGCTGTCGTTGATAATTAAAACAATATGTTAGTTATGAAGCTTAGCATGGAAAGTGTGGGCTGACTCTAAATTCAGTTGGACGTTGTTTAAATGCTGTGCAATTTATTTTCCAGGCGGATTTATGGGCGACATTGCACTGCCCGAGGGAGAAACCAGTCCAGTGGTGGCTCGCACGCCAATAGATGATGAGGAGGAGGAGGAGCATTCAGAGGCATCACCACTATCAAAAATGGCCAGCAGCGAGCAGATGCCAGCGGATGCGCCAGCAGCTGGAAAATACAATGCGACTTTTCAACTGGATCTAGAGAAGCTGAAGCAGGAAGTGTACAACGAGGGTCTGCAGGTGGAGGAGGAGGGTCTCACGGACATCATACGCAAAAAGACCAAACTCCCTGGCCTGGCAACCGTTGGCCAGACAACCGGACAACCGCTGACCAAGGCAAGCAGCAATCGAAACAATGATGTCAGCTTGGTAAAGTGAAACTCTCACACTCAAGTACTCTGCCCAACCACTCACACTCTCCTTCATCTTTCAGAGCGCAAACGAACCGTTTAAGTCCAGTATCAATGAGCAAACTCCAGCTGACATTGCTCATCCGCCCAACTACAAGAATGAGGTGTTCACTTCGCCCGAGACTACGGTTAATCAGAGACTTCGTGCGCCGGATAACGTTGCAATAAATGTCGTCTCCGCTCGCATGCAAGTGAACAAATCCCAAACACTGCACCGCAATGTGGACACACGAAAAATTCAATCAAACAACAAGGACATTGAGGACGATTCGGGTAATAATTTTGTGGCCGAGAGGCGGCAGCACATTGTGCCCACCTCGTTGCCAACGCAGAGATCAACCATGGCCAATGTGTACAGCAATGCCGGAGGTAATGGCATGCACCTAGACCACGACGATGTTGACTTCCTGCACGCCCACGGTGTGGTACGCCGACGACACAGACGAGGACCCAAGCATCGGTAAGTCTGGCATTACTTCAAGCAGATTATACTTAACCACATTGGCACACATACCCACAGCAATGGACACTTGGCCGACTACGTGAGCAAGGTAGAGAGACTGCGGGAGGAGCTCAATCGTCCAGAGGGGCAACACCACAAACAACACACACACAAGCAACATTCACACAAGAAGCAGAAGCGTCGGCAGCACAGAAGACGAGGTCGAGGCCGTGGCACTCCATCGCCCCTAAATATCTCCTCGACGCAAATGGAGGAGTTGCACCAAACGAAGATTTCGCATATAGATGCCCTTGATGCTGAATTGCCTCACTCCAAGTCCCCAACGGAATTGCCAAATGCACCTACAGAGTAAGTTTCCAAAATTTACCGATTCAACCGCAACCATTTCCGTTGTGCCATTTGGGGCAACTGTAAATTACTGCCCATTCAATTCATAGGTTTTTCCCATCAACTTTACACAAACAATAGTCATATTCACACACACACAAACACACACACTCGCAGACACACACACATGGGATGAAAGTTATGAATTTTAATAGAAATTCGCGTGCCAAAAGTTGGTCCAAAAATAAAATATTACTGCTGGCAATTAAAATAACGCATACGCCATGTGCAACTTTTTCGCGAGACTACAGCCACAACTGTTGCATAAAGAATTTGTTTAATATGTACGCAAATCATTTTTTATGCTCCTCCACAGTAACCTGAAGGAACATCACCATCAGCACCATCATCGTGTGGCTCGAGCGGTTACCGCTAAAAAGGAACGCATTTGGGATTATGGTGTCATCCCCTATGAGATCGATGGAAATTTTAGTGGCCTCCACAAAGCGCTCTTCAAGCAGGCCATGCGCCATTGGGAGAACTCAACGTGCATTAAGTTTGTGGAACGCGATGCCGAAATACACACAAATTACATTGTATTTACCATACGTAGTTGCGGGTGAGTGGACACGTTCAATTGACCAACAAGAGCTTTACATAGTACTTATTTAAATATTAAATTAAAATAATGTAATTATAGACGAAATTATTTATTATGTTAAATGCTTGTGTAAATTGTTCGAATAAAGGGGAATTTATGAACCCTTTAAATTTAGGGTTATGCAATCACTGAATACTAATTAAGGTTTCACGTCAGGATTTAGTTGAAATAATTAAAGCTTTTACTATAAATTTTCGATGATTAGTAAAGCTTTTTTTTTATTAAAATGTGGTGGATTTATATACCGCGACCTTTTGTACACCAGGACTAAGGTTCACTAGTAATAAAGTACTACATCCTCGATATAGACTTTCCATAATCTTTGGTCTCTGCAGGAGACTTGGATATAGCTCTGTCTGTCTGTCCGTCTGTCTGTCTGTATGAACACCTAGATCTCTTTTTTATTAGGTTCGTGTATTGCATATACAGGTGAAGTTTGTGTCTGATGACCAATTTCTCTTCCCCCTCCCCCTCAAATTTCCAAAACTGTTTTTTAAACTCGTACAGCATTTACAGATTTAAAGTCACTGGCTTATGATTTTGTGTAAACAAAGTTTATAATACTAGGATGATTGTTGCGAATTTGAGCTAAATCGGACCATAAACAAAGAAGTTATGAAGGAAAGTAGTGACGCATTATTTTCATTAATACCTTCGCCTCACGATCACATGCCACATCATAGAGCATTGGTCTTGAAGTCGAATAAATTAAATTATATTAAGATGCTAAGTACAGGGTCTCCTACTGTCGGTTGCGTCCGACTGTAGCTTTCCGAGTTTTCTTAGAATGAATTTGATTTGCTTAATATTTATTTTAATTGCATATTTTACATCAAGCTGAAATAATCTGTTAAACTAATTTAATTATGTATAGTAGTTTACTTAATGCACTTATACTTGACTACTCCACTCTTTCTAGCTGCTGCTCGTTCGTGGGTAAACGTGGCAATGGGCCACAGGCCATATCGATTGGACGCAATTGTGACAAGTTTGGCATTGTGGTGCATGAACTGGGACACGTGGTGGGCTTCTGGCATGAGCACACGCGTCCAGATCGAGAGAAGCATGTTGTTATTGAGCACAACAATATAATGAAAGGACAGGACTACAACTTCAACATGCTATCGCCGGATGAGGTGAACTCCCTGGGCATGGCATATGATTACGACTCCATTATGCACTATGCCCGGAATACCTTCTCGAAAGGCACCTACTTGGATACGATATTGCCAATTGAAGTGAAGGGTCGCAAGAGACCAGAGATTGGGCAACGTTTGCGTCTGAGTCAGGGCGATATTGCCCAGGCCAATCTACTGTACAAATGTCCCAAGTGTGGCAGAACCTTTCAGGATAGTACGGGTATCTTTGCTAGTCCCACCTACTACACGGCGGGTGCCATGACCAATGAAACGGAAAGTTGTGAGTGGCGTATCACTGCTACACATGGTGAACGTGTGGTCTTGAAGCTGGAGAATATGGTAATGTTTCGCTACACTGTAAATGGCAAAGTTACAAATGTCAATGGTTTTCTTTCAATTTAGAATATATTCAAATCGAATAACTGTGAAACTGATTATCTGGAAATACGCGATGGGTACTACTTCAAGTCGCCGCTGATCGGACGTTTCTGTGGCAAGGTGTCCAATGAGGAAATCACTACTCAATCGAGCCGCATGCTCTTGACCTATGTGAATAATCATCGCAGCGAGGGCTATCGTGGCTTTCAAGCTGAATTCGAGGGTAAGGGAAAAGACTTTAGACAGATTCACAACTTTAAAGAATGACACTTCTCTGTTTGTATAGTTGTTTGTGGCGGTGACTTGTCCGTGGACGATTCGGAGGGTCGACTGGAGTCGCCCAACTATCCGCTCGACTATTTGCCAAACAAAGAATGCGTGTGGAAAATTACAGTGCCAAAGGGCTTTCAAGTGGCGTTGAAATTTCAGTCGTTTGAGGTCGAGAACCATGATAGCTGTGTCTACGACTTTGTGGAAGTACGGGATGGACCAGCAGAGGACGCTCAGCTAATTGGCGTTTTCTGTGGCTACAAACCGCCACCGAACATGAAGTGAGTGCCGACGACAAGTGCCCAGCTCTGTAGCTTGGATGCCCAGAGCGCATTCAATTGTGCCAGTACCCCGTGCCCGTACCCGTCCCCACTCCAAGTCCTCTTATTCACTGAGAACTCTCTGCTTTGTTCAACGTCACTTTCAGGTCAAGTGGCAACTCGATGTACGTGAAATTTGTGTCGGACACATCGGTGCAAAAGGCGGGCTTCTCGGCCGTATTCATGAAGGAGGTAGACGAATGCGAGACACAGAATCACGGATGTGAGCATGAGTGTATCAACACACTTGGTGGATACGAATGCAGCTGCCACATTGGCTATGAGCTGCATAGTGATAAGAAGCATTGTGAAGGTAAACAATAAAGTATAATTTGGTAACAACCACACTGAGAAAAGTAATCAAGTAACATTTTCATTGACTAAGACCAATCGTAACAAAGAAACTATTTCACCAGTATAATTGCTAATTAATTTATGTGTCAATGCATTCAATACATTTCACTTTAGATGCCTGCGGTGGTGTTATTGAGTATCCCAACGGCACCATCACCTCCCCTTCGTTCCCCGAAACGTATCCACTGCTAAAGGAATGCATTTGGGAGATTATTGCGCCACCGAAACACAAAATTTCATTGAACTTTACACACTTCGACCTAGAGGGAACGTCGCATCAGCAATCGGACTGCGGCTACGATTCGGTAACCATATACTCTAAACTCACAGAGAACCGCCTAAAGCGCATTGGCACTTTCTGTGGCAATGCCATTCCACCCACGGCCACCTCGGATAGCAATGCGTTGCGTGTGGAGTTCCATTCGGATAAGTCAATACAGCGTTCCGGCTTTGCAGCCGTATTTTTCACGGACATTGACGAGTGTGCCGTGAACAATGGAGGCTGCCAACATGAGTGTCGAAATACCATTGGCTCCTACATGTGCTTCTGTCACAATGGCTACTCCCTGCATGAGAATGGACACGATTGCAAGGAGGGTGAGTGCAAGTATGAGATATCGGGACCGTTCGGCACTATCTATAGCCCCAACTATCCGGACAACTATCCGCCAAATGCCGACTGTGTCTGGCATTTCTCGACCACGCCAGGCCACCGCATTAAGCTCATCTTCAATGAGTTCAATGTGGAATCACATCAGGTAAACTGAATTGCAAACACTTCCAAACGAAGCGCCTAATGTGGAATCTTTGGTACAGGAATGCGCCTATGACAACGTGGCTGTCTATGATGGGGAATCCGAACTGAGCTCAATGCTGGGTCGGTTTTGCGGCGACAAGATACCCTACCCCATATCTTCATCCACCAATCAGCTGTACATGGTGCTAAAGACGGATAAGAACAAGCAGATGAATGGCTTCACGGCCATGCATTCCACCTGTAAGTGCGAAATATTTTTTAATTATATTGGTACTGTCTAACTCTCTCACTTTAATCCAGCTTGTGGTGGCTATCTGCGTGCCACGAATCACATACAACAGTTCTACTCCCACTCGCGTTACAGCAATCAGGACTACGATGACAACATGGACTGCGAGTGGACCATACAGTCGCCGCCCAACAGCAATGTGCAGCTTGTCTTCCTCAACTTTGACATTGAGAGCAGCGAGAACTGCACCTACGACTATGTGCAGGTATTCTCGGGGATGGAGGACACCAGCGGACCCATGTATGGGCAATACTGTGGCAATACAGTAAGTGGACATGGTTACTTCTCATCATGCAAATTAGCTAATAGTCTTCTTTCTTTGCCCTGCAGTTGCCACAGGACATCATTTCGATGACAGATTCGCTGCTAGTGCGCTTTAAAACTGACAGTTCGGTGCCCATGAAAGGCTTCTCGGCCTCGTATGTAGCCGTCGATCCGTTCGAGAACAGTGACGAGGAGGCAGAGAATTCGTATAGCTCCGAGATGGTCACACCGTTTCCAGGATCCCTGAAGAGCATGTACAAGGAGGACTCTGAGGAGACGGATGACTATGGTGACTTCAGTCAGAATCAGCTGGTGAATGCACAGTATAATGGACGCAATGTGTTACCCATCCGTTTCCCACCGTCTTACTGGTCGACTTAGAATGTGGAAGACGTATACGCATGGATACGCACAAAAATCATGACAATATATTTGGAAATGGAATTTATTTAACTATTTAGGCATATCGTCGCGTACATATAGCAAACAATTTTGCTCTCTTAACATACTCATAGACTTCCCTCGTATACAAAAGATATTCAGAACAAGATCGTTAGGTTATAAATATATAGATTGCTTTGCATATCATAAGAGTGCAGAACTAACCCTTCAATTTAATTAATAATTTCTTTGGTATGATATCGTAAAGTAAAACGTAATAAGCGAAATAAGCACAATTCTTTATCTATTGATAAATGCCATATAATATTTATTAGTAATTCTACTTGACTACTCTTTCTTTACAATTTTAGTACTAAATATACAAATACTCTAAGCTCAATATTTGTAGTACGATTCCTTTGCCCGTCTATGCATTTTCATCTATGCATTTCTTAATTTTTTTTTATTTTCAAATTAGCCTAAGCGAAAAGTTGTGAAAATCTCACTAAGAACTTTACACTCAAACCAAATTATGTATGTTTATCTGTAACTATGTATATGTAGTTCTTAAACCTTTGATTCAACTCGATACGTAATTAAATATATTATCTAAGAAATAGTATGTTTTGAAACTGATTTTAATTTTAACTACCACAATATGGTGACTTCCGCTAACACCCTTACGCTTTGCCAAGTATCCGTTTTATGATCCCAGCTCAGCTAGAGAACTCATTTTCTTTGAGCCCGCGGAATTTATGGTTTATGTGATCAATAATGACCTGCAATAAAATGCTCAAGAGCAGCCACCTGATTCCAAGTAAATAACTAAGCTAAATACCTTACCAAAACGAGTTGCGCTTAAATGCTTAAGCTCAGCTCAGGTAGGCGAAAAGACAATGTCAAGGTGAGGGATACCTACAGGCGCAGGCAGACGGAGAGACAGACAGACAGGCGGTCAGTTCTAAAATGAAAGTGAGGAAGGCACACAGTTCCAGTGCCATTCTTCAATGCAAACTGAGTGGACTCTTTCAGATATAATCTTTTGTTTTTCGCTCTTTTGTCTGACTGATGTTGATGACGACAGATCGCGTGGTGCGTTGCTATAGCAACTCCTGTCTCTCTTCCTCTTTCTCCCACACACACACACACACTTCCTCTCTCTCTGACTGTTCACTTATACCTGTTGAGTCCGTGACTTGAACCAAGAACCCTTCATGAAGTATCTCGAAATATAATTCAGCAAACGCAGCGTTTGTGAATTCAGTTCTAAATTTCAGCTGCTCCAGTACGGTTGTCCCACGCCTTCGGAGAAAAAAGAGACACTATAATATAATAATATATATTATATACATAAACACGTGCAGAATGCCATTGAAAGTGAAATTGTTTATAATATTCAGCGTAGCAATATCGCCCTTGCTTCAGTTTGCTCAGGGCAGTAGACTACAACGTTCCTGGCTCAGCAATCCAGATGAAGATGATTGTGATTTCGATTTCAGAGAGCAGCCAGAGGATTTTATTAGCAAAACGCACTGGGTACGTTTCACTGATATCAAATGAAGGATAATCGTAATCATATGTGTATGAATATTTTCAGTTTAAGCACTGGGCACGGCTAGAAGAGCCAGCAGACAAAATGTCAAGTTCAGTGTACAAGAGTCAAGACAAACTGGCAGAGCCGATGAATGTCAACGTAAGAGCAGAAACAATGGAGACGGAGCAAAGCATCAGTCAGTTATTGGGGTAAGTTTCAAGTGGTAGAATCTCAAGTACGTGCTGTACAATGGAGCACAATTAGAAGGAGCTTGTTAAATGCCGCAAGTCACTCGACTGCGAGCATTGTCATTCCTTTTGAATGATAACAATGAGCCACATAAAATGAGAAGAAGTTCATTTTATCTTTGTATCTTTTGCAGTCGTCAGCCCACACCTCCGCACATATCACCTCCTGCACCTGCATTGCTCTGGACAGATTCCACGAGGGATATGCTAGTGCCCCAACAGCATGGTAGAACACGGCGCGCAGTTACCGTGCGTAAGGAACGCACATGGGACTATGGGGTGATACCGTATGAGATTGATACCAAATTCAGTGGAGCCAATAAGGCACTCTTCAAGCAGGCCATGCGTCACTGGGAGAACTACACGTGCATCAAGTTTGTCGAACGAGATCCCAAGTTGCATCCCAACTATATTTACTTTACCGTAAAGAGTTGCGGGTAAGTCTGTCCACATCTCATCTATATTATGTCCTTTAACTCTGCATCTTTTTTATAGCTGCTGTGCATATCTGGGCAAGAATGGCAGTGGTCGGCAGCCGATCTCTATTGGGCGTAACTGCGAGAAGTTTGGCATTGTTATACATGAACTGGGCCACACCATTGGATTCCATCATGAGCATGCGCGTGGCGATCGAGACAAGCACATCATCATCAATCGGACCAACATTATGCGTGGTCAGGCATACAATTTCGACGTCTTATCCCCTGAGGAGTTCGATGAGCCGATGTTGCCATATGACTACAACTCCATCATGCACTATGCCAAAAACTCGTTCTCAAAGAGCCCGTATCTTGACACCATCACGCCCATCGGCCTACCGCCGGGCATTCACATTGAGTTGGGACAACGAAGGCGTCTGAGCCGTGGCGATATTATGCAGGCTAATCTTCTATACAAGTGTGGCACATGTGGGCGCACTTTTCAGCAGAATTCCGGTCATATTGTGGCACCTCATTTCATCCAGACGGGCAACGACCTCTTGACCGACTACGAGGGTAGCGGTGATCTCGTTGAGGAATTGCCCAGCACCAACATCGACAGCTCCATGTCAAACTGTGAATGGCGTATAACCGGAACAAATGGAGAGCGTATCATTCTGCATCTGCAGGACCTGCACCTACTACATTCTGAAAACTGCACAGAGGATTACCTAGAGATACGGGATGGTTATTGGCACAGATCGCCGCTTATACGCCGTATTTGCGGTAATGCTACCAACGAGGTTATCACCACAGACACCAGCCGTATGCTTATTAACTATGTTAACCGGAATGCGGCAAAAGGATACAGGGGATTCAAAGCTCGTTTCGAATGTAACTAAAACATGTCTGAAATTTTCTGAAAGCATTAATCGAATTAGATTTCTTTTTCCGCAGTGGTCTGTGGTGGCGACATTCATTTGGTCAAAAATCAATCTATAGATTCGCCTCATTATCCGCTGGAGTATATGCCTAATAAGGAGTGCATTTGGCACGTTACAGCACCAGCCCACCACCTGGTGGCACTTCAGTTCCAATCATTTGAACTGGAGAAACACGATGCCTGTATCCATGACTACATTGAGATACGCGATGGCAGACGAAGCGATTCAAAGTTAATAGGGCGATTCTGTGGTGATAAACAGCCGCCGAACATCATGTACGTTCAAATCATCAAATCTATAAATCGATAAATAATTAATTTTTTAATTACGTTTTTTTTTTAGAACGCACAGCAATCAAATGTATATCAAATTCGTATCGGATGCTACCGTAGAGAAATTGGGCTTCTCCGCGTCTCTGATGCTCGATGTGGACGAGTGCAAGTTTATGGAACACGGCTGTCAGCACATCTGCTTAAACACTTTGGGTAGCTATCAGTGCGGCTGCCATGCGGGATTCGAGCTACAGGCTAACGGCAAGACATGTGAAGGTCAGCATAAATAATAATTTACAACCCATTATAAAAATTTACAGTTCACACTTAAAAGGGAAAACATCAATTATGACAAATTTTCCAACATTATTAAGCAATTATCAAATGCAAGCTTATTTTTTAGATTTAAAATGCGCGCTTATAGCTGCTTGCTTAAAACTATCTGGCAGCGCCGTGATAATATTTACCAATGTTGCCAGCTTTTTATACGCGCAATCAGCGTTCGATAAATCGGTACAGACCAAATATTTAATTTTAGTTATAAATACTAGACTGCACTGCTTCAATTATTTAATATCATTTTCTTTTATTTTTTAGTTGCTTGTGGTGGTATTATCGATGCTACTAAAGCTAATGGTACACTATATTCGCCTTCATATCCGGATCTCTATCCAAATGGAAAGCAATGCTTTTGGGAAGTGGTGGCCCCAGCGCATCATTCAGTGTTTCTTAACTTTACACACTTCGACTTGGAAGGCACTAAGCAGCAGTACACCAAATGCAGTTATGACTACCTCCTCATCTACTCAAAGATGCGGGATAACCGGCTGAAAAAGATTGGAATATACTGTGGCAATGAGCTGCCACCGATTGTCAACTCTGAACAGAACATCCTGCGTCTGGAGTTTTATTCGGATCGCACTAAACAGCGTAGCGGTTTTGTTGCACATTTTACTTTAGGTGCTTACATCCAAATTTATTTTTCTAAAATATCCTTAATTTATAATTGACTCTTCCTAGATGTGGATGAGTGTGCCCTGAACAATGGCGGATGTCAGCATAGATGCCACAATACGTATGGTTCTTATCAGTGCAGCTGTAGGAATGGCTATACTTTACACGAGAACGCACACAATTGCATGGAAACGGAATGCAAATCTGAAATAACATTGTCGTATGGAGACTTGCACAGTCCTAACTATCCCAAATATTATGCACGAAATATATACTGCTACTGGCATTTTACGACGATATTGGGACACCGCATACAGCTCACCTTTCTCGACTTTGATGTGGAGAGACATCAGGAGTGCATTTATGATTATCTGGCTATTTACGATGGGCGATCAGAGAACAGTTCAACGCTAGGCATCTACTGCAGCGGTCGAGAGCCTTATACAGTAATTGCCTCTAGTAATGAAATGTTTATGGTGCTAAAATCGGATGCTGGTCATCAGCGAAGAGGCTTTAATGCAACGTTTGTCTCTAAGTGCGGAGGTTTCTTACGTGCCACAAAACACTCGCAGACCTTCGTTTCGCATCCGGATTATGGCAATCGATTATATAACAGCTACATGTATTGTGATTGGCGTATAGAAGCTGATCCAGACAGCAGTGTGAAAATTAAGTTTCTTCAATTTGAAGTTGAGTACTCGGATGAATGCGACTGTGACTTTCTCGAGATCACAGAGGAGGGGAATGCCATGAACACGATACGTGGTCGTTTTTGCGGAAATCAAACGTCGCGTACTATCGTTTCCAACTCTGAAGCGCTTCTGTTAAAGTTTCAAACTGATGGGAGCAACTGGTTTCGTGGATTTAATATATCTTTTGTGGCCGTTGATCCTCCAGTTGATGACGCTGGTGAAGATTTTGATGCTGTAACGCCTTTTCCAGGCTACCTTAAGCATATGTATGCTGAGACAGCGGTGGCAGAAGATCAAACCGCGCAACATCTACATGTTCTGCCACCTAGTAGACTTATCTAACTCATATTTAAGTTTTAATTATGGTTTTATGTTTTGTTGTTGGATGTTATAAATAAGCTATCAATAAAATGATATAAAATAAATATACATATCACTTTTGATTCCAGCGCCAAATGAACAGCTTAACCATTCACAGTGCGGCGTGGCACTTAGTGCTGCCACATTTAGCTTGTTGGCAAAATATGCTATAAAATGCCCATATCGCATCTTTCCTGAAAGCAACCCTAGCAAGCTGTTTTCAAAATGGCAACGGCGTCGTCGGCGCTTGTTTCGAGTATCTAATTTAATAGTCTCGCGCGCAATATAAGTATTGTTAATTGTGTTAATTGCGATTGTTGGTTGTTTTTTTGTCTCTGTTCACTTTTTTAAAGTCTTATTTGTTGTCGTTATATTTGTTTGTTAAATTTATCAATATGAGCGCCTTTGAGGTTGGTTCGCAAAACCCGCTAATAATTATATGCATGTATGCGTAATTTGCACATCTTATTTTTAGATAACTGTAACTCCTTCGCGGCTTAAGCAAAAAAAGCGTATGGAGAATCGTGAACCCGCGGTGGTGCTCATGGCACCGTTTTCAGCTAAGGCAATTGTGCAATTCGAGGATGTTCCTATAACAAAAACCGCGAAGCGCTTTATCCGCGTCATTAATCCTAGCGATGAGGACATTGAGGTTAGTAGATGTGGATCTGATATCATATGGTCGGCTTGGCAACTTGGGCCTTCGCTGTTACTATTTGATCAATGCCTGGCAAATGTAATGCTAACCCAATTTGCTTGTAGGTCAGGGTAACCAAGGCCATAAAGGAGGAACATAATCTTAGCATCGAATGGACGGAACACATTGTTCCCGCACGCGATGAGGTGTCGATGGAACTTGTATGGAACCCCCAGACAGAAGTTGCATGCAAAGCAACACTTCAGTTGCTGGATAATAGAAATTTTCGCAAGGATGTGATGATAATACTCAAGTCCAAAAGTAACCAGCCGGCTAGGGTAAGACTCGCTTAGCTACGCTCCATTATCTTGTAATCATCCCTATTTTTTCTTCTTTTTTACCTAAAGTCTACACGGAAATTTCCAACAATAGGCAAGACACTGCAGCTTAAATCACCAACAGGTAGCAGCAAATCGCATAGGACCGCCTTGGCCTCTGCTCAGCAAAAGAGGCGCCTGTCTAGTGCTACGGCAGCTGCCACGACTGCATCTTCAAAACTGCCCTGGCGTACTGCCCCTACAACGCGCATTGCACTAACCGCGCCAACTCAAGTGCCGCTTGGCGAGCGAAATGTTTATAGTACTAGTACTTATGAAGCAACTACCACAAAGACTTTTGTGTCACCAGAAGCTCACAGCTGCAAGGAAAATGTAAGTCCCATGACGCCGGGCAATCTATTAAACCTAATCGACAAAATACAATTCACTCCGCTGGCTGAGACAACACAGACATTACAAGTATCTAGTATTAGTGGCGTGCCCACTCCAACATTGAGTATTACCACAACTCAATCACAGCATAGCGAACTGCGACCACGTCGACTCAACTCCGCATTAGATGATGAGCACAGCCAACTGCTCAATGTGACCCATAACCTAGCCATCTCGAACAAAACATTCGATGTAGTGAACACATCAGTGGACACACTAGATTGCTCACGTAATGATCCACTTCTGAAGACGCCAACGGGTACTTTGAATAAGACTGCAACATTTGTTCACTCCACGCACACTCGTGGCTTGTCCTGTATTCAGGAAGAGGATACCATCCCACCCACGTTGGCAATACCGTCACCACAAACACCACCTTACAACAAGAAAGTAAATACTCTAAAACGCGACATTGTCGTTGTGGGTTCGCCACTACGCAAGTACTCGGAATCAATGAAGAATCTATCGTTACTATCCCCGCAAAACAAAATTGCCATACAAGGATCAATGCCCAACCTTAATGAAATGATGGCGGTCCGTTCATTTGAGCAGAACCGCTACTATCAACAGCAGGAGCAGCTGAGGCAAATGCAGGACCCGAAGCAGTCGACAGTTACGTCGCTAAATAGCTCTTGTACCAGCGAGATGAGCTTGGTGTCCCAACATGATATGCTCTTTAATCAATGCGAGATTCTAGCTCAATCCAGTCGATTCAATTTGCATGAGGTGGGGTGTAAAATCAAATCACAGGATCAGTGCAAAGATAATCAAAATAATACTGTTAGTACTCATAAGCGACGCTCTCATGAGTTAAGCTTTTCGGACACACTAAGCAACGAATCCCTTCATCAAAACGGAACCCTAGTCATCTCACCACCGAAGCGACAACGCATAGAAGCTAATTCGAATCTGGGACCGGCGAATGCTTCAGCGCGGGGTATCAAAGCGTGGCCAAATGCTCAACCCAAGAAATATAAGTTGTCCCAAACATTGTCGCTAATGAAGAAGCCACCGACTCCGCGCAAAACCAAAGAGCAAGTAACCCGTGTGAAACTGTACGATTCGGATTTGTATTTACAAACCTATATAAATCCAGATCCGTTTGCTGCAAGCACCACAGCTGACCCATTTCTAGCATCGACCATGTACCTAGATGAACTGGCCGTGGAGCGGCATGAACAGGATTTCAAAAAATGGTTGAACGCACTGGTCAGCATACCAGCTGATCTGGATGCGGATAACAACAGTAAGATCGATGTTGGCAAACTGTTTAATGAGGTGCGTAATAAGGAATTGTCACTGGCGCCAACCAAAGAGGTCCAATCGATGACTTACTTAACCACATTTCGATTAGAATCTCTGCGTCGTGCTGCCGTTGAGTTGTTTTTCAGCGACCAAATGCGTTTGCCCTGCTCCAAGGTGGCCGTGTATATCCAGAAACAAGCTCTACGCATCAGAAGTGATCGCAATTTGCATCTCGATGTGGTCATGCAACGGACCATATTAGAACTGCTGTTGTGCTTTAACCCGCTTTGGCTGCGTTTGGGTCTGGAAGTGGTGTTTGGCGAGAAGATAAATCTGCAATCGAATCGTGACATTGTAGGTTTGAGCCATTTCATACTGAATCGCTTGTTTCGCAACAAGTTCGAGGAGCAAAAGGTCAGCAAAGCCTACACTCTGACTGAGGAGTATGCCGAGGCGGTGAAGAAGCACACTCTGCAGAAGATCTTATTCCTACTGCTGTTCCTTGATCAGGCCAAACAACGTCGCATTATCAAGCACAATCCTTGTCTCTTTGTTAAGAAGTCGCCACATAAAGAAACCAGGGATATTCTTCTGCGTTTCTCCTCGGAACTGCTGGCCAACATAGGTGACATTACACGTGAACTGCGTCGCCTGGGCTATGTACTGCAACACAAGCAGACCTTTCTGGATGAGTTCGACTATGCCTTTAGCAATCTAGCCGTGGATTTACGTGATGGTATTCGCCTCACCCGTGTCATGGAAGTCATATTGTTGCGAGACGATCTCACCCAGCTATTGAGAGTGCCTGCCATATCCCGCTTGCAACGAATCCACAATGTGAAGTTGGGTTTAAATGCACTGCATCAAGCTGACTTTCAACTTAGTGGCGACATCACGCCGGCAGATATTGTAGATGGTTATCGCGAGAAGACCCTATCGCTGCTCTGGCAGCTCTGCTACAAGTTTCGTTCACCAAAGTTCAATGCGGCTGCCCAAGTTCTGCAGCGCTGGTGGCGTCGTCGCTGGTTACATGTGTTCATACGACGCCGCATTCGTGACCGTGCCGCCACCCGCATTCAATCCTTCTTCCGTGGCTATCAGATGCGCAAGTTCGTCAAGTTGTACCGTGTGGAACGTCTGCAGGCTGTCATTGTGCTGCAGAAATACACGCGTCGCTATCTGGCCCAGAAACATCTTTATCAAATGTACCACCAGATTATTCGTATACAGAGCTGGTGGCGTGCCCAACGCCTGGGTCACTTGGTTCGCCAACAGTACCTGCAACTCCGTCAATCTGTTATATTTCTGCAGCAAATTTGGCGACGTCGTACGTTCTCCCGAAAGCTACTGGCTGCTGCAGCCACAGCGCGTCTGCAGCGCGATCAAATGCATAACGCTGCTGCCAGCTGCATACAACGGTATTGGCGTGCTCATCGCCTGGGTAAGGAACAGCGTCAGGTCTACCTACGGCATCGACAGCTTATCATCTTCATGCAGCGGAGTGTGCGCAACAAGTGCCTGATGCAGCAAACCCGTAAGAACTTCCAATTGCTGAGACAGACCACGCTGATGGTGCAGCAACGCTTTCGGTCACGTCTGGAGATGCTTCGCTTGCATCGCAGTTTCCTCAAAAAACGTCAGTGTGTCATCGTACTGCAGCGTCGTTGGAGAGCAACGCTGCATATGCGCCAGCAGAAGCAGAGATATCATGAGCTCAGGACATTTACACTGTTCGTGCAGGATACTTTCCGTGCCAAGTTACAGATGCGTGAGCAGAGGCGCTCTTTTGTGCAGCTAAGACAGGCCACCGTGTTATTGCAGCAACGGTATCGGGCACGATTGCAAATGATTCAGATTCGGCGTAGTTATGATCATCAACGACAATCCATTATATCGCTCCAAAGACGCTGGAGAGCCACCAGAGAGATGCGAGTGCAGAAATTGTACTATACCCTGCTAAAGACTTATACAATACTACTCCAAGATAAACTGCGTTCTCGTCTAAAGATGCGGCAACAACTGCAGGACTTCATCCGGATGAAGCAGGCAGCGATTGTTTTGCAAAGATGCTGGCGGACACGGCAGCAGTATAAGCAGTTCCAGGACATGCGTAAGGCAGCCATCATCATCCAGCGGCGTTTCCGTGCCTATAAGACCATGCGTTACCAACGCGCCAAGTACCAAGGCACCAGGGAAGCCGTCTCCTGCTTGCAGATGCACTGGCGCAACCATTTGCTTGGCAAAAAGCAGCGCCAGCATTTCCTGGCCCTTCATCAGGCTATTATAGTACTGCAGAGGAGGTATCGTGCCCGGTTAGCTATGCGCCATCAGAGACGTAAATACCAACAGCTGAGGCGGATTATCATACAAGTGCAGCGGCGGTATCGAGCTTTGTTGTCCATGCGACACCAACGTCAGTTGTATCTAAGCCAGCGAAGCATTGTCATCAAACTGCAGCAACGTTTTCGTGCAAAACTGGTCATGAGAAGCATTCGTGACAACTATCAGCAGCAACGTCAGGCGGCCATAGGCATACAGCGCTGGTGGCGTGGATTGCGTCGTATGCGACAAGAGCGGGAGGAATATCACCGTACACGGCAGAGCACTTTGGTGTTGCAGCGTAAATGGCGGGCCACACTGGCAGCACGTCAACAACGTCAGAGCTATCAGCGTACTATGCAGAAGATTCTATTGCTACAACGAATCATACGGGCTACGCACTTTATGAAAAAGCAGCGTCAGGAATATCTGGTTAAACGACAGGCTGCCATTGCCATCCAGCGTCGCTTCCGCGCCCTTCAAGCTATGCGAACTGCAATGGAAGAGTATCAACAGTTGAAGTCCACCACCATCAGAATGCAACACAGAATACGTGCCAAACAGTCCATGCTGCAGAAACGTCGTGAGTTTCTGCGAATGCGTGAGGTCGTCGTTCATCTGCAGCAAAAGTTCCGTGGCAAGCGTTTGATGGTAGTGCAGCATGAGCGTTTCCGGCTGTTAAGTCGATGCACTGCTGATTTCCAAGCGCATATACGTGGCCTTTTGGCGCGTAGACGTTTTCAGGCTCTTATGACTCCTGAAATGATGGAGCAGATGCGCTGGAAACGTGCCGCTAAAATCATACAGCGTTTCTGGCGTGGTTATCGTGTACGTCGGCAACAACGAAATGGCGTAATAAGGGGCATAAGGCAACGTCTGGTGCAGTATCGCCAGCAGGCGATGCCTACCAATTCAGTGCGGTGCAAGGTCCAGGACTCGGTGCGTATATTACGCGGACGTTTTATTGCTTCAGATGCCTTGGCTGTGCTCAACCAATTAGGTAAGCAATCCCTAATATAAGAGTGTGTTCTCTTTGTTTAACAACTTCTCTCCTTTATTGCTAGATCGGCTCTCCCGCACAGTACCCCACCTGCTCATGTGGTGCTCAGAGTTCATGTCGACATTCTGCTATGGTATTATGGCACAGGCGATTCGCTCGGAAGTCGATAAGCAGCTTATTGAGCGCTGCAGTCGCATCATTCTTAACCTGGCAAGATACAACAGCACGACTGTTAACACCTTCCAGGAGGGCGGACTGGTGACTGTTGCCCAAATGCTATTACGTTGGTGCGACAAGGATTCCGAGATTTTCAATACCTTGTGTACACTCATTTGGGTCTTTGCTCAGTGCCCCAAGAAGCGAAAGGTAATTTAACAGAATTGTATTCGAATTTTTTGGCTAAACGTATTGTATATTCTTATCTTGCAGATCATACACAATTATATGACTAACACAGAAGCCATATATATGGTACGAGAAACAAAAAAGCTTGTTGCTCGCAAAGAAAAGATGAAGCAAAATGCCCGCAAACCCTTGGTCCCTCCAACAATCAGCCGGTATGGCCAACAAACGCCCAATTTTCTACCACATTCGCTGCCTAATCTGGAGCCAGACTTTGGCATAATACGTGGCAAGCCCTACACATTCATATCATCGGTGTTTGCATTCGACACAATTTTAAACAAACTAAATATTGATATTTGATCAAATCTAATTAGAGAATACTGATTGGTTAAAGCGACAGTGAGTTTATCTTAAATCGATAGTTAAGTGTTATAAACGTGTTTAGTTTTAGTTTTTTATATGTATTGATTGGAAAAGTGTTCAGAATAAAGTATTTTAATACAAAATAAATTTAAGTTTGTGTACATTTAAATTTTTCCGGCTGAAGCGGTTTAAAACAGGACAGATTTGTCCGAAAAAGGCTAAGTTGACATCACTGGTACGGAGTCTCATTATTCGATAAAGTCTGGCAACGCCTTTTATAGGGTCGCCCTGACAACGCGGGAAAGAAGAAGCATGTTTTTAAATTTTTGTTTGCCTAAACAAAACATGCACAGTGTTAGCTATCATTTAGATGATTTTATTGGCAGCAAACACGTCTTAACTGCTTATACGTAAACAAACTCAGATAATGCAGGCACAGATTAAACAAACAAATGAGGGCCGGCTGGCCTTTACGGCGGAATGGTTTCATGTTGAAGCGGGAATCACACACACTTATCTATTAACATTTCATTTAAGCGATGGAGCTGTAGAGGTGGTAAGTTGTCTTCATTTAATGGCTACATTCTCGAAGAGTATAAGTAAATGTTGTCTTCAGTTCGATCAGCGCCACAAAAAAACTTTTTTGCGACGCACTAAAATACCTGAGCTGACTCGCCGCGACTTTTATGTGGGATCTAAAGTAAATGTCTTTGGGCGGCAGTTCGATATTGTGGATTATGCAGATGAAACAACCCGCAATAACTTGGCCAAATATCGCAAGCGGTAGGTTGCTAAGTGTACAGTGTATATATCATCGTTCTTTTTAAATAACTTCTTTCTCAGTGCGTTTGTGCTGCTTAAGAGCAGTATGTGGCCAAAGAATTTGGGAGAATTTCTAACTACACTGATTGAAAACAAGATAAACATTAACAATGCGTTAATGGTGCAGTTCTCACCCAAGACTGTGACACAGTTCCTAGCCAGCAAACAGGATGATGATGTCCACACCTCGTACGTTGATTAAATCATAGTTTACTACGAATCCTTTAACCAATTTCTGGTATTTTAGTGTGCTTATGAATGAACTTCTGGCGGGACCAGCTCTAAGCATGGAACTCATTGGTGACAATGTAGCTGAAATTATATCAGCCTGCTCCAAGTACAACACGGAGAAAGCTTCCACCACTATTCAATTGTCGAGCAGCATGCAGCAGCTGTTTGAGCGGGAGGAAGTGCGCTATGGTTTTTACTGCCCGGAAAAGGAGGCAAATGTGGGCAAGGATTTGAAATTCTTTTTTGAAGAACGTCATAACATTATCAAAGAATGTCGTTTTAAGAACAGCACATTGGCTGTCATCAAACCGCACTGTATTAAAGATGGTTATCTGGGGCAGATCCTGAACGAAATACTCACATCTGGATTTAAGATAGAAGCCATGCGCATGTTGCTCATGGCGCGTGTTAATTGTGAAGAGTTTTATGAGGTCTATCGTGGAATTCTTCCCGAATTTATTCAAATGGTGGCGCAGCTTGCCAGTGGTGTATGTATGTGCATGGAGATTATCTGCGACGATCCTGAAAAGAATTCCCATCAGGAGTTTCGTAACTTTTGTGGTCCTATGGATCCTGAAATTGCAAAGTTGCTGCGTCCCCATACATTGCGTGCCAAATTTGGCGTATCCAAGGTGCTAAACGCCGTGCATTGTACAGATCTGTCAGATGATACTAGACTAGAGTTGCAGTACATGTTTAAGATACTGGAATAATTTTAGATACTCCGGTATATGTTCTTAGATTCTATGTTAAATTAAAAGTAAATGCTGTAATGCTATATTTGCATGTCCAAAACCCCTGAAACAGATACAATAATGTGTATTTATTATTTATTATACAACTTAGATATAATGATACTTTCGGATATACTATATACATATACGATTTGTACTTTTCATCTTATGATTGATATACATAGTTCTACTTACAACTACTGCTGATTAAACACTCGCACTACGACTGCTGGAACTGGGCAAGTCGTCCTGATCATGCGGCAATAGGACAACCATGTCTGTAGTCGAAGTGTTCTTTTTCCGATCATACAACGCATAGTCATAAGCCAACAGCGTAAAGATAATGATGCAGACGAGCATTATCACGCCGTAAAAGAAATATTCAGCCTTTTGGGAGCTAAGCACATTGAGTTGGGTAACAAGCACGACGATTAGATTGCCAAATGCATTATTGAGGAACCAAGCGGCAGTAACGACAGACTTCATCGTGCCCGGCGCCTGGGTGAAGGCAAATTGTAAACCTGGAATAGACAGCAGTAATTCCCCTAACATGAGCAGAAGGAATTGCGGCAACTGCCATGCAATATTGATGCTCAGACTGGGCGCTTGCTATCATTAAAATAAGTTAACTTATTGGGTTAGAAACTGCATATATTACTTTTATACTTACCATAATTTGATCCTGAAGTGCGCCGGCACAGAAGAAGGCAGCAGCTGAACAAATGCCACCAATGGTGACGCTATGCAACGGCTGCAATTCCCAATTGAACTGACGTTTCAGCAAGGGAACCGATACATATTGCCAAAGTGGAATCAGCATAAACAGAAATATGGGGCCAACGGCCTTGGCCTGATCCGGCTGTATGGTGACCCCCAAGACCGTGGTGTTCATCATTGTCGCCTGAAACGTCCAGCTGGAGTCCTGCTGTGCCAATAGCGCAAAGTAAAAGGGAAGCGGAATGAAGAGTTTGCTCAACTGAAAGTACAGATGACTTCACATTCAATACAAACTGATCTGATAATACTATTATTCATCACTCACGCGCAGTACTTTGGATACATCGTTCACGAAATCCGCTTCATAGGCTCCGATGGCATTATTCAGCCAGTAGTTACATTTCTTGGCCGAATTGCGACGTCGCCACTTGCCCAACAGCGCTGCCTTCATGCAGCCAAAGAACTTGAACAGTATATTATCTCCGGCTAATTTCTCCGGTTTGTAATAGCATTTGCCAATCAGAAAGATAACTGCAACGGATTCGAGCAAATTAAAAAATTACAAATTTAATAAAATTCCAGAGAATACATACTCCATGCCATCATAAAGGAACTACCCAAGGTGCCAAAGACTGCCGGATAGCAGGTGGTCTTGTCAAAGCACTGCGTATTCGCACGTACCAATGGTGGTAGAATTTTACTGACGAATATGCCAAAATAATAAACAAAATAATAGAAGGAGAAATATTCCGACAAATAGATGGCTTGCTCCGGCAATTTAAATTGCAAGGCACCAAGAGAGGTGATACACGCCCGTATCGATCCATTGCCAACAGCTATAAACGATATCGAAACCAGCAAACTGTAGAATACAATAGCATATCAGTTATTTAGTGAATTGAAAACTATACTATTCAATGAATACTTACAACGCTATGACCGACATGCCCACGTTGGGAAGAGATGTCATCGTCAATAGTATCCAGCCGAAACCGTAGAGAAAACAGAATCCGGATATTGCTCTCACATTGCCTATATAACTGTCCGCCAGTACGGCGCCAATTATAGGACAAAATTGTCCGAAAAAGTTGAAAATATGCAGCACGATTGTGGAGAAACTCTCCGAAAAGTTAAGATCATCTCGCAAAAAGAGCACCAATATTGCTGGGAACGGATAAGTATTAAAAAAGATGAAGTAATTGACTGACACATTGAGTGATTATTATCTATTTAGACGAATCTATATTTAACCAAGAAAAGAAATAAATTTAAACAATCAACGATCTGTCAAATTGAAACTTGCACTTTGGATCAAATCAGAGTTCTAGATCACCTAACAGTTCTGACCATTGCTCGTGCTCATTGGCTTGCTGATAAGCTAGGTCTTCTGAATATTTCGACAATACAATGATAGATTACTGTAAGCGAATTGCATGCACCGCATTCTAGTGCTAAGTGGGTCACAAGAAAGAACGCATATTCATATCACTTTCTTTCACTTACTACGCATGCCATTTGCCGCAAAAGCCTCAAAGAATTTGGTGGCCAATATAAAGTAGACAGCACGTGGATACTTGTACTCCAGTCTTATATCTGATATGGCGGCATATCCGTAATTAGGCAGAGAGACGCGATGTTTTTTTAGCCGAGTCTGTTCTCCGACATCTCCAGCATCTGTGTGTGTGTGTGTTAATCCCGCAAGGGCTGGCAAAGCTGGCAGAGATAAGAATTTAAATATTTATCTTTTGTATCTATGCTTTATCTTGATGTCATTGAATCGTTAGCTGGAAAAACTCACTTTCTTCACTGCCAATTTCCGTAGCGCGAAACATTTTCCAGTCCAACTGAACTGAAACTAAAGCGTCTCAAAGTCTCTCAAGCAACTTGTCTATAGAAAGAGCTCAAGTTGCCACCGCTTGGCTTTGCGGTGCGGTTTTTATGGGTCACCTGTGGTTTAGTATCTCACAAAGGTATGTATTTATTGTGTTACGGCTGCGAGTGCCTAGGCTGCAACGTCTGTTGCGTTGTAGGCTTTCCAAGCGACTAAATGCCGCGTTTTGTTTTGTTCACTGCAGAGCAGAGCAGAGCGGAGGCTGCGATAAAAGACGAGGAGCGGCAACAAAGCGAATTGCATCTTGAGACTACGCCAGGTTATCTCCGTGCTCAGTCGCGCTGTCATGTGCTAGCCCAACTCACCGATAAAGCACAAGTCACGCTCACTGCAGCAAATCAAGTCACGGGACTGAGCCGCTGATAAGAATTTCTTGAGTGTTGCAAGAACAGTGCAAGGTTGGGTCATATACAAAAGGGTGCATATATTTATGTAATTTACAGTGGATTTAAATTTTAATTTAATTTTTTTATTTAAATTAGGCAAAAATGTATTTAGCGCGGCACACGAAACCAACTAGATAATTACAACTAAAAGAGTTCTGGATGATACATTGATGAAATTCGCTTTTCGCATTTGGTTGTATACAGAACAGAGACATGAAGGCCAACAAGCGAGCACAACCATGGTCAGCAGCTGGTATCATGGTTCACACCAGTTTCTTTGCTTCAAAGAAACTCTTCAGATGACGCATCTGCCAGAATCCCATGCAGACGAGCACCACAGTCTGTGCGAGCGACCACCACAGTACACGAGAGTTGGTGCTTTCGCTGGTGTGTCGGAAACGTTCCTCACGATAGCGCTGATAATTTTGCTCCTTGGTTATCTGCTCAACCTGATCCAGCAGCTGACGTATGCGCAATTGCAGCTCGGTCAGCTTTTCTTTTTGAGCCACATTTGCATAATCGATGGCATGCTCGCCCACCTGAATATCCAGATGAACACGCAGCTGTGCACCATTGAACCAGGCTGTGCTGTTCGAGTACATGCAGATCACATGCTCACCGGGTGTGTGCGATGTGAATGAGATGCGTCCCTGCGAGCTGTAAACCCGGGACAAAATCACCTTATCGTCGCTGTCGCGAACCTCCACATGCATGCCAATGCCTGGAGAGGATGGCATGAAACCGTTGGAACGCGGATCATATAGTTCCACCTTATAATTGACTGTAATACACAATACATTTAGTTGGACTCAGCGTTTAGGCTTCTAAACTGGATTGAGATGGAGCTTACCAATCACAGTCGTCTCATCGGGTACCTCCTCAATGAAGCATTTGCGCTCCGTTTCCGATATGTGAAAGTATAAACCGCTTGTGGTGTGTAGGATGCACAACATCAGCAGTGCCAAGCAGATAATTTGGTTGCGCATTTTGTAATAACTATTCCACTCGAGCTTCGATTATTTGTATAATAAAAACTTGACTCGCCGACACGTCATGAGAAAAAGGCAAAGTGGCTACATTGACAATTTTGTATTGACATCTAGAGTTGCCACATTGTAGGTGTACACTAGAAATGAACATGAATCGTGTTTTCATCGTGACACGGAGAAAGCACGAGTTTTCATGTTTAAAAATAAAATTTTTGCATGGCGTGTTAGTTGGTCAGACAATTTTAAACGGGCCAAGAACTCGTTTATTAATTTTGAAACTTGTCAAATTTTAATTTTTGCATCCGGATGGGCCATATCGAAAACTACCAGTCGGTGTCCATATCTAGCACACAATACAACTACATAAAATATTGAGTTGGCAACGCTGAAGAGAGCTGCCATTAGATATCTTATTAGCAAAAAACGTAAAAATAAGTTCTTAGTACGTGTGGCAGCTCTAACAAAACAGCTGTATATTTGTTGACGTTTAACTTTTTGGCACATTCATACATCGGAATCTTGGGTAAATAATGGACCTGACATTGCTTATGGGCATCTCAGCAGCACTATTTGTTGTGCTGCTAACGCTTCTGTTCCTGCAGAAGAAAAAGCAGTCGGGTAAGCAATTTGAGTTAATAATTTATAGTGTTTGACTTAATGCAGTTATTTATCCCATGTAGCGAAAGAGGCAGCGGGGCAGCAACAACAACGTGGTGTCCCACAACGTGGCGTCCCACAACGTGCACAGGAAGGTATCCCGAGACGAGCCCAGATTGCACGCAACCAACGAAATCGTTTACGTTTGAATGAAGAAGCACCACTTGCACAAGCTGCTGCGCAGCAAAGAAATGCCTCGGATGACGAGGATGGCGACAATGAGGATGCGCCGCGTGTACCGCAGGGTGCTGTGCTAGACGAAAAGATGGGAGCTAAGAAACGGGCCAAAATGGAGGCCAAGGAGCAAAAGCGTCTGCAGCGCGAGCAGGAATTACATGATCGTGAGCAGCGTAAGGTAAAAGAGGCTAAAGAAGATGCTGAACGCAAACAGCAAGAAGAAGCTGAAGCGCAAGTTGAGCGGCAGGTGGCTGAAGCCGCGCGTTTGGCCAAGGAAGAGCGCGAGCGCAAAGAGCACGAAGAATATCTGAAAATGAAGGCAGCATTCAGCATCGAGGAAGAGGGTTTCGAGGAAGGCGATGCTGATGAAAAAGAAAGCCTTCTGGCGGATTTCATACAGTACATTAAAGATAACAAGGTGGTCTTATTGGAGGATTTGGCAACAGCTTTTAAGCTCAAAACGCAGCAGGCAATCGAACGAATTCAGGAGCTCCAGGCAAATGGCACTATAACCGGTGTCATTGACGATCGTGGCAAGTTTATCTATGTCTCTGAAGCGGAGCTGGCAGCAGTAGCCAAGTTCATTAAGCAGCGCGGACGAGTATCCATAGCCGAGTTGGCAGAAAGTAGCAATAACCTGATAAGCTTAACTCCTGTTGCAACTAGCGAGGGCATCGCCTAAACGAAATTAGCCATTTTTAAATCATTTACACATATAGTTGGAGTATGTTAAAATAAAAATATTATAAATGTAAAAATCAGAACTAAATTCTAGAGAGAATGATTGCGTCAAATGGTACGGTCACATCACTTTTATTTAAAATATTTACCCTGCAATCGGAGGGTAAAAAGATAAAGTAAAATTTATTGCATGTCATCATCGTAATCGTCCATTTCGTCATCATCGTCCTCCTCATCACTAGTAACATCAGGATCGGCGGCTTGTGCTCGGCACTTTGGACACTGACAAACGAATATATAATTTTCACGCAAAATTTTGTGTCTGGAATGTCGACTACGTTCTAGTTGACATTCGTCCAAATAGGAAATGCATATCTCATCACCTTGCTGTATGGCCGCCACGGCTTTCAGTACAACAATATCATTGGAGTAAGGAAACGTGGATTGAGCATTCGGTATGCAGCTGTGATTGATTTTACTCTGTAGTATGTACAGGCCAGATCCCTCGTTATTTAGAAACTCGCCAGCAACTATGTAGGAATTGATGATTAGTTGAAAATCTCAAAAATAATATAAATAAACTTACAGTCTCCTACTTTGGCATACAGGTCATCGATAACAGCATCTAATTGTTCCTTATCAGAGTCAGGCATCGGCAAGTCGGATACTTTGGTTACCCACTGCGCCAGCACGCTAGTGGCAATGCCCTGGCTATTGGTGCCTAGTATGCCCATAAGTGTCTTGAAAGCATCTGGTGAGGTGAACTGTAAGGAAGAGCGTGGAATGCTTGGAGGTTCAAGATGAAAAGCCATTTTGTATTCTTTACCATAGCAAACTCCTCGCTTTTAAAAGCATTGCAAAAGGCGGTATACAGCTGTTCCATTTGCTTTTCGAAATTCTCACCCAGCATTTTGTGATAGATCTTCTGTTCGCGATTCACAATCAGTGCTTGAAATGATTCCAATTGTTCCAGAAACTCCGATTTCTTATTGGACTGTTGGTACATGGCCATTAGGCGTACAATGAGCATTATTGTCCCTGTCTCTGGAGGATAGTGCATCTTTTTCCACGTCTCATTCAACACATTAATTGGGTGCGTATCATCTGCACGAAAGGCGCCCATACAGGACACACGATGATATTTCTTTTGTGCCTCGATTAAGCAATCCTCAGAGCAGTAACGCACCTTGCAACGAGCGCATTCTTTAAACTGTCCCATCCACTGCTTTGTGGGGTCGTGTTCCAAGAGAGGTACAGCTACCGCCTGGTTATTGGCCAAACGTCGCACGTTCTCCACTAATGTTTCCAACTACAAACGCAAGAGAAAGTCAGTAAGCAACTGCAAAAATTGAAATGTCACTTACCGGCCGCATGCAGTGATCACAAGCAGCATAGCCGTAGGCTGCATTCCATGAGAACTGATGCGATACAAAGGGTTCCTCCTCGAATATGATATCACCAATTGCAAAGTTCTTTGTGGCTATCATTGCTCGTCCCTTGCCAGGCACTTCTCGTATATCAAACTGATTCATTTTGTGTATGAAATGCAATCCGACTTCGACGTAAACAATATAATTCCGCTTTGAATACACACGTGCATTAGCGATATTTACTCAACATCGCAGCCACGGCTGCCACACTTGGCGTTTTTGCGCCAAAATTGGCACCAATTTTATGTGTTGGCGCAAAGGCACTTTTGACTTAAACAGGCGTTAAGTTACCGTTAAAGTTGAGTTAATATCAATTTAGCAATATATAATAAGTTAATTTTTTTGGTTGAGCTCATAAAAAGATTTATTTGCCATCTGAAGGCAATCGAACGCGATTTTTTGGGGGCAAATATGCTCTTGTTATTCATTTTTACAACAACAACAACAACAATATCCTTTAGCCGATAATACCTTATCGAATTCAAAAAGCACCAGCTAGCGGCAATCGCATAGTACTACAGCTCAAACAAGGCAAGTTGCATCTAGCGTACACCGGAACATGCATTCACGGTTGCAGACCGTTTAGCCAAGTTCAGAACCTAAACTATACCGAAAAGTCTATCAGTGCACCTAAGTTCATCCCACAACCTTGGAAAAGCTTCCGAATATCAATGTTCGAATTAGGAATATGTTTTTATATTATATTTGGTAAATAAACAAATAAATAAATTAGCCTGATCTTATGAAACTAAATGTGAATCCATTAGAAGAAAATGATTTCAATTATATTTCTTTATATAAAAAAAATTGTGATTGCGCCAAGATATAAAAAGTGCTAATTTTGGCGCAAAAACGCCAAGTGTAGCAACCTTGGTTTGAGCAAAACATCTTTAGTTGTTTTTGACCGGCAAACGTAATAGACGTGTGCACGGACGGCAATCGCTGCGAGAGCTGTGTTTTCTGCGATCCTATTTGAATGATGTGTGTGTGTAATGTGTCGACTTGAATGAGCGGCAAACACGCGTAACGGCAATAAAAATAGTAGAGGCTGTTTCGGCAGGCAAAAAGACACAGAGAAGCAATAAAATCGTAATTATTACCAAATCGTGTTCGGCGTGTAAAGTGCTGCCGTTGCTGCCAGTTCAAAAGCGAGGCCCAAACAGCATAAACCAGTTCTAGTTCCAGCGTAGTTTTGTGCATTAAAATAAAATACGAATAAAAGTCAAATGACTGCCGCCTCAAAAAGCCGGTGTGTATGATTCGCTCACGGTTTACATTCAATTAAACCCCATAGCCAAGTCCGGCTCTTGCATTTAAGCCGCACAACTAGTTTGTGTGTGTGTACGTGTGTGCCTCCCCGCATCCCTCTCTCTCTCTCCGTGTGTGTATCAGTGTGTGTGCAAAGGAATTTATGTTGGCGCAGCATCGGTATCGCAGAGCCAAAAACAGACAACAATAGGCAACAACAAGAGCAGCCGCAGCAGAGGAGACTGGAGGAAGGAGGACTCAAGTCCAGAAGTTGCTTGACCAGTTTTTACCTTTGTGCTTTGTGAGATTCTCTGTTGTTGCTGTTGATGCCGCATAAATCTAGCCAGTGCTGGATCATCGGGTGAACGCGTCAATGTGGAGTAGCGGCGGCAGCAGCAGGGGGAGCAGCAGGTAGCGGTAGCAGGTAGAAGAAGGCAGCGTCATGCCCTTCGTTCAGCGCACTGTCCAGCCCGTGCATGTGGCGCAAGCGACCGCCGCCAGTTTGGGGCATGCGGGCACGCGCTTTCAATGCATACCGGGCAAATGCAAGAACAACAACTGCATTAATAAACAGGCGACACCGAGCACGGACGACACGGACTCGGCCACATCGCCCACTTCGCCCAGCCTGACCAGAGTACTGGTGCATGGCGGGCCACACGATGAACCACGTCCGCCGGCCGCCATGCCGATGAAGAAACTGAAGCAACACGTTGAGTTCTTGCCATCAACGACACCCACATCGCCCACGAAATCAGCCACGCCCACATCACCCACTCGTGCACGTGCCTCACAGTCGCTGCCCAACTCCAGGCATCCGAGTCAACAGCGTGCAGTGCTGTCCACGCAGCGCAATACCAGTGCCAGTGCACCGCAATCCCCGACAGCTGGCACCAGGATCGTATCGGGTTATGAGTTTGATTCCATCAGCAACATCACCCTGAGCAATGCGCTGCGACAGTTGGCCAGCCTGGTGCTCATTGCCAGCGACATCTTTGATGATCTGCAGCGGGACTTGCAGTCGGTGGGCGAGCGGGCGGGCAGGGTGCAGCGGAAAATCATTGCCGTGGAGCGGCGCGTTTGTGCCTACGATCCGAAAATGGTCACAGTTCGTAAGTATTCAATTACAGCGAATAAAGCATAAATATAGACAAATATGAATAGCAAATGCACAGTCTGGGACAAGGCAATAGGTGCGACACACAGTCCTGGGCAATATTGTAGGTAATCTTGAGAAATACTATATTCTTGTTGGCAAAGAAGGCCAAAAAAGCGAATTCACTTTCCAATCAGCACTCACATTTAGTCAATTATAATTATAGTTATAAATAATTCATTATACTGCTAATAATTTAAAATATTTGTTTCTATATCTATTTCACTTGCATTTATGAAGCAAATTAATTATTTATTAATTTAATTTCAATTAAATGAGTGTTTCTATAAACTTGCACACGACTGTATTTCAATTGTCATTCATAGCAAGACGCAGCGGGCAAAGTCAAGTGCGTTTATCAAAAGGCTTCTTATCTAGTGTCATCATCAGCAGTTCTTCTTCTTCTTCTCGCCCCTCATCTGTTTTGTATGCATGTCTGGCAAGCTTTTGTATAACTGTTAGTGCCTGCGTCTGTATGTGTGTGTGTGTGTGGGTGGCTGCCTCTTGTTTTGTTTGTATTTGTATTTGCGCTGGAATCTTATCAGTGTGTTGCGTTTTTGCTTTCTTCTTCTCTGCTTCTCGCTGGAAATTAAATTCAATTTGCCAAGGCGTAAAAGCAGAGCGCATTATTAACACCTTGTTTACTCTTGGCTTTCGCTTCGTCTGCAGCTTCTTCGTTTTCTTCATTCACTGTTTGCGTGGGTGGTTGAGTGGGTTGAGGGGAAGCTGTGCTTTTGCCTGTTCACACAATTAGCTGCATCTACAATTACAGATAAGCGGCTAAAGTTGCCTGCGGCTCGTATTTCGTATTGTTTTCACGACCTTGTGTTAAATTGTGGCCAACACGAATACCCATTTTGATTCTAAGGTATACAGTGCTTGTCAAACTGCACTCGCTCCATATTTCGCAATGTGCATTGCCTTGGCACAGCAGTTTTTGTTTTTTGTTACACTTAATTTATTTTTTAGAATTTCGTTGTACACCTGGTACCAACAACAATGTCGTCAAACTGGCGACGCTGACTACAGCTATTTACCTTTTTTTCATTGCACTCCTTCCGCGCCATTTGTCATGCAAGGTAGCAGAGTTGCCAGACTGATCGACTTCAATCGATTGGCCACTCTCGACAGCTGACAGCTGCGGCCGTCACTGTTGCTGTTGCTGCTGCCGGCAGCAGCTGCCGCTGGCTTCTGCATAAAAGCAGCGCTCGCGCTAATTGCTCAGGTATGAAGCGCACAGAACGAGCCAAGTACATAATTACGTTCACATAACACACTCTCACACACTCTCACACACACACACATGCACTCTGATCGGCTAGTTGGTAATTTTGCAATTGGCAGTTTTCCTCACCTGTCTCGCGCTCCCCTTTTGTCAGTGCGGCTGCTCATTAATGTGCCCATATTAGAAATGCCATTACAGAGCGACATCCATAGAGCCAGAGGCATTGCCATTTGTGGGCAAATGTTAACATTAAAGGGGGCTGACTGTGCAGCGATGCGTGCAGCGGCAGACAGACAGTCAGTCAGTCAGTTCCTCCATCGAGAGAGCGGCAGGGTTGATTCGAGAGAGGGGAACTGTTACCGTTGGCTGCCTTTTTTGCTACTTTTGCTACTCATTTCGGCCATATTGCTCGGCAACATGTAAGCAGGCGCTGCCCAGCTATGTACGTGCCTGGACTGCAGAGTGTGTGTATTAAGTGTAGTAGTTGCAGCGACCACTGCTACTGCTACTGTTGATGTTTGTACTTTGAGCTGTTGTGTGCAACTGCAGCGCAGCAGGCGCTTTTCTGCACTTTGAACAGGACCGCCAAGCACTTGGGCTTGAGGATGGCCACTTACTTGGAAATTGGCACAACTCATATGAAATACACACACAAATGTGTGTGTTCGTACGTGTGGACAATTTGTGTACTGTCCGTATCGGTATCTTGAATAAATACACATGGCGGACACACACTTATTTATGTATGTACAGTTGTACTTGTACTTGTTTGTGCTAAATTAATTTGCTGCCAATGCCAGGAAATAATAATTTCTTTATACAAACTTGACGCTGTTAAATGGCTCATAAAGCACACATGGCCAATAAGTTTTAGCGCACCACCCTTGCCAAGGTTGCCAGACTGCTTAACGTGCGCACACGATTTAAGTACAATAACCGTTACCGTTTCATGTCACAGCACCATAAAAGGTTGCCAATTGAAAATGTAAAAGAACATTATTATTAAACAAAAGCTTTTAAAATAAATCATATTCATTTTTATTGCAGCTGAGAACCAATTTTGGATCATGTTAATCATTAGCAAACAGAATTAATTTCAATATAAATAAAATGCAATTGGAAAGGACCAAACATATTTACATATCAAAACTTAAACCCTTAATTTTTTCGCTTTTATTCTTAAAATTTGCATTTAACCTTGGTTGGTTGGTAATGATGAGGGAATACCCTATACGTATCTGTCTGGCTGAATGAAATGCAAGTTGGTCATTGCTTGTAAATTGTAAGATCACATTAATTACTTCAAATGATTAACAGCATACAGGGTATGCATTCTTCGAGCTGTAAGCTTGTTCTGCATTCTCTCGTTTATCTGTCTTGTGTTCCAAAAAGTAATTGCAGCCGCAGTGGGAATAAATTACGCGCAGTCTGACCAAAAAGATATGGCCCGCATCTGAACCGTTGCGCACAAACCTGTTCCCACCTGCAGCATAAGTATATTGCGCTGCATATGTGTGTGCGTGTGTGTCTGTCTGTATGTATGTGTGTGTGTGTTGCCACAAAACTAAACAAACGAGCTAAACGAAAATAAACCTTAAGCGTACAGGAAAAACGCTGCGTGCTACAGCCAAATAATTTCGACTAACCAACAAAAACGAGATACACACCCAAAAAAACCAAAAAGACGAAAGAAAGATACAGATACAGTGCGTTATGGTTGCTGTTGCTCGTTTGCTTCCTCTTCTGCTTTTTGTTTTAAACATTCAACGCATTATTGTGTTTCAAGTGCGCTGATGAGCATTTGATTGTTGTTGCCAAGTTTGCCCTGGGGGGTGTGGAAGGGGCAGGAGGCAGGAGGCAGGGGGAGTCACCCTACTCGTCTGCTGTGGAATTCTTCGGCGGGTTTTCGTCTCACATACACGGTTTGTTTATCTTTCCCAAACAACATTTTTGTTTCTCACTTGAAGCGCAAAACCGAACCGAAGTGAAAACCATGCAAGCCAGATAGATACCAATAATATACAGATACAGATACAGATATATACACACTTAGATCGCAGATAAATACATAGTTATAAACAACAAGTGAGTCGCAGCGAGTCTTCAGTCTTCTGTCTTCAGTCTTTAGGTTGCATAAGCTGGCCAGGCTCGTTCGCTCTGGGAACCGCGTCGCTTCTCTCTTCTATGCCATATTTGCTCTTTGTGGTAGATAACATTCTTTTTACCCTGTTCATTCGTTATTCTTCTTCTTTTTCACGTATTTATGCTGCGTTGTTTGCTTAACATGGGCAGCAAGTGTAGCTGAAAAGTGCGCGCAGTCACAGTCACAGTCGCAGTCTCTGCCTCCTTCTGCCTCCCCTCGATTGCCGTTGAATCGGTTAAGGCCACAAGTTCAACGGCTAAAGAACTTGTTGCGTGCCTCTAAGAACAGCAACTGGAATCTGCAGATTGATTGCCGATCGTCGTCGCCATCGCCATCGTCGTCGTCGTCATCATCAGCGTCTGCGGTTGCTGCATATTTGCACGTTTGCCAGGCTGTGCCTGGTCATCACCGATCGTTCCATAACCAATGCAACATACACAGCGAGAAATTCCAATTAAGAAATGTATTGATATGCTAACTACTTGCTTAATTGGGAATATATTTTATTGCCTCTAATGTTATCTAATGTGGCACCGAATGTGGAGAATGTAGGCTCAAGGAAAACTCCTATTTACCAAAAACAAAATTAACTTAAAATTATTAATCTACTAAATAGTTTCACTACTATTATAGTTTCATTTTATTATCACTTTTTTTTAAATTAATTCTTTGCTTCATTCTATATAGTTTTCATACTCAAATGAAACTTAAACTTTGACTTTTGTTTGCTGTTAATAAAAAGTTTAATTAGTACCTCAATTTTGTTAAAATTTCGCACAGTGTATGCGCATTCTAAGTCGTAAAGTTCCTGCTGGAGTTTTAGTTTGATGCATTTCTAAGCAAACCGCAGCAGCAGCAGCCGCAGCAGCAGCAACGACAACAACGCACCTTTTCAGTCATTGAACTTTAAGCTATGTGTTTTCCCCAGCCAACATCAAACAGCAACAACAACAGCAGCAACAACAGCAACAATCGACAGCAACAACAACCACAGCAACAACAACAGCAACAACAACAACAGCAACAATCGACAGCAACATCGTCAATACTTGAGATTGCAGCGTAGCTTCATTCACGGAATCCAAACGAAACGAAAAACCGAAACCCAAACCAAAAAAAAAAAGATCGTTTCTTTCGGCTTGGTTCGGTTTCGTTTGGCTTCGATTCGACGTCGAAGTGCGGCGCTTTTTTCTCTCGATTCATAAAGAACTTAAAATTAATGTGGGCCTGTCCAATCTCAATCTCGATCCATGTTCGTGTCTATTTGTTGTTGTTGTTGTTGTTGCTGTGTTGGTTCGTTAAAGGGCTTTTCTTCCTCTTGAGTTCTGGAGTGCCCGAAAAGGCCGTGGCTCATAAATAGCTTTTGATTTCCACGATGTGGTTGTGGTTGTTGTTGTTGCTTTCGTTTGTTTGCCTGCAGCGGATGCGTTGTGATTAATCGTAGTCTCGATGTGTTTGTAAGTTTAAAGAACTTTACGAAATACTCAACGTGTTGCTGCCAGTTTCAAGTTCAGGCACCTTATAAACACCTTGCATGCGGTAAAGCACTCCCGCATGGGATCCGAAAGAGTTACAGTGGGTGTGAGAAGCATAGGCATGTTATTAGTTATAACTGGAAATCAATTAATGAACCCTGATGAGCGGCAAATGTTTGCTGAAATTAATTTCTTTTTTTATGATTTCTTTTTTAATTATTTATTTTTCTGTGTCATATATACTATGTATAAATATGTAAAAACTGTAAAATAAATGATCAAGAGAGTAGAGTAAAATGTTAATGTTTAGTCTGATCTGGAAAGCTTTAAACACAGAGCGGTTTGATCACTAAGACAGACTTCATTATTGTCAGCTCAAATTGTAGTCGTTAGTTTCAAATTTTTAGTTCATAATGCAGATAAATTTTCGAGCTATATTTTAAAGGTATTCAATCAGATCTTTATTTAACTTACCTTCTGCCATGACAACCCGGTTAAAGCCGGGTAATACTAGTCTAGTACCAGGCTACTCCTTGCTGACTTTCTCTTCTCTTACTGAGTGCTCACTGTACTTTGGCAGCAAGCACAGTTCTGTGCCACAAACAAACTGTCTCCATGCAGCACAGAGACTTTCTAATCTCCCCCCCTGTCTGTCTGTCCGTCTGTCTGTCTCTCGGTGTCTGTTTATTTAGATGAGAATGCTGGCTGCGGGGCAAAATAGTCTGGAGATTGCGCACCTCTCTCGGTGTATCAGTTGAGATTTAATGGCATTTAAATTTAATTTATAAAAGTCAAACGTGTTTTTCCAAATATGCCCATTAAAATGAGACGTGTGCAAGAGCAAATCTTTCTGTATGCCCATGCCGAGGCCTATGCTGTTTGTGTGTGTCGTGTGGCATGTGGCATGTGGCATAGACAGGATATCGTAGGCGTTAGAACAAAAGGCATAAACTCAAATGGCCAGCGTGTACGTCTTCAGTCTCAGTCTCAGTTTCAGTCTATGTCTCAGTTGCAGTTCCAGTCAGAAGTCCCACAGAGAAAGCGCAATTTGTGCGTTGGTATTTTCCAGTTTCGTTTTGGTTTTTTCCGTTTTTTGTAGCTGCCATGCGATTTCAGTTTATAGATTCGTTCCAGAAACCTGTACAGCATCCCACAGGTAACACACACACAGCGGCACTAATCAAGCGGCAGAGCAACTGGGATGTGCCCAGTGGAAACTCTGCAATGTGGCATTACTTGCAATACTTCAACATTGGAATTTCTCACAGTCTCAAAGTCTTTAACTTGTTTCTTGGAAGAGATGGGAGAAGAACAGCAGGAAGAGAGAACGAAGCAGAGACGCGCGTTGGGCCAAAGAATTTCAAGTGCTTTTTGGAAAAGCTGCAGTCAGTGCAAGCAAGCAGCTGCTCAGACCTTGAATTCAATTACACACATTATGAGTGAGTGTCTGCGTGTGTGTGTGTGTGTGTGTGTGAATTGCAATTGCTGTAAAGGAAAAGGAAAATACACACAGTTTGTCCTGTGCTGCGTTTGCCATAGAGCTGTTTATGACATAGACTGTCTGCCATCCCTCCTCACTCGCTGCTTATCTGCCTCTACTGTCTGCCCGTCTATCTGGTCTCCTGTGTAGATTTCCGGACGACTGATTGCAACAGCAGCAGCAGCAGGAATAACAACAACAACTTCGGCAATTTATGTTTCATTTTTCACTCTCATTCATCACAGCCATAACACGCAATGTGCTCTTTGCTTTCCTCTTGGCCAGGTAGCAAAACCGCAAAAGGTGTTTCCGAAAACTAAAAGTACGTTACGTGATGTTGCAACAAGGCGCAAGCAAAGGGTTGCATTCATAACTCAATGTTGCCTCAGCTGAATGAGCTGGAGAACAACAAGATCAGGACGCGCCAGTGCGAAAACAAGTTCCCAATACCCTATAAACCCTTTTACAAGGGGTGTGTAGCGCCAGCTGATGCGTTGATCTTATCACAGTATGCAAATTAAGCAGCAATTGGGTGTGTGTGTGTGTGTGTGTGTGTCAGGGCTGCAATTGGCAGAGTATTCATGTTGTCTGATGAGGATGACAATGGGCGTAATGGCAGCTGCTAAATCAGTGCTCGTTGAGGTCGTTAAATTATCAAGTTGTTATGGGAAAACACACGCATAGTATTACCTAATGTTTACTGAAGATATTGTGCCTTGCTTCTAATACATATCTTATCTTAGTCACCTGGTTAACCAACTGTTATCAAGTCTGATGACGACACTTTCAAGGCAAGCTATAGAACTGATATTATTAAAGCAATGTGACCTAATAAAGTGAGTGCTTATTAGAGAGTATCTTTTCAAAGAAATTATAAAATTAATGCAATCAAAATGTAGACATTAAAAATACCATAAAATTAAAAATTACTATAATTACTATTAAAGTTAATATAATTTATATAGCCTTTATTGACAGCTGACTGTGTTAATGATTAGCCATTGTATTGATATTATTATTATTGTTATTGTGTTTCGGAATAACAGCTGGCATATGACTTGTGCCAGTTCTTCCTCACATCCTCTTTCTTATGCTCTCTCATATGCACCTTCCTTGAGTTGGGTTTTCCCTCAAAAACTATAGGGAAAAACTGTGTGAGAACTGCTCTCTGTTTAGTAGTATCTTCACTTTCTCTAACATTTAACTCAAATCACCCCCCTCTCATTCGCTCTATAGTCCCTGTCTCTCTATGCTTCTCCTCACCTACTAAACTCCACAACAATCGCGTGCACAAATTCAACACACATTTTCTATAAATAGCTATAACTTATTTGGACAGATTTTCTGCCATTAATAGAGTGCAATTTTTGCGCCGTTCAAAGTAACTTCATAGTGTTGCCACAGGCGCAAGACAGACAGTTGCCACAATTACATGCAACAAGCTGTTAGAGTCGCCATTCATTACGTGGAAACAAAAGACATTTGTTGTTGCTCCAATTGTGCCATGCAACTGACATTTTGCTCAGCTGATTTTCTTCTGCAGTTTTCGGTTTCTGCATACACAGATACAGATGGAAAGAGAGGTAACTAGTCACAGCGGGTGTTGATGAGAGACACAGACTCTTTCTCTGACTGACATCATTTCCGATGTTTATCTTTTCATGTTAACAACAGTAGCAGCTGACTGACACGAACAGCATACACTGCAGATACAGTACACAAAATGAAAATCCTTAAAAGAAAACACAACTGAAGTACGAGTGAAAATAACAGAGAATGATTTGCCATGTGCCTGTCTCTTAATACCCGGCAGCTGTAGACAAACGGCCCATGACAGTTTTGTGCGAACGACTAAAATTGAAATTGTGATTAACTACTTAATAAGTCTATATATATAGATGTGTAAATTTGTAATTTGTATATTGAAACTTCGTCAGTTAATCAATCCATAACATTCCATATCACATTTTAGCAGTGAATGTCGCCTAAGATAGGATTTAATAATCCCTAACTGATTTCATAAGACTAATTCTAGATTTGCTGAAAAATAACCTTTTAATTTCGAACATAAGAAACGCTTTGAATGAATCTATATATCACTCTCCTAATGAGCTCACAAAATAATACTTGATTCTATTTCTTCCACTGTTTACCCACTTAACTGCATATTTTTTTCAAGTTTTCAACTCGCACACTCGACTGCAGCACTCTTGTTATGCTTTACTTTTAGGTTAAGTTCAATATAATGGCCATAATGCTTTGTCAAAGGGGAAAACTAAAGCGTTTGAGACCCCGCTCAGGCTACCATAACTTGTTGCTTCTAATGGGACGTGCAGCAGCTTTCACTTGATTTGCATAGAGCAGAAGGGAATTAAAATGAAGTTTTCCAACGTTTGGAACTCGAAATGCGAGAGAATCACTTGAGGAAAACGAAGTCAAGCTCAGGGCAGAAACAAAAGCCTCTTAGGCAGCGACTGCGACTGCGACTGAGGCTGAGACTGAGACTGAGGCTAAGGCCTCGACTGACAGTTGGTAATGGCCAATTAAGCAGCCGCAGCGTCATAGCGTCACAGCGTCAGTTGCACAGTTGAGCAGTCCAGTCAAGCAGTCAGTCAGTCAGTCCGTCAATGCCGCAGTCACTGAGCGAGTTAAGCAGGAAACACATGGAAAATTAAAGCCGTAGTGCCAGAGTGCGTGGGATACGCTGGCTCCACTTTCCCAAAAAAACAAAAAAAAAAAGACAAACTGCCAAGTCATGCGCACTCCAACAGTCCCCCTGCTTCAAGCGGGGGCGGGGTGGGCGGCTGTTGTAAGCTGTAGGTGGAAGGAGGATACGCAGCTGCAGCTTTAAAAAAAAGTGGCAAGCTTCAAAAAAATTAAGCTGCAGGTGAGGCGCGCATGAATCTGTCTCTCTAACTGTTAGTGGGTGTGTGTAAGAGTGTGTGTGTGTGTTGACTAGCTCAGCCATGTCGCATATATGCGTAACTTTTGGTGGCATGTGGCAGCAGCAACATACCATATCATTTACGCTAAATGCACACTGGATTCTATGTAATTAGATTGTCTGTGCCACACACTGAAAAAAAATAACAGAAAAAATAATACATAAATCCTTTTGTGTCTGCGGCAGCTGCCACCGAGGCACTTAGAGGCGTGTTGCACATACTACTATACTGTAGTGTGTGTGTGTGTGTAATTAAGGGTGGCTGCCCCCTTTTAGACATGTTTAAGTAGCGCTAATGCGCTTAGGCCCAAAGCCAGTTCTAGCTAGAGATACATTTGTATCCATAAGATGCATTTGCTGCTGATAACTCGCTGCAAGTTCACAGAGCATTTGTGGCATGCAACTCTGGCCACAACAATTCGACTGATGCTCGCATAAAAATTGCAAACTGATTGAAATCTGAGGCATTGCGGCCACCGAAGATGCCGACTTCCAGATAACTATTGGCAGACTTTAGCAAGTTGCCTTTGCAGCAGATACACACATATACACACAAAGAAAAATATATATGTACACAGAGAAAAATTCACACACACTCAAAAGCTGTTGTTGCCTGGTAAACTTTGCCTTCGTCTCTGCCTGAAGATGTTGGTGTGTGTGTGTGTGAATTGATGTGATATTTGAGTGTATATGTAGTAGTACATTCTGCTGAGTGTATGTGTGTGTGGCAGGCAGCAGAACTTGCAGCACGAAATGCAATTACAATGCTCTGACATTAGGGTAAATCGAAATGGAATGAATGCTGGGAAAAGTAAGGAAGCGCAGAGGAAGCAGTGGAAGCAGAGAGTGGGGCAGGGCAGGGCATAAGGGAGCAGCAGTAGCCAGATATTAAGTTTTGGCTAGTTGCAAGCAAATCCACGTGACGTTTGCTTAAGAGCTGGCTAAAAGCAACTGCCGGACAGCCATCTGCTTGGCTGTCTTGATTACAATGCTGCCAAGCGGAAGAGACTTGAATTATATTATACTGTCGACTGTCGAGTAAAGTGGAGTGGAGAGGGATGGGGGCAAGAGCATCTATCAGATACTCTGCTGCAACATTTCAGCTAAAGTAACCTTTGGCTTTGTTGTTGCTTTGTTTACCAAGCAGTTGATGATGGCGATGATGTTGATGCTGATGTGGCTGTTGATGTTACTGATGATGATGCATGCGCTCTCCATCCATTACAATCCATCAATTGGGTCAACTCTAACACAAAAGCCGCACCCGTCAATGAGCCGTAAAGTGACATGAAGTACGGATGCGGATGCGGATTTGTATTCGAATCCGAATGCGAATGCGGAAGCTGATTGCATGCAATTCAATTGCTATGTTGTTTGTGCCCATTTGATTTACACTGGGTCAATCTCTTGTTGCTGGCTCTTGGACTGCCAACAGCTGTCCCTGTAATCGGGTGATTTCTTTGGAGGGTTGCAAACCATTTGACACACACTCAAAACGTCATCAAATGGTTTGCTGATTGCGCTTTGCTTTGGCCTAAGTGTAATAAAAGTACCGCATAATTAAGTGCAGCTGTTACGCAAGATTTATAGACTAGCAAATACCCTAGATGCGGCTGGGAAGTAATTTTGATAGAGTGTTGAAAATTAAAACTAGTTTAGATTATAAAGATACTTATTTAGATACACAACAAAATTTATTGTAATAGGAAAAGAAATGTGCAAATAGATTGATTATTGAAATGAAAAATATATTCAGAAAATATTCATTATTTATCGTAAATGTTGAGTATTTGAGGAATTTTACTTATTATTACTGTAATATTAATTTAAATCAATTTTAATTAATTTAATTACATAAAAATGGATAAATCATGTTATAATTAATACATTTGTGGTATGATTTGTAGTATACTATTGAAAGGAATCTTGTATGATTTGCCTGATTCAAACTTGAGATTTTTATAAGGATTAATAATAAAGAGTTTAGTTTACTTTGCTCTTTCTTTCACATTTTTAATATCATTATTTCGGTTAGATCTTAACGGTGTAGTATATCAAGAGGCCCAGCTACTGTAGGGCATGCATGAGATCCTTTGTTGAACGCCTATAGAAATCACAAGCATTTGGTACCTTCGGGTCTCCCTCACAGATTGCTTTCAAGTGCTGTTGTCCGCACAGAATGGTTTGAATGTGCATTGGGAACATTTGAAAACTGTTTAGAGTATTACTTTTTTATATGTTCTCTCCCACCCTCTCTCAGTCACTGTTTCCCTTATAATATTTATGCGTGTGCACTTCCGGCGTATTGTGGCGCTTAGAACTGTCGCAGCCGGAAGTGCAACCTGGCATTTGAATTTCGACTTTCGAAATACGCACACAATGCCAAGTTAACGAGCAGTTTAGCCCACATTTAGTTAATGAGCAGAGACGGGGTGGGGGGCGGGTGTTATGGGGTGTGGCAACACGTGCGTGGCATTAATGCTTTAGTGCAACATTAAGCATTAAATGAAAGCCTTTCACGTGTGTTGCAACAGCAACAACTGTTTAAAGCCGAAGCGTTCGACCCAGTTACCAATTATAAACACTCGCGTGTGTGCGAATATGAGTTGTGAGTGTGTGTCTCTTATTCACGAATGCATATGCGAGTACTCAGACAGTTTGCATTGTTTTGCAATGACAGTGGAAGAGAAGGGAAGGAAGGCAGAGTTCAATAAACTCGATAAAAATACAAAACAGATATTCCCAAAAGGGTCACAGCTGTTGCCGCGCTTCAGTGGCAATCTTTGTCTGTTGGCCCCCCTTTGACACCACCCTTTTTGCTGCTTGCCGCCCCCGTAACGCCTGCTTGTTTGTCGTCTGTGATACGTAAACGCATTCGCAGCATGCATAACAAATAAATTCCAAGCGCTCAAAACATGTCAAGTCCAATGAAAGGGCCCAGCACAAGAGCCCCCAAATAATGCTGCCCCTCCCCTCCTTCGCTCGATCTCACTCCACTCCATATAGTGGAAAGTGTAAATGAATTTGTTCTTAATTATTATGATGCGTTGCTCGCAGTGTTGTCCGTCTGTTGTTCACTGTGTTGCCTGTCTGTTGGCAATTCGGTGTCATTGATTTACAGTCTGCGGCATGCGAATGGGGCAAATGGCTTGTAGCTTTTTTATGTGGCGGCTAAAATTCTTAGCCGCAGCCAAAGGGCTTGCCCAGGTAAGACAGAGATTATAAAAATTATATAAAAGATTTTTCAGAATTTTAAACATTATTAAAATTCTCTTTTAACGACCACAAGTAGCTCATAAAAAGCCCAGCGTATAAATTTTAAAAATATACTTCTGAATTTGTACGTGGTATCAACTAGTCGCCACATGTGCGGCTACTGTAGAGGCAAATCCATTTAACTGTTTCTTAGTTGACAGCAAAGAACTGAAGAAACAAGAAAAGAACTGCGAACTGTTGGAAATTTGGTTTCATGGTGGGAAACAAAAATCTTTTTTTTCTTCTTTTGAAGTCGGCGCTGGGGAGTGAGTGTGAGTGCTGGCTGCTTTTTTGAAGATAAATTGAATGATTTGGTAATGAAGCAAATTACCAACTAATTCTAGGCAGCAAATTAATTATTTCTAAACTCTTATCGTTTGTTATGCTTAGGATATGTGGAAATCTCCCAGCATTAAACTAAAATATAAGAAGATATGAGAATGTTTAATGTCTTGGTTTTATTTGTTACTAAATTTATTTTGCTTTTTATCTGCATTTTTCACTGATTTTATTGACAATTTGAAACTGAAATTGTTTCCACATTAGAGATGCTTCAGCTAGAAAAGCCAAAAGAGACATTAAATGCATTTCAAGTGGTTCAGACACACAGCTTCTTTTATATTTTTACTTCCATCGATTTCTAATGTCCTTATCAGTGCAGCGTCCAGTCCAAACACTCCCTCAATATCCTCAGCTCGTAAATTTGGAGGCATTTTTACTGATATGCAAGTGCTACAAATGTTTTATGGACATGTGTTGCTTAATTTATGTTTCAATTCCAAATTAATAACCATCCCCTCTCTCTGTGCACATAAAAATGTCATAATATCTAATGAAAGTGCACTGTGACAAATAATTGATTGTATTTGCCATGAAATGAGCAGCCTCCGCTTTTTATTTCTCTTTTATATAACCGACAAACTAACACAATGCGCTGTTCATTTATTGTTTTCATTGAAACTAAAAACTATAAGCATAAATGTAGTGTAATTACATTTAATTGCTTCCGAATTCTGTTGTTTCTGATCGTATGTACTTTTTTTTTAGTTTTTTTTTTTTGTTTTTAATTTTTTTTTTTATCTTTTAGTAAATTATAATAATTGTTATTTACTAATTAATTACTCTATGTTTAACACTCTACTTTAAAAAAGTACTAAAGTATAAAAGCACCCAAGGCAAAGGAATGTCGGTTGCGCCCGACTGCAGACTTTTTGAGTATTTATTTTTAATAATTTTTAATAATGCTAGTAGAATAAATTTGTTTGTTATCCTCTAAGAAGCCAGTTCTGAGCTGTAATATTCTAGTAAAAATATAATTTTTAAGGCTTACTTTAGCCCAGTTGAGCGCTCTCGACTAGTGTCACTCGCACTTGTTACTTAATTGCCAAAGAAGTGAAATTAATTTGCTTGGGCGTCGATGCTCTTGTGTCACCCTACAGTTTGGGGACACACCCTATGCTGGTAGCCCCTGCGCAAGTAAAGTTAAATTAATCAGCGCCTTACAGCGTTTCAATAAATCAAAATTAGTTTGCTTATTGACTCAAAGAATTCGTAGAACTCGTCGAAGCCATAAAAAACCGGCCCTTAATTTTTGGGTAGGGCTATGTCAATTGTATTTGTAGAGTTTATGATTGTGATGAATTAAACAGATTTATGCACAATGCGATTGTTGACATATACGTATGTCCCAGAGTGTGTGTGTGTGACCTTCGATAAGTGTTTGATAAAGGCACAGTGTGTGGTCTTATCGGCACAGGTGATAAAACTGAATGACTATTTAATCGCCTAATCAGTTAGGCAGTCGGCTAACTGGTTTTCTCGATTGGGTACGGCTCAATTTTTATGTTCGAAACTTTCCCAAAATTGAGATGGAAAATCATTAAAAAGGCAGCATGTCTAATGCAGTCATCAAAATCTTATCGTTTCGTATTCATAATTTATGCCATGGCTATTATTTTAAAACACATTATGTCGAATGTCTCAAGTTTCGTAAGCAGAAGATTTCGATGCTGTAAACGTTTCGTTTTTTCTTTCGTTTATCAGTTGGTTTTTTAGTTTTATTTATTTGTTTAACGAAATGTCAGATGTCTGGCCAAGTGTTGACAGCCGAGTGTGCTCAAATTGAATACGTATTTCGGTAACGAAAAACAATTTTCAACAAAAAACTCATAATTAAAGCCGCAAACTGTAAGAGGCAGTTCAAATGTTTACAATTTATGTATATTTACAATTTCATTATTTCGTGTTATGCCTGTACTTTAGAGAAGTAGAAAGAGGTCGATTGGGGTTGTTGCAACTGGGAAAATGTAAATGGAATGCAGAAGAAAGTACAGAGAGTAAATAGAGTAATTTTGATGAGCATTTTATATATATTATAATATTATAGATAGATCCCAGAGATAAGTATGAGTTTAGTATTATAAGTAAGATAACCTCCTATCGTAGGCAGTTAAGGTTTATTTACACATTTTAATCGCGACTTCTTATACTAGTTTCATATTTAATCTCTTAATCTATTCTAGTTATTTCTTAAATAATGTGTGAAGTCATTTACAGACTATCTTATCTCACTGTCGACTACTTCCGACTGTAGTCTTACCGACTGTCTTTTTTCTACACATTGTTATTGACTGTTTGTCAAAGACATTAACGTGGCGCTGTCCGTCCCACTGTCAGTTTGTCTGTCACACGTAATGAGCCATAATTGCTTAGAAGCTGCGGGGGTAGTGCTGGTGCAGGGGTAGTTGGAGGTGTGGAAACTTTTCTAGAGTCTGCAGCCTCAAGGATATGCATATTCTCAAGCAGACAGTTAAGTTGCTTCAGCTGCTGACTGAGATTAGTGCTAAATGCGTGCCATAGTCAGTGGCACTTCCTGCCTCCCCTGCAAACACCTCAGATTGCACAATTTCCTCGCACTCTTAACGCGAGACGACAACGTCTTGAGCTGGAGCTGTTCTCTGCATATAATCTGCACAACGTCTGCACTTAATGGGCACAGACAAGATAATGCTTAACAGATAATAGATAATAGTTAGAGACAATGACACTGTCTGGCCATAAAGTGCCACGCAATCTCAGTGCCACAAAATTCTTTACGAATTTCGTTGGGTTTTTGTTGGTATGTCTTTATTTTTGTTTTTGGGAAAGTTGACACAGTTTGAACCCACAACATGAGGCTAAAACCGTGCGCCTTTCACTTGGCTGTCGTGCTCAGACAGAGGGACAGAGAGACGGACGGACGGACTGCCTGGCTGGCTACTGCACCTTGCTGTAAATTGTGTTCGAGTTCACAGCTAATCGCCAGCTGTTTATCAGCGATGTCAGAATGCTGCTGTTGTTTTTTATCAGTTGTTTTTTTTTTTGCTAAGGATGCTTTAGAGGTGTTTGCTTTTTGGCCAACTTTCTATGCACAAATTGGCATTGGTTACATGTTGCTGGGTCTTAATTAACCCCCAGCGTTGTCGCAATCTGTACGGCTTGTGGTTACTGCAATATTGTCAACCGATAGTCAGCTAGGCTATACGATATCCGGGCCATAAACCAAAGAAAACCGCAAGTTCAAGAGTTCAAAGCAAAACAGCAAACAGAAACAAATAGCAAAAAGGAATAGAAAAAAGCGTCAGCATCAGCAACAACAACAACATAACTTTCTAAATTTGTACATCAACATAAATAACAAAAACATTTGCCGCTGACAATTGCAATGTGGCCCAGGGGAGCCATGAAGCACACCTAAGGCTCCCCACTCCCCCTCCTGTCACACTCCCCTCTTTCTCACTCTCTGAGAGATCTATAAATAAAGTAGCGCCAACAAATGTTGTTTGCTCTCTGGATTTGTTTAAGCAATTATCACGCTGCCAAAGGCAAAGCGTCAATTCAATTTGTATCTTTGTATCTAAGAGTATGTGTATCTAAGCATCGCTCTGTACTCTGCACAGTTAATGAGCTGTATGTCTGTATGTGTTGAAATGCAAATATTTGTGCTGCAATTGCAACTCCAAGGAGTGTAATTCAATCGCCTGCCAGGGCTTCACTTTGCGACTGATGTCTTTTAGCTGGCTGCTCTCCCTCACCCTCACCCTCTCCACTCCACTCCGCACCACTCTCCTCTCTCGGTTCGTTACAGGAAACCATAAAAATCCTACAGTGTTAAGTGAGTGGCGGCTGCATATGAGAAATGAATGATGATAAGTGTGATGTGCCTTGTGTTTCATTCACAGGAATGCATATGCTTAGCTGTATATACATATGTACGCCCAAGAAGGGCAAGGACATGTTGTCAATACACACACACGCACGCACACACGCACACACGCACATGCTGTGTGTTCTTGTTTACCCTATGCATACGTATCCTTGCCTTATTTCCTTGCTTCCCTTCTTCCTGCTATATGTACCTGCCCTGGGAATATTTACCGGCATTTTTTTCTTCTTCTTCATCTTCTTCTTCTTTGTCTTGGTTTTCTTCAGCTTTTGTTTTTAGGGGAATTCTTGCCCGGCTTTGTTGTCGTTGTTTTTTTATTCCTTATTCTGATACTTCTCCCTTTTTTACTTGCTCGCATTTACCCACCCTTGTTTCTCACACTCCTCCCTCTGTTTTGCTCGCTCATCTTTGTTTTTCTTTCTGTTTTTTTCCCAAGTGTTGCCAAATATTTTGCAGTATTTCCTGTTGTCTACTTTGAGGCGTTTGCCAGTGCAAAACGTCTTATACCCTTTAAGGAAAGCGGCCAAAGAGTTGCATAATGTCTTACATTTTGTTTGTATAAGTATAGCTCAAATAAGCACATTTTTTAGATTTTATTAAGACCTTATAGTATATATATGATCATTTTGATATGATATCAATAAGGTATTTCACTCACAACATATTCAACTGATTCTTTATATATCTTTATTTAGCTGAGGTTAAAATTCTCAGGCTTAAAAGTTGAATGATCTTTTATATGTTAATATTTATCTAAAATATCTAAAATACTGGAACAAATAATGTTTAATCATTGTTATATCATTGTTATATAAAGCATTCCTATTTTGTAGGGTATTTCATCGCCTCAGACTGCTATTGTTCACCGATTTCATTTATATTTAACACGTGTCAAAAAACTTTGCAAAAACTGTCGTGCAGAAAAAGTTTAAGAAACAAAAGCATAAAACATCGAAGTAAGGGTTTTTTTCTCTGTTGGCGAGTGTTGAGTGAATTTAATACACAACATTCCCGCGTTGCAATTGGAGTTGCAGTCAAAGTTTCAGACTGTCAGTGCTTGAGAGTGTCCCTGCTCTGCGACCCAAACAGCCTGCTCCCCACTCCCCCCTCAATGTCCTGGTATCGTGACGTGCCACTGCGTGTTGCCCTGTGCCGCTGCCTGTGTCTGTGCCTCACCCTTGTTTGCTACTTGGCACTCTTGGCATTGTTGGCTTCTTGCAGCAGAAAAAAAGTTAATGCAAAATGCATTACGCGGCTGCTTGAACCTAGGATGTGACCCAGCCGCAGGGTCTCTGTAATGTGACACGCCTAACAGGCTGCAGGCTGTGGACTGTGGACTGTCGACTGTCGACTGTCGACTGTAGACTTCAGGGCTGCATCTCGACAAGGCTTTGCACCCATAAGTGGCAGCAACTCGCATAAATCTAAATGCCTAATGCCTAATTCCTAATTCCTAATGCTTATGCAGTTTTTTCATTCATTTTGTAATTGAATAGGGACTTAGCGCCGAGGCAAAGTAATTTACTTGAGACAGTCAGTCAACTGAATTAAGCTGTGAAAAAAGTCTATTTAAAATGGATATAATTCTAATTAAATCTATCTTAATGTGAGAATGTGTTCTTCTTAATATATGTTTGAGAGAACTATAATTCATTAACATAATTAACATAAATTAAAATATAATACTGAAGCCAATTATAATCTTTTCATTCTTTACGCTAAATCAAAGCTGAAATTCCTTATTTTACACACTATTTTTTGGTTATTTTTCTCAGTGTACCTATGGCACTCTTTGTGTCAATTAGGAAACTTAACTTCATTTTAGTTCTGTGGGAATGTTGTTTTCTGTTAAGCAGTCATAATTATATTACCTTTGTGATTAGGATATAATGAGACAAAGCTTGTCATATCATGAACCAGCGAAGTTGAGAGCAAATAAAAGTAAACTATAACACAATCACAAGTTTAGTAGATAAGACAAGAATATTTGCACAACAGAGGAGATTAGTTATAGAAGTAAAAGTAAAACTGTCTGCTATGTTAGCATCTATTTAATAATCTTCTGACACTGACTTAAGTTTGACTTCATTTTGACTAGAGTTTAGTTTAGTCTTTCGATTTCTCTTTAATAAATTCCTATAGCCTTCCAACTCTATTGTCTTGCTGCCATTGTTATGTCGGTTTAACTGTATCTTTTAAGGTTATAGACATACTATAACTGAGTTATGGTAGTATCTCACTTAAGTTATCATGTCATAGATCGTGCAGAGCCTTTCTTTTTTAGCATGGCTCATTCCACTCGGTTTATAGACAATTATAAAGTTTATTGCTGCTTCATCTACAATTCTTCATTCTCCATTTTGGTTGGCTTGTTTATCTGTCTACTTATGCAAGACTTGTACTTATATAGCAATTTTAAGCTACAGTCATGTTCCCAAGCTCAGCTTTCGGTATGTGGTTTCAGCATACATACCACATACATAGTTCAAGGCTGTCACCCGTGCCCCCTCCCCTTTTCGGGCTGTATACATACCCAAGTATGTAGATAGAGATACAGCCTAGATGTAAGAGCTATAGCTACAGATACATTTACAGATTGTTTCGTGGTGCGGCATATGCTTGACACAGCGGGATAGTTTGGAACACTCAAGCCTCTTGTCTCGAGTCTCGAATCTCAAGTCTCTCTCGTTCTCTCTGGGCACTTTGTACGAGTACGAGTCTTCCACGAAATGCTAAACCCGTTTTGGGTCCCAGCACATTTTGTTGAGTGTACTTCAATTGAACTACTCATTGCTAACTCAATTGCACGGCCCTAGAGCCAACTACTGCCAACTGCTGCCCATTACCATAGCACAGAAACCGAAGCAGAAACAGACACAGACACTTAGGCTCAATTGTAGCTACAAATACACATAGATGTATATATGTATGTATATAGTCTGTACATATGTACACCCACACACTAGAGTTAATGTGCTTCGTGATCTGGAGTTGAGCGACTTAATAAACATTCATGGAGCAGCTTCAAATCTAGGCCTCAGCCGGATATCGCGCCCATAATTCACACACGCACTAGTAACACACACACAGACTCACACGCACATACAGTCTGCTCTCATCCACTTCCTTTTCACTTCCTTCCCCCTCGACTGCTCCACATAGCTCTCGCTGTTGTTTTCAAGTTCAAATCAAACATTTGCCATAATCTTCAAGTGTCAGCTGCAGCATTTTTAGTTGTCATAAATAAAAAAAGGCACAATACAAATACATATGCTAAAAATAAAATAAACAAACACACACACACGCACACACACACAAACTTATTGAAAGGTGCAAAGCAAATGAGCTGTAAATAAAAAAAAAAGGAAATGTCTGTAAATGTCGCACAGCAGCCCAGCAGGACTTTTGCCTGTGAGAAGTTTTGCTTAGCCGGAAATGTCATGTAATATATACTAATTCCAGCATAATATATTAGACGGTATAAGCCGGCATTGCCCGAATATTAATTAGCACTTTTTATTGACATATGAAGTTGAAATTCTAGCTCATTAGCTGTCAATAAATTTCAGTTCTATTCAATGAGATTTATAAATTGGGCTTAGATTTTCTTTATGTGTACATATATCCTCCTTATTGACTTTTTCTTATAACAAAGGATACCTTAAAGTGCTTCCTCAGTCTGCTACCGAGGCATTGCCTAAAAATTGTCGAGCTATGAAATTTTCCTTTTATTTTTTTTGGGCATTTTGTTTAAATTTAGACGAAGGGAAAACCCAATAAAATTTGTAGCTGCTGTGTGTTATTTTTAACCCCCGTAGCAAACACTTCCGCAGAGGGTGCTCAGGGCGAGGGGACGGAGACAAGTTTGGGATATGAATGTTGAGGATGTTGCTCTTAATGATATCAGTTCAGCTTGATCGTGCAGCACCGTCTGTCTGCCGGTCTGTCGGTCTGCCTGTCGCTCTGGCCCGTAGCTGATGGAATGTTAAGTGAACTTATCCCGCGGGTACTCGCTGAAAAACGCATGTCACTTAAATTTATTGGCCGCAACTACAACAACACTGGGGAGAACAACAACCACAACAACTGCAGTCTGTCTGGCTTTTGGTATTTCCAGTGTGAAATGCATTTTTCATTCAATTTTCAGTACGCTGGATTTTTATGTTCGCCTCGGGGCTGTAAAATCGATTGATAGACGGAACAGACTCAGGCTCATGATTGAAATTGAACCGAATGGAACAGAGCCGAACCAAGCAGCGTGGGTGCATCCAGACATATGGGCAGATGAGAGGAGGTTACAATTGGGAATGAGAATGGAACTGGGAATGGGATTGGGATTGGGGAACTGTTAGCTACTCAAATGTTTAGCAGCAAATTTAACCGTTGGGTTTTAATTAGTTTACATGGCCATAAAGTCATGATATCAGGCACGGCGGAAGTTTTACGCTTACAATCATTAACTTGAGGCCCGACTTGATGATTATTAATTAGAGCAAAAGCCAAAGAAGAGAATAAAGAAGAAGAGAAGCGTTAATAATAAAAGCACTAATTGCTGTCACGACAAGCGTCAGAGGTCAATTAATTTAAATAAAAAGGCAAATTGTTCAGGTCATAAAATGATACAACATAAAAAAAGAGAGAAAAACAACAAGTGAAATGAACCGAAGACAACAAGAAGAACTTAATTAATAGTGTGGGAGGTCGGGCATTGCCAATTGCTTAATAAGTAGGTTTAATGCGTATAGGAGAAGAGAAGAGTGGAACGTGGGGAAGCAAGATGGAGTAGAGACATGCAGCATAAATAATGACCGAAAGATTTCAGCATCCGAAGCATACAAGCTTAATTTACGCAATAAACAGAATAAAATTCGAAATAAAAGATAAATTTTGATATCAGATTACACAAATCACAATGACAGGGGAATTAAATGCGTTTCAAAAGGCTGAAGAATTAGATGGAGATATAAAATAATGATGTAATAGTTGTTTAAATTGCGTCGTAAATAAAGTAAATGTATATTTGTATACTTAAATAAATGTTGAAATTCCTTAATGAAAGAAAACATTAACAGCTCTACTCTCCTACTTTTCCTAGACTTAAATTTCCTCTATGTATACTCGTATATTTCCTATGATATACATCATACTATATAGACCTTAATTTCCTCTATGTATACTCATATATTTCCTTTGATGTACATCATACTATATAAACTAAAATTTCCTCTATGTATACTCATAGTATATTTCCTTTGATATACATCATACTCTCATATATTTCCTATATGTCTACTCTCATATCTGATTCAGTTGACGTGATATCATGCGTTATCTTACATCCATATTAAGTAGTTAAAAAGGCGAGTCGCATAAGTCGCATGATTAGCTTGGGTCTGGCCTATAAGATTTAACCCCTTAGGGTCGGTGCTGACAAATCTCCCCATCCCTTGCAAAGTAGCATATCCGTAAACCGCAGCCGCATCGACCTTTTATGGATTTTTATGGGCAGCAAATCACGTGACTTGCCCATTTTTGGGCATAATGCGTGGGTGTGCCACGGGGCATTGCTACAGTAGACAGACACTAAGGGAGAGATGGGAGATGGCGGGGATGGAGTTCGTATAGCAGTAAATCAGTTTTAATAGCGCAGCTGTAGCAGTCAATCGCCAGTTTTTGGCAAACTGCACGTTGCCACGATGTTGTGTTGCCCATGCGTCGTTGTCAACGCTGTTTTTACGCCGGAGTGTATGAAGCAGAGTGCTTGGGTTTTAGCAGCGAATTTAATGACATTTGAAATGAGTTAAATGACAAACGGAAAAAGCAATTCTGTCACATTTCACATTTGAGAATAGATAACAAGGGGTGTAATGACTAGACCAAAAGGCTAGTCACAAAGCGGAATATAATTTGAGTAGAGTCTATAATCAGATCAGATAATTTATGTTGGAAACTCTTTGTGGAGATTTAAATTACATCTGTTATTCTTATATACAGCACATTTGAACTAAAACTTGTTTATTTAAGTAGTATATTATAATAATATTATTAAATTGTAATTGTTTTAAGACAAACATACATATGTATATGTACAGTGGATCCTTATTTCAACCAGCACCTTACATCAACTTCCAAGCAGTATATCTACTAACCTAGGAGAGATACTAAAATAATTCAAATGCAGTTTTTTTGTCTAATTATTAAACTTAAATTATCCTTCTTCATTTTACATTTTAACATTTTTTAACATTTTATTTATTTATTTAAGAAAAATTCTTATTTTATTATACTAGAAGTTTCTGTTCTGTCACTCTGCTGTTGCCGTTAACGTTGTCAACATTTTTTTCTGTTGCTGGCAACATCTCTTTCTTTAGCAACATTTCTCTCACACTCATCCCGCTCGCTCTCTTGGCTCTTTGTGTATCCCTGTTGCCCTTGTACTCGCTTTACACGCTCTGCTGCCGCTACTGATGTTACATTGCATAAATTTGTCGAGCTTTTGTTGTTGTTGCTGCTTCGGCTGTGTCGTGGCTTTTGCGCAATTTATGCCCCCAAAAACGTCGCCTGCCTTTTGTTGGCATGCGAAAATTTGCTAAAATAGCAGCCAGAGTTGTTGCATAAAAAGTTTTTGCCGTCGCCGCCGCCGTTGCTGCTGCTACTGCTGCTGCTGTTGGGCCATAAAGCACATGTGATTCCACAACATATACTTAAACACACACGGTGTACTCGTACATACTACATGTGTGCTTGCGTGTGTGTGTGTGTCTGGAATCTGTATGCTATTTATGTTGAAAATGTAAGTTCTCTGCTACAAATTGTTGGTCGCTTTAGCTTTAAGCTCAGCTAACGGCTAATAGAGCGTCCTCATAAATCATCGGCTGTTAAAGCTAAGCAGACAATATGCAGGTGATAAGCGCAACTCTTCAGTTGCCGCCAGGTGAGCTCAGCCTCATCACTTATATCTAGTTGGCTTGTTGTTGTTGTTGCTGCTGTAGCTGCTGCTGTTACCTTTGCTGTTGTTTGATAAGCTTTCAACATTGATTAATTAACTGCAGGGACAGTTGGAAAAGTTTTGAGACACTCGGCTTACTTTGTAAGGGTTATTTTGCTGAGTGTACTTTAAGCATTGACGTCAGCTAATATCTAACTTTAGCAAGACGTAACTTTATTAAGCCGATTTGTGAGATTTATTGAACATAGTTTGTGGTAGTTTATAAGCCAGAAACTCGTTTTATGTAAGCACATACATATATACATTGTTGCACTGAGAGAAAAATATCGTAGAGAATAATGTATACTTCAAATCAAAAGTTGTTACATAATTGATGTGAAATTCAAGTATATATTTTACTACTGCAATTTACTTATTTTCAATTAAAATGATTACATTTATTTTATTTATATTATATTATTTATACCTTTCATAGAACTATACTTCTTTTAGCACTATTGACTTTAAACTTTTCTCTTCTTTGCTGTGATGCTCATTAATAATTTACCACTTGACTTTTTATTTTTATCGCAACGGATGTTGCAGGACTTTCATTTCCCGTCTGCTCACTCCCTGCGCCCCCCTCTCTCGGTTACGTGGCGACCAAAATGTGACCCGTAATTGCTTTAAATGCCATTATGACACTTACGCACAGCGGCCAGTCCGTGGTCTACAGACTGAAGCGCTGCTTGACAATGACGGCGACTCAATGTCTGTCCATCTGACCATCTGTCCGTCTGTCGGTCTGGCAGCGTGCCAAGGTCCAGGGGCCAAGGGCAGCTGGTTGAAGTGATTGTCAATGGAGCTGACTCGATGCCTGGATGCCTGCAATTGTTTTCGCTTTAAATAATTAAATTAAAATGGCCAGTGAACTGATTGCTGCAACTAGCAGCTGGGACACTCGCTTGCAATTAAGTCTGTAGTCTGTAGTGCATCATCTTGGCCAGAGTTGCCAGAGAGGCCAAAGTGCATTGAACTTGAGGTGGAAGTCAAGTAAATTATGTCTATGCCAATCGGAATTCTGTTGCTGCCTGCCTATAAATCATTTAATGCTTAGACATTATCGCTCGTTCCCGAGTGCGAAAAGTGTTTTTGGTGTTGCTGCTGTCACAACTCATTGCACCCTCTCCCCTCACCCTTTCCCCAACCCCTGGCTGACTTGCTACGTGCCTCTGGTGTGAAACTTGTTTTTGTTGCAAATTATGCTCGAGTACGCGTTAGATGCTATGACAGATTGTATCTGCCAGATACAGCAACATGGCCAAACATGGCCAGAGCTGCAACAACCTCGACTCACTATCATGCGGCACGTACTAGACGCTGTTCTGTTGCACCACCACCACCCCCTGCAGCAGTTGAGTGTGGTGTCAATTTATGGGCAAAGCAAGATTCTAATAAAATGTCAGCGCCAGCTTTTGGTTTTTTGGCTTTTCAGTCTCTCTCTCTCTGATTTGATTCGTTCAGCATCTTTCTGCGAAAATCTCGTTTATTTGCGGCTGTTTCGTGTCAATGTGCCGCACCAAATGCACTTTTCATATACATTAACACCCCATCGCCATACTTACTCCCCCAAACCTCTGTCCTCTGCATGCATGTGTAAGCAGATACGAGTGTTGGCTTTGAGGTTTATTGGTTTTATCAGACAGACGACGCCCTATGAGCTCCATGTTGTATTCGTACTGCCGCTAGTATATCTATGTGAGGTTTTTGATTTGTTTCGTGCTATAAATTTCTCAGTTTGACATGACAATTGTCAATTGTCAAGTGAGAACGAATGGCGCCACTCTGAATATGATATGTTGCCTATGGCAACTACTGTGGATACCACACACAGCTACAGATACATTGCACAGTTTGTCGGCTCTACATGCATATTATATAATTTGTATAACAATATAATTTACAAACGATAGAACTGCAAAAAGTCAGGTTTCAGATTTTCAACCCAGCTCAGTTTGGGGCCTCATCTCTGTTGGAGATGATTGAACTTATGCTCGGTTAGAGATGATTGCTAAATGCCTGTGGCAATATGAGTGGCAATTGGCAACAAAATTAAACTGGGAGTAGTAGTAAAAGTGGTGGTAAAGTGTGGCTTGAAAATAGGTATGGGAATAGGTGTTAGAATATGTATTAGAATAAGTATTGAAATATATATTCGAATAGGTTTTAGATTGGGTATTAAATGCAACTCAAATAAATGTCATCTTTACATTTTTATTATATTTAAAGTATTCCACATATTATCAGATTAAAGTGCTAGCAACTCTAGCCCAATACTCAATGTTAGTTGGTTCACTCTCATTAGCTTTAATTAATCTCTATCTCTGTAAATTTATCTTGCCTTTGTCTCTTTAAACACCAAATTATCTGTAGACTTTTGCTTTGTCTGAGTAAACTTCACTCGACATCAGATTAAATTTGTATTTAAATAGCTGCGGAGTATCTCAGATATGAACGGCTTTCTATAAATAAAATCATATCACATGATAGTTGAAATTGGATTCAGTCTGCTCGTCGCAGCCAGTCTGTATAATTTGCTGCGACAAGCCAGACAGTCAGACATGATGACGCCTCAAAATGAAAGCTTCCAAAATTTTGAAATGAAGGAAACGCAAAATTATTGCACAGTTAATTTGTCATTTCCGGTAAAGCTGGCAGTTTCCGGCAACAGTAGTCGAAAACGCACCTGAGCATGCTTAATTGAATTTCACAGTGCGCTTTACGGCTCAAATGAGACGGTCGAGATGAGAGGCGGGATATGCAAATGCAAATTGTTTTCAGTCCCAAGATTCGGCATGTGCTCACTGTCAAGTGCATCCATGAGGAGAGACCGAGATGTCGAGGCCAGTCCAAAGAACTGCGTGCCAATGTCTGGCGCACTTGAAAAAGAAGACACCAACGAATGAAACATTGGAATTAAAAAAAGTATTCTGTAGTTGGACTCGACCCGTATGGCCCAGACCCATGTATCTTTCTTTTCCCAGTGCCACATTGAACGTCAAAATATTGCTAGGCTACCATAAAATTGCCTGAATTTAGCGCTAGTGGCTTCAAGGCGCTTCTTCAGTTTGTTGTTATGATACCCTGTACATATGAATAAAGGGTATTATGGATAAAAGACTAATCAGCTTTTACGTTGTGCATCAAAGCTCTAAATTTGTGCTTTTATTCCTTTGGTTATGATGGTATAGATATGTGTTTTTTTTTAGTTCAGTTTCTTATGCTACATTAAAGTCTTGATCTCTAGAACTGAAAGACTGAGACTCATTAAATTTGATCTGTAGTTTATACACATTTGGTTTATTACAAATTCTTGATATCATAAAGCTTTCGCCTCAAATTCATAGAAACAGAATGTATAAACAAACATCTCCGTTGTACAGGGTATCTTTTAAGTCATCCTATGGCATGTCTGCTTCATTACTTCTGCTCGTTGTGTCGTCAACAACGTTGTCGCTTCTCGGACTCTACGTCTGACTGGATAGCTGACTGGATGACTAGATGACTAGATGCCTGCTTGGCTACTGTGTCTAGCATTGTGCCTGGCAGCGGTCCAGCTAGCTGCCAGTGCAGCCTCTTTGGAGTGTCTTTGCTTTTGCCTTGTTAATCTACGAGTGGCAGTTGCCTGGTACCCGGTACCCGGTGCTCTTTACTCTGTGCTCACTATGCCCCTCTCTGGGTCGCACTTTGTTGTTGTTTTCATTACCGTCCACATGGCCGCCTATTAAATACAGAAATGTGCAGACAGCCAGCAAGACAAACGTTCGTTCGTTGTGGCTCATCCTCAAGGCATGCCCACAAACCTCCGCCCTCCCCCTGAGCCCCGTTTTCCACTACCATTCCTCATTTCGCATCTTTGCCATGGCTGTCATATGAATTAAATATGCAAGTGCCATTCCTTCTGGGCTCATCCAATGCACTTGCAGTTGGAACTGTGCCTGGACTTGGGAGTGTGCTTCTCCTCTCCGGCTTGGGTGATTAAAGTTAATTACATTTTTCATGGCTCATATCGTATATATTTCTCTTCCTTTCCCAGTTCTATATATATGTGTTTTTTATTTATGCAGTGTCCTTGGTCTTTGTCGATTTTTTCACTCTATTAATTTGCGTGCTGATTTATTTTGCAGCCAAAGGCAGCTGCGATTTTTTCAGCCTTTTTTCAGCCTTTATTTTGTTTATACGAGCTTCTGCTGCGGCGCTTTGTTAACATTAAAAAACTGGCTGTTGAGGCGTAGCAAAGCTTTGGCACTAGAGAGTCAAACACGCAGCTGGGCGGACACACACACACACAGATTGTTTCAATTAGATTACATAAAAAATGGCTTTGATGATGGGGCTGAATAATCAGCAGCATGCATGATTTATAGAGTCCAGTGAGTCATGCTTATATAGGGCACAGAGAGTAAACTATGCCCAAGAGATCCACAACAACTGAATCACCAGTTCGAACTACAACAGAACTTACTATTAAGTACTATCGAATAACACAACTATTCATGGGAAAGTAATCTGATGTAGGCATTTGTTGCAACAGACTTTGCTTAGAATTCTCAAGCTGTTTAAGCCGATCTGTAATGCTACTACTTTCCATTTGTCATTTCTATAATCTAAACTAATTCCTCTGTTTAACTCTCTCTCTTGCAGCTGAAAGCGACCTGCTCACCTTTGCACAACGTAAAGAGCATTTCGAGTCGGACAAGTCATTCCAGAAGGAGCTCTTCACCAGCGACAGCCGACCGCTTAGCGTGCGCCAGCTGTATCAGGAGTCGGCCAAGGAGTCACTGTCCCTGGCTGCCACACCCTCCCGTTCCATATCCTTCAATGGCGACATACAACCAGCAGATGATGCGCTGGATGGCCACACGGATGTCACTGCCACAGAGGACTCGCTGCTCTGCTCCGATTCGGACTTTGGCAATGCGAATCGTAAGCTGCGCACGCGCATCGATGCTGAAATTGAAATACGCTTGGTAAGTTGATAAGGAGGAGAAGCTGGTGGAGATTGAAGCAGATGTCTCATGCATAAATAATCGTGTTGTGGTCAGGCGTAGCTGGAAACTCAGAACTGCAGACCACTGGCACAGACCCAGTACCATGTGTGTGGTCTGTGTGGTTGATGTTGTGGTTGCTGTTTCCTGCCATTTGCCAGCTGTGCCAGCTCGCTCTCTCCTCTTGGCTGAAGGCTAAAACATCTTCGAAACAATGTGCTCCACATAGACACGAGACATTGTCTGCCGTTGTCAAACTAGTAGTTGGACCCAGAGACCCCACACGCTGGCACAACAAACCAGAGCAGAGCAAACGAGTTGAGATGCGCCTGGGTTCATGTTGTGTTTGGCTTCAGTTCAGTTGAGTTGTTTTAATTGCTGATGACAACCCACGCTCTCTTCATTAGATGGCGAATCTTAAATGATTTGCAGTCAACTAACGTAATGCGCTTTACAGTTTGTCCCATTTAACCAATTGCGGCTGCAGCGTCATCCACTCCACTCCATCATACTCCATCGGACTCCCTGCCTCCATCCTCATCCTCATCCACATGGCATTTGCCTCTTCATCAAACTTCGTGCTCATTTGTTGTCTTTCCGTGTTTATCCATGCCATTAGATAAGCTGGCAAAAGACAAACATCACCTTTTCGTCGCGTTGCCAACGTTGCGAGGAGCTAGAAACTTGTTTTTGGAGACAAGTCGTTAGGTCTGGTTTAGCTGCCAATAACCATTCCCAGAACTGGCAAACTGGCAAAACTGGCGACGTCGTCGTCGTCGTCGTCTGCCGCTTAATTGAATGACTTTTAATCCTTTTCGCATTGCGTTTGACATTAGTTGCCATAGCAGTGCGTTCCACTTGGCTGCATCCCACAGAGGTAGACCGGCTCCAACTTCAACTGTCAATAACAACAACAACAACTGCTCTTAGTCGTAATTTCCACTTAGAGTTTTCCAAGATTCGCATTAGCGCATTGCGGTTTATTACTTAAGGCTCGACAGATTATTTTATTATTGTCATTGTTGTTGTTGTTGTTGTTGTTCGTCTGTGTGCTGACATTACATTTTATTATAGCACATGCGACATTTATGTGCAAATATTTTATCATTGAAACTTGGCCAATACGCCAAAATCAATTGAGCCAAACAAAGAGCCGCCGAACCGTAAACAACTATAACAGCAACAGCGACTACAGTACGTGTATCTGCGGGCAGTAAATACAGGCTGGCACAGTGGTACTAAATATGTGAAAAAATGGCGCAATATTACAGATTGATAGGTTTTTGGGAATTAATACTAGAATTTATTATATTCAAGGTTTTAAATGCTACGGCTTAATATACAAAATACTATATACATCAATTTTCTAAATTATTGATAATTAAAGCTAAGTGTATAATAATAATTTTTGAGTTAAACATATTATGTAAAACGATTTCAAGTTGTTTGTATATATTTGATTTTTTAGACCCTGTACTTTAAAAAAGTACAAAAGGGTCTATTAAGATTGTGCAAGTCCGAAATGTATGTAACAGGCAGAAGGAGGCGTGGCAGACCCCATAAAGTATATATATTCTTGATCAGGACGACGAGCTGAGTCGATCTAGCCATGTCCGTCTGTCCGTCTGTCTGTCCGTCTGTCTGTCCGTCTGTCCGTCTGTCTGTCCGTCCGTATGAACACCTAGATCTCGGAAACTGTAAGAGCTAGAGACATCATATTTGGCAGTTAGATGCCCCTATAGCGCAAGCAGATCAAGTTTGTTTTAGATTTTTGATACCTCCCCCCCTCCCCCAAAAACCGCGAAAAACTGCCACGCCGACAATTTTAAAGATACAAACTTGTGTTTTGGCATACGAAATTCTTATGATAATCTATATCCGTGCTGTGAATTGTGGCTCAATCGGATAATAAACACCGGAGATATTCAAGATTCAATTCCCTGCATTAGGTAAGGGGGGAGCAGCGCGAGCGTATATGTGGTTGCATGCGACTTTGCGCTATGTGTGCTTGTGTGAGTGTTAGCGTGTGTGTGTGCAAAGGAAAGTACAGGGTCTCCTACTGTCGGTTGCATCCGACTGTAGCTTTCCGAGTTTTTTATACATATTTATATTTGTTTTTTGATAGTTTCAATAACTTACAAATAGTTAGGAATTCGAGTAATTGAAAAGATTTTAATACATAGACACTAGATAATACAAAAAACTAAATATCAGATAAGGAAGGATAGGTTGTCCGAGTAATATACTCTCAGATTTTATCTACATACATATATCACCCCAAACTAAATATGAATAATTACTAAAATCATCAACCACTGTACATTCCCTTTGTGCCGAATGTTTTGCCTATACAACTGTGGCTCAAGTGGATTTTTATGTAGATTTGCTATTGTTGTAGTTGTAGTTGTTGTTGTTGTTGTTGTTGTAGTTGCTGTGGGGGTGTAGGGGTTACTCCAAATCTTTCTCGTCGCCCCCTTCCGTAACAAAAAAACGACTTTCAATTGTTACAATTGAAATAAATGGCTAAAGTCGAACAGAATCAATGAAAACGATTGCGCTTTTTGGTTACACCGATTGATACACTGTTCGAAATTGAGCTGAAATTCGTTTATTTGGGGGGGAATTGCTCAAATTGCTTTTAATTAGACTGATTGAATGCCGAAGCAAACTGGAAATTAGAAATCATATGTGTAGAACGATACGTGTTTCGCTCTAATCGCGTGACTTGATTTAATTTGCGCCCGAAAAGATAGAAAATAGAAATAGAAAAATGGAAATGCACGGAAAACTGACAAATGTTTGCGCAAACACAAAAAGCAAATGTTCTGGTCATTTCTCTATTTTGTGGAAGTTGTATGCGTGACAGCAGGACTGCCTTGAGGCCAATTAAGGTTGCGAGGGATTGTAACATGTTTTTGCATGTCCACATTTTTGGCCAAACTGTTAATTAAGCGAATGTCTCTCTTTCACCCCCTGCAGCCCGCTGCCATCGAGGATTTGCGGAAGTGGACGTCTAGCGAGGCGCTGGGTGATGTCACCGTCACACCCGATTGCATGCATCATGTGGATACATCGATCTCCACGTCGATGGCCATTGGTGATAACGGTCTATTAACACCAGCTCTGTCTCCGTCCGTGCTCTCTGCCGATGCCACAGATGCGCTCTATGCTCTGAACATGAACCAAACGGCAGATGGAGCCCATCACAATCATCATCTTCATCCCCATCAGCAACAGTTGCTGATACCGAACGATATCAATAAAGATGTGCCTTTGAATCATCGACTGCCTTCACCCGAGGAACAGACCAAAATCATTGCCTTAAAGTGAGTAAAAGAATAAAATCACAACTGTTTCATAGCCACTGTAATTACAGTTTGGCGTGCACTGTGGCCCAGCCACATGCTCATGTTCAGATGCTAATTTTATTTAAATCTTCAGTTTTATGACCGTTTCATGTAAATTTTCACTGTAATTTTTTATTTCTCATTTATTTGTTTGTCCAACAGCAAACAAAAACAGAAATAACCATAACAATAACAATTATTTTATGTGCATAATGACTGCCTACAGTGGGTGTATTAGCTTTGTTATCCAGTCTGGTTAATGGCTGGTCAGTGTATTTGTGTAAAAATTGCATAGAAGGGGTTTGTAAGGGTGTGATATTTTCAAGCTGTGGGGCTTAAAGCTGCTAAGAAATTAGATTTCGGGACTACAGTTACTGTACTGCAGCTTCAACTTAACCTCACTAAGGTTTATGTTGGTGAATACTACATTATTCTTTATGAAATTTAAAATTTGATTCGAGTTAAAGAAAAACAGGCAATAATTTCTTGTAAGCTTTTGTTTAGTTGAATATCCATATCCGATTTGAATTTTATTTATATATTCAGGTTTGTTCCCATTTTCGAATCCGTTCAATCGATTTACGTTTTGAAAAAAATAGGGTTCCTAAATTTGATGTATCGTTTTCGAGAAATGAAAATGTTTATTGTCCTTACACACGAAGCTAATCTATAACGAAATGGACCAAATATGAAGCTAATCGAAAACGATGAATTGAAATTCGGAACCCCATTTTTTTCAAAAAGTAATTGAACGAATTCGAAAATGGGAACAGGGTTGATTTATTCTTATTTTCAATATATGAACTATCACACATTAAAGATGAATACTAAAGCTAAGAAGAATATATGTATATATTTTCTCTTAGAAAGGGCATTAATTTCTCTTTGAATATATATATTTTTTTCGGATTTAATTTGCAATTTTGAAGTACTTTGAGTACTTTGAAAATACCAATCCAAACCGGAAAGCCTATCAATTGCATTTCAATTTTATACCACATCATTGAGTATTTGTTGCTGTCGAGTGCACTCGACTGTCGCCATAGTTCCTCTAGCTGCAAGTGCATTACACATTTGCTATGCCGAATATAATTACCCTATCTTATTTCACAATGTACTCAATGTTTGGGCTTTTTTATTGTTGTTGTTATTGTTATGCGAGACAATCGTAAACCACGGCGTAAAAAGCGACAACAAAAAATTAATTCAATTGCGCATTACGTAAATTTACAATGCGGCCACAGAGCTGGGGGAAATTATGCAAGTGTCACCCACGCCCATAGGCCACGCCCATGGTGCCACATGCCCTCCGGGGCAGACCGTTTGCTGGCCATGGCTCATTTGCGCCAGCTCCCCAAAAAAGTAAAACACATGGAAAGGCAAACAAGCTGAGAGACACAGAGTGTTAACAGACAGTCGGACGGACGGGTGGACGGACAGGCAAACATTGTAAACGCTTCATTGATTCAAAGCGCAAATGTTTGGTTAGCGTTAAAGCGTGAAACAAAAAAGAAAAACAGCACGAAAAATAACCACAAAATGCACTTTAAAGCTGTGAAAATGCGCCGAAAGAAAAACATAACCTCAAACTGTACACTGTGAACAATTAACTATTATTTTGATTATGTACTCACACCCACCACTCCACTCTTTGCAGATACCCCGCCGAGGTGATCTCAGTGAACACATCCGGCAAGCATTTCCAGCGCATGTGTGCCGCTCGCAAATCCGCCACAGGATGCTATGCTGCCGGTACGGGCAGTGCCACGCCCAGCGGCAGCGGCAGCCCCCAGGAGAACGGACAGCTGGAGGCAAATAATCTGGATGAGAACGTGCAGACTGTGAGCAGGCGTTCCAGGTCACGCAAGGTGCGTGGCAAGCGTCGCAATACCATAGCCGGAATTGATCAGAAGGAGATACAGGATGCGGCCAATGGGTATGTAGAGATGCGAATACCCTGTAATAATGGGGAGAGTGTCCTCGACTTTCCACAGTTCCACAGTTGTTTGTTGTCAATTCGCAGTGGCAGTGGCTCTCAAACTGTACATATTGCATACCGAGACGCCTCCTTATATACCATATACTCTACTATATACTATACCTACTATACCTACTGTCTGTGCCATCTACAATACAAATACAATACCTTTACAGCTCATTTGCCAACTGTATTCACATTGTACTCGTATCCTTATTTCTCTATGAAATTATTGTGAAACTCTGCAACATTTTTTAATTAGCTGCAAAATTTGTTATGCTGTTTAGTATTTGATAAACATAAACATATATACATATATTTATTTTGAACAAACTGTACAAATTCGTGTCTTGTTATGATTTACTGAATAATCGATATAAACTGCGTATTTCTTTTCTTGTAATTAACTTTTATCGTTTGCCAAGTTAGCAGCATGCCCGAAAAACAAAAAAAGAACAAAAATACTCTAAAAACGAATTCCAAATTTCAATCTGAATGTTGTAAATGAATCCAACTATAATTGTAAATAATCTTGTTAATCTTGCTGTTTGTGTTTGCCAATATATAATTAGCTTAATATTTATTTTTGTATATTTCCATAATGCTAAACAAAAGCAAGCAACATCATTTTTTTTTCAGCTGAAGCAAAATTAAAAATTGTTTTTCCTAATGAAAAATTGCGAAACGCCAAAGAAAACAGCCTAACAAATTACTTAAACACACACACTCCAACACACACACACACACACATACTGATACACAACAGTCATGGAAACATGCTTTCATATCATTCATTCATTCATTCAGTTCATGCACTCAGCCAAGTCACAAACCACCCACACACGCTGCAATTGCCTGGCAACATTAGTTGCCGAGTCGTTTGTCATCTTTGCTTAGCAACATTAGAGCGCACATGTTGCTGACTCTAAAGCTGGCAACATTAGAGCGCACATGTTGCTGACTCGTATGCTGGCAACATTGCCTGTCTTGCACACGCCACATTTGTTGCTGACTGTCCTCTGTCATGTTGCAGCCCACTAACTAGCTGCTGGCAACATTTATTGCTAACTGCCGCCTGTCATATAGTATATGTAGCTCAGCAACATGGCAACCCACTCTATGCGCTGTTAGGGAATCATCAGCATAAATCAGGCGAGGAGCTGCGTTACTCTCTGTAGGATTTGCCAAGCATTCAAAAACCAACAACAACAACATATCTGCCTTTGTTGCTAAAGCATTTTTTTCGTACATTGTGCATTTGTCTGACGCCTTTTGCTTAAAAGTTTCATAAATCTTATTTGTTTTTGTTGGCGTCGTCTGCCCACAAATCCGACATCGTCGTCATTCCGTTTGACTGCGCTTTATGTGTGCAACTTGAAACTGCAAAAGCACACATGCACACACACATACATATATAGACATACGTTTCGTGTGTGTGTGTGTATATATATGCCAATGCTGTTCAATATCTGTGCGATCAGCACTAAAAACGCAAAGCAGGCCAAATTCAACTGAACCCAATTGCCCGTCAAACTGTAAGAGAGATTCATGCAATGCGAGGGTGTATCCTAGAGTATGGCAGATATATATAGCGAGTAAGTTTAGAGAGTATTAGTAATTGTAGTACTTTTTGCAAATAGTTTTATTAATCATCAAATAGTATTTCTAGGTGGAAGTATATGGGTGGTTCATAATATTTACAAATACATATCAGTATAATCAATAATAATATATCGTTACGATAAATATTAAACAAAAATTGGTATTGAATCCTTTCTGTATACAAATGTTTCTTCAAGTCAAATTTAAAAATACGCCGTAGTATATATCACAATAAACTTCATTAATTTTCATTTAACTTATAACAAAATCTTATTATATTAGATCATATATTTTGACATATTTATTTTGGCTGATAAAAATGATATTTTAATTGAAGAATCAAAATCAAAATGCACTCAATATTTTGTCAATTCAGGCTTTAAACTAGACTTCAGTAGAAGAATATAGTTAATGAAGCTATAGCTTATACTATTTATTTGTTAAAGTCCTCTCTTTATTACAAACTATTGGAGTCCACCTCGTTTAAGCTTAAGTAAACTAAAATATAACTTTTGAGCACGTAGGAAATGATTTCGCAATGATTCGGAAAACTTTTTTGCTTCGATGGTAAAAGAAGGAAATTTGTTGCCAATAGCAGCCAAAAATATATAATTCATATAATGGCAATAATATGAGTCATATTAGGCACGATATATATATACATATTGTTATAAATATTGATATTATTGGCTCATTTAAGAGCTCCAATTAAAAACTAGACTGAAATTCTGTTGAAACTTAAAGGCCTGAAATATATTTGTTTACAGACTGTTTTTGATAATTAAATGTACAGTCCACTTTCCCCTGCCCCTACCACTCTGCTTACCCCACCCCCGACTAGTAGTCAGTCAATTGAAAATTTCTGACCCCAAAGAATGCCAAAGAAATGAATGAAAAGCGTCGCTTATCGGGCATAATTAGCCTAGCACATGGCTGTTGTCTGTGTGTGTGTGTACTGTCTGTCTGAGTGTGTGTGTGTGTGTGTGTGCATGCAGCTGCCCCAGTAAAAGTAAAACTGTGGGGCACTCGAAAAGAATTTAGATGTTGTAATCGCCTACAATAATCAGAGAAGAAACTGAAAGCAGAGCAGCAGAAATGATGTTTGCCTGCATATTAAACTTTGAACTGTGCCATTAATTAATCTACATTTTCCCAGACCGAAGCACGCCATCTCTATCTAACTGTGTGTGTCTGTCTCTTACTCCCTCTTGTTCATTTTGGAATTTAAACAGAAACAGCTGGAAGAAATGCCCAAAAGCAAGCAATCAAATCAAATGGAATCACAATAATTTTTATAGATTGGCAAAGAGTAAACGCTCTCTCGCATTTCCCTGTCTCTCTTTATCACTCTCTCTCTCTCTCACACACTGTCGCTATCTCTATCACTTGCAACAGTCTCTTTCTAACAGTATACGCACTACATTTTCATCACAAACAATACTTTTTTTGCTAACCAAATACCAAAACATCTATATATTTATTTCTCTTTTATGTTCCCCCAACAACAACAACAACAACTACAACAAACACCAACAACAACAACAAAAAACAAAAACAAAACACATTTTCAGGCACGCGGAATCGAAGCAGAGCAGCAGCAGACCAGATGCCACATCGCCGACAGCAGCAGCGCCAGCAGCCGCTGTGGATGCCACAAAGAAATCGAAAAAATTTGGACGCAGCAAGTCGAGCGACATCTTAAAAAAGGAATCTGTTGCCTTGCCCTACGACAAGGGCAAGAGCACCCTGACACGCCTCAACTCCCTGAAGCAGTGGGGCCGGAACCGCTTCAAGTTTATGCAGCGCCACGACCTGAGCCACGATGTGTCCAGTCAACTGGACACCAGTGGCTGCAGTTCACAGAACAGTTCCACAGAGAAGCCGGAACCGCATCTCCACAGTCTTGGCGCTATGCCAGCGGCTGGGAGTGGGGCCAAGAAGACGCGGGATATTGACGATGAGTGTGTGGTGCACGACCTGATTGCCCAGAAGAGTGAATCACGGTTTTCGCATGAACGAAAACCCTCGTATTCCTCCTCGGAGAAGAGCATGAGCGTCTCCAGCAGCGGTCAGCTGCGTGGCAAACTCCAGCTGGCGACGGCAGCGGTGCATGTGAAGATGCGGGAGACGGCCACACTGAATCGACAGCGTAGGAATGGCATGCATCGTCTGGATGTCGCTGGCAAGGAGGAGCAGCCACATTCGTCGAGCGGCAACTGGAGCGCTAGCTCGGAATCGGGACGTGCATCGATTGGCAGCGAGATCACCATGCAGCCCAAGTCGAGCGCCTCGAATACCTCGCTGAATGTGTCCAGTTTCCAGCCGTGCAGCAGCAGTGGTCCACCCTCCTCGATGCTGAGTCGTCGACGATTCCTCAACACATCCGCCTCGAGCAGTGTGACCAGCGAGGGCACCGCCACACCAGATCTCCAGAGCGATGCTGGCGCCTATCCCAATCATCTGGATGATGAGACCAGCTCGGCGTACAGCTGCGACACTGAGGGTTACTACACCTCGTTCCACATGGACAGTGGACTGCGCACCCTGAAGGAGGAGGAGCCGCCGATGACGCCACTACAGCAGAGCCTGCATACCAGCAGTTACTCCTTTGGCAGTCAGTCCAATCAGACGGTGCTCAATGCGGAAAACGAGTACGAGCTGTATGGACGTGGCTCCACATCGACCACCACCAGCTCGGCGGGTACCGTCTGCACCACACTGATGAATGCCGCTATCTGCACTGGGCCGGATGTGCCCGAGCGGAGCAGTTCGCTGGGCAAGCAGAGTCGCAGCCAGAGCAATAGCAACAGCAACAGTGCCAGCAGCAGCACCTTGGAGCGCAGCTACAGCAGCAGCACCATTGGCAGCACCTTGGAGCGCACAGGCACCATCAAGCGGAACGTGAAACTGGACGCACTGCAGCCACAGCAGACGGAGGATGAGCCACAGCAGCAGCAACAGCATCGCTCAGCGCTGCCACTACCCGCCGAGCTGGAGTACTCGGAGTGCTCAGATTTGGAGGGTGTGGAGCGCATTGAGCGCATCAAGCAGAAGACGGCCATCAATGCCAAGCGTATACCCTCGATGTGCATCATTACGCCCACCACCAGCGACGACGATGAGCGTCAATCGCAGTCCGAGAACGAGGCGGATCGCGCACTCACCAATCTGCAGGTGGAGATTGAGCCAGATGCGGACAAAACGGAGCCAGAGCAACTGACACCCACCAACAATAGCAAGGACCACAACCTGAACGAGCTTAAGCAGACGCCGACAAAAGCTCTGGGTGGCATGCTCGAAAAGCTGCGCGTCGTTTTGCCCGCCATTAAGCGTGCATCCCCCGGCAAAAGCTCCGGCATGAAGCCAGCTCCGGCCACGGCGAGTGCCGTCAACGATGACAAGCTGTACGACTTGGCCGGCGAGTATGTGACGATTGCCGACATTAGCAACAACAACAACAATCGCAACAGCAACAACAATCGCGCCAAAAACAGTAACCTCGGCATCTACTATTCCAATGACATAGTTCGTCGAGTGACGAACCCGAAGTCGAATCAACCCCCTGCAGCAGCGTCGGAGTACGTATCGCTCAACGAGCTGCCACAGCACTTGCGTCGGCATGTGGCATGCGCACAACAGCAGCAGCAGCCGCAGCAACACGCAGCCACAGACGAAGAGCAGCTGCCAGCTGCTGCAACTGCTGTCGGTGTTGCTGCTACTGCTGCTGCTGTAACTCCTGGGGTGGAGGGCAACAGCGTGCCTATGTACGCCGAGATTAGCGAGTTGCGTGAGGAGAAATCGCTGCTGAGTTCGGCTAACGTGGAACCACGTCGTGTGCGCACGAATGCCGAGGGACGCATCATTTACGATTCGGATAGCCTGAAACGACGCAAGGGTGCACACACCACCTTCGCACCTGGACCGTACGTGAAGGAAACCGAAAGTGCCCTGCTCAGTGCAACGCGAGAGGCGACGGCAGGCGAAAGTGCAGGCAATAAGCACGCGAAATTGTTACTACTAAACGGCGGCGGCATCTCTGCCAATCGGAAAGTGGCCAATGTGCGTCCTATAGTGGCCAAATCTCCGCTCAGCAAGATCAACATACCCAGCAGCAACATGACCACCTACCAGGAGCAGAAGCAACTGCTGGCGAATCATACGAATCCCTTCTATGAGACCATTACAACAGCAGCAGCAGCTCCAACGCCAGCTACCACGATGCCCTCGCCATCAAGTAAATCCAATTCATCCACGGGCTCCACAGCCACCAACTCATCGACGGCAACAACGGCATCAGCGAATTCAGCGGAAGAAGGTAAGACACAACAACAACTACAACAAGAACTACAACATCTGCAGCAACAACGACAACAACTACAGCTACAACCAGAACAACAACAACAAGCTTGCCAACCCCAAATCCCGTCAGCTATTGTAAATAACACGCTACTATACACTACTACTACTACTACCACAGCAACAACAGCAACAGCAACATCAGCAGAAACAACAGCAACAATCATTAACAACAACAACATGAATTTGTTGCTGAGCAAGTCAAAATTCGCATCAATGGGCAGCATTTCAAGTGTAGTGGCACCAAGTCCCCCCAAAGATTGTGACTCGCCATTAAGGGTGGTTGCGCCCCCAACAACAGTTGCCACAGCAACCCCCCATTTGCTCACAGCAGCAGCAGCAGCACCGCCCCCGCTGCCACCACGCCTCAAAGTACCCGTGGCAGCTGCAACAACTGCTGCCACCTCTTTATCGATTGACCCAATTGTTGCAACGCAGTTTTCCATTTCAACTGCAATTGCAACCACCCCCACCCCCGCCCCTACGCCCATCCCTACACCCACTCGTGCGCTCAAGCGCAACAATAGCTATCGCCTGGCCAACGATGAGCTGAAGCTGGAAATGAATAAAGAGAATCTGCTGACGGCTGACAGTGCATTGCCCCCGCTGCAGCATGCAACAAGTTCTCTTCGCTTGCGCAACCTGAGCAACATGCAACTGCAACAGAGCAACGCCTCACCCGGCGGCGGCGGCAATAGTAAAATAGCCAAATCTTTTGAGCGTCTGGTAGATGAGTTCTCCTTATCGACCACCTGCATTGACTCCTCCTATCTGCGAAACAAATCCCTCGAGAATTTTGATGATTCACCCGCTCTGCTCACAGTTGCAACGCCAGACAATGACTCCACTAGCGAGTCTGAGGATGAGCCCGAGTCCCTCTGTCCGCCTCCAGCCCCACATGTCAGGTACCACAAGTCCTTTGTCGACAGCGTGCTGCTGCGTCCATTGAAAATCATTCTGCCCAATGAGGATAATGGCGGACGGCGCCAGCGCATCTTGCAAAAGTTTGAAGTCACAGAGATCTGGTAATGCACACGACCATTAGCTGCCTCTTCAAGTTGACCCTGTCCTGTGACCTCTCCCCACTCCCTGTTGCACGCCCTCAAGTGCTTGTCTTGAGCAAACAGCAGACAGTAATTGTCAATCTTAGACACGGCCGCTCTGCTAGACCTAGTAGACCAAGCAAGTCCCTATCCTTGTGCCATGTACGTGTTCAATGGGACTAGTTGTAGCCTGCAGCCAGTAACCAGTAGCCTCACTCCACAGGGAACACAGGTCAATGGCCCAAGTTCAGTTTTAACTTCAGTTTTGTGTCTGGCAACTCTACCAGTTATGAACTGCAACGCGGCCAGTGTTGTTCAGCAATTACTATTTCCATGTTTTGACAACTCTGTCTGGAGTGTTGCCAGCTCAACACAACACTCAACACTTCTATTATGGTACATTGACTTTCCTGACAACTCTGTCTGAGCTGAAGCTTCATGTTTGACAGTGTTACCAGATTAAAGCAAAAATACTTTGCTGTACTGAAGAGGTAAACTGAGTTGCGTTTAGATTGTACCCTGTTCTGTTGCCAGATCATCATAATTAAGGTATATATAATTCATGGCTTTTTACTTTCCTCCCATTCAAACTTCATAACTCTGCCAGATCAGCATAAACGAAGCATTGCTTTTCACTCTTTGCTCTGCCAAAACTATAATTCATGTGCGCCAGTGCTGCCAGATCATCGCAAAACTATCTATCACTTGAAATGCTGACCAACCAATTACATAAATATAAATTCTTAAACCAACCAACTAATAAAATTGTGTAATTAATGCTCGTTTTGCTCAACTTACCGATTAATTTTTTAAATGCAAATAATTTTTGTTAAAGTTTTGTTTACTTGTGTAACTAACTGTTTTTAACCTCCTCAACTAAGTGTTTAGTATATGTACTTAATCTACTATATGTGTATGTATGTCTCTGTGTTTGTGAAACCCCATTTAACTGTAACTAATTGTAATCAGTAAGTTTAAATTAACAACAACAACAACCACACATGTTTAATTGTAAATTCTGTAAAGTTTTTTGCACCATTTATGTTTTTTTTTTTATTAAATTCACATAATACTATATTCACACATTAAATTGTTAAGTGATTTGCAAATGAAGATGCTAAGGTTTTAAAACTACCATTGACTTGTCATAGAGTGCAAAAAACTTCTATTGCATAATTTATAATTTATTATGTGTTTTAATGTCTGTGTAGTAGTAGTTTTTTGCACCTCATCCACTCCCAACACTAACAATGCAAGTAGTTTTGAAATATTAGCGTATGATTTGCAAAAGATAGAAATTTATGCACATTATATTTAATCATATATTACGTAGAGCTCGTAAGTTCAATCACATTCCATATGAAACCCACCGATCGTAAGTAAATTGCAAATAAATTGAAAAGAACAAAAATAAACATGGCATAAACTCATTGGCATTGTGTATATATGTATCATAAAGTATAAACTCCACCCCACTGCATCAATTGAGCTAATGGTCTGTGGTTACTCCATATGCATTTTGTATAATACTACATCACCCCTCCCACCGCCAAAGCACCCAGCACTTAGCACCACTTCATTTATGGGCATACATCTCGCACCACATAACCTCACATTGCACAGGCTGCCAGTCAGGTAACGAACCGGTTAAGCGGTTAACCGTTGCGCAGGTACGTATGACACTGCTTGTCTTCCCTATTAGTGATGTTGAGTCACCCGTTTTCGGTAATCCCACTTTAAATTTCCCCAATAATCAAAATAAAAATGTACTCCAGCTGTAGTCGATCTCTAGTCAATCGCATCTGATCTCTCCACTCTGTATTCTGCTTCTTTCTCGCAGGGTATCAACGTTTCTCTAATATCTATGAGCAAGTGCAGACAGCACAGATGGACACTCAGCCCACAGATGCCAAGCCCTTTCAGCGCACGGCGCCAATTTACTGGACACTGCAGAGTCGTCGCAGCCAGCCGAAGCAGTCCCTGGGCACCACTGATGGCAATGTGACGTGTCGGGATGATCTGTATGCCACGCCCATACGACGGGCGGAGCGCTTGGCACGCGCCGCTGCCACTTCTACCACTGCCCCGTCAACTGTAAAGAACGTTGGGGAGGTCAGAAGCAACATATCGCCCATTGTGCCAAGGAATAGCAGTGGCATCTTTTTAACCTCAACACCCACGAGGGGAGATACAAGTCTGTCGGAGAATGTGCCGCCAATGAAGCAGCCATCGCGTAACTGGAACAATGATAATTCGCCGGAACGATTGAACACTTGTGCCGATCGCATTGGTCAGAGCAAGACTACGTTGCTGGACTTCAAGAAACTCCTGCTGGCCAAGTCGGCCAAGACGAGTCCGGTGCAGCGCAAGGTATCTGCAGTGGAGATGCTGAAGAAACAACCGGTGTCGGCGAGTACGGTGGGTAGCCAAAAGTCCACACAGGCGGCGCCCGGTGCGTCGAAGCCAACATTGAACTCCAGCTTAAAGCTGCTCGATCTGAGCGGTTCGCCAAAGACCTTTGCCAATCGCAGAATGCTGCGTCAGGGCCAATTCGGCTCACCCTCAAAGACTTTTGTGCCGAAGATACGCGGAACGAGTACCGCCGTCGTTGCATCCGTTGTGCCACGCACGGACATCATGTCCACCACCATACCAGAGGCTAACAGCGAGGAGGATCACTCCAACAACAGCAGCGGTGGTTCCCGTGCCAGCTTAGAGATATCGGAAGCGTCAGCCCGTAACACTGCCAGCAATAACAGCCCCAGCCCCAAAGCCGTTTCTAGTTTCGATCTGAAGCGGAATTTCTTCCTGCAAGCCGATGAGAACAATTTCATGCGCGGAGAGCTAAAGCCCAGCTTTGGCAGGAATGGCATCGGTGCCAGCGCGGAGAGCAATAAATATGTGAGCGCTCCGACATCACTGCCAGCGTTCGAGACAGCGCTGTAAGGGATCAGGCAATGAATGCGGGTCAAACCCGCTGCAGTTGCTCACTGAGGGGAGGCTCATTAACATATACATATTCATACATACACATACATACATATACATATAACTAAATGCACGTATTCCATAAGAAACGTACAGATTAACGAGATAAGCAATCGCATTTGGCTTCAATTGACCCCATTCCCCAATCCCCCAACCCGACTACTGCTGAATATGCATTTACTTATAAATATATAGAACATATAGAATGGAACGTATCCATGTTCCAAGTCAAGAACCGATGCTACTTTATGCAAAATTTACATATAAAATCAAACGGGAAATTTAGGAAGAGCTATAGCTATAGCTATAACTGTAGATCTATAACGAATGCGAATACTATATACAATTATACCTACTATATTATACAAAAATTGTAATTATTTTTTAAATTGTGCTGCTTGTATAGAGACCGCGATTGAGAATATTTTATACACGAATCGTCAAATATTTATTTTGTAATTTTACGTTATTTATTGCAATTATAAATACCTTACATGCATTTTGCTCTTTATTTTGTACGTCTATTTTGGAATCAGATTTAAGAGGAAGCGCAAATAAATAAAAATATTAAAAAATCAACAATTATCGTATTTACTTATCAAACTAAATCCAACTGCGACCCACACTGCCGGATCTGCGCTTTGACGAGGCCGACGACGACAGCTTGTCACCTCCGTTGTCCCTGCGTGCCATCACCGGCGATCCCGAGCCGGAGCCAATGTTACGTATAAGGGATTTGAGTCCTCGAGCCTGTGCATCACTAGCCTGGGATACGCTGTTCGCCTCGGAGGCAATTATGCAGAAGTCGTCAACTATATGTCCTGGTGGACTGATATCAAAGGGTAATATATCGTTTAGGTTCTGCTGACGGTATGTGGGACGACGACGGGTGGTGGTGCCGTCTCCGCTGCTGATATTCTGTGAGCCAGCTGCATTGGACAACTGTTGTTGTTGCTCCTGCTGCAACTGAAGCAGGCGGGCACGGAGTCGTGTATTGTCATCTTGCAGTCGCTGCATGTGTGCTGCTTCCTGCTCCGCACGCACGAACGCCGGCTGTGGCAAGCACTGATAGACTGTCGTTAAAAAATTTCGCAATGACAGCAAGAAAGTGTCCTGCCACTGCTTTGTGAAGAATAACGCAAATGCGGGCGATTCCTCAGCGTTTTTGCAGAATGAGAAATCTAGAAATTAACAGCAAATAATGTTATTCATCTTACACTTTTATAGGATATTTAGACTTACAAAACCAATCTTTCCACTCGCTCTGCTGCTGTAGTTCACTGGCTAATTTGTTGAAGAACTCTGATATTTTGTCCATCTTATTGTTGCTGTACGCCGTGACCAAATAGTATTTAAGCAGACTGTTTTCAAGCTTCTTAACGGCTATCATAAAGAGAAATCCATTAATTTACTGTATGACGAATGGCTACTACGCCCTATTGATTACCCAGTGCATAGGTGTGATCCAGCTTGCTGAACAGGCTGTAGTCCAAGTGGTGCCACAGACTGCGTAACGCTGTCAAGTCGGAAGACTGCACAGCACTGTTAAAGTGCTCTATCAAACGCTCAGCTCGGAAATATTGATCCTTTTCGTTGCGCTGCTCAACATCCAAGGTTTTCAAAGTGCTTGAGTAGCCTCGAAACACTAGATACTCTCGCAGCATGCTGTCCAGAAACGCGACCTGTGCCATCTTAATCAAATAATGTACTAAACACAATTCACGAATTCTTAATTAGAACAATAATCCTTGAATTTTCTGTTTACCACAGACTATTTACTATGTTGCTAGCTTTTAATGTGAGAATGGCAAACGAATTCGCCGTGAAATACTAGTGCCATTGACTGGTCACACTATGAATCGAACTCTTGTTCGCGCAATGTTCGGCAACTCTTGCATGTTCGAAAGACGAGCGAATACAGCATTTTTAAATTAAAGCGCGAAAATAATAAGCGAAGCATGCGTGCTGTCAGGTGTGTAAAATAATAAAAGGTGCAAAGGCAGCATTATAATAAAGACACATTCTTCTCACAAGCTTGCCGCAGTTTACAAATTTTGACGCTGTATATGCTCAATGCATATTGCTTTGATTACTTTTTTCTGCTGTGAACAAACAAGCTAGCATGTATTTTCCTCGAATCAGGTCATCGATCAAGTTTGAATTGCATTTTTTGTTGTCTTTTTTTGTTTGCCGTGCTGTTTAATGCACCGTTTATTTCGTTTTTAAGAAAACAACAATAACTTTAAAAAGACTAAAATCAATTGGCGGTTCTTTTAGCCTTTATTTAGCCCATTTTTGGGATAAAACACTTTTTTGGTATTTTTAATTTTTGGTATTTTTATAAAACTTTGAACGGTCACATTGCATAGATTTTTCTCCGTAATATTGTGATATTTTAATCAGAGAAAACAAAGGCGAATCACGTAAAAATCATTAAAACGGAATAAATGCAGCTGAAAAAGCAGTTTACAAAATATGAGTCGAAAGGGAACAAAAGATCAAAATGATATATCGCTAATCATTGGAACTCTACCGAAACGGCTACAGAACAAGTTCGCTGCCAGCTGTAGCCAACACCACAGCCACGCAGCAGAGGATGTTGAAAATGCGGAACCAACGCTAACGCCAGCAGCCACCACAAGGCCAGGTAATAATTCACACATGTATATACTATATGAGTCACGACCAAGCGTGAAACTAATTAACAACAATATATTTGAATATTATCTGTGTGTTTGTGTTGCAGTCACAGTTTTGAGCAAGCCAAGGGAGAATGTTGCAATGGCGGCAAAAGTATCTGCGCCCGTTTTGGATACCAGCGGGTGCAGCAGCTTCGAGAACAGACCGAAGGATATGGGAATACCAGGTATTTTGCGAGTTACAGCGAGCCCGGCAACAACAACAAGCAACACAAAGTCTTTGAATGGAGCTCGTCGACGTGGGCGATCTCATCCCGCGCGTTTGCAGGAGAAACACGCTCCATTGTCACCATTGTCGCGCGTGCGCCTTACCACTGATCATCCAGAGTGGTTTGAGCAACTTCTGAATATGCCCAATGCAAAGATCATTGTTCACTTGTACGATCAACTGATGGTGCTGCAGCAACGTAATCTAATTCTTATCGTAAGTAGTTGTAAATGGATGATTCATCCATCGGATGCTGAGTCATTGTTGTTTTCGTTTGAACAGAATTGGAAGAACTTTTGCAACGTGCATGCACAGCTACAGGAGGCGTACTGTTGTCTTCTACTGGAGCAGTTGAAATTCGTTTGCGAGTACAAGGTGGATGCTTTCTTTTGGAAGCTCCTATTTTATAATGTGCGTGAATTTCTCAAGCGCCAGCGCACGGATGTGGCCCATAACCACATGCTGCTGCTCATCGAGAAAACTGTCAAGTTCTATCGAGATGTCTACGACAAGCTAATGGTCAAATACACTTCTTCACGCTGTGAAAGCGCGGTGAAAGTGGTTGCCCAGCGTATACTCATTTGTTTAGGAGACTTATCTCGATATCGTGCTAACCAATTGCAATTGACGGACTTTGCAGATGCATGCAAGTACTACCAGCGTGCGCAGGAGTTGGTGCCAGGAAATGGAGCCCCTTATAACCAACTGGCCATTATTTCTATTTACAATGTAAGTATATACCTTATTAATTGAATTTTTCTAAATTACCGATTATTTTCTACAGCACAAACGCTTTGATGCCGTTTACTATTATATGCGCAGCCTATTGACATCCAATGCCATACAGTCGGCCAAGGAAAGTATTTTGGATCTGTTTGACGAGATTCGGCGGAAGTATGAGGAAACTGAAATGAAGCAATCGCCCTTGCACAGCGCTGCTGGCAAACCAAAGAAATCCAAGCAAATGCGTAAAGAAGTGTGGATTTACCCAGACGGCGTGAGACGTTTGCATCGCACTGACGTTAAGGGCAAATCAAAGAACAAGACTCCCATTGCTCAGGTGACTAGATATGATGAAATGTCGTTGGAGGAATTGATGCCTCGAGTTATTTCACTCTATCTATATTTGGTGGGCAAACTATTTACGGCTACGGAGTAAGTCTGAATGATTAGAACTAGCAACTTTCACTACAACACTCTGTTTTAGCATGGAATGCCTGTATCAGCAACTGGGGAAGCTACTGACTCAACTTAGTGCAGCTATGAAGCACGACAATTTCTTGTCGCGAACGAAACTATTAAAAATGGTGGCATTAAATATTTTCGTGCTGGAGCATAACAAGCTGAAAGGTAAGTGCCCTAATAAGCCTTATCGGCAATCTAATCAGTCGTTTCTTTTTGATAGACAATCGTCGTGAGATGCGTTATCATAGTTTTAATTTTGCCAATGCCTTGTTTGGCCTAATGGTAAGCAAGGCAAATCAATTGCTTGCTAATCTATCAGAGGAATCTATGGAACCGCGAAACTACACTAATGAAGAGTAATTAATTACAGTTTGATGAATTGAATGTTAATATTAATACTTATTTCTATGCAGCTACACACGGGTCAATACATATCTGCAGTTTGTGAAAATCTACACTCATTGGTTGAGTGTCAACATGGACATTTGGGAGCCTGTGCGCACGGAAGAGTAAGTTTTTAGCGAGATAGCCAATAGTTTCATTTCGTCTTACCTGTTCTGTATTTTAGTCACTCAATCATCGACTGCTGGGCTGAGCTGCAAATTCTTTTTGAACACATTGAAAACATAAACAACAAATTTAACAATGAAGCGGATGAGCTAAAGCCTGTTCTTTTAGACGAAGACATTGTGCTGAATGGCTTTGAACCATTGGGACGTGATATGGGCAGAAAGGAATGCAATCAGCGTGGTTCTGAGCGTGAACAGTTTGTGGAACGTATACGTAAAATATCACGATTCCAGGAAATCTATATTCTGCATCAAGATGCTCTTCAGCTACCCTTGGAAGATAGCTTTACCATTGAGGATTTGAACTCCGCAATGCAAGTGGCTCTACATGACTTTGATTCGGACAATTGTGAAGCTGGAGCTGCTGCTGAGAGCTGTGAACCCAAGGCGGAAGAATTGGATGAACTTTGTGCTCCTAGCGCTAATGCGTGTGCCGATGTAACAGAATTGTGCAAGCTAAAGAAATATCTCGAGGCGAAGGCCAAGGTCAAACAGATTTGCAACAACAAGCTGGGAGACATTCTGAAATTGGTTGACTCCAAAGTTTACATCGAGGTGCGTCCCAGGTATCTTTTGCCAGACACCAACTGTTTTATAGATTGCCTGGAGGACATTATGAAATTGTCTATGGAATTCAAACGCTATACGGTTATTATACCACTGACTGTGGTAAAGGAGCTGGATGGCTTAGCGAAGGGCGTCAAGTTGGAGTCATATCGCAGTTCTAAACAGACGCAACGCATTCATCATTTTGACGAAGTGTCATCACGTGCCAAAAAATCTCTAGAGTTTATCAAATCGGCTAAAAATAATGTAAAGTGAGTAATCTATATATTTTACATCGTAAATTACAAATGTTAATTCGATTCTTATTTATGTTAGATTTGCAACTACAAAGGGTTCCATTATCAGCGCTTCGCTGTTCGATCTTGTCGAGGAGAGATACGCGTCCAATGATGACAAAATTCTGGCAACTGCAATTGCCGTCTCCAAGAACACAAGCATCGAGCAATGTAAAGGTTAGATATACCTATTCCATTTGGTGTCATACAAGTAATACAGGTTCTCTTACATTTGCAGATGGAAAGTGCTTCATTCGCACCGAACTCGTACTAATCACAACCGATCGGAATCTACGCGTCAAGGCATTAACACGAAATCTGGCTGTAAGCGCTCTGGATGAGTTTTTGCAATGGGCCAAGGATAGCCGTGAATCAACCTGAGTAGCTAGAAAACAATGTTTAGGAATTCCCATACAGACAAAAGTTCCGATTCAAGGTCGGCTTCAGATGTAACACGTGCAAAGAAGGTGCTTGGGCTTACAATATTAACATTCGTATGCATTTGACCATGTATGTTGTGGACAAGAGGCTCAGCGTACGTAAAACTACGACGTGGACCTGCAGTTGGAGTCGGAGCTGTTGTTCGCTTGATGATCCCATGGTCCAATGATGCAGCATAATTTAGCTCACAGACATAACATATCAACGTTTTGCTTCCCAAATTCGTCTTATGTAAAGAAACTGGTTGATTATTAAAATTTTATATATGCGCATTAAATGGATTTCTAATTGATATAGAACTCGGTTTGGGTTTAAAGTCCTAATCTCAGTCGAAAGGTTATCAAAGTCGAGATTTTGTTGCAAGTTCAAATGCTATCAAAGTCGAGAGTTTGTTTTAAGTTTAGTTTATTGAAAAACTAGTTAAAATGTGTACATTTAGTTACATTCGTTTTTCTGCTTTGCATTTGTATCTAAAATATATATATACTCTTTGATGTAGAAATATAAAAACTATGTGTAATATATATATGCAAATCTAACAATCACATTCGATTTAAAATCTAATTTTAAGCAAGAACAAACAAAACAAAATTGCGGCTGATAGACTATAGAAACAACAACAACAATAGCAGCACAGCGATTACAGTTTTAACTTTTTTTAGTTGTAGCATTTTATGCGAAAATTCCAATTCTGTTTCAATGATTTTTCAAATCAAATATTTCACGTAGTAAAGGCTCCACCTGGGATGGGTTCACATTTAAATAAACATTGATTATGAATTTGTTCAGACGCTCCACATCCGAAATCTTCTGAATCAACCGAATAAAAGCGTTCTTCGCCTCACAGCCGGGATAAACGCTCTCTAGATATCTTCGCAGAAGATAATAATAGGAATTCTGTATAGATCGAAAGATTTAGCAGATTATTAGTTGTTATTTAGTATTGTTATTATTTTTGTTATTCATTAACCTGGTCTAATCTTATGGCGTCCTTGTGAATAACTCGCGAACGTGCAGGTGTGAAAAGTACAATTGCACACATAATGAGAATAATATTCTCATCCATGCGCCACTTCTCATCGAAGGTGGTAATAAACTTCTGATGCTCTTCGTATACATTGCCCTTGGCAAACTTGAGCAGATCGGTACGAATATTGGCCATATTCTGTTTGGTATGTGGCACCTGTAAATAAACACTTGATGAGGATCAGCGATTGAAAGGATCTCATTCTCTACTGACCTTCCATGCTCCACGATCGTTGTCGTAAATAATCACTGAGCGCATTATCATCATTTCGGTGCAGCCACCTTTGAGCAATGCCACCTGATCCTCTTGGCACATGTCACGGAATGCACTGATCTTCTTGGCCATCTTAATTAGACGCTTGATTGCCACTGCAGTCAGATTAATGAGCTGCAAAAGTTTTGGACTCTGCCGTGCATCGTCAGGCTGTGGATGAAATGTATAGCATTAATTTACGCATTTGTCCATAAAGTATGATTCAATATCAAAGGGGGTGGAAGGTGGGTAAAGCTTATCAAAGTGCCGCACACCTGTGGGCTCCATATTTTTCAAACTGTATCAGTTTTCCTAATTAACAACACCAAATGTGCTAATTGAGTCGGAACAGCAGCGGTAAACAGTCAACTCGATAGTCATAAAGGCTGCCAGCCAAACAAAATATATTTGTGGCCTGGAGAGGTTGGTTATGAGCGCCTGCTATGTCTGGTGATAGCACTGCCATCATTTGATAGTGATATTATAAGACTGATAAAGCCATCATCCGTGTTTGATATGTTCATATAGTATGCTACTAATATCCATATGTGCGTCGCATAGCTCAGCAACAGGTGTGGGGTTTTCAATTGCGACACTATTTAATGTTTTTTGTTTACATTGGGGAGGAGACGTGTGCTGGGCACACAGAAAACCGTACGATGCACACTGACTCATACACCAGGTGCTAACTGAATTGTCTATCGCCTTTGGCTGCTAGCGAGCAGGCGATTAGATAAGGGCACGAGCAGGTGTGAGTGAAAATTTGGATTTTCGCTGAAAAATTGAATTTGTCGGTCACCTTAATGCGCTCGTCGTTCATCATCAGGGCACTGAGATCTTCATCAACTGGATCGTATAGAGCCTCACTGGCCAGTCGCAACTCTCGCAGTTTCATTTGCTCCGCTTCGTTCAGTTCTCGTTCCATAAATATGCTTGAGGGTGCGCAAATGGGCTGCTGGTGCTGTAGATGCTGCTGCTGGTTGGATGGCTTGCAGCCTCCGTATACCTGGCCGTGGTTTAGGTACGATGAAGGCATGCCGCCAGCAGCATGATACAATTCATCTTTTATGTGAGACCCGCTTCCCTGCAAACCGTTAAATGCCTGATATTCCAGGCGTATAACTTCAGAGAGCACCGACTCTATAGAGTTGATGCTCAGACTGTCATCCATGCCAAGTTCATCCCTATAGTTGCCTGGCATGAAACCTTTCACATCACATTCCGGCGAGTTGGCTATGAAGTGTGGATGATAGTTCGCCGATGTGCTGGGCTGTTCCTCCGGCTTGTGGTTCGTTCTGGGCGACTGGTAATGTAAGTCAATTGGTATATTGTTGGGTGGACTTGCAACACCGCAGCTGAAAGGCGAAGTGACTCCAGTGTCTACCGTATTAACGCTGCTGATGCTGCTTCCTGAGGGACTGCCATTTAGCATTGTGTGAATAACAGTGTCCACGCGTACATTCTGAGCTTGTTTCTCGTACTGCAGATGATTGTGAGCTGCATCCGGTTCCTCAACATCGTAAGCATCGACCGTTTCGGTTTTGTTCTGCTCATCTGTGGCAGTATTTGTGCCGTTGAAGATGCGGTTCAGCATTTTGAGAGCCTCGGCAGGTGTGTTCATAAATTTGTTCATTATGTCAATGGCATTCTCTGGCGACCTCATCAGATTCTGCATAAATTCGACCACATCCTTGGGCGAATCAACGATCTTAGAGATAATCTCAAGGCCATCTGTCGGCGAGCTCATGAACTTGGTGAATACTGTTAAAGCGTTGAATGGCGAGTTCATTATTTTGCTTATAATCTTGAGGGCGTCACCTGCGTAAGAAAAATAATGTTAATATTTTAGCTTGTGCGATAAAATAAAATCACACGTACCGGGATAGTCAATTAAGTGTGACACTAGTTTTAAGGCATCTTTTTGTGATCCAATAATTTTCTCCATTGCCGATATAGCCTCCTTTTGGTTGCGCATAAGTCTATTGATAGCCTGGGATGCCCGATCTGGGTCCGCTACTATCTCATCAACTAACATATCGGCCGTCATTAGCAGCGGATTAACATCAGCCAAACGATCAGTCGGTGGTCTGTGTGTGGTTGAGCTTGTTGCCCCCAATGTACCCATGCCATTTACATTGTTACCACTATCGGGTGATCCACAACTTTGGGAGTCGTGTGACCCATACATTTCCAAATTACAACTGCTATCGGCCACGGCACCAGCTACTTTGTTGTCATCCGCATCTGCATCGGCATCAGCATCAGAAGCACCGTTCTCCATCATGCGCCGTTTAGCGCGATTGTTCTCAATTTTGCGACGTTTGATTAATTTGTCCTCCTCGGACATAATATTCTCACTCTTCATGCCAATGTCCAGGCATTTTTTCAGACGGCACTTCTGGCAGAAACGCCGTGTCACCACAGTAATCTCACAGTTCTGATTGAAAGGGCAAGTGAACTGTTTCTTGGCCAGCGCATTCCGCCTGAAGAAGGCTTTACAGCTCTCGCAAGTAACTGCATTGAAATTATATCCCAAGGCCTTGTCGCCGCACACAGCACAGTTCTTAGGGGGTGACATGTTTCGTAGCCCTGCCTCTGGCTCCGCCACTGTCTCGGTCTTCGCAGCTTTCAATTAGAATTGTGATTGATTTTTTAATTGCTCTGCTTCTGCCGTGCTGTGCTTTGTTTTGGACTGGCCGCGAAATAGTTGCCCCGTTCTTGTAGATTTTCTGTTAGTTTCAAGCACTTATGGCCGATCACGAATCTGCAACATTGTACGTATTGCGCGTCCTGCTTAATTGCACCTTATGCCCTTCGACTTTAACACGTATAAATCACTAGGTTTCGTTATCACCACATATTTTAATTAATGGGGCCCTCTTCTGTGTTGTGCTCGCACCGTGCTTTGGATACGCCCATTCACCCGTTACGTCGACACGAAACTATCGATACTTCACAGCTGGACGTGTCATAGTGACTGTCAATTTGTCAAGTTAACTTGTTACTGCCAGAAACAGCAGGCCGAATTGTAATTTATATTTCCCAAAAAGAAAATTAATAGTCATGAATCGAGTTAGAACACGTTTGTCGAAAACCGGCGAAATTATCGCTTACAGCGAGGGTAACATACGGAAAAACATTTCCGCCGTCGAGTATTGCCGGACATCAATGGCCGCAATTTCGGGCTGTGCTGCAGGTAAATTAATTAATTTGTTATTTCAATTTACATACTAAACTTAATTGACCTATAAACTCTTATTTGTCTACATCTAGGCATTTTGGGACTGAGTGGAACGCTTGGCTTCTTGTTCTATTTTGTGTCGGTGTTCGTTTTATGGCTAATGGTATTGATGAAGTCGGGCATGCAGTGGCGCAAATTCTTCATTAATCGCAGGAATCTGCTAACGAACCAATTCATGGGCGGCCTTTGCACCTATGTGCTCTTTTGGACATTCTTGTATGGGATGGTTCACGTGTATTGACATTCCCTTTGAGCTCATAGCAAAATAAATATAGCTTAAGAAAATTTACAAGTTGACGAATTATCTATTTATTCTATAACTAAGTTTGTACGGCGGAAGCTGCTGCAGCTGTTCCCGAACAGTCGCACCATGGCGTTTTATTTACATCACATTCAAGCAGAATATTAAGAACTGTGAGGCTAATGCCGTCGATTAGCATATCGTGCACTTTCAATATCTTATAATTGACGTTGTTCAGGCCCGTGTTGTGGTCTCTTTTACGTGTCATCTCCTTTTGGTTGAAACACTTTTGTGTATCCCTCTTGCGATGATGTCGATTGTGAATATGACTGAAAAACTCGAATATTAATTGATAAGAATAATAACTACAATGTTTAAGCTACCTAAAAGTATCGTTGATGCCAGTCTTTATGTTTTGTGGTCGAGTTACTTGCAAACCAGCGTCTCTAATTCGCACGAAAAATTCATCGTCTTCCAATCCCCAACCCCAGTACTGGTTCGACATTCCGTCCATTTGTTTAAAATGCTCGCGTCGTACCAGCAGGATGCCTCCAACAAAATTATCATAGTGGTATTTTGGATGTAATTTGGGTCCAGCTATGTGCAGTGGTCCCAAGCTGCTCGGATACTCGTATATCAGATCATTATTAAGCGGGAGCAGATCCACATCATGCATGGCGATATAATCGTAAACATCGCTGGTAAAATGGAATCCCACGTTAATCAATGACGCACGATTAAAGCGGTATCTGTCCACTTGGTTGAGAACAAATATTTTGTGCTCGATACCCTGTCGATGTAAAAACTTTGTCAGGTGTGGCACAAACTGAAGCAACTCCTCAAATCGGTCTCGGAAAGGCACTAATACTGCCATTTTATGAGGTGATTTAACCAATGGTTTTGGGGTCGTCTGCTCGCTGCCACCAAGCCTGCTCAATGGATTTTTTAGCGGGCACACGCAATCTAAAAACAACATAGGTTAAATTTTTTATTTTTAGAATTCCGTTACCTCAATTCTTATTGCTATCCGCATTCATACCTGAGCTAAGCGGCATGAAACTGAGAACTGCAATACCACCCAGGCAAAAGGAGATACCGCACACGAACAGCCAATTAATGTTTGATATGTTAGCCATTTTCATTTAAGTTATACTAATTCTAAATTTTGTGCTAGTTTGCAGGTCACGCCATATGATGTTAAAATTAAAGTTTAATGGTGCAGATGCCGCAATTCACCTCTCAGCTGTTTATACCAACGTGATGGACGAATTGCACAGCTATTCACTTGGAAATATCGATAGCTGATTGAGAATGATTTTAATATATTTATCGATATGTATCGTAACGGATTGATAACACTTGTCACTTGAAAATTTGAAAGTGGCTCGAAAATGATAAAAACCAGAGCCAATGGCAACAAAACTAACAATAAATATGCCTTATTAATAAATAAATAATGGACCATCTATTTAAATAAACCAGTAACTTCGTTATTAAAAGAAGAAGAAGTCTGTAACTCGGAAAAACAAAAAGAATTGTTGTTGCCAGACATGGTAAACAAGAGCAAATAAACGAACCGTTGGAAGAGCGAGCCAAACGTTTAAATAGCAGCGCGAAACCGATGGAAGAGCTTCTTAATCATTGAATGAATATACATATGTGTTCAAGTATGTTTGTATTATGTAATTGAATCTTATTTATTATTTTACTCCATATGTATTTATTTGTCGTGCTTATACATACATATTTTTGTTTATTTTTTTATATTCTTCTGCGTTATTTTATCATAAGTATTTATCAATTCAAATAATGAGAGCATATTCAAAGTCAATTCAAATTAAAATCGGTGTAGTGTGCTTAGTTTCAGAATATGCCAATGCATAAACTAAAAATAAGTATCTCCCAAGAACTCGTAGGAAACTTAGTTTGGTATTGATACGTCCAGATATACATTTCAATAAAAAGCGTTGTATTTATTTATAAGATTACAAAGAAAGCTTGCATATAAATTACGATAATTATGGAAACACAAGAGCTGTTCTTAAAAGACATATAAAATAAATAGGTTCTACATTAAAATTTATTTATTTATTTTTATAGTTAAATACTTAAAAACTGTAACTATATTTAGAGATTATATAAATCTAATTGTTGTTCATATTTATTTTGTGTTTTAATAACGCATCAAATTCTCAGCGTATTTCCAAAGCTCAAGCGATTGAAATTATCGGACATAATTTGTATTAAATTTGCATTATATAATTGTGTTCATGAAAATATCATCAGTGATGTATTCCAAAATAACTACAAACTACTTGAATATCTATTGTTAATGAGCACTTTTCAATCAGTCGAGCAATAGAAATGGCCTAAATTAGATTTGATAGCATGTTTAGTATCCGTCATCAGTTGACCTAAAAAACACTAGTTAAATTATTTTACTTTTACTGTTACTTTTCTTTCCTACCACAGATGGATTTGTGCGTGGGTGGCGCAAATGCAATGTCGTTATCTTTAAATTCAATCCATTAAAAACTATGCAATTCGTGGTTCGTTTGTAAAATTGCTATAAAAACTAGTTTCGTTCGGTTCTTCATTTTACACATACATATTGTATATAAAAGTATAAAAGCTTGGAAAAGTATATAGAAGATATCATTATCTCTCAAATTCCAACTGATCTCCTCTGATCTGATGCGATCGGATTTGATCTCATTGTGCGCGTGTGTTAAGCGGATTTCGTTGCTCTTACAACAAAAGAAGACTAGAAGCAACAATTATACACAAAAAATAATAATGTTTAAAATAAAGTGACTAAAATACTATAAAAGCGCATTGAAGAAAAGTATTGCTATTAAAACAAACAAATAGAAACGGTTCTTCCACAGACAAGTACACGTCCTGACTTCGTAAAATCATTAATTGTCCGATCCATATCAATTGGGTTAGGGTTGAGTCTCCTGAAAGCGATTGTATTTTATATATGTATATGATCGCTCAAGAAATGACTTTACAAGGCTCAGCGTACGTGGTTATCTATGGGTTATTACACGGGGCATCAAATACAATGTAAGTAATTCTTTTTTTAAGTGAGCGCGTTCTAAATTAATTGCACCTATACTATGTATACAGTACAATATCACTGGTTGCTTCGTCACGTAACCTAATCCGAAACAAATTGGGGAGAAGTGCGAATGTGAATTGTCACAACGTAAAATTGTCATTCGATCTAATACACATTATTATTAAATCGGATCTAATCAAGTGGGTCGTATTGTTTTCACCAGTTTTTGGCACCTTAGTATATATAAGTATTTAATATGATCTGTTTACTACGGTATTTCTGAGTCTATATTCTTTTCTATTGTTCCATCAAATAAACGTGAGGAATGCAGCTCTGTGGGTGCAATTTGGGCTGTTTCTTGTTTTCTCTTCTATTCTGTTTGTGCTGTTCTGTTGTGTTGTGTTGTGTCGTGGTGTGTTGTATTGTGATTGTTTGTTTGCAGTGCTTAAAAATTAGTTAAAATTATATTTAGTGGGCATGGCTGGTGGTTCATCTTCTGCGGTGAGACGCAGTGACAGCCAACATTTGTGCCATCGTTGGCTCTGGAACGCATTGCTGTGGGTCGCACTTCATGTTGCCATCGCCGCCACAGCTGGAATTGTGTAAAAAGCGCATTGATTAGAAGATATCAATCATTAATCTATTATAAACATTTTTGGGGATGTGGGAGTTGAGATACTTACGTGCAGCTGATGCATGGACCACTCGTCGATTCGATGGGCTCGCCCACCTTGTACGAACGGCCATTGATGAGGCAGCCAGTGTGTTGCACGGCATCACCGTGGGAGTAGTTCAGGAAGTGTGGTGGCAGTGTGGTACTTGTGGTTGTCGTGCTTGTCGTGACATTAAGCACTGCGGCCATAGACACGGGGCACTCGTAACGTGGACAGCAGAAGCCAGAGATGGGCTCCTCGTGGCAGCCAGAGATTGGTGGCGGGCAAGACTGTTGCAAGCAGATGATATCGCTTCTGAAGCAGAAGCAGAAATCGCAAGGATCGTCGCGTGGAATTTGCTGGGCAGACACATAGATCTTGCCAGCATATCGACAGGTGCCTGGACCAAACACCTCCTCCTCGTCGTATTCGTCTTCGGGATACGCCGGATACTGACTGCCATACGGAGGCGGTGTGATTGGCTCTTGGTGTGTGCTGGATGCTGTTGAAGTTGTCAGTGGTGTTTCTGTTGTTGTTGTTGGTGTTGTGGTCTCCGGGGTCTGTTTCGCTGGTTCAGTTTCCGCATCACCCTCGCCGATTCTATCGTCGATTGCTGGGGCCTTTGTAGTGCTGGTCAAGTGCTGGGCAAACAGTGGATGTACGGTCGTAATGCTGGCAATATCAGCCTGTTCTGTGACTGATTCCTCGCTGGCGGTCTCTGTGGCTGTCTCATCGTGGGCAGCAGATGCAGCTGTGGTTTGTGATGGCAGCTCTGACACGATAGCTGGAACCTCTGGTTCGTGGTCTTCGGGTTTCTCTGACTTCCTGTCGCCAGCCTCGGTAATTGGTTCTTCTGCCTCTGTGGATTCCCCACCGTCCTCTTCTTTGTGCGTATCCTCAGTCGCGGGAGTGTGCTCCTCTTCGGATTCAACGGACTCACCACCCTCCTCAGTGGAATCCAAGCTAGGTACCACAGGTGGAGCTGCGGTAGATGGCTTATCGGTGTGCACCTCAGTGGGTGATACTGTAGTGTCACTCTCTACATCTGGTTTGGCTGTTTCTGCCTCAGGTGTCTTGGATGCACTTTCTTCTGTTGTAGGCGCTGGTGTTGGTGGCTTCAGTTTGGCAGCAGGAGCTTTGTCAGTGGTGTCCTCAGGCTCAACAGCACTTGGCTCTGTGGTTTCTTCTCCCACATCTTCTGTTTCAGAAGGCTTCTTGGTAACTTCACTGCTTGCTTCAATGTCATGAGCAACAGGAGCAACTGTAACTGGAGTCTTGTCAGTCTCTTCAGCAGAAGTTGTGGCAGATTCGTCCTCAGATTCGGGGGTAATTGTTTGCGACATAACGTCATCGATTGGCTTCTTCTCGACTTCCTCAGCACCAGGTACCTGAACAGGAGCAATAGTAGTATCGACTGAAACTGGAGTTTTGGGCGTGGTTGGAATTGGAGGCTGTTCCTTATCTTCCTCAGGTTTATCTGTGGAAGCGATAGATTCATCAACGATGGCAGGCTCTGTAGCACTGGGTTCTTCGCTGTAATCTGCATCATCATCTTGAGCGCCAGGTGTACGTGAAGTAGTGCTACTGACATCGATCTTATCTGTAGCAGACGGAGTGGTTGCATCGGCCTTAGTGGCAGTATCTGAAGTTGTTGTTGGCTGTTCAGACTCCTCTTCAGAAGGTGCAGAGGTAGATGCAATCTTTTTGTCTCCCTCTTCGGATGGCTGCTCAGTGGCGGGCACTGATTCATCTGATGTATCCTTAGTTGGTGCAGTGGTAGATGAAGGTTCTTTCTCAGATGGCTTAGCGCTCTCCGATGGCAGAGCCACCACGGTGGTGACCTCCAAAGCATCTTCTGGTTTAGTATCGGTTTTGGTTGGTTCTTTAGCAATATCCCCTTCAGTGGGAGCAATAGTGGTGGACTCAGATTTGTCTTCATCTTTCTGCTTATCATCGGTTGGTGCACTTGTCGCAATACCTTCTTCAGCATCTTCAGCTGAAGATGGAGCCTGAGTTGTGGATTCGGTTTCTTTACCTGGTTCAATACTGCTCTCAGACGAAGATGGTTCCTTAACACCCTCTGTAGGCTTAGCTGTTGGAATTGGAGGCAATGATGATTTCTTCTTATCATCTGCAATTTCTGGCACAGAAGTTGTAGCATCAAGTACGTCTTCCTGAGTTTCCGTCTCTTCGGAAGTTGGTGTAGACTTGTCATCGGTGGGTTTAGATGACGCTTCCTCAGATGATGGCGCGACTGTTGTGAGTTTATCCAATTCGTCAGATTCGTCATCAATTGGCACACTTGTTGCTGACTCTGTGACCTTTTCAGCTGGAGTTTGAGCTGTAGTGGAGGTTGGCTTATCTTCAGGTTTCTCTTCAGACTCTGTCGACACTTCGTCCAGTACTGGTGCATCAGTTGGTTCAACAGATACTCCCATGTCGATTGGTTTCTTTTTATCGGCTGGTTTCTCTTCAGAATCAGGAACAATGGTTGTAATATCGAGCTTATCTTCAGGAGTTTCTTCACCTTCCTCAGCCGAAGGAACCACAGCTGGTTTCTGTTCTTCTTCGCCAGCAGTGCTTGGAGCAATGGTAGTAGCAAGCTTAGAGTCCACATCAATGTCTCCTTCAGATGTTTCTTTAGGTCCTTCTGGAGTTGCGGTCGTTGCAGGTAAGCCTTCTTTAGATTCATCATCATCAGCTGTTGGTGCAGATGTGGTAACCGTAATTTTATCTTCTGGGACTTGTGGCTTAGTTGTAGGCTTGCCATCTGTATCAGGAACCGATTTATCTGTTGAGGATGGTTTTTCTTCATCAATAGGAGCAGCATCAGTTGCTGTACCTGTTTCTTTATCCTCATCATCTTCTTCATCTGATGAAGGTGCGACTGCAGGAGCTTCAGTTTTCTTTTCGATGTCAGCCTCTGTTGAGGATGGCTCGGTTTCATCAGCTGGTTTTTTAGGAACTTCAGCAATGGCAGATGGAGTTGTAATTGGTTCCTCATCCTTTTCATGAGCTGGGATAATGGTAGTAGGACCAGATTTATCCTCATCGCTCTCTGATACCGATGGCTCTTTCTCATCAACTGCCGGAGGAACTGTAGCTGTGGGCTCTGAATCCGTCTCAATTTCATTCTCAGCAGAAGTGGGAGTAGTAGTTTCAGGCTTAATATCGATTGGTTTCTTGGCGCCTTCTTGTGTCGTGGGAGATACAGGAGATACGTCCTCTTCTTTAGATGGGGCAACAGTCGTTGCATCCTCTCCAATTTCCTTCTCATCTGAAACCTTTTCAGTACTCGAGTCCTCTTCTCCATGTGGTACCTGAGCTGGAGTGATAATTTCATCTTCTTCTTTGCTGGGAGCAGCAGTGGAAATATCCTCTGATGTTTCCTTGTCCTCTTCTGCAGCTGGAGTCTTGACTGTAGTGTCTGGTTCCCCAGATGGTTTCTTTTCAGCCTTGGTGCTTGTTTCCTTCTCAACTTCATCAGGCGTGACGGTAGTAGCCTGTGCGGTTTCGCCTGCCAATTTCTTGAAGTCTTGATCTTCCTCGGCTTCAGGGCGCAACGATGTTGCAGCGATGATTTCTTCAGTGCTTTCATCCTCTGCAGATGGTTCCTTTTCATCAGAAGGTTTAGAAGTAACAGCAGAAGGAAGTTCTGTACTATCAGCTTCAGCGGGAGCAGCAGTGGATGATGCTGGTATCTTTTCAGCCTCTTCTGTTGGTTTTTTATCAAGACCATCAGTTGGTGTTTCAGTAGATGAAGACTCTTCCTCGGATGTTGGGGTAAGAGTAGTAGCAGAAATCTTGTCCTCTGGTGTTTCAACCTTGCCATCAGTAGGCTCATCTTCCTTCGTTGGTTTCTCTTCATCCAAGGAAATAGGAGTAATGGTTGTGGCAGCTTCAGTTGACTTATGTGTATCATCCGTAATTGAAGCAGGTGTGGTCGTTCGTTCCTCAGATGATTTCTTGTCATCTTCAGTTGACTTATCATCATCTTTTTCAGGCACTGGTTCTTTCTCCACGGGTTTCTGAGTATCTTTCTTGATTTCAGGAGCAATTGTGGCCGATACGGTTTCATCATCCTCTTCTTCTGAAGGACGGTCTTCACCTGCTGGCTTCTTAATATCCTTAGGCGTGGTAACCTCTTCCGATTCAGGAGTAGTTGTCACTGCAGATGGTGTTTCCTCATCAGGTTTAACGTGGGATAGTGGCTGCTCAGTAATACCAGTAGGCATGATGACATCCTTTGGTACTTCCTCAGTACTAGCCTCAGTGCTGCCATCAACATCGATCCTATCGATAGGCTTCTTACTTGTATCGGGCTTAACAGTTGTCGATTTGTCTTCTTCGATGGTGTCATCAGCCTTAGCTGTTGAGGAATCAGTCTCACAAATATAAGTTGGGCAACAGCCGTCAAGGAGATCAGTAGCCAGGACACACTTCTCTCTGTCCTCGGGAATTTTGCATTCCATGGGCTTGCAGGATATAATGCTGCTGACGCACCTGCAGGACACATCGCAGGGTGCTGTTGCTGGCACATCGCTGTTGTTGACATAGGTCTTGCCTTCCACCAAACAGTCGCCTTCTCCAGGTATGACGGCTGGCAGCTGCATATCCGGCAATGCTTCGACAGTGGTGTCTTCTTCTGAACTGGGAGCGACGGTTGTTTTCGATGGACCAAAGTCGAGACGTGTTTCAACAGGTGGTAGAGTTGGTTTAGGAGTCTCCTTTTGAGCTGTTGCAGCGGTAGTCTCTTCTTCAGATTTGTCTGCGATTTCGGTGCTGGTGTCAATAACCTCTGTAGAGTCGTCATGCTCAGATGTGGGTGGCAAATAAACTGCTGGTGGCTTATCAGTTGATGCTGCCTCTCCACTTTCGTCTGGCTGCGCGGTGCTTTGATCAGCTTCAGGAACACCAGGAGTGATATCAGATTTGGCAGGAGCTGCCTGAGTGGTTTGTTCTTTCTCCTTATCTTCATCGTCGCCTTCAGCAGTCTGCTTAGAGTCGTCCAGTGGTGTAGCAGTGGATGCCACAATTTCTTTGTCGGCTTCAGTGCTGGGTGTGGTCTTTTCTGTTGTGTCTTGTCCTGGCTTCTCAGGTGATGCTGCTTTGTCTGTTGTGGAGACCACTGCATCCTCTTTAGGTTGTTCTGTGTGGTCTGTTTCTTCTTCTGTAACATCACTATCAACAATTGGTCGAATTGTGGTTCTCTCCTCTGCGGGTTTATCTTCTTCGGATGTGTCTTCTGTACTCTCCTGGGGTTTAGCAGTAGTAGATGAAACTGGAAGTCCCGAAGCTGTAGTAGGCTCATCCTTGTGTTTCTCAGCATCTTTGTCCTCTGTGGATTCAGTAGAGCTATCAGCTGGTTCAGTCTGATCTTCAGGTTGAGCTGTGACCTTCTCAACTTCATCAGCGGGTTTAGCAGGAATCGAAGTCTTTGAAGTATCCTCTTCCTTGGTAATACCCTCTGCAGTTGTTGTGGCGGAGGTGACTTCATCTTCTTCCTCACTGACATCTTCGCTGGGCTTAATTTTACCATCCTCAGCGCTGACAGGAGTTGTAGGCTTAACAGTACCTTCTTCTTCACTAGTTGGTTCAGCTGATGTTGTAGATTTGTCAGCATCCTGCTTAGTGGGTTCTTCAGCGGCAGGAGTTGTCGCCTTGACGGGTTCTTCTTCTTCACTAACATCCTTAGGAGGAGTTGTTGCTGTGACAGGTTCCTCTTCACCACTGACATCCTTAGCAGGAGTAGCCGCCGTGATAGATTCTTCTTCTCCACTGACATCCTTAGCGGGAGTTGTCGCCTTGACGGGTTCTTCTTCTCCACTGATATCCTTACCGGGAGTTGTGGGCTTGGCAATTTCGTCTTCAGAACTATCCTTAGCAGGAGTGACATCCTTGTCGGCCGCAGGAGTCGTAGCGCTTTCAATTTCCCCATCAGTACCAACTCGCTTATCTCCAGCTGGAGTTGTAACCTTTTCAATTTCATCTTCAGCACTAACATCCTTATCTCCAGCAGGAGTTGTAGCCTTTTCAACTTCATCTTCAGCACTAACATCCTTATCTCCAGTAGGAGTTGTGGCCTTTTCAACTTCATCTTCAGGACTAACATCCTTATCTCCAGCAGGGGTTGTGGCCTTTTCAATTTCATCTTCAGCACTAACATCCTTATCTCCAGCAGGAGTTGTAGCCTTTTCAACTTCATCTTCAGGACTAACATCCTTATCTCCAGCAGGGGTTGTGGCCTTTTCAATTTCATCCTTAGCACTAACATCCTTATCTCCAGCAACAGTTGTGGCATTTTCAATTTCATCCTCGACACTGACATCCTTATCTGCGGTAGGAGTTGTCGCCTTAACAGTATCATCTTTTTCGCCTTCATCCTGTTCAACATCATCCTTCTCGGCTGGTGTTGTGGGTTTATCAGCATCTTCCTCACTGATTTCCTTGGCAGGAGTGGTTGCTTTGACAATGTCTTCATCCGAGCTGACTTCCTTCGCCGGAGTGGTCGCCTTAGCAGTATCGTCTTCAGCAGTGACGTCTGTAGCAGGGGTTGGTACCTTGGCCGCATCTTCCTTATCATCGGCCACCACCGATGGAGTTGTAGTCTTTTCACTATCTTCTTCAGCCGCCACAGATGTTGTTGGTTTGGAGATGTCTTCCTCCGACTCGCTACTTGTTTCCTTAGGTGGCAAGGGAGTTGTGCCCTTGACTCCTTCATCTTCGCCGCTTCCTTCCTCTGGCTTAATATCTTCACCACTACCTTCCTTAGTAGGCTCCAGAGGCTTCTCAGCGGCTTGAACTTGTGGTGTTGTGGCCTTGACGACATCCTCCTCACCGCTGCCTTCTTCATCAGAAGCACTCGTGGATGACTCGACAGGAATATCAATTCTACTATCAGCAGTAACAGTTGAGGTCTCGGGCTCCTTCTCCTTCTTCTTATCGTCATGCTCGGGAGTAAGTGTGGTAGGGTCAGCATCCTCAGATGGCGTTTCAGTGGCAACATCCTTGTCCTTCTCCTCGTCATCAATGTGCTCTTGCAGATCGACATCTTCTTTGGGTATTTCGCCATGTATATCCTTGGCTGGAGCACCAGTGGTAACAGTAGTCTCTTGGGTAGTGACTTCAATAATCTCTGTGGTAGCACTGTCATCCTCGCAGATATAATTGCTAGGACAACACTCGCCCTCGGCAGCTGGCATGGCACGACAGACAGTTCCGCTGGCTGTGCTCATTGGCATCTCGCATTCTTGAACGGCACAGACAATATCACCACGCATGCAATAACAGTGCTCGCAGGCATTCTTGCCCTTGAGTGAAGCACCGTCGGCATAAAGATCACCATCATGGATACAATCTGTGGACACAGGCGGAGTCATCGTAGTGGGCAGAATGAAACCAGGTGTTGGACGCACAGTGGTCGTTGTTGTGGACTGATCCTCCAGTTCCAAAACATCATTCTCATGGTCTGCAATAACAAAGAATACTCAGTTCAGATACGATTCGGGAAATCTGAAATGTTCAATCACTTACCGCAACTGTACCGTACGGGGCAACAAGATCCCTTGTTGTAGATGGGTGTGCAGCCATCCACATGCAAGGTGCACTCCTGCATGACGCACTTGGTCTGATTGTTGATGCAGTAGCAGAGCTCACAAGGCTTGTTGGGGTTCGACGGCACCTGAGCGCCTTCCGGGTAGAACTTCTCCTCGATGCTGCAGCCGAACTTTTCAGGTATGCTCAACTCAGTTCCTGGCTCAGGTGTATGATAGGGCACATCCACTGGTACTGGAATAGCAGCACGTAAAAATATATTTAGCTAAAGTATTTGGTCGCTTAGTATAATGGCTTACCTTCGGGACAAGTAATGATGGGACAGCACTGATCCTCGCGCTTCTCCACAATGCAATCGTGACCAATTGGCTTGGTGAAGGGACAGACACGCAGGTAGCACATGAGCATACGATTGTGGCAGGTGCAGTTGAGACACGGCTCATTGGTCATGATGCGATCACCCTCATTGTAGTGGGCATAGTTATAGTAACAGCCTTCTGCAATAAGCCCAAAGAAAGTTGCGATTCATTACTAACTCGACCTAGCTCACTTAACTAACCATAACTGGAGCACTTCTGGGAAAAACTATCGGAAACAATGACTACTTATACAGACGGCACTCGCTTCAGCTATGCATTCAAGCCAAGCTCATGTGGGCTACTGTGTCGTTTTGGCCATAAATTAAACCAAGCGCCATCAGATGTCATAATACATGCGGCAATAGATTAGTTTTATTGCTCATCCAAGTCGTTAAAGACACAACACATGCCGTTTAACATACGAACTGGGTACTAGGTACTCGCTACTGGGTACTGGGTACCGAGTGCTGTCTGTCCACAGGCTACTGAACTAGCTAATTTAGTGACGTCCACCCGCAATAAATTTCACATAACATTATTAACACGTTAAGCGCGACTTGCAGTAGCTATACACGACTTCCCACTTCGTCTGCTACTCTGACAGGTTTACTGTTGTTGTTGTGTTGTTGTTGTAGTTGCTCTGTGGCACCGCGTCGCTTGGCTAGACAATTTTTGATTGAAATCTTTGTCTTTGTGTCGCTGTCTGGTGCTCACGTTTTCAGCATAAAGCTCGTAAAACAGCGTTTATTTCTTTTATGTTTCATTTCGTTTTCTGTGTATTTTTTATTACTATTTGTGCGTCTGTTCACACCTCGGCCAACTGCCTAATAAGGCGCGTCGCCCCCCATTGATAGCTGTGGGTCAACTATTGATCCGATCATATTTAACCGATTACCTGATTAGCAGCTTATGCCACTCGATTAGCTTTAATTTGTGGCTCATAATTGAGCGATAAATGCAGCAAACATTAAATTCTAACAATTAGTTACAATTTTAGAAGACTAATCACAGAATCACAGCGTTGCCAACTCGTTTGCGGAATGAGGATTCTGTTATGACGTTGCCAGCAGAGTTGAGCGCGTGTCGTGTCAATAACAACAAAACGCGTGCTCGAATTAAGCATTCCAAAACTACATCACAACTGTGGAAGAATTGAAATATCTTTGTATGTATATAGGCAGCGTTTAAATACTCATATACATAGGACTCAAATCAGAAATAAGACCCTGTACTTTTAAAAAGTAAAAAAGGACCTATTAAGTTTTTTTTTTCCTTAGCAATGGTTGGTCACACAGTTCCAAGAAGTTTACATTTCGGGTTGCTTGAAAAGCTGTGAATCCTATTCACTAGTGCAATAGTTTTTACTAAACATAAATCGTACTTAAATAACTCAAACACTATATTAAATCTCATGTTACTTACCCGGATACTGTTGGATTTCGGTGTATTCTTGCAGTGGGGCTGTAAGTAGATAGAGAGAAAAGAAACAAATTAATATGCATTGTTTTGCGAACTGGCCAAGTTATGTGGCTCGATTACGGCGGTATTTTATGATGACCATATCCGTTAGTCATGACGATGATAAATTAATTTATCTATTACAGGCAAATGCCAGACTCTAATTGTGTCTGCATGCGATTGAAATTAAAGCTGACTTCAAACGCTTTGCGTAGGCCAAGTTCAGCTGAGTCTCTGGGCTCTTCGTCGGGCTGTCGTTGATAGGCCAGTGTTGTCTGATAACAGGGCCTGACTGCCGCTGGTCAGCATGCAACAGGCAACAGGCAGCAGCAGCAAATTGCAACAAGAGCAACAGTTGCTGTGCTGGGCATTGTGTGTGCGTGCAACGTGTTATTACCACATAATCAAAATTCAGCAGAGTAACAACAGCAGCAGCAGCAGCAGCAGCAGCTAAGCCAAAGCAGAGGAGAAACGAAGAAATAATGGCACGTAGCTAGTTCTAGGCACGGATGACTATCTGCCCTGAGGAGGACTCAGGCCCGGTGTGTGTCCCCCCATGCCAACTGCAGCAAGAGCCGTTGAAAAATGGCTCAAACAAATTGTTTAAGCTGACAGTTAGCCGGCAAAACGCGAGTTGCATCCACATGCCGGTCACTTGTTGCTGCGGTGGCGTTTACCAGCACGACAGCAACATGCAGCAGCAGCAGCATGCGCTAAACTGTGATTTGACAAATTGCATTTTATTATGAATGGTGCAACTAAGTTTGATTAATTGCCTCTAGTTGAAGGGTTGACAATCTTGCGCATATATATTCATAGTAGAACATGCATGTATTAATTTCCGCCTGGTATCGAGAGTGGGAAACTATTTATAGTGGCCGGCAAATCGGCAGCAAAATGCCATCGAGATAACAATGTAAATTCTAACGGCAAGGAGCAGCAATAACAGCAAATCAGAGTAGCAATTTCAGTGGCCAAACAATTGTTGTTGCATGCAGCATGTGGCATGTGGCATGTGGCTGGGCTGGGCTGTCTTGCCTGAATGCTGACTATTGCTACGTCTTACTCAGACCCAAGTAACGGATGTAAATTACATTTTATGCGGTAAGAACAACAACAGCCACGACCGAACCTGGCAACGCATAAAAATTCACACATTAACTGTTAAGGATTTCCAGCTAGAAGAAGAGGCGAGAGGCGAAGGGAAAGAGGCTTTGGGAGTGAGCGCATGATAGACGCTTGACTTGGCGGCAGCGACATTGGCCTGGACCAGCCATGGAAGTCAATCATATAGCCGGTTCGCGGCCAGACCTAGTAGTACCACCTCCCATCCGTCCGTCCGTCTGTGGGTCCGTTTCCCCAATTCCCAGTTGGCCGCCTTGTAATGCAAACTTATGCAACAATTTTCCGCTGCAAGTGCAACAACTAAAACAAGCTAAACACACGAGCAGCAGCAGCAACGATGATCACGATGATCACGATGATGATGATGATGACCAAGACGCATGAGTTGTCGTTTGCCTGCTGATGCTACACATCAAACATGGTCGTGTCGGTCCAACAAACAGAAGTCAGTCAGTCAGTTAGTCAGTCAGTTGTTGTTGCTGCTGCTGTTGTTGGTGTTGATTTGGCTGCAGCTTACGGCTAACAGCTACATTCACATGGCTAAAGCTTTGGGCCAAGCCAAAGTTGTTGGCGGCGTTGGTTGCTGTTGCTGCCTCTGTTGTTGCTGCTGATGTTGCTGTTGCTCTTGCTGTTGCTGTTGCTGTCGCGAGAGTCGTGCATTTTGTTTATTCTAGGAAAGCGCGCGCGAGCGTCGCATTGCATCTCGACCATGGCCATGGCTGGATGGTTGCTGTTGCTGCTGCTGCTGCTGATGTTGCTGCTGCGGCAAGTTGAATGACCCGGTCGCGCATGTGTGCAAAAATGTGTACACAAACCATAAAATACAAGATACTAGCACTAGGCTTTACTTACATAAGTAGGCCTAGGTGCCGTAGCTCTGACTCTGGCTCTGACTCTGTCTCCGACTGTGACTCCAGCTCTGACCAGGCTAAAGGCAGCGGACACGCCTTTTGCTGGTTACGCTTTATTATTTAGTGCTGTAGGTGGATGTGGGGGCAGAGGGACAGCAGCAGAGACGGATGGCAGGCATGTGAAAAGTGGAAGTTTTGCTAAATATTTTGTTGATAGCAATCGTTACTTTTGCCAATACCTCTCACACACACTCTCCCCCATCTGTGCCACAGTCTCTTGTGGTACGCGGAAACGCAGCTAGTGAAATATTTGCCATGCCACAAATATTTCAAAGATTACAAAATAAACACAAATCTTCCTTTGGGTCCAGCCATTGCTCCCTCATGCGCTGTGCGTTTGCCAAACGAGGCGGCAACAGCAGCAACATTGGCTACTTTACCGCTACTCGGCGACCCACCAGCAACAGCTGCAGTCGTACACCCACCAAAACTAAGATATATGGCCAATTGATAAGGCTTATACGCAGTTTCAATGGCATCTCCTTTCTTTGGCTGACAATGGACAGTTGCCAGTTGCTAGTTGCCAGTTGCTGTTGCTAGTTGCCAGTTGCTAGTTGCTGTTGCTGCTGCGTAATTAGAGCCCAGAGACACAATGCGGCTAGAACAATACCCTGTGGGGCCTTATGAATGCACATGCAATAAATCGATCTATAATTGCACTGCCTAGCTCAATTATGCAATGGCAGGAAAACAGAAATTATGCTGCAACAGCAACAACAGCAGCAGGAGCTGCATCAGCAGCAAAGAGGCATGCAAATTTTGTTGCAGCGAAAACAATTTCCATTTTCTATGGCCTTGATCACATAATTTCCATAATGCCGAGCCGATCAATATGGAGTGAGCGACAGGCTAACAACCCATAACCATGGCCATACCCATGTTCAGGTCCAAACCCAAAGACTAGACCCACACACAACCACTCTTGCGGCAGCATGTGTGTGCCGCCGTATCATGTCTATGTATCAGCGTTGAAAGCAGCCACAGCCACCGCCAGGCAACTAGCAACTAGCCACATGATGAGGGGAGGAGGCGGGAAGGAACCAGCAGATGGGGGGTGGGGGCACAGAAGGCGCCCTAACAATACGCTCAACGAAGGCAGCAGCAGCAGCCGCGCACAGCAAATGAATTTGCGAGTAATTTAACATGATTATGTCGAGGACAAGGTAGCAATGTAGACGTCGACGTCGATGCCGACGTCGCTGCTCCTTGCTAGCCAAATTGGACGCAGTTGCGCAAGGAAGACTTTGGCGTGACGCTGTGTTTTATTACCAGGCAGAGCTAGACATGATTCGTTCTAAGTAAATTATGCCCGATGGTCATGACGAGAATGCCGTGAAATTGCTGCTGTTGCTATTGCTGTTGCCGTTGCTGTTGCTGTTGCAGGAGCAGTAACTATGCATATGAAACAATTACCAAGACATGAGCACTGGTTTAGGTCTAGGTCTAGGCAATCCTTGGCATGCCTATATATGTACGTATGTGGAGATTGTAATTGCTCTGTTGCTGGTTGCTGGTTGCTGACTCTGGCTGCACCGCAGGCAGCAGCATGGCCAACTCATATGCATATTTATGGAGGCGATCTCTGGGATCGGCAGGGATCCAGGCAATGTCATTAGAGAGTCAGTCAGAGTCGGAGTCTGAGTCAGGTTGTCAGGCTGGCTTTGTTTGCCATGTTTATGCCATCGACTGCTATTCTGACTGCTTAATAGATAATAATGAGTCTGAGTCTTAACTTTGACTGCAGTTGCAGTTGCAGTTGACTCTGCTGCTGCTGCTGCTGCTGCCTGGCCTTGAGGCGCTGTAATTAAGCAGTTAAAGGCGGAGTGCGACAGCCTAAGCAGACCGAGAGTTTCCCACAGTCCACAGTCTGGGGATCCTAGTCATGCTGCTAGGCAGACGCTCTTTTTATGTGTCCTGTCCTGTAGCTGGTCCTGGGCTTGATTTGTTTTGATTGCATTGCACTCTCTGCGTGGCTTTAATGAGCCCCTATCGTACCATCAATCTGTCTATGTGTCTGTCTGTCTGTCCGCCTGTCTGTCAGTTGTTGTATAAGTAATCGTATTTCTGGCGGGTAAAAAGCTAATCACAGATTTACTGCTGCCAGAGATATATCATAATATTGTTTGTGCAATTTTAGACAAATTCTTATGGCTCCTAACGGATGCAGACAAACAAATTGTCTCTGGCACTGCCTACTGCATTCATCTCGCTGCTGAACTGGCATTCAATTATTACACCGCTAGCTGTTATTGATAACAGCGCATTGATTACTGCAATTGCAGTCAAGTGGAGTCGACTTGAGTCGAGTTGAGTGGAGTTGAGTGGAGTTTGAGTTTGCCAAAATAACAGGCAAGATCTATAATCAACGACCTGACCATAGCCCCCTGATCGGGCTACTGACAAGCGTTGCATCTGCTGCCGTCTGTCCGTCTGTCCATCTGTCCGACTGGCAGCCGGCAATCAGTGCAACAAGTTTGCAACTGCGCATGCGTAACTGTTTATTAATTTGAGTTGAATTTTGTGGCAAAGCCAGAGCATCAGCTGAGTTATACTCGTGTCCAGGTCAGGCTGACTCCGTTGACATGGCAGCGAGCCAATCGAAGATTGATGATAGTGTCCACAGCACATTCTCACGTTTGAGGCGGCACTGTGGCCGATTCAATTAGGTACGAGGTAGGAGTACTTGCCTCATTTGGTAAAACATTCACGTGGCACTCGAGCGCTAATTGCTTGGCCCCAACTCCCCAACTGATAGCCGACTGATTTGTATCTGGTTTCACTCCCACGACAAGGCATGGCATTTAGCTAATGATTAGCCAGCCTCAGGCTCAGCCGCAGATAGTGGCAGTAGTAGGAAGAGTTGCGTGTTAGCCAAGTGCAGAATCAGTGGCATAAAATTCAATGTGGCTAGCGAAAACGCACAACAGAATACAGAATAGAACAAAAGATCAGCAAAGCGATAATTATACAAGGTATTAGTTCATTCCTTCTATGACTCCACTCTCCCTCCGCGTAGTTAGTGGCCGTTGCTAAGTGACTTAACATGACCCACAGTTGGAGACTGGAGACTGGAGAGTCTGGTACTCTGGCACTCTGGTAGGTTGCCATGCGTAAAGGTGCCAGGCTGCGAGTTGATTGAACCCACTGCTTGGCCAGGCATTAATAGACCCTACAGCCAGATAGTATAGCCTAGTAGTGTATATGTATATGTAGCTTGAGCTAACGTTACACAATTGAAAAGCTGTGGGAAGTCATTGCACCATGTGATAAAGATCTGTTGTAGACGCGAGAGAGAAACAACAAACTAGCAAAGTACTAAGACAAGAAGACATGCCTAATTACCATTCTTTCGCTCGAAGACTTTCGTCTTAATAGTGTCAAAATGAATTCTAACACGCAGCCAAGTATCTCAGCTCTCAGCTCTGAGCTCCAGCGAACCGCAAAACTCTGGCGTTGGTCAGTTGAGCTTGGCCAGAGCGTGGCTCCTGTCTGGTGGCATGGCGCCAATTTGGTCATTGACTTGCCATAGATGAAAGGGTGCTGAATTAAGTGCTTAAATTGTTGCTAACACAAATACTAATTAAGACTGTCAACACACAGACAGACAGACGGACTGATGGACAGAGAGACTCCAAATTAGGTCAAATCGCGACTAATTGCCATAAATATGAATCAAGACACACTGAAAATGTTTGCCGCTATTAATTAGCATTTTGAACACGTTTTTCGACTGACGTCGACGACAGCGACAGCGACAGATAACGTGTTGTACATATCGGAAAAAATTAGCATATTCACGCCAAGAGGTTGCATAAAATGCCAAAAGAAAAACAAATAAAATAAAATTGAAATAGAAGCACAAGTATAAATAGAAGTAGTAATAGATACAGATACAAAGTGACGTATCACGGGCCTGGCCAACAGGTTCAAGTTCAATGACATCAAACAATAACAAAAAAAAACCAAACCAGCGCACATAATATGAGCTATGGTTATGGCACACACATATATCTGTCCGTCTGTCCGTCTGTAGGTCCCATGTCTACTATGTGGTATCGCAATGGGAAATCTGAGAATTGTTACTTAACTTTTGTCTGACGTCGTTTTGCTCTACTAAACAGAATTTCATTTGCATTTGCATACAACTTGCAACTTGCAGCAGCAACAGCAGCAGCAACAGAATTACTACAATCACAGCCAGCATTTTCATTGTCAAGGCAAAGATACGAAAGGCAGAGGCAGAGCCAGAGCTAAGGCGTTAATGGCCAAATTGTGTAATTTCTGTGGTTCAGCCTGATGTGGATGTGGATGTGGATTTGCCCCATTGCAATTGCCAAATGAACTGAGAGAGCGAGCGACTTTTACCCAGTTACCGTTACACATTCAAATTGCCCCCAGTTAACCGCAAAAAAGGAACATAAAAACGAATGCCACTCGCTCACTGATTATTTACTTTAAAATGAAATTAGCCCCCGACCTTGTCGCAGGAAGTTGAAAATTTTAACGCTGATAAAAATCGAATCGCGCCAACTGCGCTTCCGCCAGACAGATCAGAGTTGGGTTGAGGTGAAGAGGAGACTCAGATTCAGTTAGTGGTTCACACGATACCATCTACGGATTCGGATTCTTCATTTAATTGAAATCAAGTGCAGTCAGCGTACTCGTACTCATACGCGTACTGTGCTCCGTGTCGGGCCCTTTTGGCCACAAGTGGCGTTGGCCAGCTAAATCTGGTCAATGGCCTCATAACTCATAACAAAAAGTGGCTCGCGTGGGTTAAATCAAAACAAATTAAGTGGCTCTTTCGTCTGCTTTAAGTATAAGTAGTATAAATGTGCCTTCTTTATGTGTTTCGTCTGTACGTTGTATTGTTGCTGTGGCTGTTGCTGTTGCTGTTGCTCTCTTGGCACAAAGTCATGGTCAATTTATCATACAAACGGCAGAGACACACTTTTGATATGACTTCAGTTTGGAAGAGTTTAAACAAATCGTTTTGGTGCTCTTTTTTGTTTAGATCGTTTTTTGTTTTGTTTTGACAAATTGCCATCGTTGGTGGGCCGAAACGAAAGTCTTAACTCTTCATAATGCTGGGTGCTTATTTATGGCCAGAGGCAAGAACAGGGGGCAGCAGCAGATTCTAATTGTGTCAACGTCGAAAGTTGGCCAAACAAATACACTCGTAGAAATCAGGCATGATCATTGATCACACATCCTGTGAGAGTGTGTGTCGTGTCGAGTGGGCTGCTTAACCCGCAAGTTCGTGATCTTGTGGCTCCTCAAGTGGCTATGAAATTCCTCAGCTACGCAGTCAGCAGTTAGCAGTTAGCAGTCAGCAGTCAGCGACTTGGCCATATCGGTCAATGGTCAACGTCTTTGGCCCGTTGTTTGCCAGGCAAATAAGCCTGGCAACTACTACTACTACTACATCAAGTTCGACTACATTGTCTGGCTGTTGGTATGTGGTACAGCTGCAGCTGCTGCAGCCACTACAGCCACTGCCATAAGTATATGTACAGGTAGAAGACGGTGTCAGCATGTTTGCATACAAAATATTTAAGATTGCAGCAAGGCGACACGCCCCTAGCCCCATCGCCCCATCGCCCCAACACCTATACGCCTACTCTTGGCCAGAGAGTGTCGAATACCGTTGGCATTGTATTGATAAGCACTTGACATTGAACCTGGCCAAAATGTTAATTATATGCGCTGCTGAGTGGCCAAAATCAAATCTTGATTACGCTTGAGTTGCCTCGTGGTACTCGTACTAGAATAGTAGTAGTAGTAGTAGTAGTAGTAGTTGGCTTAGAGCTCTGATATCATCGTGCAATTAATACCGCAGCATAATGATGTGGTGCCCGACTCTGAGATGAGCCTGTCCAGAGAGTAGACTCGTCGATAGTTTCGGCCCAACAAAAAGCACCTAATACAAGTTAATTAGGCGCGGCAAGTGGCAATAAAATCCAAATGCCATTTGACTTCCGCAAGTTTCGACTTTAGTTAGCCATAAACAGGCGATTTATATGCGCAATAAACCAAAAAAAAAGTAGAAAAAAATATGATGCTCAGACCCAGAGTACTCTAATGCCTTTGTAATTGGTTATAAATTAAGCAATCAGTAAGTCAACATCAAAAACTGACAGGCAAGAGCAGAGAACATAACATTTATTTATACCTGTACCCATACCGAGTATTTACGACTTTATGGGAAAGATGATGGAGTAGAAAAACATGGGCAGGCTAGTTAGGGAAGCTATCCAATTAGACATAGCCAGACTCAAGTTCACTGACTGTGACTTATCAGTTTTAAACAGTGCGAATATAAATTCGAGTACTTTCATTGGTGTCAATTGCCCAGCCCCCAGCAACAGCTAAGTACCAGGTGAGAATCGACAAGTAGATGCCAAAAAAAAGCCTCAAAAAACTGAGAAGAGCTGTGAAGAAGAAACCCAACACCTGTGGCTCACATGGGAGAAGAAGATAAAAAGGAACTCAACTCATGTTCGAAATTGATTGATGAAAACGCCCCACGAATATAAGCGAAAAGGCGAGACGAGGCAACAATGCCAGGCAGGGGCAAAGGTGTTGTTGGAGTGGGGAAGAGTCGGGGACTGGAAATTGCCGTCTTCGTTTTGTAGCTTATAAAATAATGATAATGTGTTGCGGCTACCGTAGCTGCTGACAGACGATGACGATCACGACAAGCAGCGGCTGTGACTGACGGTGATGGTGACGGTGACGGTGACGGTGACTGTGACTCGGACTGTGACTCGAACTGTGACTGTGACTCTTCGGCATGCGCAGTCTGCACTGTTGCTGGTCCATTAGGCTGAGGCCCGAGTCGAGCAATCGTCGAATCGACGACCTTGAGCTTGAATTAAAACTTGAACTTGGAAATTGCATAAGGCGCCTGCGGCTGCAGTCGGACTGCTATTAACGGTAAAACATGGCAAGATAAGATGCCGAAATTATAGTTGAGCTTAAAACAAACTGCGATTGTTTGACTGTCAATTGGCATTTGCCATTTGGCATTTGCGAATGGGCAATTGTTATGACGCAAAATGGCACTTGTTGTGAAGTATTTGTACATGTTTCGACTTTTCAGCGAATGCTGCGTATTAATCATGGCTATATTCAGGTACTCGTCACTGGGTTTATTGATTTATTAGATGTGTACATGTGTTCAGATGTCCGTCCGTCCGTCTGTCTATTTGTCTCTCTGTCCGTACAAGTACAGTGGTCAGTGGTCAGCTGTCGAAAGCAAAATGAGATACAAATGTATCTCACAGATACTCGGATACAGCGACTATGTTGAGTCATTCACAGCACACATATGAGTATGTATTATTATAATGGAACAATTCAATTACCACAGCGTGTCTGTCTGGCACTGTCTGAAGTTCTTGTAAACATGCTGCTTGAGTAACCTGAGCTGCCCCTCTGCTGCTCGCATATTAGAAGTCTGTAAGTTCATCAAACTCGAGTGCTGAACTCTCGACATCCATTGGGCCGTTTTGTTTGCTTGTTAGTAGTGTAACAGATTTGTCTGTGCGAGTGTGCGTGTGTGTAATATATGTATATACTATATACAATGTTCTAAAGTAGGCGAGAAAAGTGCTAGAGAAGCGCCCAGGGCTATAAACAGTTCCCAGTTCCCAGCTCAAAAGTTCTACGTTTCGCTCCATGCTCCATGCTCTACGCTCTCCTTCTGCCATTCAGAAAATATCATCACAGAATAGTTTTTCACTTCATTTTTCATCTATTTTCAACAGATTTCCATATGCAGCGTCTCAGACTGTGGCATGGTGTTAATGAAAATTCCAAGAACTCAATGCAACATTGAACGGTGCTAAATGTGGGTCAACAAGCTCTGACTGACTCCGATTCCCTTCCCTACTTCTGACTCCGACTCCGACTCCGACTATTGTCGCCTATCGTTTGGCCTATCGTTTTGACTAGGCCAAATCAGTCAGCCAGCCCATTCAGTCAGTCAGTCAACGAGCCGAGCCGAGTCGAGCCAGTCTCGAAGAGTTTGTTTATTGAATGCCCATTAAAGAATGCTACAATGCCATCCATCCCACTTTTAAGGTTTTGGTTTTGGTTTTGGTTTTGCTTTTCGGCTTTCGTTATGTCTTTGCATGTGATTACCAGGGGCCAGCGCCTAAAGAAGTGGAAGTGCAACCAGAAGTATCTACATACTATACTCTCTGACCGATATTCTGCAGCCATGAGAAATGGTACTCAGCTCTTCTCAGTCTCAGCCTGCCTCTTTTTTCTTCTTTTTGGTTTATTTGCCATAAAGTTTTGTTTAACTTAGTCGTTAAATTGTTGTATGCACTCGCCAGTCGAAGCCAAAGCCGTTAGACATGCGACTTCCATTGCTGCACCTTCGACTCCGACTTCTGCGGCGCTGAGAATGTGAAAGTTAACACCTCATTTCAGCTGTTGCATCTCGAATATGTGGCCCACCCATTTTGATGGATACAGTGGAGCCTATTAACACCCGACTATATTAAAAACTAATTGAAATAGATATGTGTGCCTATAACTGTTTCTTTGTATGTATCTGTACCTATGCCCTGCAGATCTGTATCTTTATGCAACTGTGGCACCCTCGCTGTACAGTCAGTGGCACTTTATGCCTTTATTTCAATTTCAATTTAAATGGAAACGCATGACTCAATTGAATTTGGTACACCCCATGCACATTTCACACATTTCGCACATTTCGCGTAATTGAATTCTTGCCTGGCACTCGGACCTTTGGCTGGTATGGCATGATGACCACCCCTGACCCCAGACACAGTGATGAAGGCAATGGCCAGGCAGTGGCAGTGGCAACTGTTGCCAGCTGATGGCAATTTGTCACAGCGGCAATGCAGTTTACTTTAATTAGCCCGACTTGTACCCAAAATATCGACGAGTGCGCCGAGGCTCAATGTGCAAATTTATGGGCATATAATCATAATGGACAGAGCAGAATATCGAGTGGATAATAGCGCATATGGGAGTATCTCAGAGGGTGCGTATAGATGGTTGAGGGGTTTACGCATTGTGGTCTAGCTTTAAGCACTTGGATACTTAGCAGCCTAACTGTAATTTATGTTGACATAATAAACCACTTACCGGCTTGCGTTAACGCTGGCAGCATCATCAGCAGTACGGCCAGACCAGACCAGGCCAGCTCCTCGAGTCCCAGCGGACTCGAACGTTTTCTTGTCATGGCTTTGCTTGTGTGTGTAACTGCAAAGAGAGAAAGGGGGGAGAGACGTTCTTTAGTACTGCATGCAATGGTTTGTTCTATTGTTCCGTGTACAGACGATTGATCCATTAGACGTTTGACACCCGCTCGCTTAACCCCTTTTTCGGAAACGAAAACAACAATCAAATCGAGCCACAATATGTTTCTTAAACGACGGCACTTCATTAAAAAAGCATGACAAGGCACATGTCCTGTTTGTATTTTCGTTTTCGTTGTCGTTGTCGTTCATTTCTTTCTTCTTCTCTTGTGCTTTCCTTTTCATTCGGTTAAAAATATTTCAATAGCCTCGACAAAAGCAATTTACGTGCACAAACAGCAACAAGAGCTTCGAAATTCGGGTGGGTTGGGACGACCGACTGTTGACAGTGAGAGCTGCTGCTGCTGCGGGTGGTGGTGGCACCACCCTCACTCCAGCCACTACACATGGTGCTGTTGGTGGTGGTGGTCAGAGCAGCCCTCCTGCCTGCCTGGCTGTTTTTCTTGAATTGTTTGCGGAAATCACTTGTTTGCTGATTTGACAGATGTGCAATTTTCCCTGACATGGCTCGCAGGCTCAATTGTCGGATGACAGCGGCTCCCATCAGCCTCTGCCCCATCCCCAGGCGACAACTACCTCTCCTGCCGCATCCGAAAAGGTCAGAAAATGTTAAAAGTTTTGCTCATGTTTGTGGCCATGTATAGTTCGCCCCCCATCTCCCCGTCTCCGATTCTGATTGAAAATGTCAGCCACACGCCTTGAAAAACTTTACTTGTATGGCTGAGGCCCCCCTGCCCTCGCTTGTAATTAGCTGGAGCAAATATCAGAGCCTGTCGCCTATATCAGTTGACAACTGTATCTGTATCTACTATCTAAGCACATAATGCCATAAAAGCCAGACTTATTTATGTGTCTATGTGTGTACTATTAGCCGAGTCATGCTATACGTTTCATATTTTCATTTATTAGCCAAGTTTTTTATTTGCTTTTAATCAAGTCCCTGGAGATGCAACACGTGAGTGCCCGAATATATTCTCACTTTCAGGAATAGGAGGGTTGCTGTCTCAAGATGTATCCATCCAGGGTGTTTGCGCAGTCTTTTGGTAGGGGGCGTGGCTTGTGCGGGTGGGCGTGCAGGCGTAAGTTATACAATTTCAAAAGGCAATAAAAAAAGAAGAAAAATGTAATCGAAACGCACAATGGGACAACTGCACGGAATTCGCAGTAAAAATGTATTTCTAAATCAATTACAGCATAGAGTATGTTCTTTTTGCCGTATGATTTATTGGCTGACTTTTACTGCTCTTCATATTTCTAGCTCTCATTGTGGGGGGTCAATATGATCCCTGCAACGATCGACTGGTGCGGAAATCTGAGTGCTTTTGCCTGACTGCAGGCAGTATCGTTTGCTCGCTAACGAAACAAGCAAATAGAATGAGCTAATGCCGGCCCGAGCTGTGCCGAGCTGTGCCTTGGCTCATCATAAATGCGCGAAATGTGCTCATTAAAATGCAGGGAAACGGCACAGCTCGAATCCCCGAGTGGAGTCGAAGTTGCAGCCCCCTGGAGCCACAAATTGCATTGCTGCGTGCTGTGGCCAACGACAATGTCAGCAGCAACATCAAGTAGAACTACAGCAGCAGCAGCAGCAACAGCAACAGCAACAGCAGTTGAAACCTGGCTGAAAGATTGCTCCGTTGAGATGCTGCCACGGCTTTAGTTGCGGCATTTTGATGACGAGTTGACATGACGAGCGACAATAACAATAATGATAATCTCACACGGGCCGTCGTCCATTGTTGATAATAATGATGCTGTTGCTCTTGATGATGATGGAGTTAAAACTGATGTTGCTGCTGTTTCTGTTGTTGCTGATGTTACTGCTGTTGTTGCCACTGACACTGACAACGGAAGCGACACAAACTGGCTATTAGTTGTTGGCCAAAATGGCACTTGTTCTAAAGCTATTAGCAACACACGAAGCAGCCGGCCAGCAACATGTGCCGCGGCAACTTGTTGCCGAGTAATTATGCTGCTAGTTGTTATTGCTGTTGCTGTTGATGCTGCTGTTGTTGCTAATGTTGTTGATGTGGATGTGGATGTTGCTGCTGCTGCTGTGCATTGCTAAATGGTAAACAATTTTTTTAGTATTTGGGTTAAGACCAAATAAAGGGGTGGTCAGCCAGCTGCAGCCGCCAAGTGTGTGACACACATACAATTTGTGAATGAAGCAGCCAAAACCAGAGAGACAAAGACATAGACAGAAAGAGAAAGAGAGGAGGAGCTAGCCAGAGCAAGATGGAATATCGGTCATGGGAAATTTGCAAGCCAGTCTCAAATGCCGCCTGCTTAGGGCCAACGGGCAATGTATCATCATCAGGCGCAGCCTCTTGACCAACAATGGCACACCGTTGATATGCGTTATGAAAAATGTATGCAGGCAACTCTGCTAGCAGCGCTGCTCACGCTGACGCTGACGTCGACGTCGACGCAGGCAGCATTGGCTCATGCGTGAAGAGGAGACGATCGCAGGCGCAACACCGAATGCAAATATGTTTGCATAGCCACCCGGCATGGTGGGCAAATGGCAATGGGAATGGGCATTGGAATGGGAACAGCAGTGGGAATGGCAGTGGGAATGGGACTGCAACTCCTTCTGGATGCGCACAAAAGGGTAAGCACTAGACAGGCAACTGTTTAAGGTTTTGAAAAATTACAGAGCGTTGTCTGCCTGGGCTCTCCATTGTGATTGTGCTGATTGTGGGGGCATGCGTGGCCAGCTAGTCAGTCAGGGAGTCCGGCAGTCTGTCAGCCAAGGAGGTGGAGCACAGCAGCAGCAGCAACTCGACACTAATATAAATGTATAGCAGCAGACGGTGTGCTGAAATTTACATTCTACAAAAGGCGCGCTCTGCCAGCTCCACTCAATGGAGGGTGGGAAAATTTCACATGCGCAACATTTTGACAGCCGGCAAGGGGAAGTGCTAGGGGGGGCAATGTGGAAAAACTTCGTTAGCATATGTATCAAAAGGTGTCTCTTGTTAGAGAACTGAGAGCTGTCTGTTGTCTACTGCCTGTTCTCTGTTCGCAGTTCGCTGTTCTCTGTCGCTGTTCTCAGTTCTCTGCTGTCGACTGTCGACTGTCTGTTGTCGACTGTCTGTTGCCGACTGTCGACAGTTGCATCTTGAGATTTGTACCATGACCCACAAATATACTTTGGCGCACGCATCTAACGACGACCCAGCATACTCGTATGCGGATGGATCGATGGAAGCTTGGAAGAGCTTGCCGTATGGCAATTTGCAACTGCAACTGCTACACGGCTGCAGCTTTAATTGGATTCTGCTGTGGTATCAAATTGACATTTAGCACACAATACAGAACCCGATACAGCGATACCAATAGCGATCCCCATCACAACAGCAACAGCCAGCTGCCTGACCTAACCTCATGCGTTCGATCAGCCTTGCCAAGGGGTGAGCAGAGGGAGGGGGGACCAATCAGAGATCGGAATTCGCATCTCAGTTGCCAATTGCAATTGCCAGCTTATCGCATTACACTTTGATTGCTGCTGTTGTTGTTGCTGCTGCTGCTGCTGTTCTCTCTCTGGCGTTAATTTGGTTTTGTGTTCTTGGACAGCCATTTAACGGTGGTGCGGCAGCAATTGCAAATTGCAATTTTTCCTTCGCCAATTGGAAGTGGCCGGCTGTTGGCCACGTCAAAGACAACGTCATAAATCCACAATTGCCGAGGGGGCCCTCACACCTAGCAGCCAGCACGAACTAACACATAGTTTTGGCCAATTGTTCTGCAAATTGTTGTGGCTTGAACTTGCAGAACTTTGACTGCAAGAATTTCACACAATTTTAACTAATTCTGCCCAATTGATGGCACAAATTTCTTTGGAAAGGTACACTTGGAAAAACAACTAAACAGAACATAACCTAATTTTAAACTAAAGACAGCAAATCTGAGAGTTCAGGTGGTGCCTTCTGCTAGGGTCTAGTCTAATTTTCAAATTTCCTGTTAAGTATTTTTTCGAGTGTATGCAAAAAGAAAATTGAACCCGAGACATTGAACTGGCTTGAACTTCATATGAAGCTGAAATGAGCGACCTTGCAACAGCAGCGGCAACACAGCATTAGCCAATTGAGTTGACTCCGCTTTTTTTTTGGGTTTGTGCAGAAAATTAATAAAACGCCGTGCACGATCCACAAACATAACGGTTTGTAGTGGCAAAGCCAGGCCAAACAAACAATCGCGCCAAATGTAAACTATGCCTCAGTCTCGGTCTCTGGCTCAGTCGAAGAGTCTTAGAGTGAGTCTCTGAGTCACTTGTCAGCTCCGTGGCGACAATGCGGAAGCTGTTGCTGCTGCTCGAGCTGCTTGGCACGACGGCAACATGCCCAGTGCCGCCAACGCCAAAGACCAACATCATCAGCAGCAGCAGCAGCAGCGGCAGCAACAACAACTGCAACTCGCAGGCAATTTGCCATTTTGGCTTGCATGGTCTTTTGGCTTGATTCTGGGGCCTGGTTGGCCAACACTTGAACTGGATTAGTTGGCTGCCTGCTTTGATTTGTGACAAATCTTGATGCAAGCTACCGTCTGTGTGTGTGTGTGTGTGTTTGCTTGCCTGCAGCATGCAACTGCCACGCCATATGTGGCATAGACTGTGGCTGCCGCTGCTCTGGCTTAGTGTTGGGTCAGTTAGCAGATCGTGTGCTGATTTTATGTCAGCATCATTTTTTTGTTTCGCTTTTTTTCGTTGCTTTTGTGTGTGGTTTTTTGTGCAGCTTTTGCCACAAATTTCTCTTTTTCTTGGGGTCAAGTTTGTTGCCAGGCAGAAGCGTTCTAATTTCACTGCTGCAGCTGCACTCACTTAATTTTAGTTGACGCTTTTTTCTTATAGTCGTTTGGCTCTGACTAATGGGCAGTGGTTTTTCTTTTAATTAAATGCCATAAAACATTATTAAGAGAGGTGCGAGGGGCATGTGGCATGTGGCACACGAGCTGCTGGCCTGGCCTACGTGTTGGTGAATCTGAAACCCCGCGCGCTCAACTCGAGAGTTTGGCCCGAAAACACAAAGGTTTTTTGCTGCTGACGCCCACACGTATCACTCGTCAATGTTATACAATAAACAATTCCAGTTCCATTTGCGAATTTAAAGCAATCGAAATAGTAGAAATAATAACAAACAAATTGGACTTTGTTTCATTTATTTTGGCCACGATGCGCAAACTGGTTCTAATTATGCCAGTTCCCCTTGCCGAATGCCCAATGCCCAATTACAATGGGAGCAGAAGCATTCAAATATATACATAGTAGTTATTCAGAAACATTCAGACTCAGAAACAGAAACAGAAACAGTTAGTCAAATCGTTAACGTTTTTGGCTACGTGATTTGCCAGTTGAATTGAAGCTAAATGTGGCACATAGATCGCGGGCTTTTTGGGGTTCATTAATATGATTACTCATGACTATGTAATTCGCAATGAATACACTCACACACACTCACAACCGTATCAAGTAAGTGAAGTGTTGCCAGACTGACAGACAGACAGACAGACAGACAAATGGGGAAATGCCCGGATATGTTGATGCTTTATTTCAAGCGCTGTGATGTCATGGACTGTGGATTCTTCAATCCTCAATCTGCAAGTCAGCGAACACTCAGTACTACTCAATACTCACTCGGTGAAGATCATGAGAACTAAACTGAGTCATTGATTGGCCAGTTAAGCCAGCGTTGCTAATACCTTTAATATGAAGATGTAAACCTACTCAAATCAGCAATTGAAACACACTGAACAAACAGCAGAAGAAACTGTCTTTTGGGGCATGGCATGGATGGTCACTATATGTACATGGTCCCTATAGCACACACTGCACATGCACATGCTACTCCAGAGCTCACTTCGAGGAATTCACTTGACTTGGCCAGTCTAATGCTGTAACCAGGAAATGCCAATCAATGGGGAATATGCGTTCTGCCTGCTTCAGTCAGCCCAAGCGCAGCCAGTCAGCCAGTCAGAAGGCATTTTGATACGGAGAAGCCTCAGAGCACTAGAGTTACGAGTTACGAGCCACAAGTTGCAAGTTGTAAGTTGCCAGGTTGCCAGGTTGCAACAGACGCGGCCTCGACTCGACTCGACCAAAACAAATAAATTAAATATTGCATTAAAATGTAGAAAATGTAAAAAGTTGCCTTTTTCAGCTGATAGGATAGAGTGGGAGAGGGTCTGCTATAGCGGAGCTTGGGCAGGGTTCAAAGCTGTCTCTGTCAACTTGAAATCGCACGTTTTCCTACGCGCTACAAAGTCGCCTCGCCGATCGAGCCCAGCCAGCGTCCAGCTGTCCCTCGGCCTGGACGGACGTTGCAAAATGTGCTAAAATATGCATAAACAGCTAAGGAACCGATGCGATGCGATGCGAAGCGAAGAGAGCCAACTAACCCAAGCTAACCGAGCATTGGGCACTCAGGACTGGCACCGGGACCGGGACTGGGACTGGCACTGGGACTAGAACTAAGACTGGCACTGGGGACGACTGCTCCTTCGTCTCGCCGCTGCCTCATATGAGTGAGTGTTTTAAATCATGCTGCCTGCCAAAGTCATGATTCATATACCGTTAGCTGCTCATTTCCACACACAAATACGAGTGCGAGTGTATGAGTATGGGTATGGGTATGAGTATGAGTACGGGCACGAGTACAGGTATGAGTACGAGTTTGTACTCATTCGAGTTAATGCCGAAAAGGAAAAGCCAGCCAAAAACCGAAGCCTCCTCCACTTGAGAAATAATTCAAAGATCGACGGACTAAACGGCGCCTGCGGTCAGATTCAACAGATTCAGTCTTGTTGCCTCTTCCACGCAACGTAGGCAACAAATTGCAAATATCGCAGGTGTTTACCTCAAGCTAAATATGAAAAATATTAATCACCCTGTAGCAAAAGCATTTACACTCTCCTACAACACACACTCGTTGCCCGCATGAGAAGTATTGACATGTATACAGATGTAGGAATGTATTTTCATTTCATGGAAATTGTTGCACGTTCAACAGAATAATTAAAAATCATGCGCCATCATTAAGAGATGAACGTGAGATTTGGCCACACGAGGAAAGTATCTCAGCTCAGCCCAACTCGTGTCGCCGCAATGGGGCAGTTTCACTTTTATTTGGCCAGTTGCTGCGAGTGCCCGAAATGTGTCTTGAAACAAGTTTGTTTATTTGTTTATTCATTTGCTCATTTGTTCATGTAATGCAAATGAAAGTGTTCTCTCTGCTAAATGCTATTAAAATTAGCTAAAAGCCCTGCGTGCCTTGGCACAACTGTAAAAAGGAAAGTGCTACAGCTGGACAGTTGGGTAGTTTGTTCAGTTTGTTGGGTCGCTGTAAAGGGTTCTAACTCTATGGCTGTTTGTCTTTGTAAATTACAATTTACACTGGGGCTTGGCATTAAAACAAGCTTCCAAGAATGTATTTTTATTACAAAGAGCAGAGGAAACAGCCTCTATAAATTTAATCATATTTTTAGTTACAATAAAACACTCTACCCTACATCCTAACTCAGTCTCAGTGTTGCGTGTGTATACTAGGTGTTAATAGATTCCAAAAATTAAGCACATATCATCTTCTAAACGAGCGCTCACTACCACAGCATGCTCATTACTTTTTTAAACAAAAAAACGAAAATTAAATGAAATGAAATTGAATTTCATGGCTGTCATTTTTTCCAACATTTCGGGTTCGCTTATTACGCAGACGAGCAGCAAGTGGCCATTAAAACGAGTCAACAAGTTTTCGTTGGGCCTATTAAAATGTGGCGGGTTCTTAGAACTCTTTCACACACACACACACCCGTACACACACGTAGGAGCAGGTTTTCCGCATTGTTATATGCTTTGGGGAGGGGAAGTGGGAGGTGGGGAGTATGTCTAATTAAAGAGCATGTCCGGTATGCGCCCACAGTTTGACTTAAGTTCAACTCTGCCGTCTCGGATCTTTTATATAGTTTGTCGTAAAACAAAAGTGTTGATGTTAAAGTCTTTTTCTGTATTTCCCATAAAATTGGGAATTTTTCTGGCTCTATATAAGAGGAGCGAGCATCTCATGTGTTAATATCGGGCCAAAGGCCGAAACGATTCAAATTTGTTGCCCATCGTAAAGCAATCTAATATACAACAATCTAATATTGTGCCACATTTCTCCCACTCTCTCGTGCAACAAATTTATGAGGCAGTGTGATTGATGAACTGCCTGGATTGAAGGAGTGTCAAGTCGAGTCGTGTCGTGTCGAGTCGAGTCGAGTCGAGGGCTCTGAGGGTTGGCAATTTGCCATATTAAAAAGGAATTTATTTTGGCATTTTTAATGCAATTTATTAACGCCAAGCAAATTGGCTTTAAATTGATTTTTTTGCCATAATTAATTGCATAAATAAATTTACTGACTGGCTGACATTCGGCCAAGTGAAGTTGTCAGGCTCCATTAGAACATTGTGCATGTGTTATGCAATCTGTGACATTTAGAATATCGTATTAAGTTCGGTTTGTTCATTGTTTAATTTATAATCAGAAAAATCGACTGTCCAATGGCAAATGGCAGCACATTTATTTTGCATTCATTGTGTGTCTCTATAAATGAATGTTTAATTGAATGTTCATAATGCTTAAAGCTATGCCACAGCCAGCTCTACAGCTGCAGCAGGGGCATGGGGCATGCCACAGTAGAGGCACTTGAGGGCAATGGAGTCAAGTATGCAAACAATGCAGCAGCGGCAAAGGCTACGAAATTTCCACAAGCTCCAGCAGGATGCGGATGACAAAGAAAGCAGACGCCAGCAGGATAACCTGGCCAGAGCCCGCCTGAACCTGGAACGTGGCTGATGACACGGACTTCAATAATGAGAGACACATTGTGGGTGTGTGTGTGTGTTTGTTGTTGTGGTTGTGCTTGTGCTTGTATTGCGGCTGTCATTTGGGGGCGTCTGTGCATGAAAGCCAACGACGTTGCCACTCTCTTTGTTGCCACATAAAAATGCTAAAGCTCTGTGTCTGTGGGAATCTGCTGTCGTTGGCCACTCGAGGCAGAGGCACTGAGGCTGAGGCACGCACCTTGCAGCACGTCTTTGGCCCTTACCCCTTACCACGGCTCTCTGTGTATGCGCTGCTCCTGTTTTGCCCCACGTTGCATAAATTAGATGCCATGGATGCCACGCCTCCAGCAGCCACTGCATTTGCTACCATTTTTTTGCGACTCAATTTGCTGGCTTTATTGTTTGCGCTGTTAAATTATTTATTTATGCAAATTGAAGCAGTTAAATCAAAGCAGTCACAGTCAAGGCACAAAAAGAGCAGCTGCCGCTGTCACAATACCCCCCTCCCCCTCCCCTTACCCAAGCCACTGGGGGCCAATTTATCGTTGCATACTTTTATGGGCAGTGCAAAAGTTCTGATGTCTCAATTGTCGCGTTGCCAATTTGCCAGGTGATTTACATACCTGTAAAAGAGGAAGAGAAGAGCGAATTAGTGTCAGGGATAGAGATGGCTAGTATTGTGTATTGTTTAATGTTTATTCTGTGTTATGTTGATTGTTTATGCAGAGTCATTAGCTGACATTAAGCCGCCACTCGAGCGGGTGTGATACATAGTAGTATAGCTTGACAAAACTGAAATGTAAATCATGCCGACAGCAGCTAACAAAAACGACACCGTACAAAGTAGAAAACAAGAGTCAAGTCCACGAATTTGGGTCAGCAACAAACAACAAGAATTCAAGTTAAACGTGTGTCAGAGCAACAACAACAGCAACAGCAACAAGTACGTCATGCAGGGTATGCACATTGTTTAATTGAACTGATTTAAACAACATACAAAAATATTTATTCATCACACACTGAGGGGGAACTTTTGAGAGCCGAGAATTCACAAATGTTTCTCTGTTGCTCACTGCTTTTGTTTTGTGGAGTATAAACAATACTGAGTTCTGTTTATAAAAGAGAAAGTATCTAGGATTCGGGTTCATTAACTATGCCCTAACCAGAGAGACAGATCGACAGTGCTGTCGAAAAGTAACTGTGCCTCGCCACATCTCTTTTTCATTTATGGCTTGGCTTGGCTTGCTTACTTTATTTACCTCTTCTATATACAATAGAAATTAATTTCATTCAAGAAACGATACAACAGCAGCTCAAGCTCAAGCTCAGCTCAGCTCAGGTCGTTTTGCCGTTTGCCATTTGGGCAGAAGTCCCAAACTGAAATCGAACTTCGTTCACAACTCGTTTATGTTGATAAATATTTTTGGGAGAAGACTGAGAGATAGCGATCGAGAGAAAGACAGAGAGGCATTCGCATATTTTTTCACATAAAAGAATCTCTCGATACAATCGCTGAGATTTTGCTCGAGGGTCAATTGCAGCTGGCGATTGAATTAATTTATGGGCTTTCAACTGGAATTTTTCGGATATTCCATTTCTATTGGCAATTTTTTGGTTGGATATTTTTTGAAGTCGCAACGCCGTTGGCTTAATTATGGCCAACATAACTGTTAAACTTCTTTTTTTTCTCGGCCCGATTCGAGCACAAGCATTATTAGTTTGACAGCTAATAAGCAGCAAATAATTGGCCAAAAAATCGAAAAAGAGAAAAAATGAAATTACACTAAACAAACAGTCGAATGCAGGCAGATATCTGTAGTGGTAGTATGGTAGATGTTGTGGTTGACACCTTGACCGCGTTGGCTCATTGAATTCCACAGCCAATTGGTGCCTGAGTGTGACTCTAGCTGGCCTTATTAGCTATTACACGCGCGTTGCCACTTAAATCGAATTAAATTATATTTCCCCCCATTAAGTGGTTTTTGTTTAGAGCCAAAAGGGTTTTTTATGGGCCAGGCCATTAGCGGCAGTACGCCTGAGTGGGAATTGATATCCTTGCGGCTCGTAAAATCGTTTAAGACTAATGCAAATTGCAGCGTTGCACCATGCCTGATAACTGGCATTACGTATACGACAGGTCGGCCCATAAATCGCATGCTAAATGGGAAACGGCATCTGTAGCTGAATCTGAATCTGCATTAAGATCTGTGTCGCAGTGCCCCATTAGCCCAGGCCCGAGTTAGCGAGTTGCACACTTTTTCTTTCTATTGCCCAGACACTTTCTTTGGCTATTGAACTTAAAAGCATCTGCAGCAGCAGCAGCAGTAGCAACAAACCAGATCGCCGCCCCGAAACAAACAACGAGGCGGCAGTGGCAACAATTTGGGTTAGAGAAATTTGCGCCCCGCGACACACTTAGCGGCCGCAGTCAAGTTCTTGTGGCAGGTACCAATACACACACTCAAATACAAATAAAAATTTAGCTGAAGTTGGTTCTATGCCACGCTTTAACCTTGGCTATTTGCTATCGTCTGCCACTTGGGCGTAATGCGCGGCAAGTGTCGCTTAGCGAGTTACTCGTAATGTGCTTAGTTGCGCTTACTTTCTTTGCAGCAGCTACCGCAGTAGCTACCGCAGCAGCAGCAGCAACAGTTGCCACTTGGCCAACAACTAGAATGGGCAACAACAATGCGCTAATGCTGCACATAAACCGATTTACTCAATTATAACTTTAAAATCACACAAGAGACACGGGGCCACTATTTTGGCTTTTGTGTGTTTTGTGTGTCTTGTGTTGTGGGTGTCGAACAATGAGAAGAAAACACTAAGAAAAATATAAAAAAAAATACCCACAACTCTTTCAAGGTTTGCAACTATTTATTACTATATATTTATTTGTGTGTTTATTTATTGAAAAATTCCAGCGGCCGTCATCGTTTAATTTGCCAATCTGTTATCGCCGCAGACACAATTGAATTGTGGCCAAAATACAATACAGACTGCTTGAACATGCATCAACCACTTGTCGGAGCACTACTGTGTATATCTGCAGTCGATAGATACATTTGGCAGATACATAGATACGTTTAGTGCAGCGTCTTTTCACTCAATTAGCACAGCATATGATTTGCATAATCTCGCTGTCGGATTTAATTGCGGCCCGTCTAACGGGACGGAGCTCGTGACCAGCCTATTATTATATAATTTGTCAGGTTCTCAGTCACAGGCTCCTTGAGGTGCTGATGTCAGCCCCTGATGCTGATGGTGTGTGCCCTCATCATCATAACTTAAAATAGCAGAAGACTCGCCAAAGTCAATTAAGTATTTTAAATTCTGTATACTCGTATTTTATTTGATGGCATGGCATGGCATGGTATGGTATTCTCCTCCTCAGTGGCTTTGGATCATGCTTTCTAAGAAACAAGAAGTAGCAGAGATACGCGCAAATTATAATAAATTAACATAAAGTCAAAGAACCACAAAACAGCGACCAACATCATAATTTTATTTTGTTACTTTTTGGCGTGTTCGTTGCGTTCGTTCTTGTCGAGTATTATTTTCTGGCCTCGGCTGCAATCGCTTTTAATTGTTATGATAATTTCAGCGAGAGTCGCAAAGGAAGCCCAACAATGTCTCAGCCTCACTCTCTGTAACTTGGCCACAAAAGAAAGGCCAAGACACTAACTCAGCCTTGGCATGCAAAACGTAAAACATAAAATCTCGAAACGAAAAGAAAAGAACCACAGATGAGAAAAGACCATCAAAATGTATCGCTATCTATAGATAGATGATGAAAGCATTTATAGAAAGTCACCAAATGGTCATTGGCATCGCTATCAGTGACAGATATCAGCAGCGAGTATCAGCTCATTAAAATTCCTTAGCCCGCACGCGTGGCATCGCAGATCAAGTATACGCAGTGTGGCACTGCAATTGCCGCGGCAACCACAATAACCACAGTGCTACCTTTGATTGCCTCGAGTGGCACACACACACACAGAATCTAACAGGAATCATTTTAATTAAAAATCTGCAGCAGCTGTGCAAAATAAAAATAAAGAGAAAACCACAAAACGATGGATGTGGAAGAAGTCGATAAAGCTGAAACTTCTACTAGCATTTGCCATGTTCTCGTTTTGTTGGCTCATCAATAAATCTGTAAAGCTGCGCTCTCCACAGACGCAGACAGAGGCAAAGCAAAAAGCAAAACTAAAACCCCAAAATTTGTCTATAAATCACACACATTTCCGTGCAACATTGCCAAGGGACAGTTTGGGATAAAGTGCAACAGCAACCCCCATAATGCCCCAAACACCTGCTGCTGTTGCTGCTGCTGCTGTCGCTGGTCCTTGTCCTTGTCCTGGACAGCTGCCAATGAAATCTCTGGCCAAACCAAATAACACTCAAAGTCATTTCGATTTCGGACAGGCTGCCCGGCATACGGCAAAAAAAAATAGCAAAAGAGGTGGAGAGAAAGGAAGCAGAGAGAGAGGAAAAAAGAGAAACGAACTACGGTCACATATTGCGGCATTTTATTTGCATTTTTATTTTTTTATTGGCCCTCAGACTATGCTGTATGAGCAACTACTCCAACTCCACCTCCAACTGCGATTCCGACTCTGACTCCGACTCTAACTACGTACTATAAATATATCGCTTTGGCTTTTATTTCGCTTTTTTGCCATAGTTTGTATTATTTATGGCCAACTAAAAGCTTTTACATGCGAGCAATTTTAGTTTTTACGAGTATGACAAACGCCGCTCCACAGGACACCAACTGTCCCTGCCCCTGCCCCTGCCCCTCCTCCTTCAGTAGATGCTGCAACCCGAGTGTGAGGCATAAATTCTAATTAGAATTGCACTCGAAAGTTTTTAGCCAGGACACGGCTGCACGGCTGCAGTCCGTGACTCGGCCAAGTGCCCGGCAAATGGTCTTTCATAAATTAAATGGTCAGGAAAAACTATTTTCCACAAAGGGCGCAAACAGTGCGAGGAGTGGTAGGTAGGAGGAGTGGGAGTAGGAGCTGGAGGTAAGGCGCGTGGCTCTTACGCTGTGCAACAGCCCGCGGCGTCTCGCTTCGGCTTCGGGTCACCAATTGTGTATGAATGAATGAATGAGTGAGTAAATGAATGAATGAATGTTTTGCAATTTGCGCCAACAGCTGCAGCAGCCACCGAGTTGAGCGGTTTTTATGAATGAATAACTTTGAGCATTAACTGCCTTGCCCCCCAATCCCCTCCGCCAGCACCGTCTGCCGTTTTAACGCCTGGTTGGGTTTTTGTTTAATTTTTGTAAAACAATAAATTTTTATTAATGGCTAGCCATAAACAATGCATCATTGAAATCTGCCCTTAAGTTTTTGCTGACAAATACAAGTTTCCTGCAGTTCAAAGATTTATTTAAATTACTCTAATTTTTTGCTCAATATTTCAATCATCATTTAAGCCCTTATTAGGTTATGCCCTAGCAAACATCTCAGTCAACCCACAGAGGCTGCAATCGTAATAACTTGTTAAGCAAACGAATCATTTGTGAAACTAGTTTAAATAAATTACGTAGCATTAGCACAAGTGCATATCATGGCATTCAATTGCACTTGAACTATAGACACAAATCGAGACTTATAAATTCAATAAACTAATTGTAATATAACTAAAATTTACAAATTTAACACTATATGTTAACAAACTTTTGTTGAGAAAGTAGAATTAGAAAAAAAAAACAGAATGTGAAAATTATATCAATTCGCATCATCATAAAAAATTGTTGAGCAAAATTTGCAATTAATTAAGATAAAAATGAATAAAATATAAATATTTATAGAAATAGAAATTTCTTAAACAGTTAAGAAAGTTTAAACTTATAAGCTAAATGCTTAAAGTTAAACTGGTTTAGTTTTATAAATCGAAATATTTTTTGATATAAATGCAAAAGAATTTTTAATTGAAGACTTTGACAAAGAAAAATTTATTTAATAATAAATTGTGGTTTAATAGTTGTTTAGTTATTTCAAAAAATCTGATATTTTTCCGTTTAAATCCTGTGAACATTTCTATTTTTTATTTATTTATTTTCTGAAATATTGATGCAAACTAATTATCAGTTCATTTTGAAAGCGAATTCTAAATGCACAACTCTCAACTTTTCTTTTATAACTCAAAGGACACTGGGAACTCACCTTTATCACTCAAGAAACAGCACGAATCAATTTTTGAAAAGAACTTTGTTGAATTCTGTTTCAACACTTTGCCACTTTTGCTGCAGTTTTTGTTTTTTGTTAATATATTTATTAATATTTTGTAAGTTTCGTTTTTCACTTGTTCGCACAGTTTATTTTCAAATATACTTTTAATCCTTTTGCTTCAAAATATGTCACGCACTGAGTTTTCAGTATTGTTAGTTTTTTAACTTTTTTTAAATTAAATTATAATTCACATTTAGTATTTCTTTTAATATTCTTTTTAGTTTTTTTGCAGAAAAATAATCCACTGTGTGAAAAGTTCGTTAGCTTCGTGGAGTTAAAATTGTCTAGAATAATTTTTGGACAATTTGACGTGAAGCTGCTGCAGATGACAACGATACCAACTCGGGTTCTAGGTTGGTCGTTGGGTTGCTGGGTTTGCTGGGTTGCTGGGCTGCTGGGCTGCTAACGGCTGGCGGATGGCGGCTGGCTTGGCTGTTGGGCTCTGTTGGGGCACCACCAAGATACAACCGCTTCATAAAATTCAAAGAGACTCGGACCCAATACTTCTCAGCGCTTATTTATATAGCCTACGTCGGTGAAAATCAAACGAAACGAGCGAACGAAACATCGCGACAGAGACAACGGCAGTGCCAGCGTCAACTGCAACTGCGACGCTAACGGCAGCAGCAGCAGCAGCAGCAGCACCAGCGACAGCAAGCGAACATGCCAAGTGAATACGCCGAGAGGTGAGCATGAGCGTCAGTCGCAAAAGAGAACTTCACACACAGACAACACAGTCAACAGCGACGTCGCGTCGGCGTCAGCGTCGACAGCGACAGCACAGCAACAGCGGCAGCGACACGTGAACGCATACACACACACGCATAGACACAGACACAAGCAAGCAAACAGACTCAAATGCTCAGCACTTCAGACCACAACTTGCTCATCATTTTTGATCTCGCATTAAGCGCACAGTGGGCATCGATTCTAGTAATTGAAATAAGTACAATAATAAATCAAAATTCGTAATTTACCATACGTGAATCGACATAAAAGAGGAAACCAAAGATAAATATCATTTAAAAAAGAGCTTTAGTAAATGAAAGTTTACGGTTAGCACAAAATGAGATTTAAGGTATGAGTAGAATAGAACTAAAAAACCGCAGACATACATACATATGTATGTAGATGACTCTAACTTTGTTCTAGTCTTAAAAACTGTGGAATATTTCATCACTTTCACCACTGTACTCTGTGGAAATGCATTGAGAACTTGCAGCCACTGTGCGATGCCGCTGCTGGCGCATACGCCGACTGCACTGTGGTCAATGAATAAGCGCTGGCATTTTCAATGCATTGCAAGAATTCCCCACGGTTAAGCACAGAATTATTTCGCAGAAGCATTGCCAGCAAGTTGGCAGTCCCCAGCATAACGCTGACAGCGCTGCTGCTGCGACGCGCCGCCAGCACCAGAGAGCACAAGCCGGCATTGTTGACTGAGACTGAGACTGTGACTGAGACTAAAGCGGAGACTGAGACTGCGGCTGAGACTGTGGCTGTGACTGAGGCTGAGACGCATGTAACTTTGGCCAACAAGCTTGCAGCTCGGCGCTCTCTCACACTCTCTCTCTGCGCGCGCTACGCTCTTTGGCCAATGTTCGTGTTGGCGGCGATGGTGGCAAGTTCTTGGCCATGGCCAAGACGCCGAAGAAGAATTCGCGCTGCTATTGCTGCTGTTGCTGTGGCTCTGGCTGCTGCTGCTGTGCTGCTGCTGTTGCTACTCATGATGATGTTGATTGATATGGAGATGATGATGACGGTATATGCTGATGCTGCTGCTGCTGCTGTTGCTGCTGCTGCCTGCAGAATCTTAAGCTCAGAAAAGTCAGTCAGTCAGTTGGCCATTAAGCGGCGCTTTGCGGTTTTCTGTTCAGCTGCAGACTAAATATATATGTACATATCTACATGTGTATAAATATGTTTGTAATTTGTTTTTTTTTTTTTTTGTTCTGCTGCTTCTTTCTCTAGTTCTTGTACAGGCGTTGGTCAGGCGGCGTTGTTTTCTAATTAAGCAGCACTCGTTGCTGGCCGATTTGGACACATCACATCGCACGCACTGAACGACAAAAAAAATATAGAAAAATATATATATATATTCATACATATATATAGACGTATTCTTGTATATGGTAAGAGAAGAGCCAACCGGTTTAGCCCACGTCCCCTTCAGCACTTTTGGGGAGTACTATTATGAGTACGGGTATACGGGCATGGGTACGGGTACGGGTACGGGTATTGTGTGCTCGACTCCAAGCTGATTATTGACCTTTCTTGTAGCTAGCTAAACAGCCTAAAGAACAAAACTAAGAACAGACACAATCGGCCTGTCAGGCAGCCGGACTTTTATTTACCACGCGGACTTTTGCTTAATTGTTTGCCAAATTCTTTTCGACGCCTTTTGTTTGATTTAATTAATTATTTAATTACACTTCAAGTTGGCAATTTTGCGGATTTTTGCACTTGACTTTGACTCTGGGTCCGAGTCTGACTCTGACTCTGACTTTGTTCGTTTTGCTCCAAAGACATTAACGAAGACGTCGCGCGCGCGCTCTCCATGCCTCACACACCGTGTCTCATTACTGGCACTGGCGACGGCGTGGCAGGAACAAAGCAAACTTGCAACACACCAGCACCAACAGCAACAACAGCAGCAGCAACAACACGAACAAGAACAACAACAGCTAAGTACGCGACTTACACACTTTAAAATTGTGCTGAACGGAGCTGAAAACACGTCCGTTATACGACGCGCACGCTTCGCTAATGAACTGAACATTTCCGCTTTTTGCCGGCATCCTTTATGGGTCCTTATCCCGCTCGGTGGATGCTGCCAGCGCCAATGCAATGCGCCGGCGCGCGTCAAACATTTGAGCGTATAATTTGTTGCAGCATAGAAGAACGCGGCAGGCGAAGCAGAAGAGGCAGCAGCAGCAACGGCAACGGCAGCAACAGCCAACCCACCCGCAGCCTCCTAACCGTTCCCACTACTCTGTTCCCACTTGCCTGTTCCCTCTGCGCTCTGCGCTCTGTTCTCAGTCTCACACTCTCGCTTTGCCCACTGCCAATTGTAGTGATTGCCGGCTACGTGTTGCCGGCATTTGTCGCTTGTCGTTCTTCCTTTGTGTATGCGTGTGTTTGTGTGTGTATTTATGTCGTTTCTCTGTTTCTCTGTTCTCCTTGCAATATACATGTACATACACATATATATTTTTTTGGTCTTTTTCGCTTTATACGTGCAAATTTAATGGCAACAATTGGTGCGAAATACCGGACATGCAAAAGCGAGCACTGAATGAACGACATCAGCAACAGCTACACTGCAAACAATAACGCCACACTTTCATCAACAGCATTATACATTATTTGACCAACACATATTTACACCACTTGATCCTTATTTGTTAACCTAGTATCAGTTTGGAAATTTGACTCTTGCATTTACTTTTCTTTCGGTGTAGAACAAACGACAGCAGTTCGATCTGGCTTGGTGTGTGTGTGTGTGTGTGTTTGAGGGGCTTTAGGACTGCCCTCAGCCCTGTCCCTACTTCATCCTCTTGCTTTGCCAAGTATTTCTAGTGTTTTGTTATGCTTGGCCCCTGAATTGAGTAGCAGAGGTTTTCACTGGGAAACAAGCTCCAATTGCTAGGTGAGAAGAAGCACTCAAATGTTGAGGACTCCACTTGCAATCTGGCTTATTGATAAACTAGTTGGCTATAATCAATTGAAAGCATTTCAAATGCAGATGGAATTAGCAAGAAATTCTATATTTCAGATTGTGCTTAAGCCAGGTTTTAAATTTGTAGAGGAACTTGGTAAAAAAATTTAAAGAACAGAAATTTGGGTAAAATATATAAGAAAATATGTTATAGTTTTTATTTAAGATTAACTTATAAGATATATAACTTAAAATAAATAAATAGTTACAGTCTTATGAAACTTAAATAAAACGGATTGAATGTTCTATAACTATAGAAAATATTGTTTAAAATTTGTCAAGTATTTCCAAATAAGAAAACTTTTTATTTAGACTTGCAATACTTTTATTTGGGTTACTTCTTTATATAATCGCTATAAATAAATGAATATAATAAAATTGACTAAACAATTCTGATTAAATTCTGATTAAACAATTGCAGAGTTAACAATAGTTTCTTTTATCTATCTTTAAACACAATTTTCAGGCGCTTTTATGTGCTTTAGGAACCGTTTGCAGTTTGAAAATCACTTGAACAGTTACTCAGCTGATTGACTGCTCAAATTATGTACCCTGTCTGTCCCTGTTTGATGATGACGACGATGATAATGACGATGAAGATGATGATGATGATGATGAACATTATCATTGTCAGCTGTGTGCCACTCCTGTTGGCCATCTATCGCAACCAACTGGCCAACTGAGCAGAGACAAAGGCCTGGCCAGCTAAATAAATAGCCAAATAGAAGTACTATACATGCAAGCCAAGCGACAATATTTTGCAGGTACCAATCTAGAGGGAGAGGGAGACACATAAAAAGAGAGAGAGGGGGTAGAACGTCGAGTGATTTTCATTGTGTGATGTGACAGGTGTCACCGCGTGTCGACGGTGGGCGGACATGAAACGTGCACGAGGATGCGCACGAATATGTATGTGCAGGAACAGGAACAACAACAGCAGCAGCAGCAACAACAGCAACAACATTTGTGGCGTGTGGCAATGTCAGGCAATGGACGATTCAAGCAGCGGCGATTCAAGCATCATGACCAATTAGCCTTGTTAGTGAGAGATAAACTATGGGTACGGCAATGGGCCAGTTGTGCTAACGGCATCTGGCAGGTATGTATCTGTATCTACCTCTACCTAAGGCTCTCTCTCCGTCTGTCTGTCTGTCTGTGTCTGTGGCTCCTCGTCTCTCTGTGCCACATGACAATGACAGTCCTGGCACGCCTGAGTTCAATTGATTTAACATGAAAGTGTATGGCTCGGTAAATTGATTTTTGTTGAAATTCTTAACTTTTGGCGTACTACTACTTGAAGTCGCCAACAACAACGCGGACAACAGCAACAACAACAGCAACAGCAACATTAGCAACAACATCGGCAGCAACAACGCAGTCATCAAAGTTTTATGCTGTTGCCAAGCATCGGAGAATGTGGAGGGGGGATACAGGATGTGTATATGTTTTTGTGTCCTGCATCTATATTTGTATCTGTATCTTTTATTTGTATCTGTAGCTGACCGTAACGAATTGCGCTTGTCCTGAGTTGCTCTAGTTGTTGTTGGTGTTGTTGGTGTCATGCTTGTTGTAGTTGTTATTTGTCAAAAGTATCTGTAGCGAGTCACCCGTCTATTTGCCAAGTTTCTTGTTGCTGTTGTCGTTTTGCAACCCTCGCAAAAACTGTGAGGGTGATGACTGATGATGCTCTGGTATCTACTACCATGTCCCACATCCCACATCCACATCCGTCTCCATCTCTTTGGCCTTTGGTCTCTACCTCCGCCTTCGCCTTCGCCTTCCACTCCCACTCCCACTGTCACTGTCGCTGTCTACAGCTTCGATGCGACGCCTGCAACATTTCGCGAAGTTGCTGGAAAACCTTTTTTGTTGTCTACTTTTCGGGCACTTTTAAAGTTCATTTGCACGAAGTGCCACCACCCTCTGCTGCCCGCCATGCAGTCGTCTGCTTTTCGCAAATTAAATAATAGGCTTATGGTGGCTTAGTGTCGCAATTGTTGTTGCTGTTGTTGTGGGTATTGTTGCTGTTACAGCACGTTTAGCATGCCACAAAGTTAAATTTTTTTCTAATATTTATTGCCAGGCCATTCATGCGCCTTTAATGTGCCCCAGACAAGCGCCACAGCCCGTGCATAACAAAAGGCTTCTCTTCGTCGTCGTGGTCTCTAAACCACGCAACAACAACAACAATAACAGCAACAACAACAATCGCAACAACCAGAACAACAACATCAAGAACAACATCTAACTATCCTACGCCGGCTGCATCGCTTATGAGTTAGTTAGCTTCTAGCTGTAACCAACTGGGAATCATGCGAAAATGCAATTAGTCTTCAATGACCAACAGTTAGGAATAGCTCCTAAGTGGGCCTATAACAATTTCAGCAAATTAATTCAACTACATAATTATTTCACAAAGAAATGGCTAGAGCTTCAAACTGCTGACAAGCATTATCAAATTAGCATTAATTAATAATTTATGTTGTGCAAAATAAACAAAACTTTGAGATTTATACACGAGATGAAAATAAAAATCACTTTATATTATTTGTAACTGTTGTAAAATGTAATGAATGAAATTTCATAAATTAATAAATTATATAGACATGAGATTCCCAAGAGAAAAGCAAATAGAATTACAACGTTTATCTCTAGAATAATCTCTTAGATCTAGTATACTGTTAATGCCACTAAGTGTTTACATGTCAAATTAATCTACTTAGTAATAGTATTATAAATATTTATAGAATTTTAATTGAATTATTAGCATATGTGTTAACATATGTACATATAATAAGAAATTAAAGAAGAAATTAAAGAAGAATAATCCATTACATACTCAGAAAGTAGATAATCTCAGAATACTTACAAGAAAACTGCATGTAGATAAATCTCAGACCACGCTTATAGTACTGCTTAGATATTTGTACCTTCCATTTCCACAGCTTATACCCATACTTATAAATTAAATATTGTTAAGAATCTATTTTTATATAGTATTTATTTACACTATTAATAAACTCATAATAATAAAATTTCTTTTATAACTTTATTTGCCTGAGAATGAAAAAGAACTGAACAGAACATAGTCTGAAAAGCTCTTCAATTTTTCAACCGCTTTATATTGAGAGCTCAAAGAATTTCCAAGTTTTCTTTATATACTTGTGCTTAGATGAATCTAATTTATGCGACTGCATTCCTAACTTTATTGTTATAAATCGAATCATTCAACTTGAACTCAAGCTGAAATCTATCTTCTTTTTCTTTGTACTGTTTTACGGTTAACATCGATACTCGTACTACGTATTATCATTCATAAATCATTTTGTTATGGTTATGTGGTTGGAAAAGCGATTTTCCAGTAGTAAAATTTGAAGCTACAACCACTTGTGCCACAAATGTTGCAAATTTCTCACACGTTCGGGCGACGGGACAAGTTTTGCTTTGGTTTGGCGCCTTGAATGTGCTACGAATTAGCAAAACAGATCTGATAAGCATAATAACAACAACTATAGCAACAACTACAACAATTCTTGGCAATTGCAATGCAAAGTGCATATAAAACAGGCGCCCAGTCAGTTTTTTAATGAATGGCTGGGCTCTAAAGTTGGTTCCACTGGAGAAGCTTAAGAGTCTAAAGGATTTGATGGGGGTGATTTCGCTGGACTGGTAACAGTCACTCATACATATGCATATCTATATCTCTATAAGGGGTTATACATATAGTATAATTATGCATAAAGTGGCGCCTGCTTGAAATGAAAATCGAAAACAGAACACAACTTGGGCTACTCATTGCACTAGATTTATGTCTGAGTTGAAGTCGTTAAAATGGCACCACGCCTTGCAATAAATTAGTGAAACGGCAAATAAGATTTTAACTATAGTATACAGATTTTATGTATTTTAGTTTAACAAATTAAAAGAGACCCATTCTCAGCTCAGCTCAACGCGTTTACTGCTACTTAAGTCCCAAAATGTCTAACAGCAGCAGCACCAGCAGCAGCATTAGCGACAGCCTCAACTGGAATTAGCATCTTTGATTTGAAAATATGTTGGAAATCTTTGACCCAATTAGTCCGGAGTGAGTAACTCATAAAAACCAGACAAGCTGCGATTGCCTGATGATAACAGCAACGGACGGACCCTTAGCGGCATCTGCTTTCTCCCCATAATAAAAGCCCAAAAGAACACAACACTTGGGATATACTTGCTTAAGTATCGTACAAGTATGTGAGTGTGTGACTGTGTGTGTGGTCCCTCTGTAAGTGTGTGTGTGTGTTTGGAATTGGAACACACACTCCTAACTGGACAGCGACATAATTGCACTCGTGTATTGAAGTTTGTTTAGTTGTTATTTTTGCTCGTCTGCCTGTCTGACTGTCTATCTGTTTGTATATCTATCTGTTTGTTTATTTGTTGCCCTACGTTCCTGTACTTAGTACACTGAGAAAAACAGGTCATCCTTTATTGAGTAATAGTAATTATAGTAATAGTGTTATTACTTCATAATGTGGAGTCATTTATTTTATAAATATTTTTTTAAAAGTATAAAAACTTTTTTAATTGTAAATTGCTTATTTTCTATATGTTCTATATTCAATTTTTAGTTTATTTATTTTTTTATATATTTCTATTTATATGTAATCTAATTTCTATTTCCACAATATTTGAAGTTTTTGTATGCTTTATTTTTACCAGGGAAATAAATAATCTCGTTTCGAAACAACTGACATCAATCAATCCCATATCTAACTATAATTCCACATTAATTAATTTGTTTTCCCAGTGTACAAAGTGTACACTCAGAATCGAATGCTGTAATAAGTTTGCTTTATTTGCCAACGTGGCCCGAGGGGGATGACAAGTAGAACAATCAGAGTTAAAACTGCGGAAATCGCTAGAGCAAATACAAGAGAGAAGAGAACTATAAATAAAGCAACGCATAGAAAGGAATCAAATCAAGATAGCGAATAAGAGAGTTGGAATTGAGAAATAAAGGCAAGCACAACATCAAAATTCTATTTTGATAATCTCAAATAAAATTCTCACGCTGTTTACACGGCTCGTTGACTCTTTGCCTCAGATGCAGGCAGCCAGATATGACCACGAGGTGTTAGGGCATCAAAAAGCTGCCAAAAATAATAATAATAAAAAATAATAATGGCAAAATATAAAAAAGAGAAAAAATTAATAACCCAAACGAAGGCAGAGCAAAATGGCGCTAAGGCACGTACAAGCGACAAATGTTGCTTGTAATGAAAGGCAGCAACAGAGCAGAGCAACAACAACGACAGCAGCAACATGTGAGGGTCAAATGCAAATTGCAACATATATGTGACAAGTATGACATGTTTATGGCCATATTGTCTGGATCAATGGCTTATGGGTGGAGTGTAATAAGCACTATAATTAGCATATGGTCACTCTATTATAACTGCATTTCAGGGTCAAGTTTGTGGCCCAAAAGCCGTTTCGATTCAGCGGGACTATAACTGTAAACGATTGTTGCCTGTCTCCAATTGATGATTGATGATCGATTGATGATTGTCGCGTGTATATTGTCTGTCCATAAAATTTCTATGAAACTTGTAAACTTTTTCACTTGGCCCCTTTCGTTTTCGTCCAAATAAACACGCCGCTGCATAGCATTTTGTATAATTTTTCAAACCATTGTTTAACGATTTAACACATTTTGATCGTTTATTACTTTTTTGGTAGTATTTTGTGTTTATTTGTTGCTGGCTCCCAAGCCCCTATGCTAATTCAACTTGTCTATTTGCACAACAATTAGAAGTTATTTAGCTAGCTCATTGTCTTATTTTGGCAACTTTTTAAGCACTTGCATTGCGCATGAATTTAAATTTTATGCAAACATTTGTCAATTGCCAACAGAAATAACTCTGGGAACAACAACAACAACAGCTACATCAGCTATTTATACTATCTACTTGTACTTGCATAAAAAACTCACTCGCAATTGCCGTGAAAAGTTTGATTATTGTGGCCCCTCTCACGCCCCGTTCCCCATCGCCTGAAGTAAATAATTTGGCAATTTGCATACCCGAACTTGCTCAAGGCCACAAACTCGTTTGCATTTTCAGGACCCACAGTAGTAGTACATATACGCATACTCAGCCTTTGCAGTTAATTAAATTTGCATTAATGTTTCAAACCCTAACGTCAGTTACCTGTAAATAAAAGTCAAAAATTGAAAATATAATTTACAGCGAGCTCACCAGGTTGAAGGTGGGTAAATAAAAATGTAAAGCATGAAATCACAGCCTCTCGCAGGAGTGAGTAAATACAGTACATAGTGGGTATAGTAAACTGAATGAGTACACTACCAAATGGTCAAAAAATGATATATGATATTGTCATACATATGATAAATAATATAAGCTTTAGAATCAGTTAGTATGATCAATAGTATGATCTATTTATACGAGCAATTATACGATCTGTTATTTGATCTATACAATAATTTATTATATAAGAATGATATATAATATAGTCTCGAGTATGATGTATATGATCTATAATATGATCTATAATATTATTTACAATATGACCTATCACATGACCTATTTTTTGACCTATTATATGATCTACAATAGAAACAATAGTATAATCATAATATGATCCATAGATAATTCTATATACATTCTAATTCCGAGTAAGTTATGAGACAATTTTCATTTAAATAGATTTAAATTTTATCCAAATTTGGTGAGTATACGCCAAACTTGTGTGCAATGGATCTCAAGTGTCTTATTTATGACTGAAAAGTAAAACTTGTCTTATCAGACAATGCAGCACATTATGTTTATCACTTTGTGGCTTTCCACAAAAAAGTTCAGCGCAAAGCAGCAATAAATAAAACAGGTCAAAAAGTTTTGAATCTGTTGCAAATCGCTGGCCCAAGCCACAATGCCCCAATGGCAGGGGCAAAACTCTTCTCCATACACGTATGAGCACGTCTGGCAGCATCAGCAGAGCGACAACAAACAAGCAACAGCAGCGGCGGCAGCAGCAATAATCATCACACTCACAAACAAAATCGCAACAACGACAATGCCAACAAATAAATTCAAACAATGTGCCGAACGAAATGTAAAGCATAAATATTTGCAAAAGGGCCCAGAGAATGAGAGAACTGGCGAACTGGTGAATCAGTGGAACTGGACAACTGTCAGCAAAGAGGTGAGGCAGAGAGGTGGCAGAGCAGCTGAGCTCCCGTCGCGACAGTCACGTTTCACTACACGCAGAACGCACACAGCGCAGATTGCGCATACGCCATGTTTACCATACATATTTACGCATATAAAAGCATAAAGCATATCACACATGTGGCAAGAGTCAGAGAAATGCTCTCGATAGCATCAGAGCCAACAAACCAAGCCAAACAAGCAAATCATCATCATCAGCATCGACATCGTCATCGGCATCGACATCATTATCAAGGCTGCCAGGATTGTGAGGGCAAACAGCGAAACATTTTCATGTCAGCGCAGGCGGGAATTGAATTTCTCGCCAAATGACTGGCGGCTATTTTTCAACTGCTTCATTTTTGGGCCATGCTATCCATATCTGCAGACTCTGCTCTACTATATAGCAGTATGCCATATCTCTCTCTCTCGAAAGTCTGGCTGTCTGTCTGCCACACAGTCTATGCTCTGTGGCAGTGTCTATGTTTGTCTGCCCCATCTATATACGCTGTACTTGTGGCATGTGGCGTGTGTCGTCTGTGTGTGTGCAACATAACATTTAATGCTTAAATTTTTGGCTTTTTCACGTTTACAGTCTGACGCGCCTCAAAGCCAGGCAGAGGCAGAGGCAAAGACAGTGAGGGGGCAGAGGCTGCAGCACACTTCACTACACTTGGCAGAGCCCATTAACAATTTTTGGGGCTGGCTAGGAACTGTCTACTGCTTGAGTGCGTCTGCGCTGCTGCTGTTGCTGCTGATGCTACTGCTGCCTGTGACAGCTTTTGTTAACAATAACTTTGGCCTGGCTTTAACAGTTCAAGTCAGCTTGGGCTGACTTATGATGCTGCATTCGCGCACTTTAATTGAAATTTCTGTTTCGCGCAAACAGCGACAAGTTGATTCGCCACTCGGTGCCGCATAACGAATTGGACATTAAATGCTACCGTTGGCCAAATTGCATCCAGCCAAAAGAAAAACATCTTGTGCAATTGGCGTTAACAAGCGCATTAGACTTGCCGGCCACTCAAGAGAGCTCAGCTCAGTCCAGCTCAGCCCAGCACTCGCCACTCTCCACTTTCCACTCGCCACTCAGCCCAGACTCTAGTCCAGCATCAGTCCGAGTCCGGTAGTCAAGTCGGTAGTCAGTCAGTGGCCAATTTGGCAAGGCTGTTTGGGGAATTGGCCAGAACGGCGCGGCGGTTAAGCTAAAGCAGAAAAGAAGTCTTAACAACTGCCATTGCAAATTACTTGGCTTTTGGTATAAATTGCTCATACGACGCGTTTGCCAACACAAGCACAAGCACAAGAAAAAGAATAAAAAATAATATGTTGCAACAAGCAGAGAGCAAACAAAAAACTGCGCTTCAACACGCACAGCAGCAGCTTCGCCCTCCCCCACCTTCAGCTGCTGCAGCTGCTCCAATTGCCATTGCGTGTGTGCGCTGACTGCGACTTTGGCTTGAACTTGCCACGCCTCGCCGCGTCTTGCCACAACTGGAGTCGAGTCAAGTCGACTCAACGCTGTTTGTAGTTTGCAAATTGTAACTAGATACAATTTGTAGCACAGTTTGTGTGCGTCGCTTTGTTTGCTGCTGCTGCTGCTACAGTCAGTGCCACAGAGACACTGCCACTGCCACTGCCACCGCGTTGACTTATTGCAGGAAGGAAAAACGCTGCCGGGCAACTCAATGCAGACGTCGTCGTTTCAGTCTCCCTCGTTTATTTGTGACTGTTGTTACTGCTGCTGCTGCTGTTGCTGTTGGAAGTTGCTGTTGTTGCTGCTGTTGCTGTGGCTTGTTGCCTGGTTGCACCCATAGTGCGTACTTGTACTCATATGTCTGCTGGCTGCCTCAGTCAATTCTGGTTCTTTCCTGGATCTACAATGTGCGTCTGCCCCTGCCCCAGCCTGCCCCATGCCCCATACTCTATGCCTCCTCTACTGTGGCGAATGCACCGCCAACGACTGTGATTTGTTGCATTTCTAATGCGCCTGTTTCACTTGCTCATGTTGCAATGTGGCACTGTTGCACTGTGGCACGTTGCACGCTGTACGCTGTGCGCTGCACTTGCCCATGTACGTACGACTCCGACTCCGACTCTATAGGGCCCCCTCCCACCCCCCACCCGCACAATACAAGTTGCGCCTCCGCCTGGCCAGTATTCATTTTCGTCGGGGGAATTTATGCTCGTTGGCTGTTTTGGTTTTCAATTTTTCAACACGCTGGCGAAAAGTGTTTCTTTTCTCTATTCTTGATTTTCTTTTCAGTGCTCAGATGGGATGGAGGATGGGGGTGGGGGAGGAACCGCATTGAATGCGTGCGTTTTCAATTACCCTCGAGCAGTTTGTTTGGATATGTGCAGAAAAGGGCAACCAAGTCAAGTCTGTATATGCCTGGGAAACTCTGTGGACGTTGGACGTTGAAGATGGGTATCTGTGCGGCATAGTGGTAATATAGCCGCAGGATCATATACAGTTAATTCCAAGCAAGCATATTGAAATTACGCCCAGTTTTAATTAAAATAATTTGATCTGTGTGGGCCTTTCCGGAATGGAAATTAAAGATGGAACTGTTAGAGTTACTTACTTACAGATCGTATCAGCCGCACATGATGAACTATGTGCAACAAGTGTGTTGCTTGATCGAATCACTGCTATTAATATTCCCTATGGCACCTGCTAGACAGACATAAAAATGGCAGTGAGTTCAAACAGGTTATTTCCTTTCATTCCTCGGCAACAAACAAACGTCAATTAGCCCAAGTGAATGCAAATTCAATTTACAATTCAATTAACTTTACAGCGAGCTGTCAACACATCTTCAACTTCAACATTAGCATCAACATCATTTTCATAGAGCTCGCTTCATTAGCAACTGCAGTGACCCAGCCGTTGGAGAGAAGACAACCCAAATGCTGGCTACAACAATTGCAACAAAGTGGCACACAATCCCCGCCCCATCCCCCATCTCCCCTCCCTCTTTCGCTAGGCAATCAATTGCCAGTGGGGGCGTGTGAAAGCCACCCCTAAATGAAAGCGTTTTTGCAGCGGCATTAAGTGTGGATTACTTAAATGCTTTTTAATTGAAATTTTTCCTAATTTCACTTTAGGGGATCAAGTGCAACCAGCGCTAAGGCTATGCAAACAGCAACCAGGCCAAAGGAGAGCCAAGCAGACACACTCAGTATCCGCATGCTCTGGCGCCTTGCTACCCCCCAAGCAAAGGAGGGGGAGCAACAACAATAACAAACACGCAGCCAAAAGGGAAGTTTTTGCGTGTCTGGCCAGAACAACAAAAGCAACAACAAAAAAGTGAAAGCAGTAAAAACTACGTCTGTGACAAGTGGCAAGTAGCAAGTGGCAAGAGCAACGGCAATGGCAACGGCAACAGCACATCATCAATTTCAATGTCGCACGAAAGAGAGTCGCCAACTGGCAACTAGCAACGAGCAACTTGTCTCTGCCTCAAGCTTCCGCTTTAGTTCTGGCACTGAATCGCTTTTTCATGACTCGCTTTTGTTGCCTCGCCTGGATTTGGGCGTCAAATCCTTGGTAAAAGCATTTAACGTTGCAGTGCATTAAGCAGCACAACCACAGACCCTCCCCCTTGCCCATTCCGTCTTTTTATCAACTGTCTATTTGTGTGTGTGTATATATGTGTGTGTTATCACTGCAATGTTTGTTTGCTCTGCTGCAGCTTTGAAATTTCAATTTATCGCTTCATATTTGCTCGCAATCTCGATGCTCCTCACTCTCCACCCTGCCCTCGCTCACGCTCTCTATCTTGCTGCTCATCATAAGAGCAAATAAGTTATGCATATATATACATAACCGTAATTTGTAGCTCCAATAGCAGTTCATCAGAAAAAGCGGCGAAAAAATGCTGCCTTTTAGCATGCACTTGCCAAGTGTCCATGTCCATGCCGACGATGGCGATGGCTCTGCGGATCGCTGACTAACTCCGAATGCTGTCGTCATTAGCTTATCGGGACTGTCCCATCTCATCCCAGTGCGAGTGTAAATTTTCGGCAGAGCTGCGAAAGTGCAACGACTTTTTGCTAAATAGCCCAGCGGGACACCAGCGCACTCCATTGGAGAGTTAAAGTATAAGGAGGAATAAAATAAAATAAAAATAATAAAATAAGATTAGATAAAAGGAAAAATGCTAAAAATTTATAGGCTTAAAATTAGTTAAAGTGAAAGGTTTTAAAATATAATATAATTAAATAAAAGAACTATGAAATGAGTAACATTATTTGTTTATTTGGTAATTTAGAATTTATACAGAATAATATTTTTAAAAAAAATTGGTATTAAATGAATGGAAATTAGACATAAAATGTAAGGAGAAAATGATTCTTATAATGTGTTTTCTATATAATAAATAATACTAAAATAATACGCTAATAAATCAGAGAAAAATAAATAAGATGAATAGATTTCAAATATAGTGCATTAAAAAGATAAATAAATATATATAATATAATATTAATTAAATATTCAGGCAAAATAATTTTAAGAAAGCGATATTCAATAAAATTAAACGAATTTAAGCTAACGAATAAATTATTAAAAAGAAATTTAAATAAAGTAAATAAATATCGTTTAAGGCTAAGCATTTATATACTCTGATCTTTAATTTTATCTTTTCTAATGTACTTTAAATAAATAGTGTTTTAAATTGATCAAATCCCCTCAAATCCCCAAGTACCTTCTGAAATCAGTGCATAGTCCGTGCATACTTCCACTATGTCATACCGTCTACGCAAACACCTATTGCCACTGAGTCCCACTGGGAATAGCGCGCAGGGCGACAAAGCGAGTGCGGGAACGAGAGGGGGCTTTTGAGGAAGAGGGACAGACTAATTGCAAGTGCTCTGTTAAAAACGGTTCCTTTTGTTTGCTCATTCGTCCGTTGCCCCGGTTTGGCGGTTCTTCAATTTTTCGCATCAGTTGTAATTCATACTTTCGTGCTCTTAACTCTTCCACGAAATACGGCGGCACAAGTTAAAATTAACATGTTGTTGTTGGATTTGCAACGATTTAGGATTTAAGAACCGTTCTTTGCGCTCCATCTCGTTCACTCTCTGCCATTCCCTCTCTCTCTCTCTTTTATCAACAGACATTCAACACACTCCACTTGTGCCTTTGCCCAATTCGGTTTAATTAGCATGAGAAGTGCCCGCAACAGCTGCTTAAACACGATGTCCGCATTCGCCACTGAGATTCGGTATTACGTTAGACTTTGCCTTGCTCTTGGACTGGGGCTTGGGCTTGGGCTTGGACGTGGTCTTGGTCTTGGTCTTGGTCTTGTTCTTGGAGTTGTTGTGGTTGTTGTTGTTGTAGCTGGTGTTGGTGTTGCTGGCGTCGCTTCCGTTGGCTGCGCACGCGCAATTAGCCAAAGCAGACGCCGAACCGTCTTAGGTACTTGACCGATAGTCTGTTTAATGAACTCCACATGGTGTGTGGAGTGTGTGTGTGGAGGCTGCTTGGTGTCTGCTTTTTGGGGGCTTGAGAATGCAAATTCCTGCATGCATTAGATCGCATTACCCGACCGCATAGAAATAACCAGTCTGTTTGCCAGTTGGAAACCCAATAAAGCTGCCTCAGCTCAGCCAAGCTATGGCCTCGGGTTGCTGCAGGCTGCACTCGTATCTATATATAGCAAATGCCAACTATAAATAGCAGCGTCTTAAATGATTTTTGCTCATTAGAGCGTGCGTGTTGCCGCCGATCATTGGACTCGACTCGGGCTGGGACTAGGGACCTCAGACCTGAGACCTGGGCATTGGCACTGGCACTGGCACTAGCACTGGGAGTTCGAGTTGGAACTCGAGGCTCGAGACTTGCCACAAGCCAAACAAAAAGTGACAACCACTGAAACAAAAGCGCAGCAGCAGCAGCAGCATTTTCTACATGACGCTGCGAATGCCAGGAACATAATAAAATCATGTAATGGACTGCGCATGAAAAACAATGCAAAAAGCAGCGTTGACAACTTGGCAGAGTAGGAGGCGGGGAGGAGGGGGCACACAGGGCGTACGTCCCTTGTTGTTACTATTTTGCAGCATAATGTAATAAAAATAGCATGCCTGGCATTACACAGAGCGACCAGAGTCCAGCCATGACGACAATGATGATGATGATGATCATGCCCGATCGATAGTAGACGCTGCCCGCCACCCGATGGCCAAAGCAAAACAAAAGACTTTGGACACAAACTCACGCAGGCAACTGGCAACTGGCAACAACAACCACAACGTAGACGACTATGGCGGCCTGCCAAGAATGCCAAGTATCGTGTGTTGAATGCATGCCATGCATAGTCAGTGCCCCACCGGCCCTCCCCTCCCTTTCCCCTTGGCCAGTGCAGCAGCTTTAGAACTTAGACTGACCGCCTTTAGGGCCGGCCAGGCAGCATTGAAAACGAAAACGGTTTGTGCAACATGAGCACGACAATATCATGGCTTGAAAACCGCTCTCTGATTCCTATTCCGATTCCGATTCAGTCTCCAACTTCGAACTCGAACTCGAAAACTTGGCCACAACCCGTGGCACATGTGCGGCCATTAGGCTGCCCAATGTCAAGCGTAGATACACACACACCCACACACACACAAAAAGATACACGCGCCAGATACAGATGCAGATGCACCTACAAAAGCTTGCTTTATGAGTTCTGCTTTGCCTTAAGTGACACAAAACGGGGGCTAAATGATGTGCAGATTGTTGGCGAGTTCTATAAATAAACCAGCTAGCCAAGTCATTATGAACACAGCATCTAATTAAAGCCATTAAGATAAGACTGCAGACAAACACGTGTAGGTATAACCCACAACAAATTTCAGTTATAAATAGAGATGAATTTAGTCTGGAAAATATACACACTTCTGAACGGATAATGAAAGTCTTGATCAATTTCTCAATTTCTCCCGGTGTGCTCAATTCGGTTCGGCTGTGATGTATGATATCCGTATGAGATGCACATCAATTCTTAGCTTTTTTCAGGCTAATAAATGAAGCACTTTATATTCAGAATGGAACTGCTTTCTGTGTGTCTTGAAATCGCCAAATCGCTGATCACCGTGACAAACACACAGTCGGACAGACGGACAGCCGGACAGTGGGACAGTTGTACTGTAAGACAGACAGCTCCAAGTTTGATGCAGCCCTAGTCTGATAAGCTATAAAAATCCGCTGACTAAGGCTAAGAACTGTACCATTAGTCATCATCAGGCACGGGGTACTTGGGGCTTTTTGCAACGCACCCATGAGCTGGCCAGCATTTATCTTGATTATTGACGCAGTTCGCCTGTTATAGTATGTTATTTGTTGCTTGTCGCCTTGCCGCATGTTGCATGTATGCACATACATATATGTGCAACGTTCTTATCGCGACATATAATTCATGCAACGGGGCAACATGTTGCCCAGGGAGAAAGTGTGATTCACCTCTTCTGGGCTGCGTATGTGGCTCTGGGCATGTTGGAGTTTCTTGGCACTTTGCGGGAAGTTCAAGCGAGTTCATCATCTCTGGCTGAGATTATTTCTGCGCATGTGTAGCACATGCCAATTTAGAAAGTAAAAACAAATGATCGTGGGCTAAACGTTTCCATCACAAGACTGCAACACTTTCATTCACTTTACATGGCCAAAAAGACTTGGAGCTTTATAACTGTAATAAAGTGAAGGCTAGCCAAAAAACAAAACACATCAACAATAACAGCAACAACAACAGAAGAACATCAAAAGAAGGTTTAGCATGGCCTCAAATCTACCTGTCTTTTGCCACAGTCACGGGTTCAAGGTTTTCTGAGCTCAGGCCAAAAGAAATGATGATGATGGTCATCATCATCGTATGACCAATGGACAATACCATCCATATATGCGAGTATCTGGTATTTTTGGCACTTCCTTTTACATTAGATGGGCAGTAGTAGTAGTAGTAGTAGTAGTCGCTGGCAACAGGTTCATTGTTCGGTGCTCAAAACTCACAACTCAAACTCAGGTGTAGGCCCAAGCTCGGGTCTATAAGAATATTAGCCCAACTCTCGGTTACAGCTTTGTCCAACTCATTGGGCCATCATTAACATGTTTTATTATTTTCAGCTTGTTGTCTGATAAATGATTAATGGGCCATAGCCCAAATGAAGCAGTTGGTACTACGTCTCTGTCTGGCACTGGGCTCCAAGAGTTACGGCATACACAAATGAAGCGACCAGCAGACAAATAACAGCAACAGCAACAAAAACAATAAGAGAGTTAAACAAATGTGTTTGAGACTTTCTCTGGATTACGATTTACTTTCTGTTTCACAACTTTATAGGCTGAACCTTTTTATTTTTATTTTATTTCATTTCAGAATCTGAACTATACTCGCTTATGTCTTTTACGACTTTTACTTATAGTATTGTTTTTCCACTGCAATTTTTCCTTCGACTTTCGCTGCACTAAAACTCTGCTTGCAAATTGTTTGACGTTTACGATATGACAGTTTTGTTTTTTTGGCAAGTGTCAAGTGGCCAACTGACGAACCGGTGTCATCAAACATTCACTTTGATAGACTCACATATACACACGCACACACACACATACATATGTATCTATCAGATATGCAAATTACTTTCACTTCACTTTCGTTCATTAGTCGATGTATTCATTCTTATTCTAATGCCACTGAAAGTCCATCGGTGAAAGGCTTTTGGGGTTTTTATTTTAATCATCATCTCTGAATTAACCCAAGATTAATGCGTAATATTTGTTTATGTATATCTGTGTGTGACTCTGTGTAATGGAATGTGCACAAAAGCTGCGAAACTACCTGTGACGCTATCAACAACAGAGTTCCCTACGTCAGCAGCAACTGTTGGGTACGATTGTGCTAAAAAAGTGGTGTTTTTCCACTTGGTGCTATGGTGCTTTTTTCTTATTGTTATACTTAGCAAAATTAAGATCCATCTTCTAATTAAATCTTAACATAATCAAATCATCAGCTTTGCTTAAAATTCGCACATAATCACATAAAAGGAATATTCGCTATAATTAATGAGTTTATCGAGATGTGCCATCATCGTGGATTACACAAATATGCGAAATGTATGTACGAGTATCTCTAATCTTTCCACTTGCCTATCGGCTGTCATCGAGCTGGCCTATCGATAATTTATCAACAGCACCTGCATGTGCGGAAATTCTTTTGCACGCGCAATTATTTTGCTCAAACTCGTTTGGATCCGACAATTAATTTGAAAATAATAAAACCAAAATGCCGCATAATGTTTATTACGATGATGCGATGCTTTATGGCTTTGTAATTTGCATAATTTTGAGTTTGAAAATGATGTTAAAAAACCAAATACTATAGACATTCCACCTTGCTGCTTTCCTCTCCAGTGTGAAGAGCTTGCAATTAAATTGATGACGTTCCTTTGCGCTTTGTTCTCACACCCTCTCTATGCAGCATTTGACAATGGCTTTCAATCATGCCAAAAATTTAAATAATTTATTTCATTTCAAATTAAATTTATAAACGTTTTGTTTTTTTTTTTTAGCTAGTTTGAATTTGCATTGATTGATGTGCAAACATTGCGATGAGTTTGTGCCATGTTAGGGCGCTGTTAATTAGACTCTTTGGCAAAATGGCAACTTGCAGCATGTGGCATGTAGCTAGAAAGCTGCCTCAAATGGCTCAAATGGCATCTATGTGCTAAAATTGACACCTTTACGCAGCGCTTCGTACGCAGCTCATCAAAGTGCTGCCTGATGACTTGGCAGAATATTGTAGTTTGCCGCAGGTTGCATGTGGCATGCAGCAAGCGGCAAGCAGCATGCAGTTTTTGCAGTTTCTCAGATTCTGGTTGGCAGTTTCTAAGCTGCAGCAAAAGTAGCCAAATACAATCGTTCGCTTTGTTGTTGCTGTTGCTGTAGCTGTTATTTTTGTTGGTTCTAATCGATTTCTCTAACAAACATGAAGCTGGCAAACAAGTGACTCTCACTGCAGGCAAACAACAACACCAACAGCAACAGCAACAACAACAAGTGGCAAGTGCAAGACATCGCCACATGAAATTCCAAAACATTTGCGCCTTTTTTACAGCTTTCAAGTGGGTGCAGCTTACAGCAACAACTAAAACTAATTAAATGACCGCTTGACTAAGATATACCCTACAAATGGTCGATAGGAAAATTAGTTGAGAATTTCTAAAAATATTCAAAAATATTATGTAAAATTACCATTTTATTATCAACAGCATAGAGTGCATTATATTAGTTAAATTATTTTTAATCTTACTTCCTTTCCAGCATCCAATTTTCTACTCTTTAAACTACCCTTCTTTTGCGGCTGCTGGGTGCATTGACACTTCGTAGGTTGCGTGCATTTTTTATTAATCATTTCTTCTAGGAATTTACAGCATTTTTATTGAGGCTAACCCAAAATGTCTTGTCTTGCCTTTGGTGTGTACTGTTTATGTGCTAAACTTAATAACAAACAGGTTCTGCTGCAGCTCATTCTACTGCTGCAGCATCTTCTTGTTGTTTTTATTGTTGTTGTTATTTGCCAAATTTAAACAACCATATTATACGTTACATGTTGGTGTTGTTGCTGTTGCTGTTGTTGTTGTTTGCCATGCTATTTGGGTCATTGCAGTCATATGCATTAAATTCAACAAAATTACATTTCCCAATCCCAAACTGTGTGTGTGTGAACCCTGCCAAGGATTAGCCAAAGAGATTTGAATATGGCTAACTCATCATCGGGCATAAACAGGAAATAAAGGCCATATATCAAATGGTCATGGCAGCAAATTTGCAGCTTGTTGCTGTCAGTGCAGTGCCATGGCATAGGCGTTCAGCTACTCAGTTATCAGATATGCCACACCAGCTAGTGCTAGTGCCAGTAGAAGGAAGAAGGAAAACCATCTAATGAATTTATGTGGCAAGCCAAAGTAGCAACAACAGCAACCACAGCAACAACAACTGCTGCATCTTATCAACAACTAAATGACATTGCTAGGCAGACCGCTTAAATTACACGCACGCAGCTCGCCAAAACTTAAAGTGCAGTTAGCCAGGGTCGTTGCCATAGCCACAGTTAAAGAGCGTGTGGCAGGGGCTACGGATTTTCGTCGGGCGACATTGACACTGAGGATTTAAATTGTGGCGCTCGCATATCGAATTGTAACTGAGCCTTACCAGTCTTTCCAGTTTCCACGGATTGCATCAGAGACGGTCGCGCGAGCAGCCAATATGATGTAATGCACAAGTTGCATGCCTTACGGAGTGCAGAGTGCGGTGCCAAATCATCAAAAACACATTAATGCAAAAAAGATATACGCCATATAAATACTACGACAACAACTACAACAACAACTTCAACCACTAACCACAACTAAAAAGAAAAAGAATTAAATTATACATAAACAGTCAGAACAAGCCTAACCAGCGAGAAAGAGAGACAGATGAAGACGCAACGATCGTGCTGTTTGCATAATTTTTCATTTTAATAAATGCAACATGCAGCTAAAAATAGCCGCAGCCAGCTGCTAAAATGTTGCTGCACAGGTTGCCAACATGTTGCCGGCAACATACGCGTTCGTTGCTGCCCTCCACCTCCACCTCTAACGTCTCCCCCGTTGCAATGCTGCCTGCCTAGTGCCGTGGCGGAAGTATTAGCCCAAGAACAGGACGCATGCGGTCTATAGTTATGCGCAATTATCTCAATGCAAAACAATTTAGCATTTTAAATGAGACTAATCGATAGGCAAATACCTTGTACTTGAAGTACTTGGACATTTGTCGTCTAGTAATGCGACATGCTAAGAGAGATGAGGTCTGAAAGAGATTCTTATTAGTTCTATAATCTAATATAATCGATGATAATAGTAAGCACTACTAATTTAGCGGTATCCTTAGAGTTGCACTACCCTTACTTACTATAAGATTCGGTGCAACTGTTGATTGTCAACTATTTTTGTTTACATTTTGTTCTGACCGACATTCAGTTAAGCACTAAAAAAAGACCACATATTAAAATTTTAATTGTAATCTGTCGACTGAACTTAGTCGACATTAAATAAATAAATAAAATTAAGGCAATCGAATGATATATTTTTCACACCTATTAGCGTAACGTTTGCATTCTGTCACTTTGCAACTCTTCTAGAGTCAAAGGAATACCCCAAACGCTTGAAAAATAACTTACCAGATAATAAATATCGATGATCTTATGATCTACGATAACTATCGAATCAAGCGACTAATAGTCAATCGATATATAATATAGAAAACTATTAATTCCAATAAAAACTTCTATCATCTTAACACCTTATCATCTTACAGATTTCCATAGTGTGGTTATCTTTCAATCATACTATCCCATTAGGTTGTAGGGTATGTATCAATTTAGGTAACAAACAAACAATGATATTACATAGTAGTAACAAACGTAGTTTGTCTGTTTGAATACCATGGAATCATGTTCTATAAATAGAAGATGCGCCAGGCAATGGGCACTATCACTGATTCATCGATTCATTCATGAAGCTCAATAAACTCTACGTAATTGTCTCGACGTTCGTCCAGCAGGTACTCGAAAGGTTCTACTAAAACGTATTCGACCGGAGTGCACTTAGATCCGCCAGTCAACGCGTAATTAATGATTGTGTTTTAAATGTGCAAAATTCGAATAGCTCTGGCGTGATTCAATGTGTGCCCAAATTGCTAAAATATAATAACGACAATTGTTCAAGATGCTGGGATGTGCCGTTAATTGAATTTGATGTCTGGCCATGTGTGTGTGTGCGTGTGTATCTTTTGAAATTTATGCGCATTGAAATTGTTTCATTTGGGTAGGAAGAGACCAGGGATCGAGCCAACCAAGCGCCTGCGGTCAAATTCAATGGGCAACCAATTGACATACAAAACGAGCCCCGAATAAAGCAGCCAAAAACCGCCTAAGCGCCACTCGAACAGCCAGTTCCAATAGCATACATTGTTGTTGTTAGAGGTAGAGCTGTTGCTGTTGTGGTTGCTGCCGTTGGCCGGGGCTAAGACCCACAAGCCAAACACAAACACTTGTCGGCGCTATCGTGTAGTGAAGAGCCGCCGGGACGGGTCACTGGCTTCGCCTCGCGTGCACTTTGGAAATGGGTCAACGCCAATGTTTGGCCAACAATATCGCTAATGTTTCAATTGCCGTACGTACAGTAAGCAAATTTTTGGCGCATAGATAATGAAAATCTTTGATTATCAGGCGTTGGCACGTTGCGTGTTTTCTGCCAATTGTTCGACAGAGTTGCACAATCAATTTAAGCTGATTTCGATTTTGATTTTGGCAAACAGTTCGTTAGCAAATTGCAGCTAAGCCGCCACAATCACAAATTTAACTACATTGTTAACATAGATACTCACACTCACAGTCTCAGCTGCAACTGGGCTTAGATCTCATTACAATGCGGCGTAGTCATTGTCAATGGCAACATTTAGCCATTTATACGCAGGGGGAAAATCTTTTAATTGTCACTGTTAGAAATACCGTAAGAATGTTTAATGTTTATTTGATTGAAAACTCTTAACTCATGTCGCTCACGTTTCGGCCATAAAATTTGCAAATAATAAAAATAGAAAGACTATCAATGGGTTTTATTACCCAGCGCTCAGCACTAGTTTTTATAGATTTCGTGTCAGCAGAGAACCAGAATCAGAACACAAATATTTCCGTGCAATTTTTTTTTATACCTAATTCGTTACAGTTGGGAAGACGACCTTCAGCTGGGGGAAAGCTGAAAACGCCTTTCAGGTATATAGTAGTATGTACATTTGAGTATGAACATAAGTCTATAAGCCTTTTAGCTTTGCAATTGTTCAAACGCTTGCGCCCAATTCTAGCTGACAAAACACACAGTCAAGTTGGCTGAAAAAGAAAGGCTTTTGAAATTTATTTTATTTTTTGGCTAAAAGCGAATGAAAAAGCTTTCACGCAGAACAAAAGCCAGAGCCCAATGCTCTGTTTGGTCTTTTAGCTTTGTGGTCTTTTGCTCTTGCCTGGCTAATTTATCTCAATCAAATTTTATTTAAATGAAAATCTCAATTCAAGATGCGCATCCACTTAGCAGAGTGTGCACAGCATAAACGGTCCTCACATAGTCAAATTAAGAGAAATAAATACTCTATGCAAATATGTGAAGCTACACAGCATCACATCGAACTTTTTTTCGCTCTTTTCTTTTGAAAAATTTCACGCGATTAGCATGTGAATCGACGGAAGGCAACTGGCACTGGGCACTGGACAGTGGATTCAGGCCCAAGCCCAGGCTGGACAGGCATTTAATTTGTGTGAATCTTATCAATGTTGGCAATATGCTGTGAATATGTTTTATGCTTGTTTTGCCTTTATGCATTAATTAATATATGATCTGAGACTCAGCGATCAGTTCGTTACCCTCACAACCAGTTGTTGTTGTTGCTGTTGTTGTTGGTGACATTTTTTGGGTCTTACTTTATCGCATTATTCGTGTTATCTTTGTTGTTAGTTATAAATTCAATTTTATTGCCTCTTTCGGGGTGTTAACTGCCTCAAGATGTTGTAAAATGTGCGTGTTGAAACAAAAGACTTAGAACACAAACTTGCCAAGAGCGCGCCTAAGTAATTTCCGAGTTTCTGTTTTGTGACTCAAAATCCATAATTATGTGTCCATAAATACGGCACTTTTAGTGCATGCCTCAACTGTTTATAGCGGCTGCTATTAAAACATGACATTTGCTTACTGGCAAACCTTTTTATTTGGCCAGGTCGTTAGCCCATTGCGTTTAGCTGCGAAATGAGAACGAGTATCTGCCGGATAAGCATCTGTAGTTAGAGTCAATGGCTTGGGGGCATGCCGATCTAGAAATGTCGTTGAAATGCCACTAATAGATTTGTTCTCCCCTTGAAGGCAGCTCAGCTGTTTTGTAATGCAAATTAATTTCGTAATCTCTTTATATATAGAAATAGCTGTAGTATCTTCTAGATCTGAAGCTGCGACTGGTGTTGGCGCTGAAAGGCGGGAAAAACGTAACACGCAAATGCTGCTGACTCACGCAGAGTTCTAGTCAGTCTGTCTCAGTTCCAGCAACTGGTAGTGGCTAAATGCAAATCCCCAGCCAAGGGTAGTCACGGAACGACAAAAATACGTTAATACGAAGAGTTTTACATAATAACAATTAGGCAAATTTGTATGAAAACAAATACATATCTCATAAAGTATTTGGATAATGCGACAGGTAACAAAGGCAAAACAAAGTAATCAAAAATAAAAATACAGCTAAATCGAGAATCTTTCTGAAAGTCTAAGAAATGAATCGTTGTTCGCTTGTTTCATGGTTATTTCTATTTTGGCTTACAAGGAATTCATTAATTTCTTTCGATTTTAATATTTTGTCATCAATCAGAAATAACTTTCAACGCACGCCAATTTCAGAGCTCAATAAGCATCAGCTTCTTCTCAGCTCCGAGTATTTGTTGCTGTTGCTGTTGCTGTCTTTGTGGTTTATGTTTTTGTGTCTATTCCCCACTAATGACGCAGAATGCTCCACGAACTTCATTAATTGTTTTATAAATATGCAGAATTAATTAATTTAAAATGCTATTAATTACACTTTAATAACTCACTTGAAACAAAGAAAGCAATAATACCAAATCTTCGACAGTTCTCTTGCAAATATTTCAAAAGAAAGCGGTATTAGAAAGGCAACTAAACACTTGCACCTGAATACAATACAATTTAATGGACAATTCTAAAAGGTATTGGTATTTTATTGTGCAACTTGCAAATAAGTTATTCTTTAATAATAGATGTATAATTTCTACGTATTGTAAAAACATAAAAAGAGAATATCTCTGGGGACAAGTTCTGCAGAAAGAGCTGCGCAGAAGCATACTAAAATCATCATACTGATGTCATGCAGTTTAAAATACATATGGTGGATTGATTAGTTGTGTTCTTTTGTGTGTGTATGGCTTATCAATTTCACCTTGACCTTCCGCCAGGCAGTTCAAGTTTTAATGAAATCTCTGAAATATGCTGTAAAATGTTTTATAACAATTCGAACAGGGCTGTCTAGTCGGGGATATCATTTCGGCAGCTTCTTCGTAATAAAACTGTGCGTCTTTTAATTACTTTGAAATGGACGTTACGCCCCCTCTGTAGATGGCAATTCGTCTACGTCAGGCAGACAGGCAAATGGCCTGAGGCCCGTTGGCGTTCATTCCATTAGGGTCTCTGGATGCGCTTCATGTTCAACTGACCACGACACGCATCATTTTATGCGACTTTGGGTTAATTAAGTCGCCAGGTGTTTACCAAGTCAGTGCCAGTCTCAGTCTCAGTCTTCAGTCCCAGTCCCATTCTCAGCCTCAGAACATTCAAAGTGCAGGGGCCAAGTGGCCTAGTTATGCGGCTAGAACAAAGCCACGAAATTGGGTTTAACAATGGCACGACTCGAACGCCAACGCCACCGTGGAGTCGAGGCGATGACAACGTGTCTGTCAGTTTAAATGGTCTGCGGACAAACGTTGTCAAGCTGTGAAATTTGCAAAATAGATTCGCAACAGTTTAGATAAAGAAAAAAACCCCGAAACAATGAACTCTATGCGTGGGTCAAAAGCAAAGCCAAAAAAGCCCACTTCTAACGCCCATCATACATATTTGTATCTGTTAGATACACATAGTGTATCTCTGTAGCTCTCAGTGCGTGTGTGTGCTTGTGCGCACGCTTAGCCGAGTTCTAATTAGCAATGCTAGGCACAGTTTGGTATTTGCTTTGTGCACAAGCAAAAATGTCAGCTGTGGCCAAGCCGAGTCGAGTCGAGCTGAGCTGAGCTGAGCTGAGTTGTGGCTCCAAACATACAAATTAGAGCAAATAGTTACATACAACAAATAACAAATTGCCAGGCGCATGGTAACAAAAGTGCCGTTACAATTGCTGGAAGAGAACTTTTCAAAAACAAAAAAAATATGTATAAAATAAAAACAAAAAAAGAATGCAAAACTAGCCGGGAATGGAATGGAATAGCTTCGATTTTTATGAGTATCTCACTAGGTGAAAAGTGAATGGCAGCAACGTCCCAAGAACCCCCCCACTGCCCCCCCTGAAGCCCCTACAACTCCATCCCCAAAAAATCTATTCTCCAATCTTGAGGCGTGAGCAAAATTCAAAATTAAGACAACAATGCATCGGCAGCTAAAGCCCAAATCAAGTCGAGTCAATTGAAGCCAATCCAATTATTGTGCGAATCGAGTAGCCCGAGATTATTATAAAATTATGAAATTAATGCAATTGGCCTTGACAGCCGCAAAATGTGTGCCCATGGGGCAGACACAGATCTTTCTTTCGCTGGCACTTTAGCATTTTAACTTGACTGCGTGCGTAAAAATCATGTCAATAGAAAAGTCATTAATAAACACCATAGTACAGCTACAGCCACAACTATGAATGGGGGGAATCGCTAAAGGCGTGAGCCACGCCTCACCCACCTCCGTGGCACACAATACAATGTAAAGGTGCGCGCGTGGGTGCTTGTCCAATGTGTTGACCAATTAGCAGCTGTCAAATGTTGTTGACTCTATCAGGCCCGACTCTGGCCCTGACACTGAGGAAGAGCCAACGACTGAGACTGAGATAGCCATCAAGCACACATTGACAGCTGCACTTGAAATGGATTTGATTTGGATTTTTCAAGTTTTTGGAAAGCCGAACATTAATTTACAGATTGGCGATGACCAAGCGTGAGTGCAGCGCCTGCATATTTTGTTGTTATTTAAATCGTTTAAGCTCTTAATGAGACAACAGAAGACAACAAAATCTTTTTCTGTTTTTTTTTTTTTGGTTTTTTTTTTGTGGCATTCAAAGGAGCTCAGCAGCGAGTGAGACACCCCGATGATGGTGGAACACCAACAGCAACACCAACCAACATCCATCCATCCATCCACATCCAAGTCCATTAAGCTCTCTGTGGCTATGGCTATAGCATTTGATGCGGCCGTTGAACCTTGAAATAGACCTTAACGAAAGAGAAAAACACACTGAGAACACACGCCATGAAAAACGGCAATGTGAAATAAACGAAAAATAAGTTACAAATGAAAACTGGTTTGGATTTAGCGAACTTAGAACCCTAAATCATCAGCAAAACACAACTCTTACTCATATTAATAACAAACAAAAACAAACAAAAAAAAAGCTCATAATCATAAAAAAAGAGAATACATCACATCAAAAATTGCGCCAGTTAAGTCTAGCAGAAATTCTAGTACGCTATCATGAAATTCTTAAGCTTTTAATTGGTTCTTAGACTTGGGATACTTTAAAAGCGCAATAAAAAAAAGTATAGTCAACTAATTCCAGGTAATTTCTGTTTGTGCATTAATCAATTCAGTTGCAGATCTTTGCAAAAGTTAATACAGCATTTTAAAGTTAAACTGTCTATCAGTTCTAACATAGTTTATATTTCATTTATCATTTGAAATATACTTTAGGTAATGATTAATCTTAATTTATAGCCAGAACTATGCATTAAGCATATTTTAACAATCACAAATATTTCAAAATGTTAATAAGAAATGCACAAAAAGAATAGTTTTAATATTCTTAATATTATTCTAAATATGAAGACTAACTATATTTAATGCGAAATACATAAATATGATTTCCAATTCAAAGTAAATTATTGGAAAAAATTCTAGAATAAATCTAAAATTTATATTCAAACTAGGACATTTTTTAGAAATTTAAAACATTTCCAATTGAAAGCTACCAACTTTCTGGTAGAACTATCATGCCCTTCGCATACACCACACACTTGACAACTTAATGCCACTCGAAGTTCGTGTAATCATTATGGGAATCGCTAAAGCGGATTCTAATGGCGTCTGGCAAACGGAAATATCGAAAATCGCCTTAACCGCCAATTGGAGTTGGCATCAGCTCTAGCGATTGCATAAGTCAATGAAACTAATCTATGATTTCTTGCATTAATACCTCAGACTCAGAAAATTCTAAGGCCGCCGATGCCAAAGCAGATTTCATAGATCCAAAATAATCGCATACTGGAATATAAATATGTGTATGAAATTATTGTTTTGACTAATTGTGCATGTGTGATTGTGTGTGTGTGTGTGTGAAGTCGTGCGCAAGCTGCCGATTGATGATTATCATGTGAATAGCAATTGCTGGAGACAGAGACCGAGACCGAGACCGAACCCAAGATCAGCAGCCTTGAGCGTTTTGCAGAAAGAAAAAAATATCGTCAAATTCAATTAAACTTAAATACTTGTCGAATCAAATTGCCTCATAACATTATATACTCGCGTATATGTACATGTTTTTATTTAAACTTCAACTTTAAAACACACTTACCCCGTATTTGTTTTGCATTGAGCCAGGTTTATTTCTCTGCGAGATCGAAGATCGAACGACCATTGAACACAGAGTTTAAATGAACATCAATTGGTCTTTTGTGTACTGCCTCCAGTGGCTAATTGCTTCCTTGAGGCCAATGTTTTCTTGTGTGTAAAAACTATGCTTGGCCAATGGGACGAACTGTGGCTCTGGGTCGCCGTGCAGGCGGAAGTCGGAAGTGCAGTTATACGGCTTTGACTCTGTGACTGAGTAAAGTGAGTAGTGTGCTCCTTGGCCAAAAATCATAACAAATACTGATACGTGACAAGTACAGTGATCTGTAAAAGTATTTACCGGCTACCGGCGACATTTGCGCACGCGCAGCGCCAACAAAATTTACGAGACTGTGGCAAATGGGCGACAAATTATGCCAAATGAAAAGAGGCGTGACTGCTGTTTGACATTTATGCTCATTTGGCTTGCCTTGGAAATGCTCTGAGCAGTGTGAAATTGTTAAGAGTAAAACGGTAGGCTACCTGTTCACGTTCAAGCCACGCCCTCAACGCCCTCCACCCACTAAGCGTCTAGCTGTAGCTCGTCTAGCTTGTAGGTGTTAGTTGATTTATTCGCGCGTTTTGCTGGCGTTTCTAATGCGACAATTACAGCTAGCTGCTAGATTCCTAGCCACTTGGCTGATTTATGGCGCCATAAGTATTTCACGAAGCTATTTGGGCATTTGGCACACACACACGCACACACACAGAGACGTACGCCCCAAATGGGTAAAAGTTTTTGATTAGACTCGACTCAGAAGTCTGGAGCGTCGCTTGCGGCTGGCTGGCTGGCTGGACTGTTGAGTAAATATGTCAAACTTGACTCGGATAACCCTAAGTCCCCGTATCACTCACTTACCCCACCTTGGCGTCACGTCAGGTAATTGAGCGTAAAGTTGCCCTAGCTACCGGGCTCTCGATCTCTCGATCCCCTTTGCCCCCATCCCATCTGTCTCTCACTTGGCAACAACCTGAGGCGCTTTTGATTAATTTCAATCGTCGAAACTGATGCAAATTTATTGTTTGGCTAGCGGCATAGTAAACCCGGAGCTATTTGCTTTACGGTTCAGGTTCATTCATGGAATACGGCCTGTAGTGTTATGTAAACACTCGTCTCGTACAGCTTCGAAATTCGCACAGCATTTGTGTTTGGGGGCTTCTTTTTTTCAAATGCAAAATCCAAAATTTATGCAAATTTTTCAAAGACAAACAGAACAAGCCCAGATGCCCAGTGAAATACCCAGTGAAAAATAAATCTTTAAATATATTTACAGTTAAAAAAGGCGGCATCGTCGAATGTTTTGTTGTTTTGTTATTTTGTTTTTAAGATATACTTTTGGATTCTCTTGGCTCTTTTTTTGTGTTTTTTGCATTGGGTTGGGAAAGTGCCCCAAAGCCGAGTCGAGAGCACGAAGTTCAGTGAACCTCTCGCTCATATCGAATGATGTTTAGCGGCAGCAGATGGTGGCACTCATTAAGGAAACATAATTCTAATTCTAATTCTAATGCCACTGTAGCGACCGTTTGTCGGGAGTGTCTTTTACTTTTAATTATAATACTGTTGGGAAAAGTGAACTCGAGCCTCAGTTCAGTTCAGTTCAGTTGTGTTATGTATGTATATAAAATGCTTGGTTGGCTCCACTCCGACGACTGAGGTCTCCGTCTGAACTTATTACGTTCGTTGCGGTCGTTTTATCTAATCATCAGTGGGCCCAGCCGCGGCCACTGTCCAGCTATAAACGTTATGAATAAGCAACAAACTCCCTAGAAGAGCGTTTATAGTTTTATTCAACCAAAAACATTAACTAGTGCCACTTAAGTTGCCAAAGTTGTCTTCTATTCCACCGAGTACTACTCTGCTGTAACCCCCTCCTCCTCCCGTTCTTTCTCCTCAGTATTCTTTTCTTTTTGCACATAGATGACGCACTGTGGTATCTCATGGCATGGCAGCGGGTAAATACGAGCATAAATCATTCACTAGACGCTTGACAATAAATTTTAGGCAGTAGCCAAGTTTTCGAATACGCGTACCTGGCCTGTATCTGTGGCTCAGCTGTCGGCTAGTTAAAGAAAGAAAAAACGCACTTTTTAAGACTTTTTCGCTTAATAGTTTCTGTTGATTTAATTAAAAGCAAAGAATGTTCTGACTATAGCTCGGAATGTCGCTGGTGTAATACTCTAGCAGCAAGTATTCAAGGTATAAGAAAACTTATCACTAGCCAATAAGTTGCTGATCTTTAAAGGAATTGGTAAATGGAATATGCAGATTAACTCTTTCAAAAGTCTGTTCCATTCTAAGTTTCATTTAAGCAGTTTCGAAATTAGAATTCGAATTTTGAGAATAGCTTTTAAAACATACACCATTCAACTATATCAAAAGGTATATATTTTCAAAGGACTCCCAAAGTTGAAGTTTATATAATTAATGCTCATACAACAACTATATAAACATGCTATACTATTATTTAATTTACATGCCATTTCCATGTGATTATCACTTAATTATGGTCTTTTACATCACATTCGGATCGCCATCTGAGGCGTTTCTCAGGCTGCTTGGACCACTAGGCTAGGGCATAGGCATTTCCTGCCTGCTTGACTAACTTCAGCTCTTCCTCTTCAGCATCAAGATCATTAAAAGCCAAACGGCGTGTCCAATAGCAGCTAAGAGCCTACAGTTTTATGGATCCTGAGCACATTAAACACAAGCATATTCATGAGTACATACTATACACACTATCATGCGAGCACTTTGGCCAATTCCTATCACAGAAAGATGCATTGCCAATGGCTGCATTTTTTGATAGAGATGAGATTGTCGTTTCCCGCATACTCACATTTTGATTGCATCAATAAAAAAATACAACAATTTTCAACATTCACTGACGAATTCTCCTCTCCTTTTGCCATTAATGAAGAACGGAAAATTCTTGATTTTAGAACACACAGAATGGATTGACAATGAAAATGAGGTACAAACTAGAAGCCGTATCCATCGTAAGGTTGTTTTATTTATAGCATCACCTAAGTGTTGCCATTAAAAATGTTTTCAGGGCCAACGTTCGACTGTCTTTGGCAAGAAGCCATTGCCAATTAATTTGCAAAAGGCTTTGTCCAAACTCCTGCTGCAGCTACCACAGTCTGTCTGGACTGCTTGATGAGAGGCGCCAAAGCGCCAACACCCCATGCTATACATATAGACTTGTGTATATGAATATACATACATACAAATACTCGTCTGTATGGCATTTGTTGCCATATTGCCATATGCTATATGCCCACTCCACAGCACGTACTCAGCGTACTCAGCATTCCTGTCAGATTTCTGGACCTGGCCAATGAGCCGTACTAATTAATAATAATAAAAAAGCAGAAGAGCCAGCCGAAGATTGGAACGTCGAGCAGGAAGACATGGCTCCACACTCTTGGACCTCAAAGATAGACTGAACGTTTTATTTTTAGACAATAAACCGACGATGCAGCACAACAACTACCAACAGCTAATGGTAATGAGCTGCAGGCTGTTTACAGTTCGGCTATGGCTATGGCCTTGCAGTTGTTGCCGCCCCCTTTGGCTGCCCTCTGGGCAAATTGATGTGGCAGCATCAATCTACTGACTCTTGATTAGCATGGTGCAAAGGAAATAAAGCAGTAGTTGGTAACGGGGTGTGTATGGGGGAGGGGGGGCAACCCCCAAAAAGAGCCGTTGAATGGCCTTCAGCGTCCTTGACGGTACATTTAGCCATCGAACAGGTCTGTAATTATATTTTATATTTATTTGTTTATTATCTCAATCGTTATTGTTGTTGTTGCTCACGTTTTTTATTCAATTTTTTCTATATATTTCTGCGCTCACCAAATATTGTAATTTATGTGAATAATGCGATGCGAATCGCTTGAATCTCTATTAGCAAACAATTTGTATTGTCTACTAGTTAATCACATCTAACGTCATCGATTTATTTATAAATAATATTAATAACACACGTACACACATTAGTACATTGATTATGTATGTTTATTTAGCCAAGTATTTTAATGCGTTTTATGCTAATTGCATGTATTAGTTTTTCCTAAATGGACCAAACACAAGGACATCAAGTGCCAATACACCTAATGGGGAATGATTCTATTGAATTTGGCCAATGATAGACTCTAGAGTTAAGCCTCAGGCTGTTAAATTATATGCAAAAGTCTGAAGTGCAAATGAACAGTAAACAGTTTGTGCTAGTCGAAAGTGTTCGACCAGAAGTTACCCTTTATTTTAATCATATATATGGGCATTTCCAGGGGTCGCGAACGTACGTTCGTACGCTTTTAATGCAAAAATGAAATAGAAAACAAGTGTTTTCTAAAAAATGTTCTTATGCTTTTTTATAGCATTTTGGTAGCTCTTTGTTTAGTGTAAATGATGGGGTTTATCGAGTTTACATTTTTTAAATATTGGCAAAAAACATGCGGTCGCGAACGTACGCAAAATAGAAGTCGGTTTTGGCTTAATCTAGTAAAATGCAAAAATCAGCGAATTGAGATGGAATATTCTAAAGCAATAACTTTACTATGAAAATGAATTAATGTAGCTTTCTATTGCGCCTATTCCCAAGAAAATATCTCCATTTGTTTTTTTTTAATTGAATTAAGTACCGGTCGCGAACGTACGGGTCGCGAACGTACGATTTTTCCATGCTACTTTAGTTGTTTTTTTTTTTTGTTTACATCTACTTCTTTTATGAATAACTTCATATTTCCTTTATATTAGATTACGGTAAAGAGATTTGGTAGAAAAAGTGCAAACATATCATATGTTTTCATTGCGAAATAATTAAATGTAAAAATGCCTTTAAAAGTAGCTAAAAGTGAAGAAATTACAGTTTTTTTAGTTTTTAGGCCAAATTCCTAATAGATATGGTATGGATTCATTGTATTATGAAAATTTTGCCATTTCTTTTTGATATCTGATATTTTATATTTCTTTCTTCACACAAAAATACGATAATTATGAAGATTTTCATTTTCGGGCCTGGTTGACCATTTGCCGGATATGCCCATATGCGAAGTCAGTGAGTTTACACTGCGAGGCAATTCTATTGTACTTTTCGTATTTCACTCATCCCACACTTCCTTCCCTTCATCAAACCCTTTTTACTGCAAGTACAGGGTATAACTAGGTAATCTCGAAGAGCACTTTGAGCTGCTGATGCCGTGCACAAAGACAAAACGAAATCAAAAAGTCATCATCGCGCGAGAAAGATGACCAGATGACCATCCAGATTCGTTTGGGGAGGGATCTTAGCCAGCTTGTGCACGTGTGAATGTGCCTAATGAGTATTCAATTGATGCAGAAAGCAGTGCCTGAAATCTCAGCATAAATTTGAAAATATGAAAGATACTATGTATACATACGTATAGATAGTTGAGTCTGAGTACGAGTATGAGTATGGGTTCGACCGATAGCGAACTGTCGATTGGACCATAAAGAAATCAAAACAGAACCGAGAGAAACAGCAAAAATTATTGAAGAACTGCGGGGCACTTGAAGAAGCATGTTCAGCGAAAATTAGAAAGAAGTGCGCCAATAAATTGAGGTCAATAGGAAATGAAAAGTGAAATTTTAGTTTAGAGTTTGGTTTGGCTTTTGTGCAGACACTCAGCCACAGTTCGAGTACATTTTGGGGGTATTGGCCAAAAGGAACTTGCTATTTAAATATCATTAATTTCTGGGTTAAGCCTTTGTTGCGAGCACTTGAAAATTGCCACCGTGTAATCAGTCTTTGACAGCAGCAGCACCACCAACAGCAGCAGCAGTAATAACAACAGCAGCTGCCGCTGGGCATTAACTCAGTTCATCTGTTGGCCACGTTAATAACCATCGAATCGTGTGAAGAAATTGCACAGTCAAAGCTACCAAACGTATAATTATGTTTGACATATTTAAAACATGGATAACACTATTACTGGGCCATGCAATTAATGGAATATTCCTCAGCGTGACCCACTCTACCTACGTGATCTTTAAGAGCTGCTGGAACACTCGCTGATAATCCAACTACATATTGGTGATGTGACCAGATAATTGAGCCTATATCGAAAGCGCAACTTGTAAACATATTTTAGCCAAAATTGATATTGACGGAAAGAATTTTATTTTCCTTTTTGAAATATCTTAAATGATCTTAAATGAACAACAAAAGATTTACGCTCCTTCATAAGGGAGCCCTCTACCTGGCTCTTGGCTACATATTTTATTATTAAACGATTTCCAAATTCTAATACAGCCAATCTTTCCACATTATATTGATTATAGAATTTTACTGATAGAGAAGAATTTAGTAACGCTGTCTTATTTCGAATAGAGTGTAATGAAATGTTGTATGTTGTATGAAATTCCAAATAAGTAAGAATGTGTCAATTGTCTTTGACAAGGTTGGTTATGGTTTTAGCATAAATATTTAAATAAGCCATAAAAGTTAATAACTATTAATTATGCATGTTTTGTGTAAATTGTGAAAAAAATGCTTGTCAAATGTCTTACGATATAATCAATTAGCACGATTTATGTTGCACGTAGCCACACGGCCTGGCTGCCTCGCTGCTTGGCTGCTTGCCCCCGAGGCGGGCAGTTCCGTCTCCAGCAGTGAGCAGCGAGTTGAAGCTAGTACACGTACTTGTACTAGCCCCAAGCGTGAATCATCTGTGGAAGCGTACAGCATCCGAAAGAATGAAAGATACATAGAGGACGTATAGTTCGTGCCAAACGAGACCTTCTGCAGTTTGGGTTGACGCATTGGAACCTGCGACTCAGTCAGACATGAATAACAACAACAAATAACCGAGAAACCTCAGTTAGTACACCAAAAGATATATTAAACCCCGATGTAAGAGTCAATAGTTTGACGTATAATTAAATAGAGTGCGTAGATTGGCAGTGGCATTACATGAGCTCGGGGTTTGAATCATAAAATCACAACAGAGAAATATAAAAATAAAATTAACGAGCTAATAAAAGCTTCCAAGCAACAGGTGTGTATGAGTGTGTGTCTGAGTGTGTTTGAGTGTATGGGTGTTTGAGTGTTTGAATATTGAAAAAGGGCCCGCTTGGCACATTAAATTTGTGGCGTCTGATGACGCGACAAACAACAGCCACAATTGTTGCTATCAATGAACAATGAGTATTAATTTTAATTTTCATAAATAATCACATTAAGAATATTACTTATACGATTCACTATTGTTGCTGTTGTTGTTATTGTGGTTTTTGCATTGCCTGATTGAAGAGGTTATCTATAGATACAGCGTTTGAGTCATCTCATCTCATCTCATCTCATCACATCTCATCTCGGAACATGGTTAAAAACGTATTATTGAAGACGGAAATGAATGCCAGGAGAAAAACAAAAACAAAAAAAGCAAAAAAAAAGTTGAAAATACACAGAAAATATTGTATACAAATACGCAAATAAAAAAGCGTTATGCATGGAGGTAAACAGCTGCCAAAGAATAAATTAAATTTATGTTTATACTTATGAGGCTCAGGCCCAGAAGAATCTATGTATGTGGATGAGCATGTTCTTTACACATTTTAATGGCACGCCAGCTTGTTTTAAATTTAAACACTGAGCTCAGCTCTTCTGGAATCTAATGAATATACTACTTATACTACGACTACTCGTAATACTATGAAAGGCCTTATCAGCTTACCTACTATACTCTATACTCTATGGGAATTACTTTCCAGCTGAGACTGAACTCGTCTCAAATTACTGCCAAAAGACACGAGTCGATCTTTTTCTTCATTTTTCCATTTGTCTATTTTTAATATCTTTTATTTTTTAGCAAACAAAACATTTGCGACGCGAACAGAAGATGATAAATGATGCGTAGTTGTGCAGTTGCCCAAAAAATAGTTGTGTTTACGAATGTTTTAATAAAGCTTAACTAATTAAACACACACACTCCAACACAGGTGTAGACTGGGAGTAAACATTAGCGTGTTTGCCTCTAATATAATAAATTTATTAAATTTGTAGTTTATGTTATATAAAACACTTTAATTAAGTAAATATTGCATCAAATTCGCCAATTGACTTAGGGTTTATGAACTTCTCGAAGGACGGAAATGAATGAATTCACGCGAATCAGCATTTGATGATCCATAGATTATATTTATGGAGATTGCCGCAGCTCAGGGTGAATCTGCAGCGAGCTCTAGAGTCTAGACAAATTACTATATTTAACGTAAGCTTAGGAACACTCTCTGCCCTCCGGCACTGTGGTTAAGGCGACGTCATCGTCACATTACCACCCAGGCAGGGTGAGTTGTTCTTGAACAGATCCGCAATGGTGAACAGATTCAAGTACGTGGATAGGAATGTGGCAAGCACGCCAAAGATCAGCACACCCATGGTGCAGGACACATCACATTCCAGTCGATGCAACAGCCGCACCAGACGCAGCCAGACCCCACGCGGTGTATGCGGCTTGGCCGTGACCAGAAGTGGCTCCATCTCCAGCTCAATGGGATCATAGTTAAGATCCAGTGGCAGGCTGCCATAGCTGGCCTCGGCGGCAATGCGCTGATGCACTAACTCCATGCGGCGTATGCGACGATACAGAAGTGGTGGCAGTATGAAGACCAGTGGTCCTGTTATGGTGCCACCCACCACATCCATTAGGGCATCGAAGCTTGGCACAAACTCAGCCACAAGCACCTCCAGAGCCAGCACGCCCGCGCGGATGAGCAAACGCTTGCAGGAGAAGGCTAAACGAGAAGATGAGGAGTACAAAGAGGTGGAATGGCTTCAGTCAATCTCTTACTTTCTGGCAACTTGAAGAAGTTCTCAATCTGCATGAACATGGCCGAACTGGCCACGGTCACGGAGAAGCACAGCTGCAGCGACATCAGTATGAGCATCACATAGAAGGGCACACTCGTGGGCAGCGACTGCAGCAGATTGCTGGCAATCATCGAGCCAAACTTGTAGGCGGCTATAACAGCGCCAATGATAGCCACACTGCAAGTAACTAAAGAAAGGAACATCATGAAGACCAAGTCAATTGAATCCTTCTACTGCACACTTACTGGCTATGCCACTGAGCGCTGCCCAGGACACGTGCGTCTTCCGCTTCATGTCGATTTGCAACGTCAACAGCACGGGATGTATATCGAACTGAAAGGCCAGTATGCTATAGCTGCTCAGCATTGTCAGAAAGCCGGGCAACTCTGTAGGAAGTAAGCAAATATTACAGGGTATAAAATGCAGAAATAAACTCACCCTTAGAAACTCCTTGGAAAGGTGTGCCAATGGCAGGAGCATCGAGCAGGCAATACCAGAGCAAAGCCACGATGATTATCATCACACACACGGCAATAATGGCCAGACCCCTGAAATACAGAGTATATATAGTAGAGTAACTGTTGTAAGCTCCTCCATGCTCGAGCTTACCTCATGTGCTTGGGACTGCCCAGCCACATGAGTGGACAGATGACGAGGCCCACAATGATGGCCCAATAGCAATAGGAGAAATTATAGTGACCAGCGCTCATGCGCAGCACCACATGCTCCAGATTCTCAGCTGCCATGACAATGCTGGGAACAGCCAGAGCAAAGATGCTCAGGTCAAGTAGAATCGATACCAATAGGCTCACATAGGGACCAAAGGCTAGCTCTGCGAGTGCTGCATAGGGATAGTTGCGTTTCTGCAGTATCGAGGGATCCAAATACTCAGCCATGGTCCAGCACTGGGCCAACAGGAACGATGTATACATTTGCAGGAAGATTATGGACAGTACCAGCAGCACACCAAAGTAGCCCAGTCGCACCAGCATAGCGGGCAATGTTAGAAATGGAAAGATGCCAAACAAATCCACCACGTACAGAATGGCAATGAATAGCGATAGACTTTCCGGCTCATCCTCGTAGGCACGGAAGTGGGGTAAGGCGCTGAAACGGGCACGTGAGAGGAATGGCAATTGATCATGCTGATGCGAGGGAGTCAGCAGCACCGGAGATCTTCGTTTCGGCAGGGCAAAGGATGGTGCGCGCGAGGGGCGTGGCGGTGGCTTAACGCCGGAACGTCGAAAGAAAAACATTCGCGTTGCCGAGTGAGGACGAACTTGTCGCGGCGACTGGAAGCACACAACTAACATCAAAGAACCAGCGAGTGGCAGGCAGCATTAGGAATGGTAACAAGTTTGTCATACGATATGCCCAGCAAATGCTCAAGGGAAGCCCTGTCGCTGCAATGTCAATGCACGTTGCCGCACTGAAATGTTGCATATACCAACTGGCCAGCACTAGAAGCGCAAGTTCAATGCCTTCAAGTGGTTGGACTGACCCAAAACTGGGCATAGTTTCAGATGGGACTATTTATCAACTCCACTTTAACCAGTAGATAACATTTATTTAATCAAGCATGTGTACAATTGCTAAAGCTACAATTACGACATAGTTTAGTCACTCCAATTCCGTCACTTCACACCTGCTGCACTTGCGCAATCTTTGGTTTCTTTGCCTGCGTTTGCTGCAACAATTAAATGGCATTAATATCATCAAAGGCAAATGCTATTAGAGAGTTCTCACCTCGTATGCCTCGTTGTTGCCGTTGTTGCCTTTATCCTGCACCGTGATCACCTGCACAGCTTGACCGGGTCCGGAACGATTCATTAGCAGCTTGGCTGTGGTCGTACGCGGCGTTTCGCCACAGCAGAATACACGAGCTGTTGTCTGCTGCCTGAGCGGACTATCCGTCTCATCCATATTCTGTTGCGACTCAATTGGGTTCTTGTTCTTGTCCATGTAGGCGCGATTAAAATTCAAACGATTTGGACGCACTGCATCCGTTATATACTTACTATAGTCCGTCAGTGTGAGCGTGTCAGTATAACAACAACAGATTATAGCGGATTTTGGATATGGGTTAGACTTTTCAATAGCAAGAGTTAGGTGCGAGTGGGAATGATACGTACACTGGAACACTAAAAAAACAACTTATGCACGTGAGGAGTCTACATACGTGATCTTATATGTATTTACAGCAGTATTTATATAGATTATATTAATGTTGTACATGCAGGAGCAAGAGATTGAGCTATTTGTACTTAAATGCTGGGAACATCATGCTCACTCACACTCCATGAAAAGGTGCCACTGCACGAGCAGCGCTTGAGTTGATGGCTGATGTGGGCTGTGCTCCTCATCCTGGGATTCTATGGGTTCTTTGGTTGCTGCTGGTGCCAGACCTACGTCTAAATTGTGCAAAGTGCACTGGGGACAGTGTCAAGCGTCACCCTTGTTCAGTGCATCCTGTCTTCAGTTTGCAAAAAAAGGAAATATATACAAATTGTTGTTGGTTGCGGTGCATTTAGCGTGAATGTGCGTGCTAATGGTTTAAGTAGTGTGCCGAGTGTGAAGTGTCAGATGCAGCTAGCAGCGATGCTAGCTAGAACCATTTCAGTGTACGTATCAAGGTGCCAAAATATGAATGATATTCATGACCAAACGAACTGTCACTTACGATTTGCTATTGAACAAGCCCTGGCGTTTTATATAATTGAGCACCAAGTCGTCCAACAGGTACTTGACAGATTCACCACGGTTGAGCAGCCTACGTATTAGGGATGAGCTGACCTCATTGGGCACCCAGTTGGTGATCAACGTAATGTTACTCTGAAAGTGAAATTGACAAAGAATTAAACGTGTTGCCGTAAGTTAGCTGCACTCACCCTGTATTTAGTAAGTATATCAGATTCAAATATAAATTTATCAGGATTGGATCCACACCGAGAGATTACCACCAAACCATAGTTTGCAACTATCTCCTCAATCTGTGTATAAACAAAGGGGTTCTCATTAGTTTCGTTTAGTTTTTCAGGCAGTTATTCATTTGATTACATCTTCGTTGGACCACAGACCGGGCACCGCAAAAGATTCTAACAAGTCAGCGCCGCATAGCAGCTTAAGGCGTATGGGATCACAGCGTTCTCGCAGATTTAGTGGCACCCAGCCAGGTAAGTGTCCATTAACCTCATCGTCTCCCGACGAGTTTATATAGTTGTTTAAGTAATTTTGATGATGCTGCAGCACGCTTTGGGTACGGCTCCATTGTGGTTGATGCACTTCCCAGTCGGAGAGACGTATCCAACTGGATGTCTGAACTGCCAGCTTGACCATAGCGCAACGATCCACCGAAGGGGCCAGCCCTATCTTACGGTAGGAATCATGTGTGGGTGATATTATGCCGCCGACGACCTTGTGAGTTGCATTCATCTCAAAGAAATCTCGCGCTATCTCTGTTTGCAATAAGAAATCAAGTTCAATGCCAAAGTCAAATATCGATTCTCACCGGCCAAAAATAAACAATAGCTCACACTTACCAAACATTCTCAGATGCATTGGTGTGGGTGGGCTGAAAGACCCACATGCTATGAACGCGATGCGCGGCAACATTGAGCCTGACTCCTCAATATATCCGGACATTTGATTTGAAAATTTATTTTACGCTTGTCACTGAGATTTCTTGTTTATTATGGTAATTTCACCATCTGGTTACGCTGCACCACAACCTCGTGAATTCGCCGCACATCGATTAATTCATATGAGAGTGCTGCCAACTGATGTCAAAATCTCCGATAGGCACTTTTGGTTCGATTGCAATCAGGTCGAAGATTACCGGCGCGCCCGTTTTTAAATCTAATCAAAAAATTTAAAAATTGACGGATATTGCATTGAAACTTTAGGTTCCTTTTTTTTAGATTTTTCAAATGCGCGAAAATGAAAGGTAAACCAATGAACGTAGTCGGTGAACATAACAAGTTTTTGCAAAAATTAAAGAAGAAATAAAGTTAGTTGCATAGAGCAGGCATACATAAAAATCAAAAGCTTAATTTAATCGACGATGTTATAAGCTTTGAATATCTTAAATGTTTAAAACTGCGAGACAACTGATTAGGTAAATAGAGTTATATTTTAATTCTGGAAATTGATTTTAACTAAGCCCATTTTTAGTTCAAGCCAATTTATCGATATTAACGGCGAATTTAAAAAAAGTTTAATTGCGCCAACACATAACAAAGCGCCAATTTTGGTAGAAAGCGCCAAGTGTGGCAACCGTGTCGATAAATCTCAGAACAACTTGTGCGTGCTATCGATAACAAAATTAAATATGGCGTCGTGGTGCTGAACGGTCTTTCGCTCTGGCTCTTTCACAAAATTTTTTGTAATAACATTTATCATATTTATTCGTATACGTCGTGCACTGTCAATCGTGTTACCGGACGCGTGCTGCTTTTGCCTTTCAGTTGAACGCGTCGCCATAATCTTAGTATTTTAAGTTAGACAAAACAAAGTGCCGAGTGCAAAAACAACGGAGAGAGAGAGGAAACGACGTCGACAAAATGAAAATGCATTTGTGAATTTTCGCCCAACACTTGACTCAACATATACCCACACAATCAAATTGACTTACACACACAGACATTAGCCCAACGAACTCAGCGCAGGATAGGAAAAACCACGCGGCGGCCACTTTAGGCCATACCAAAGGCCTTGGATACGAAACAGCGAAAGCAGCACCACACCAACAGTAACAACAAAAACACCAACAACACCCAATAGAACCCAATGGCGCTAGTGACAGTGCAGCGTTCGCCAAGTGTGGCGGGCTCATGCTCAAATTCGGTGAGTTGTTGATGCGCATACAAGTGTGTGTGCGTGTGTATGCATATGCATAATACAGGAAGTGGGCGCAAGAAAGCCTGCGAAATATTTCTGTTGCCCCACATCTATGTAAGGTGCAATTTTACAGCTGCAACAGCTACGCATTTGTTTGAACATGCGCGAGTGTGTGTGTGTGTGTATTTACGTGTGCGTGTGATTGATTTCGCTCTCTCCGCCCTGCTCTCTGCTCTCCGTCCAAGATTTTGCTTTGTTTTGGTTACGCGTTGTTAATGGAGCTCCATTCGAGTTGTTTAGCAAGGGGTGGCGGGTGGAATTTTGAGTAGCACCTATGATTACTTCCTGTGCGTGTTCCGTTATAGCCAATGATCCTTCTGTCGTGTAAACTGCCAATTTATTTAATGAAAAACGTAACCGAATAACGAAATAAATAAAGATTATCATGCATAGGCAAAGTCTCTCTTTGCGTGCCGTAGTTCTGCCCCCCTGTTCGCTCGTCATGTTGTTATTGTGGTGGGCGTTTTGTCAGCGTCATCGTCATCATCATCATCATCAGTCGCGCCACGATTCTCGCATCTGTTTATTGTTCATTTTGCTTCTGTTGTTGTTGTGGTTGTTGTTGTTATTATTTATTGTTGTAACTCAAGCAAATCCGAGCAGACGTCGCGACGACGTCGCAGCTGCCACGCCATGTCGCCTCGCCTCCCCTTCCGTCGCGACGTCTCCCATTTCCAATAAATTGAAATTTTTGCATTGCCTTATTTGTAGTTTTGTCAACGTCGAATGCGATTTTTCTTGCTGTCCCGCCCCCAAAAATAGTTCTCGAGACCTTGGGCCAGCGGGGGGCTGCCCTTGGAAATTGAAATTTTCATTCTAATAATCAAGATTATTTTGTAAACATTGGCTCTCCCACACTCTCGTTGCTCTCGCTCTCGCTCTTGTTCTCGCTGCCTCTCCCGTTGGTTTGGTTCGCTCTACTCTCTCCCCAATGTTTTTCCTGTTTTATTTTTACAAAGCAATTCATCATCCAGTTTGTTTGATTCAGAACTTCAGTTAACTTCAGAATGCCAAAATTTGATATTATATTTTGTATACAGCGTGGGGTTGGGGTGAGTCAGTCAACAGAGTAACAGTAACAGCAGTAATAATAATTAAGTGAAAGAAGGAAATCCACAATGCTCAAAAACTCTCTCTTTTGTCGTAGGATGGCGAAGCAGAAGATGACGAAGGCAACAGTAACAATAATAGCAACAACAAAGGCGAGAAGAGCGAATGCTACTTCGCTGGCAAGGGCACTGCTCTGGTACTGGCACTTAAAGATATACCGCAGCATGCGGAGCGACGGCTAAGCACAGACTCCACGCGCTCGACCAACAGCACACAGAGCAACAACTCGGACATACAACTGCACCTGCAGTCCATGTTCTATTTGCTGCACCGCGAGGACACCCTAAAAATGGTATGTATGCGGAATAGTGCATATTTCATATTCTCTCATAACCATGACTGTATTCTCTTTCGCAGGCTGTGAAACTAGAGTCGCAGCGTGCGAATCGAACTCGCTATCTTGTGATTGCTTCGCGTAGCTGTTGCCGCCTGGCGGCAAACAGTGAGCGACGCACTAAAATCATGCGTCACAATTCGGTTAAGTCGGCGGCAAGCGGGACGCCAGCGCCGCCAGCCACACCTGTTGCTCAACGGCAGCTATCAGTAGATAGTCATAGGACCCAACAGCAGCAGGAGGAGACGGCCAAGCGGCTGTCGGGCAACGCGAATCGTCAAAATCTGAAATGTGATGCAGATGTTTGCCGGGAGGGAGGAAGCACAGCTGTTGGCGCCGGCGACACCAACAAAAATACCTCGGCAGGCATGGAGGAATCGTGTCTGCTGGGCATTGACTGCAATGAGCGCACCACCCTTGGCCTGGTTGTGCCCATTCTCGCTGATACCACAATCCACCTGGATGGTGACGGGTGAGGGACAATGAATCCTTCCAACTAATCATTCAACTTAATGAAATGAATATTTTGCAGTGGCTTTAGTGTCGCCGTCTACGAGAAGACTCACATTTTTAAGCCCGTATCGGTGCAAGCGATGTGGTAAGATTGGAAACTGATTGTTGCTATGAATACTTGCTAAATCTGATTGTCTATTTATAGGTCAGCGCTGCAAACGCTACACAAAGTGTCTCGAAAGGCTCGTGAAAACAATTTCTATCCAAGCGGACCATCGCACGATTGGTTAACCAGCTACGAAAATCGCATTGAGTCGGATCAGTCGTGTTTAAACGAATGGAATGCCATGGATGCGCTGGAGAGTCGACGGCCCCCTTCACCAGATGCCATAAGAAACAAGTAGGATAAGCGATTGCTAAACAAACTCAACACTTGCAAGAAATTTACTTGGAAAACATTTCGTAGTAGATAGATAACTCGTTAGCTTTACGACTTGATAACAACCCTAGGCGGTAATTAAACGGAATTGAATGTATTCCATTGTTATTGAGTTCAAAGTTATCGAGTGATCTATCTGATTAGTTGCAAGGGTTTAGTTCAATTTAATGTTTACAATGATGTCATTGATTGCGACTCATGGCTATGACTTTATGCTTACAGGCCAACCGCCAAGGAGGAAACTGAAAGTGTCATTAAAATGAAGCTCAAAGCTATCATGATGTCCGTTGATTTGGACGAGGTGACCTCCAAGTATATACGCGGTCGCCTAGAGGATTTATTAGATATGGATCTAGGCGAGTACAAGTCCTTCATCGATGCCGAAATGCTGCTCATTTTGGGACAAATGGATGCGCCGACCAAAATATTTGAGCATGTCTATTTGGGCTCGGAATGGAATGCCAGCAACCTGGAGGAGTTGCAGAAGAACGGGTAAGTAACTGACCGTTAAAAACGAAGACAAATCGATTCATTATAAATCCTTTTCCAGTGTTCGACACATACTAAATGTAACACGGGAAATAGACAACTTTTTTCCGGGCACCTTTGAGTACTTCAATGTGCGGGTCTATGACGACGAGAAAACCAATCTGCTGAAGTACTGGGACGACACTTTCCGCTATATATCGCGTGCCAAGGCAGAAGGATCTAAGGTACTGGTGCACTGTAAAATGGGCGTGAGTCGTTCCGCTTCCGTAGTCATTGCCTATGCAATGAAAGCCTACAAATGGGAATTCCAGCGTGCCTTGCAGCATGTAAAGGAACGTCGGAGTTGTATAAAGCCGAACAAGAACTTTCTGAATCAGCTGGAGACATATAGCGGCATGCTGGATGCCATGAAAAATAAAGAGAAGCTGCAGCGCAGCAAGAGTGAGACCAACTTGAAGAGCACAAAGGATGCACGCCTCCTGCCGGGCAGTGAGCCGACGCCATTGATACAGGCCCTCAATCAGGCCAAATCCAAGTCAAGTGGCGAAACGAGTGCTGAGCAGCAGGACGGTAGCAGCGGACGTGGAGAGCATCGACGGAGTAGCGCACAAAAGCAGCGTCGCATGATGCGTCGATCGAGCAGCACGTCACCCAAAACGCAGACTGCCGTGGAAGTGACCAAGCAGCAGAGTCAATCCATGGAAAATCTGACGCCCGAGCGTAGTGTGGCCGAGGAGCCAAAGAACATGCGTTTCCCTGGAAGCAATGGTGAGAACTACAGCGTAACCCAGAATCAGGTGCTCCACATACAGAAGCACACGCCCACGTTATCTGTGCGTACGCGCGTTCATGATCTCGAGGCGCATCAGGAGCCTCCTCGTCGCAGTTTACAATCCCAAATGCAGGCGCAGACGCAGCCCACCGCTCAACCAGGTCCCGTGTGGACTTCGCTGTCCAAGCTGATTACACAAACATCCTTTTCGCGCAGAGACTCTAGCTCATCGGAGGTGTTTACCAACCAAGTGACTCAAGTGGATGAGCGTGATAAGCGTCAGCGTCGTAAAACGCAATCCTGGACGGAATCGTTTGGACCCAGCGGTGGTATTATACTCGATGCCCCTTCCCTGCCTCCTCAGTCGAATGTTGCGCCTAGCGCTGTGCTACGAACACGCGGCACACGTCACCGTGAGTTGCCTTCGCGCCATGCCAGCTGGGGATCGGGCGACAATCGTAGCAGTCTGCCGATACGCACAGGTTCTAGTAGCTACTACGACAGTAATCGCAACACTACAGCCATTTTCGAAGGTGAAATACAGGACCTAAAGCGGAGCAGCAGCAGCAGCACGGCAAGCAATTGCAATGCCACCGAATCCACCTCCTCCTCTCAGCTGGGCACTGTGAAGCGCACGAAACAGAAACTGGAGGAAAATACAACGCTCAAGAAACGGTGCCAGGACAACGAGCTGGTAGACGGACTGACAACAACAACAACAGCTGAGAAAAAGTGCGCCAATTTGTTTCGCAGTGCCTCCGCGGTGGGCAGCACACGCCAGCGCCAGCCACTCCGCTGCAACAGCGAGGAGTTGATGCACACCAGCGACATTGAGAACAAAAACACAGCAGTCGATCTAGCGGTCGTGCTGCGCACACAAAGCCAAGCCGTAGCTGAGGATCAACGCATCTCGGGTAATGTGCAAATACTCAAGCAAAACTTTGAAGCTAAAGCGGCTGTGGTGGGCACTGGACTGGCCAGTGGGGCTAGTAGTGGAGCAGTAAGTGCAACAGCAACGGCGACAACAACTAAGAAGGCGACACATCAGTCATTGCCTTCATCTCCAGTTGCTCAGCATGCGGATCATGTGCTGGTAGAGAACGTAGTGGCAAGTGCCACAGCCAACCATAGCTCATCCAGTGCATCTGCCAACTCATCCGACTCCAGCGTAAGCGAAACTTGTGATCGTAATGTCAAAGGTCTAGTGCATAAATATCAAACCACTTCCTGCAGTAACAATCCTGCTGCGGTAATACCGATAACGGGAACAGTAACATCACTGCCGCAACTACCCACCAATACTAATGCCAATGCCAATGCCACCACCACAACAACAGCAACAACAAGCAGTAGTAGCAGCAGCAGCAGCAGCAACACCGTCAGCATCAGTAGTTTCAGACAGAGGCCGCGTTCCTACTACGATCGCTCGCTGTCAAACAGAGCACATGATTACAGTGAGAACCGACCACCGCCCGCCCCTGCCCGCAATCAAAGTCAGCAGCAGTTGCAGCTGCAGCAGCAGCAACTACAACAAACTGAGCAGCAACAAGTGCAGCATCGCCGTCTGGCGCAGCATGGCAAAACCCATCCACTCACTAGGCTAAGTTTACCAAAGCAAAGCTTCAACACCGCTGCATACAATACCATGTAAAGGAATGCTCTTTCTACTTACTACTACACTCATACACACACACACAGACACACACCCCCATAATAGTATCAATGCAATCCTATATAAGAAACACAACCTGATTTTCAGCTCGCCACTTGCCTATTTATTATATACCGTATTTATTTACCTTTTATGTACTTTTGCTTTTATTTCTCATCTAATTTCACAACTTCTCTACCATGCCCGCGACTATAATATAACATTGTCTGTTTGTTTGATCGTTCGTTTGTAAAGCGTTCAGTTTCAGCCAACATAATCCCCATATCCATATCCATATCCACATCCACCACCACCACCACCAATCAAACACCCAATCTCTAAATGTTTTTGTGAAAAGTGCCGTCAGGGACAAAAGAACTATGAAATGAAACTGTATTTTGTATTTTTAAATTACTTGTAACTATATACATATACATATATATAAATATTTAATTTATATTATGCAAGAACTGCCTACGAATAAAAATGATTTATTGTATATATATATAAAAACATGTGAATGTATTTTATGTGGTGACTAGTGCGTCTCATTCGTTGTTCGTGCGTTTGTTTGTCTACTATATCTACATATATATTCCCGTTAACTGACTCAATCGCATATCATATGTATGTTTCGGTGTGTGTGTGTGTGCTTGTGTGTGTGTCTTTATAAGAACTTTCCAACCAGCCTTTATGACCGAGTTTGTATTTGCAGCCTTTACCGCATGATAGCCACATTTCGCTACTCCTGGGCCGAGTGCAAGAAGTGAGTCCTTGGGGAAGCCTTGACGCAAACTGCTCTTAAACATGCACATCCATATATATTCGTGTGTGTGTGTTCTTATACACCTATATAATTAATATCTAAATATACATATTGTAAATTCAAATCAAAATCCAAATGAACGGAATATGGGCCTGTGAGCACAATGAGTCATTGCCATATCGTGTTTGTTTATTTATATGTGTCAGCCACATGCAACGGTGTCCGAGTAATCGTAAAAAAAAAACTAATTGTAATGCGAAATGGCGCCACTGCTCTAAATACTTTATAAATATTCGTTACGTGGCTGTTTGCTCGATTTTAAAGTAAAATTTTTACAAAAATAGAAGAGCTTCTTGTTCTCATTTAGTTTTAAACAAAGTGAGATTTGTTTGATACAGTTTTAAATTTCCCGGCCTTGACAACAGGTTTGGTATATATTTGGTATTTTTGAAAAAAGATGGCAACCCTATGATAATTGGAAAGTGTGACAAAAATAAATAAATCAAAGGCTAATAGACTAGATAAAATGCCAATACATTGATATAAATACTATTTAAACAATAAACCTCGAATTAGATAAAACAGTAATATTTATTACGACAAATTCTCGGACAAAACTGTATTTTGACGATGGCGCACTCTGTTATTAATATATGTATCAACATGGCCAGGGCCGTGCCCCTGATAAGTCATAATTCAATAAGAATGAATAACAAACGCATATTTGAGCATAAGCATATTTGCCGTTCATTAATTACATATAGATTTTAGCACCATTAGAAATCTCTTCGGAAAATTGCATTAAAATTATTAACAGAGTGCAATTCGCTTAACAGAGGCAACACAAAACAACTTAAGTTAGCCAAATTCACAACCTTAGTACATGGCACAACCCTGAATAGCCGCTACTATAGCCCCCTATGTATTATGTTCAATAGCCTTTAGATGACAAATAAATCTGTTTGTGAGCTCAACAGAAGAAATGTATTATTTATACAATGCTTGAAATTGATTTTAATTCAAGTTAAGGCTATGTTAGCGGCGTGAAGGGCCAATTTAAGAAAAAAGTGCCATTGCGCCAAAACGTAAGGAAAGTGCCAGTTTTGGCGCAAAAACGCCAAGTGTGGCAGCCGTGGCTCTAGCACACGCACACGAATACAACTCACGCACACAAATGCGCACTTGACTTCCACAGTTTCTTTATTTTGTGCAGAAAAAAATATATGTGGAAGAATTGCCGCTAAGGAATAACAAAATTCGTTGTGAACGCGATTGCGACACGCCGCCACAGTGCATACAGCATATAATGCAAGCAGCTGCAACAAACAGCTGCAGCCAATGATTGCAATTCCGATTTGAAGCCGTTGTTGTTGTTGTTGTTGGTGGCATACCCATCCCCCGTTGTAGTTGTACGTGGCGTTTGCAAAACCGTAACCGAATCAGATTCTGATTCTGCCTTTGAGCCTGACTCTGACTCGGTCAACAAGCGGTCGAGGTCACCACAGCCCAGCGAGTGCGAATCAATTATTGTCACGGTGGGAGCGTTTACGGTTTGCTAGCATGGCAGAGGCAGCGGCGACAAAGCCAACGGTCGAAAAGGGAGGAGGTGATCCAGAGATGAAAGGCTGGCTGCTTAAATGGACCAACTACATCAAGGGCTATCAGCGTCGCTGGTTCGTGCTCTCCAAGGGCGTGTTGAGCTATTATCGCAACCAGTCTGAGATCAATCACACTTGCCGTGGCACAATATCACTTCATGGAGCATTAATTCACACTGTGGACTCATGCACGTTTGTAATCTCGAATGGCGGCACACAAACTTTTCACATCAAGGCTGCCAATGAGGTGGAGCGGCAATCGTGGGTAACATCATTAGAGTTGGCCAAGGCGCGTGCCATTCGTGCTATAGAGAGCGAGGAGGAGGAAGCTGAGGAGACGGCCCAGGTGGTGCCCAGTCAGGAGATCAACATGGTGGTGCGCGACCTAACTGATCGATTGGAAAACATGCGCACCTGTTATGATCTAATCACCAAACATGGTGCAGCACTGCAGCGGGCATTAAATGATCTTGAATCCAACGAGGAGGAATCACTTGCAAGTCGCACAAAGATTGTCAATGAGCGGGCTACGCTCTTCAGGATCACATCAAATGCAATGATCAATGCAGGTAACGATTATCTCCGCTCAGCTGAATCACAAGGCCACAAATGGTCCAAGATGTTGCATCACGAACGGGAACAGCGCCAACGTCTCGAAGAGATGGTGGAGCAGATGGCCAAACAGCAGTCACAAATGGAGGCTGCCGTCATGGTTCGCCGTAATAAACCGTTATCGTTGCAACAAACCAGTACAAACATAACCCAGAACATAACAACAGGTGCGATTTTAACTTCGGACGACGAGAATGAGTTCTTTGATGCGGAGGAGCATGGTTACACTGGCGGGGAATCACCCATGGATGAAACATTTATATTGAAGCTTAATAAGCGTCGCAGTAGCTCTGAGGACCATGTCGGCTCTGAGGGACAAACAGGCAGCTCGTCCGAGAGCGACGAACAGAAACGCACCACCAAGATTGTGCAGCAAGTTTGTCTCGTCAGCGCCTCACGTTTGCAATCCGGGGAAGAAGAGAATAAAAGTAAAGACAGCGTGGATGAAGGGGTTAATCTCTCGAAAATGGATTTGGCTTCATCGAGTAGAAGGGGAACTACTGCCACAATGAGTGGGGGTAAAGTGCGACGCGAGCGTGTCCCGGACAAACCACATTATCCGCTCAACTTGTGGGCCATCATGAAGAACTGTATTGGCAAGGATCTGTCTAAAATACCCATGCCAGTTAATTTCAACGAACCGCTCTCCATGCTACAGCGTTTGGTTGAGGATTACGAGTACGGTGAAATACTGGACTATGCCGCCACTTGCACGGATGAGTGCGAACAGTTAGCATATATAGCCGCCTTCACAGCATCTGCGTATGCGACGACAACAAATCGCACTGGCAAACCATTCAATCCTCTTTTGGGAGAGACCTTTGAATGCGACCGTAGGGACGATCTTGGCTGGCGTTGCCTGGCTGAGCAGGTTTCGCATCATCCACCCGTAGCCGCAGTGCACTGCGAGGGCAGAAAATGGGTTAGTTGGCAGGAGTTCTCTATGACCAGCAAGTTTCGTGGCAAGTATGTTCAGGTAAGTGTTCCCTACGATAGTATCCCTTGGACTTAGACTAATTTCAAGTGATTCTTTTTAGGTAAATCCACTTGGCGGTGTCTACGTGATGTTTCCCAAGACTGGACGACGTTACAGCTGGCGCAAAGTGACCACAACTGTGAACAACATTATTGTGGGCAAGCTGTGGGTGGATCAGCATGGAGAAATGCAGATATTGGGCAGCAATGCTGCCGAAGGCGCCAAGTGCATCCTTAACTATGTGCCCTATTCATACTTCAGCAAGGAAGTTCAGCGTAGCGTCAAAGGCGTTGTAGTAAATAAGAATAACGAGGCGAAATGGGTAGTGCGAGGCACATGGGATGATAAGATTGAAATTGCACCCGTTCTGGACACGAACAACACAAATGAGAGTCGTACCTACACCACTGGCGAGTACAAGGTGGCATGGAAACGTCGTTCTGCACCACCCGACTCTGAAAAATTCTACCACTTCACCACATTGGCCTGTCAGCTGAACGAGCCAGAGGATGGCGTTGCGCCCACAGATTCCCGCAATCGACCCGATCAACGTCTGATGGAGCAAGGCGCCTGGGAACAAAGCAATCGTGAGAAGCTGCGACTCGAGGACAAGCAACGAACGGCGCGTAGACAACGTGAAGCGGAGGCTGAGAAGGCCGCCGCGGAGGGACGACCCTATCCAGCCTATGAGCCCATGTGGTTCAAGCGCGAGAAGGAAGAGAATAGCGATGTGTTCGTCCATGTATTCAAGAATACATATTGGGACGCAAAAGCAGCCCAAGACTGGAGTAACTGTCCAGAAATCTATTAACTAAACTAATGCTATAGTTATTTCAATACCCTAGCCTCGAAAGCCGCTCTCAAGCCCTCTAGAAATCAAGCTCTAGCACACTCACAGTCGCACAGCCCAATCAACTATTACTAAATACTGATTACTGATTATTGGTCTGAACTATAAATGCTAATCGATGTAATAACATTTTCCAAACTACTTAGTCCATATATATTATATATGGTATATATAAATTAATTGCTGTAAAGTGGCTGCAAATGTTCGAACTGAAATGTTTTTATAACGAGTTGTATGATGTATAGCGTAGTAGTAGGCGCATTAAGAGCGCTACGTTTATCAAATTGTTTCTTCTCTTTGGTTTATTATTTAATCTATGCTTTTATCAAATAACTACGGCACATAGACCCTCCTACCATCCAGCATACATACATACATGGTACATATATATCTAATCTATATACTTACAGTATATGTAGACACATGTGCAAGTGAAAGACGATACAAGTTTTCACTCTAAACAAATTAACAAAACAAAACGAAACAAGTTTTCCTTAACCCGAAAGAATTTGTTTTGCCTTTGTTGTGTACATAGAAGACAGATCTAAACAATGCAACGAGAATATGTTAAATGTTATAAAATTATGCAATTTATTATTAAAGTATTATTTTAAATAAAGCAACAATCGCGTGTGTGGTTTAACTAGCAATGTGGCACAGACTTAAACACGGCCTTGCCTTCTTTTATTACTGGGGCGATTCAGAGGGGTTTCTCACTTTCGGCAAGTTCGTAAAGTATAATAATAACAATATTCCATTAAAAAATCATATTTTTTAAATTAAACAATATTAAGATGATAAGTACAGGGTCTCCTACTGTCGGTTGCGTCCGACTGTAGCTTTCCCTACTTTTTTCTTGTATTTCAAGCGCATATCAAGTCTATTTTACCCCATTTATTTATAGTTGATCAGTGTAAAGCATCGCACTGTCGGTGGCGTTCGACTGTAGCGTCTCCAACTGGTTCTATCACAGGTGATCGCAATCAGTTTCAATGCATCAGATGTTTGTTTCATAACACAAAAAAACACGCGATGAATCGATTCTGTGGTTTAAGCGCTATAAAAGAATATTAAAGAAGCATTTATCGTAGAATAATCTAAGAAACTAAAATAGAAATAATATACATTTATAATTTCAGTTGGAAGTGAACTCTAACGACGCGACGCCCATAAGTTTAACTAACTTTAATTAAAAGTCATAACCGGCAGCTGGCAACCAGCTGGCCCTAACCTAGGGTTCACTCATTCAGTAATATATTATAATAATAATAATAATCCGCCATAAAGAGAGGGAGAGTGAAGAACGGCACCAAATGGCAACACCTTACTCGGCGATAAAGCGAAATCTACTGAGTCACTCCCTGCCCAAATTGCGAGTCTAGCGTTCGTCAGTACTAACAAACCTTATCTGAGTAAGCGGCTGGAGATAAGAGCGAAATGTGGTTGGAATTGGGAATCGGAGAGTGAATGTTTCATTTGAGTTCGGTAATTCGCCAGGGATTCACAGCTAGCATGTCGAGCGCAGCGAATCAGAGACCGCGTCAGAATAGCTTGACCAACACCAACACGGAGCCCCCGGTCGGCGGCGATTCTACCAAATCGCAAAGATTATCGCAAAAAGTACGGAAGCGCGAGCGCGCATCAAATCATGCGGCGATCGAGACGAAGGAAATAAAGGGCTGGCTAATGAAGTTCACAAATGTCATGAAGGGCTATCAGCGACGCTGGTTTGTGCTCTCCCAAGGAGTGCTCAACTACTACTATGATCCAGACGAGGTTAAGCAAACCAGCCGTGGTTCCATACCTGTCAAAGGAGCACTGATCGAGATCGTGGATGCCAGCACGTTCGCTATTTCAAATGGATCTGTCAATTTTCGCATCAAAGCAGCCAATGAGCTGGAACGGCAAACTTGGATCAATGCATTGGAGCTGGCCAAAGGAGAGACCGATAGCGTTAGGCATGTGCCGGCAGCTGATCCGATACAGAAGTCGGACACCAAAGGGCAGCAGTTGCAGATCCGTACGCGCCGCACCAGTGTACCAGACAAGCCCAATTACCCGCTTAACCTGTGGGCCATTATGAAGAACTGCATTGGCAAGGATCTGTCCAAAATACCCATGCCCGTTAATTTCAACGAACCGCTCTCTATGCTGCAGCGTTTGACTGAGGATTACGAGTACGCCGATATACTAGACATTGCGTCCGCCTGCACCGATGAATGCGAGCAGCTGGCTTATTTGGCCGCCTTCACGGCATCTTCCTATGCAACGACAACAAATCGTATTGCAAAACCCTTCAATCCCATGTTGGGAGAGACTTATGAATGTGATCGCACCGACGATCTCGGCTGGCGTTGCCTCGCCGAGCAGGTGTCCCATCATCCGCCCATTGCCGCGCTCCACTGTGAGGGAAAACAGTGGGTCTGTTGGCAGGACTTCTCCATGGCCAGTAAATTTCGTGGAAAGTATTTTCAGGTAAGTATTGATGCCAGATATTTCACGATCCTAGATGCTCATCAATAGTCTATCTTACAGATTATACCCATTGGACGCGCCTATGTTACGTTCAACAACACGGGAAAATGCTATAGCTGGCGCAAGGTGACGACCACTGTACACAATATAATCGTTGGCAAGCTGTGGGTCGAGCAGCATGGGGAGATGGAGATTGTGGATGCCAATGCTGCAAATGGCAACAAGTGCATTCTCAACTATGTGCCCTACTCCATGTTCAGCAAGGAGGTGGAACGCACAGTCAGGGGCGTGGTTATCAATGGCAATAAGGAAGTCAAGTGGCTGGTGCGCGGCACCTGGGATGACAAAATTGAAATAGCACCTGTGCTCCAGACAGAAGGCACTCCAGATAATCCCTCCTATGTCACGGGCGAGTACAAGGTGGCATGGCAACGTCGACCAGCTGCAGTCGGTTCCGAAAAGTTTTACAACTTAACCACATTGGCCTGTCAGCTTAATGAGCCAGAGGACGGTGTGGCGCCCACAGATTCACGCCTACGACCCGATCAGCGTCTGATGGAGCAGGGCGATTGGGATGCCAGCAATCAGGAGAAGCTTCGTCTCGAGGAGAAGCAGCGGACAGCGCGACGGCAGCGTGAGGCCGAAGAGAAAAAGGCTGCCGCTAGAGGGAAACCGTTTCCAGCCTACGAGCCCATGTGGTTCCAGCTGGAGAAGAAGGTGGGTGACGAGACGCCCATTCATGTCTATAATAATAAATATTGGGAGGCTAAGGCGGGCAACAACTGGAGTGGCTGTCCGGATATATACTAATTGATATACGTACTATAGGCCAGGCAAAAGTAAAACGCAATCTTTTTTATTTATAGTATCTAATCAGGTTCTTGCTTTAAACAAAGAACAATGGGGTTTTTTCTTATTTTCTTTTCTTGCTTCCGCTAACGGTTGTTGGCCTTAGTTAATTGTGAAACGGTGAGGAATATTATAAATTTATGCAATTTATTTGTTATAGTAATGTTTAAATAAAGCAACAATTGAGTGGTTGAATCAGTAAACCAAAGTTGTCGTTCATGCGCTTAGTAATCAGTTGATCCACTGCCCAACCACTCTATGATTAATTAATGCCCAACCTTATCTCAGCTGGCACTAACTTAATGCCACATTGTTCGCTGACGAACCAACTATCGATAGTACTAACGTGAAGACTTATGGCGAGTCTTGATATGGCTAATATCTATTAAACACTTTAAGATACAGATCTCTTCGGCCAGCAAAAAGTGATCGACACGTTGGTACTGCCGATAGTTTAGTTGTTCTCCGTGGTTTGAGATGGCACAAAGAGCTGCAGCGATTTAAGCAACGCCTCCACAGATGGATCGCGACCCTGAAAACGCCGGAATACCTCAGCCGTTGGCACAGATCCGCCGTAGCTGAGGAACGTTTGCTTATAGCGCTTCCCTATGGCGGCATAGTGCTCATCACTACGCTTCTCCGCAAAGCTGCTCGAGATGTCGGCTGCAATTAGCTTGGAATACAAATGACTGAACTGAGCGGCTGCCCAGTCGCCGGCAAAGACGTCCGTCATGGAGCAGGGATGTGAGTCCTTCTTGTCGAGCGGCATGGGTTGGTATACTGGCCACATCTTGCGCACCACTTCCAGCCAAAAGGCACTGGAGCGATGCAGCTCAACATCGAGATCGGCCAAGTACAATTCCTGGCATAGATTATATCCGGCCATTTGTGTTTTCAGCAGACGCATCTTCTGTGCCTGTTCTATATTAATAATTTCATCATTACTATAGTGACCCGATAGAGTCTGCAGCACGGAAGCATCGTCCAAGAAATTGCTCATCACATAGCCAGATATCTGCGATGCATCCCACTCAATATTGGATAGGCCAGCCAGATCACTGTATCCGGCTTGCGTCAGTAGATGCTGCAGACCCGTGCCAAACGTTTTGAATACCATTTGCAGATCATCATAGCACAACAGTGGAGGTGTGCCCATCTTTGGTTCCGTAAAGTTGAAGATGAGCGCGCAGAGAGGCGTGAGACCAGCTGACCTATTGCTGTTCCGTATGCCCACCATCCAGCCGTTGTTTCGCCCAAATTTATGCTCTTTGGAGAAGCAGTCGACATAGAAACCACCGACTGGAGTCGAGCTGTTAGTACTGTCCCCATCGTACACATTGTAGAATTTCACGGCCGGATGCCAGACCTCCGTCTTTGGTTGCTCCAAAATGCGAATGTTAAAGAGTTTCTCGCTCAGTGCAAATAACCCAGAGAGTACGCGGGGAAGAGGGAAGAACTCGCTTAGCTTATCCTCCTGCAGTTGATGCTGTGCGATGAGCTGCTTACGCCGCCAGTAACTGACATCGTAGGCTTCAAGTTTATGATTCGCTCCACTCTCATTTGCAAAGTTCTGTAAATCCGCTAGCTGTACGCTTTGAGCTGGTCCGGCGAACTTCAGCAATTTGGCAAAGATTTGTTTTAGATTATCCACATTGCCGATCATCTTTGTCTGCATAGACATCTCCGCATAGTTAGCATAGCCCAACAGTTTGGCCTGCCGTCTGCGCAAGCCACGAATCTTCTCCAAATGCGTGCTGTTTTCCAAGGATTTGTCCTGTTGCTGAGAAGCCTTTAAAGCATTCGCACGCCATACGTTCCAGCGCTGCAAACGATCAGGGCAATATTTGAGAAATCCATCCACAACCGCAGGCTGCAGTGTTATCTTCCATGGACCATCCATCGGTTGCTTTGGATCACGGGCTGTTGCTTCTAACAAAGTGGCCGGAAAGTCGCGTACCAACTGGAAATCGTTGACAACGTGGGCAAATGCATGTACTGCCATGTTGACCTTATTCTTAAAATTTCCACGCTCGCGTCCCAGCTGAATTAGGAGCTCCTTCAGCCCATCCTGACCCTCCTTGTTCAGCGCCAATCCATTTAATTTACCTTCCAGTATAAATTTCTGACGCAAACGCTGCTCAGCCTCGCCACATTGAGGAGAGTTCTCCTCTTGTTGGAGAAGAGCTGTGTAGACAGTTTTGTTGCAAAACTTGGCAGCTCGCGCATTGCGTGCCCGTTCATGTATATTCATGTAGGATTTGGTGGGGATCAGTGTGCTGTTTCCTAGATATAACGCCTTAGCCACTCCCCAAGTAGTCTCCAGGGGAGCAGTGACAATGTCCAGTTCACTGTATATGTCAGCACTGTTCAGCTTCTTGCCACTTTGAATGTCCAGCTCCAGAGATTTAACGGCTTTCTCGGCTGCTGCTGCCTGCTGACCAATGGCGCCCAGACACATCTCGATGGTGATATCACTGAAAGCTGGCAAACCACTTTCCGTCAACAAACCGTCACCTTGTTGGCCCTCCTCACCGATTTCGGGCACCCTGCAAGATGCAAGATGTAACCATTCTATCCGAAGTATTAGCAACCATACTTACAACACGATATAGCCCGGCCGGCAATTTGTTGTGTGTAATAATCGCTGTGCGGCATTGGCGAAAATTGTGTGTCGTTGGCGTAACATGTTCAACATTTCTAAAATATGTATTAAAACTACAATTATTTACAATAATGAAAAAAGCGTGTGGCCCAAAACCTTTCGACGGCCAGCGTTTACACAACACTCACAACTAGAGTGGCCAATTAAGCTTTTTTATAGCTAAAGTAGCCTAAATTAAAATTGATACGAGTGAATATTTCTTTTCAATTATGTAATACGTAAAGCTCATATTTTAAAGTAAAAAAACTTTAATAATATTAATTATTATTATAATAATTTATATTTTATGTATAGCATTTAATAAAGTCAGTTTTTAGCTACTTTTTAATTCATAAGATTGGGCATCACCATCAACAGCTGGCCTGTTATGACAGCTGTTATCGCACAGCCACTGTTACTACTTGAAAGTCAAAAAGTGCGCCAAGAATGAATAATTGAGTGCATTGATAGCATATGCGAGCTATCATTTATTATATAATGTATTACTAATGATCAAAAGTTATTATTAATGTGAGTCTTAATAACATGAATAAAAAAATATGCATAAAATATGTGTATAAAATTGACTTAACCTAACATTCAAAAATATCGTTCTATTGGGAGCCATCAGGAGTTAATGGCAATGCATTGATAATGCGAGGAACTGTCCCATTCCTTTGTCCTTGCTCTTCATCCGTAGTGCAGTTGGAATTGATTTGAAATTTCAGCTCAAAACCATTAGAGTGTTGACCAGTGGCACTCAGATGGATGTTGTCCAAATGAACCCAATTGCGATAGTCTATTATAGATGTGGGTACATTAACAATATGAGCAAGCATTGACCCGCTTATTTTAGAGGGATGCATGTCGACCAACTTCGAGAGCTTCAAAAAAGCCATTTCAAAAGTTTCCTTCACATCCATAGCTCCAAAAGAACTGCGTCCAATGTCGTTGGTATGGGTGATGGGATCTTCTATAGTTAACAGCGATGTAAAATAGTTTAGGCCAAGTGTTTGTTGAAGCTGGCTCTTCTCTACAATTCCATCGCTGGCACGCACCGATATGGCATATCTTTGGTAGTCAAACTTGCGTCCATAGTAATCCAAAAATTTTAACAACATCCTGCCCAGTATGTTATGTTTTTTGTATGTCTGTATCTCACGCGAATGACGCTGCAGGAAACTAATGCACATTATAGTTAGGCCATACGAAGAGATGCCGCCCGAGCTGTAAACTTCATTATAGCCCTGAAGTCTTAGAAATTGTTTGAGAATTATCACCAGCTTCGGTAGCTCTGGATATTGTTCGATAAAGTTTCGGACAAGTTCTACTGCCTCTACGCCCGATATCGTATTGAATGAAATGTCGAACTTAACCCGTGATGTGACCTCCGTAAATTTGACCACAGGCACCGAAGCCTTATCCAGAACGATCACATTCTCTGCAACACCTCGGGCAAGTAGTACCTTCTTTAGTTCCATCAGAGGAGCATTATTCCAATAAAAATTGTTAACCACCATATCAATATCCGAGTCGGGTAGGTTTAATCCAGAGCAAAAGGACCCAAATACTTGGATGCAAGCTTCTGGCCAAGTGGTGATCAGAGCTTGTTCTACCAGACATACAGCTTTAAGTCGCATCAAATATTCCGTTTCCGTTAATATCATATAATCATAAAAATGCTCAATCTCACGATGAAGGGCGGTAACTCCACTCCCGTATTTAAAATCGGCCTTTAGCCATGGCTGCTGTGTCGCTGAAGTTGTCATGTTGCTGTGCAAAAGAACTCAACTTAACAGTAATTTATGACAAATTAAAATGTTACTTACGCCAAATTTATTTGCAAATCCAATTTATCAATTGTTGTCAATTCTTCGTCGAACGAAATGCCAGAAAAATGCAGCAACAACAAGTGACGACTGAGCACCGTTATGTAGAGTTGCCACTTAGTTGGATATTTTACGATTGTCATTAGGGATGCCAATCTGTTACCGATAATATTGTAAAACTTCAAAATAGAATTTAACAATTAATAAAATATCTATAAAAAATAAATCAATCTTTAAAATCCTAAAAATAAAAGCAACCTTTCTCGTATGAATCGTTTAGATATTTATTTATCTGTAATACATTTTATTTCCTGAAAAGAAATAGGAAAACAACCAAATCCATATTCTTAAAATAGTTTTGGTTTTTTGAACATCAAATGGAAAAGTCCATATTAAAAGTTTCATCTCACTATTGATTTACTAGATAAAAAAGGTAAATTACAACAATATTTTATACAAACACAACTTGTAACAACAAATTAACTATTTAGTAAGTGACACTTAAAATTGAGAAATTGAACTATGTTTGGGAAAGGGGTTTATCTAATAGCTAAAAAAAGTTTCTAAATATGCGTACAACGGCCTGAACCCAGCGTGGCACTTCTCTCTGTACAATCTCGCGTTCGGCTGTCGTCGACATATCATAAAGTCGATCCGCTTCCGCTTGGAGGCGTTTACTTAGATCCACGTTATTGGTCACCAAACAAACTTGCGTCTCCAAGTCACGGTTTACAGAACGTTCGCCAAAATTTGATGAACCAATTAGTGTTAAGTTCGGCAGACGAGTCTCTGGTAAATAATACCATAAGCCCTTGGCATGGTATGTCCAACCGGGTTTCTCATATTCGAAGAAATTCACACGATGATTCTGTTGTCGGCGCACTAAGCTCTCGTAGAAGCTTTTGGCAATCAGAGTATATGCGGCGGGAATGCCACCAGCAGGTCCTTTGGCACCCTGGAATCCATTAGCCTAAAGGACAGAACCAAGGATTTAATTAGAAAGGTAAATAATTGTAACCAAATTTGAATCTTACATTAGGATGAGCCATTAGAATGCTACACTGTGCTAGGCAGTTATGTGTAATGGTGTCCATGTACTCCTGCGTCAGATTGAAGTAGCCAGTCGCTAGCTTGAGCCGTGAGCCGGCAATGCAATTGGATAGCAACTGTTTCGTCACTACACTGTCGTGATGTATGCCGATCTGTCCCATCTCCAACAGTGGAAAGACCCATGTGTCCGCCTGCGTGTTTTGCTTCAGCAGCTCCAATTGTCGTTGATATGCCTCCTTAACGAAATTAGTAATCCGTTCCCTTGCAAGCCGGATGAACTGCTCTTTGGTTCCCTCATATGGCAGTATACGCCAGTTTCGATGCAATCCCTCTGTTGCATCCGCGCCTACTGCCAGACTGAACTCTTGTACACGCTCAATAAACTGGGCGTAGAAATCGGCCAGCGATTTATCCTCTATGAGAATGTAGCGATCCTGGCGATTGGTGAAATAGTCGTTGGACAAATTTGCTCCTGATATGATCACCGTATCGTCAAACAAATAAACTTTCATATGCTGCAATCCCAGTAACTCGTTCCATCGCGGGGGCGCTAACCGTTTGGTCATACCTCTTAGGTCCGGGGTGTGGTACAGTGAGAATTGCACCTGTTCGCCAAACTCACGTAGTAGAGGTAGTAGCATTGTCTTGGAGTTGGCCTCACCGCGTGTACCGCGATTGAAGTCCAGGAGCACGTTAAGCCGCAGTGATGACTGTGTGAGCAAACTATGACGCAATGTCTGCACAAACGAGTTCTCTAGCTGACCCGTTCCCAGATACAGGCTGGCGAGGACAATACGTCGCTTGGCCTGGGCGATCCGCTGCATCAGCGTTTGATAGAATTGCTTGGGCTCGTGTATCACTTGTATCTGTTCGCCACGTAGCGGAAAGCATGGCGCTAGATTGTGTAACCATGCCAGACTCTCGAGACCAGGTGCCCCGGCAAACCCGCCGCATAGTAACTGTTGCGGCGCATGCTGCAGGCAGCCCAGCAAATCATTATGCGTGGCGGGACACAGTTCTTGAGAGAAAAGGCGGCGCAGGTAGTACATAGTTCTCATTTGTGCTCTGTCTTGTTTTTATGGTTTACTTTTCGCTGACCTCGCTAGCCGTTCTAGCGGTGTGTGCTCTAGATAATATATTATTTTCATTCATTTGTTTCTGTTGGACTAAATACGTTTGAATAAACTGGATTTGCTTTACGAAATAATCACAATTACGTGCTATTACTATGAATTTGTGTGAATTTTTATCGATAGATCGATTATTCTTGGCTCTGTAAAGCGCAAAAATTATGCGAATATTTTTCAACTCAGAGAGTATGTAATTGAATTTGGAATTCTAAAAGTACAATAGTGTTTGGTTCATTCATAAAATTGATAGAAGTGTAAAATATATTTACGATATATATATATCGATACTTGCGCATATTTGAATACAATTAGTTATCGATGTTTCGTTCGTACACCACTGGCAGCGAAGAGCAACACCAACAATCTGGCTGGGAGAGAAGTAGCAAGAAGAAGCAAACGAAAGAAAAGCCAACGAAATCTAACTGCGAAAATTTTTGTGCCTTTTCGTGCGCCACGAGTTTCTTCCAAATACTGAGCACATATCACAACACATATGTTAATAAATGCCTATAAATGTGAACGCGAATGAACCAAAAAGACAATTAGTTCATATGTTATGCATGTGCGTGTTTGTGTGTGTGAAAAATCTAAGCAAAGTTCCAGTTCCTCAATAGTGCAACGCAACCAACTTCAAGTGCGTGCAGCAGCAGCAGCAGCAACAACAACAACAATAGACACAATAGAGCAACTCAACCCGTAACTCGCTTTGCTTTGGAATTTTATTTTGCTGTCGGCTGTAGTTTTTTGTTTTGTTTTGTCTACTGAACGTTTTTTAACCAATCCAAATTTAAGGTCGAATTGCTTGAAACGCATCAGCATAAGGCACCATGTCCTGGACGGAGAAAGTCGATCCAGAGTTGATCTTCACCAAGCAGGAGCGCATTGGCAAGGGCTCCTTTGGTGAGGTCTTCAAGGGCATCGATAATCGCACGCAGCAAGTGGTAGCGATTAAGATCATTGATCTGGAGGAAGCCGAGGATGAAATCGATGACATACAGCAAGAGATCATGGTGCTGTCACAATGTGATTCTCCCTACGTGACCAAGTATTATGGTTCCTTTCTCAAAGGGACTAAGTTGTGGATTATCATGGAGTACTTGGGCGGTGGTTCTGCCCTGGATCTAATGAAAGCTGGTTCCTTCGAAGAGATGCACATCGGCATAATACTACGTGAGGTTCTCAAGGGTCTCGACTATTTGCACTCGGAACGTAAGCTACATCGTGACATCAAAGCGGCCAATGTGCTCCTAAGCGAACTGGGCGACGTGAAACTAGCCGATTTCGGAGTTGCCGGTCAACTGACTAATACGACATCCAAGCGAAATACATTTGTGGGCACACCCTTCTGGATGGCACCTGAAGTTATCAAGCAGTCACAGTATGATTCGAAGGCGGACATTTGGTCGCTGGGCATCACGGCCATTGAGCTTGCTAAGGGTGAACCGCCCAATTCGGAGCTCCATCCGATGCGTGTACTCTTCCTAATCCCCAAGAACAATCCGCCTCAATTGACGGGCAATTATACAAAGTCGTTCAAGGACTTTGTAGAGGCCTGCCTTAACAAGGATCCGGAAAATCGTCCTACGGCCAAGGAGCTGCTCAAGTATCCGTTTATCAAAAAAGCCAAGAAGAATGCTTACCTTATTGACCTTATTGATCGTTTCAAGAAGTGGAAACTGTCCAAAGGAGACGAAAGCGAAACGGAGTCGGAGAACTCTGACTCAGACTCGGACGCCAAGCAGGGCAGCGGTGGCAGCAACAACGACGAGCCGTGGATTATGACAGTTAAGGGACTGCACATAAACAGTGCACCTCGTGCCGGAGTCAACAGTTTTCAGTTGCAGGAACATGAGCTCACCATGCAGAAGCTGATGGCGACCACACATTCACCCTCTGGCGTCAGCAACAATAGCAGCGGCAATTCTCACGCTGTTGGTACTGGTAGTAGCAGCAACAGTATTGCAGGAGTCGCCAAATCAGCGACCTCCACCAGCATTGGCACAACAGCAATCACAGGAGCGGCTTCTGGCAGTGAGTCATTGGTGACTTCCAGCAGCAGCAGCAGCATTAACAATAATAATAACAACAATAGCAACAACAATAATTTGAGTAACAAACATGCCACAACGACATTGCTGAACGCACCAATGAGTGGAGCTGGAGGCGGAGGAGCAACAGCATCTGGTAATGCTGCAGGCGGTGGAAAGATGCTACAGGTGAGCTCGTCCACCTCGGCCAATGAGCTTATGCAGAAACGGGCTAACTCGAAGCCAGAGCTACGCCAATCGCGTTCCGTTGCCACACTGGATCAGGCAGAGGAGCGACGCGCCTCCTTAGGTTTGCCACTGAGCCTGGATCATCATCATCATCAGCAACAGTTGCAGCAACAGCAGCGCCGCAGCAGCAATCGTGAATCATTCCATTCAACCACAGCAACAACCGCCAACAATGTGAGCAATAACCACAGCATGGCAGCTGAACACAACGATTCCTCTCCAGCTTCCAATCAATCTAATCATGGTAAGCTGTCCTCCGGCCAGGGACAGCGTATGGTACATCACACGAACAGCGCTTGCCTAAACAACGTCCTCTTTCCTGTGCTAAGTGACATTCAGCGGAAGTACAACAACAGCAGCAAGAATTTGCAGAGCCTGCACGGCGTGGGAGTGGGCAGCGATATTGGGGATCTGAAGTCAGTATTCGAACTGGCCGAACGTTCGAGTCCAGGTGTTAGTGATCTGTTTATGAAGGAGCTCATCCATATGCTGGTGCCGGGATACTCGGAGACCCGCATCAATAATATCATGGAGCGAGCCATACGCAATCGCAAATAGGCCGCTGTAACTGCAATGGCTTCGGCTATGGCTACCAAATTCCAAAACAACATATACATATATATACACACACATAACTATATTATATATTCTATATACTTACTATAAATGTTAATGAGACCCCAGGAAAACAAAAACCTATGAGAAACAGCCAGGACTGCAGCAATTGCAGCGGTTACAACATATTCCGACATTAGTGGCCAATGGAGCTAGCAGCGTTAGACTTATGAAAAAGAAAACTTTATAAAAATGCGTAATGCATACGATACATGTATAAATAATGCAAATTAATTATATGTATGTAGTTGTGTATGTATGTATTTCAACTGAAATGTTTATTCAACAGTTATTTAGGCATATAATATGTATTCGTTTGTTTATCTGCAATATTAATATTATTAATATATATAAAATAATGTAAAACATATGCAACTTTAAAAATAAAAGAAAATGCAAATATTAACCGATCGAACTGACATTTGCTTTGGGATAATCGAGTTTTAAATTTACTCGGCCGATAGGCATTTCGATAACAATCGCCAACCAAGGTGGTGGTTAGCCGATTAAAGAAAAAAGTAGGGCCAACTGCAAACAGTAAGTTCTTTTCCAACACTGCTGAAAGAGAAGCCAGCAAGGAAACAAGAAAAAAGAATTGATAGAGTTGGCGGTGATAAATTTTCTTAATTTATTTTAAAAAAATGACGCAGATATTTGATGAGGAACTATTGGATAATATCGCATACGAACGTTCCAAAACTTGGGCTAGTTTTATCACAGTGAGTTAACTGCCAATATACTAGTTCTCTGGTGTTGCATCCTCCAATATTTGACGGCTAAATTCTTTTGCAGCGTTGCGAAGAGGCCGTCGACACTATTGAGTATACTATGGAAGATATTGAAAAAACATTTGAGAAAGACGACGAATCAAGTGTGAATGACGGGGAACAAGCTGAAGAGGTTAATATAGAGGACGATATGCACAATACCACAACTTGCATGACTAAGGCCGAACTTACGGTAATGCTCAACAGTAGTGCTCATAAAAAAATTCTAGATCAAACGCTTCCTATCTTCAATGAGCATAAGCGTAAATGGAAAGCCGCAGGCTTGGATCGTATACTCGACACGTTCGATTCGCAAAAAATTGAACGGCATGTTGGTGATTGGATGCGGCGTAACAACAGCACTTTCTTGGAAAAGAGTTTGCAGAAAAATCAGCATCAGCCCCAGAAATATCACAATCACAATCAGCATTACAAGCAAAGTGCCTCTGAAATGTGCAGTCCACTTGGCAGTGACGATAGTGAAGCTGAATCTATGCATTCCGTGGACACGGCTCGTTACATACGCGCCAGTCGCAAGCGCACTACGTCCTCGGCGAGCAGCAAGTGCAATAGTCCCATGACCACAATCAAAATGTATCGCACCCTGCCACGAAAGCGCGATGAACTGCGTGTCAAGTATGGCTGTGCTGAGTTTAATGAGGAGCAGGAGCATCGTCAGCATATGCAGGCGCTACACCGTCGGCGCCATCAGATTGGCAAACGTAAATGCGAACGGGAGCGCGAGATTATTTACCATCCAAGTCCAAGGCTATTGCCATATAGTCTTACGTCCAGTTGTGCGGGACAGCAGCGTCGGAAACAATATCGCAAGCGCCGTGATGTTTCTCCTGACTATTCAACAGGATCATCTAGTGAAGATAGCCGTGACCATGGTCGTTGCAATTGTTCTTCTTGCATAAGACATACGGCATCCAAAACAGCATTTCCATATTATGAATACCGGAAGTATAGCTGTATTCAGAACCGTAGTCAGAGTCATAGCTATCGTGAGTATCACCTGCCACCTGTGCAATCAAGATCGGTTCACAGCATGATCAATTTCAAACACTGTGAGCGCCAATTGCGTTATCAGGATGCCTACGATAAGCCACAGCAACCACGTATGATGGAGAACGAGTGTAGTTGCTGTAATAAGGATCGTCTATGCTCTAAATTTTCCCACATTGCTAACAGTTCCACAGAGGAATGGTTAGTTGAGAATATAAACAGCCCCGATTCGATTCCTACGGAGACGCCCAGAAATTGTCATATCTCGGCCAAGAGTCGTTCCAAGACTTCAAGGAAAGGCAAAGAGTCGCCGAATGTATTACGCATTAAGTCGATGTCAGTGCCATTAGAGGAATACGAAGATGAGGACAACCAGGAGCGGGCTAAGTCAACATCTCTGAGTATGGAGAAATATGTTTTGGAAAGTAAATCAAACAAATCTGAAAAAATCTCATTGTCTAACAAAAATGGTGCTGTTTCAAAAGTTCTACCAATCAAACCTAAATCGAATCCTAAGGCTTCTTCGACATCCACGCTCGATTTAAGTCCGAAGGCAGGAAACAAGAATCCGGTTCGACCAGATGTCCACACTATACCAGAATCGTCCATTAAACCTAAAATAGAATCGAAAACTATGGAGCAAAATGATTTTACAACTGAATCGAAAAAGTCTGCTAACATAAATAAGGATGCTGCAAAAGTTCCAGCTGGCAAACTTAAAGGTGCATGTTCGTCAACATCCACGCTTGATGTAATACCCGAGGAAGGAAAGAATAACCAGGCTCTACCAGAGGCACATATTGTACCAGAAACGTCTAAGAGTCCTCAAATAATTCGAACCAAGCCAACGCCGCAGAAGACTTTGAAGAGTCACGACGTAATAGCTGAAGGTAACAAAAAGGCAAACAAAAAGAAGAATCAATTAACAGAATCGGTCGATGGAAAGTCAAACAAGGAATCCAAGAAAACTAATAAAACTGCCAAGAATCAAAAACCAAAAGCTACTCCCATGTCTAAGAGGAACAAAAAAACTACCGAGGACACTGTCAAGTCCGATGACGAATCCCTTAACGATACAAATGCGATTGTGACAGTGACCAAAAAAGTCCCCAACAAGGTGTCCTCTCAGTCAGGAAGAAAGCGCATAATTGCACCCAAATCGAGCAGCGCTGAATCGGAGGAGGACGAGGATGAGTTGAAACGGGCCATTGCACTGTCTAGGGAAACCTTTGAAGCAGAGCAAAAGAAACTCTCTTGCCATCAGGCAGATTCTGTTGAACTACCGGAGCAACCTATTTTCAATGACCAGAGTGTGGCATGCAACTCAACGGCTGTGCTTGATAACACAGCCTCCAATCGCTTTATTAAACCTAATGTGGCCATAGATGTAATCGATTTATGCAATGAAGACAGTGTATCTTCGTCTCCTAAAAAGAACATCGATGCTGATGCAGATGCTGACTGTACTTTGGTCTCATCCACAACATGCGGCGAAGCCACAACTGCATCAACTGCCCCTCCAATGGCAACAATAGTGCCCCAAAGTTCCCCCATCAATATCACTAGGAAAGGAATTTTACTATACGCACCAGCTCAAGTGGCAACGGGTCAACAGGGACAGAGCTTTAATAAAAGTGCTTCTAAGCCACAATTCACGCTCACAGAACATAGCCTTAGTCCAATCATTGGAAAGCGTCGCGCTCGCAAGTTTCTCAAGTATTATATCGGCAGTCGCAGCTTTGATAGTCGCTCGACTGTTTACTATCGTCCAACGCCAAAGTTGGCAGCTGCTATACGATCGAGTGAATTATATTCATCCAGTTCCAGTGGAAGCGATGATGACGTGTTGCACAGCGCTTATCAATATGGAGTTGTTTATGGAGAGCGTAATGGAACCGATTGAATCGTCATATTACTTAACTTTTATATTATTATATCATAAAATGAACTCTAAAATAGTAATAAGTAATTGTTAATTTTCGTAAATTGATTTGTATGATAGAATAAGTAAATAGTATTAAATATTCAAAATAAAAACACAGAAATAGAATTGTTTATGGTACCGATTGAATCGCCAAATTATTAATCCTTTTTTGAGCATATTATTTATAATATGTGTTTTAATACAGTAATAAGTAATTATAAAATTTCGTAAAATTGTTTGTATAATAGATTAAGTAAATAAAATTTAATTTCAAAATAAAAACGTGTGTACTAAATAGCGATGTTTAGAATTATGTGCATCTGTAATTTACAGCAGCTTCTTGCCATCACTATACTACATGTAAAGATTTTGCTTGCCGACTAGCAAGTGCCCGGCTAGCTCAGTCGGTAGAGCATGAGACTCTTAATCTCAGGGTCGTGGGTTCGAGCCCCACGTTGGGCGAAAATAACTTTTTTTTTTAATTTATTTTTTTTATTAATATAAATTTTTTTGAACAAATGCAAAAATATTGTTTAAACAAAGAAAAGCAAAAAATTCTCTAATCACAGGTTCTACCGAGATTTGAACTCGGATCGCTGGATTCAAAGTCCAGAGTGCTAACCATTACACCATAGAACCGTGCTGACAGGCCACAGTTTAGCACAATAAGTACCAACTTGATATGTGTAGGTATAAAATATTCCAGGATATAAAAAGTTATACTTTTGGAATATACAACATAAGATTAATAAAATAAAAAACTTGTACAGTTGAAAAATAAGTAAATTAATATAAAAAAGAAAACTTGCAGGTTCTACCGAGATTTGAACTCGGATCGCTGGATTCAAAGTCCAGAGTGCTAACCATTACACCATAGAACCTTGTTGTGAATGGTTTGCTAAAACATACTTTTCTGATCAATGCTTCTTTAACAGTGCTGTACAATTACTTTTGTTCACGAGCTTTAGTATTTAAAAATTGGTATTTTTTTCACATTTCCCTGCAGAAATCTGGTCATACTACGGTAGCAAAGAAGAACATTTTTGAATCGGCGCGCGAAACGGATGAATTTGAAAGGTAAAAACATACGCATGTCATTAGTCATATATTCTTACAAGAATTTAATTTAAAGTTAACTGAACTAAATTAAATATTCCTCAGTTAAATACTTTAAATTTGAAATAAGTACATGTGACTAAAACAGGTAAGAATTTCAAAACCATTCACATTTGACAACTGTTGTCAAGCAACCAACACGTGTTAAATCAATAGCATTAAGGAAACAAACAATTTGAATGTGTAATTCAAATTTATTTAACTGTGTTTGCAATATTTATATACAGAATGGAAAAAAAACTTATTGATAAATACAATATACCGCTGTGCAATCTGGATTTTGCATATATCGAGAAATGTGAAAACGCGCGCGAACTTGAGAAAATCGTAAATATACTTCGTTCCGGTGAAGAGGGCTTTTACCCGGACTTAACCCGCTGTGCCGAAGAGAAATTGAAACAGTTAAAGCCGCATAGCAAGTTATTTCGCACCGAGGAGCAAGTGTCTAGCAGCAAATTTCTAGATAAAGAAGAGCTGAAACCCATATATGCAAGTATATTTCAATAACAGGAAGTACATATATTTCAATAACACCATTATCTCTTAATAGGATTGGAATAGCGACATCAAGACTAAGGACAATGCTCTTACGGAATTAAAACAGGAAATACTTGAATCATCTGAGGAGCCACCCATAAGAAAGCCAGGCAAGATAGACTTGGATAAGCAGCCGGATGGAAATACTCGGAAACCGATTCAACCAGCACCATCAACTGCCCCCTCGCAAACTACGAGTATTAAGGGAAACGAACAGCGTATCAAGTCTACGGATTACGGCAAATGGGATAAATACGATCCGGATGAGGAGATATTACGCATGGACCTAGAAGACGAACGCAAAAAGGAGGAGCAACAAATCAAGTGTGCCAAGAACGTGCCTAAAAAACAGCCGGAACAGATCAAATTGTGTGAGCACGATGCTGAGGCACAACGTCTGCAGCCTCAACTCAAGAAATTAAGTAAACTAGAACGTGAGCAGTATGCCGAGATGTGAGTAGATTTTCCCCATTTTCCATTGTAAAGAAAATATATGAATATTATATTCAGATATCGCGTGCGTGGCAATGAGTACTTTAAGGCCAAGGAATATGCCAATGCCACCAAGGAATACACACATGCCATAATCTATAATCCGGACCAGGCTGCACGCTCCTACAACAACCGTGCCATAACTTGTGAGTAGAGTTTCCTTTATAGCAAAGCGCCTGCATTTATCACACTTCAATTTCTTTTATAGATATAAAGCTCCAGAACTATCTGGCGGCCATAGATGACTGTGAGGCATGTTTGAAACTGGAACCGGATAATGTGAAAGCACTGCTACGTTTAGCCGATGCCAACTATGCTCAAGGACGCCGTCGTGAGGTGGGTATTAATCTATATAAATCTCTTTTAATAATAATTCATTTATTATGCCCTCAGTCCTATGGGCTATACGAACGTGTACTAATCTTGGAGCCAAACAATGCTAGTGCGAAGAAATCATTGGAAAATCTACGCAACCAGCTGGGTGAACTGGCTCCGGCAAATGCCACTCGCATGATCATCGAGGAGCATCAGTCGACAAAGGCAGAAGATCAGGTGAAGCCCAAGGAAGAAGCAAAGCCAAAAGCTAAGCCTGAGGTAAAACCACAACCGATGCCGTTTGTGAAGCCTGTGAAAGACTATGATCTAGCGGAATTGGTAAAACCAAATCGTGTGATTAAAAGCAAAATAGCCGATGCTTTAACGGGTCACAAGCCACCTACTGGATCGCCACAGAAATCGCCACTCATGTTGCAAGAGTTGGACACAGTGCAGCCAGAGCTGCTGATGCCACATCACAAGAATGTGAAGAACAACAAGACTTTGATACAAGAAATGTAACAGATTTTCATACCTCTTATATTATATGCATGTATTTGAGATAATATTTATTACAAGGAATACTCCTGTGGAGCTAGAAATAAATGCAGCTTGGTGACAATGTGTGAGCTCTCTCCCCCTCTCTGTAGTACATCATTTTAGTTCTCCAGTAGTTTGGCTATGTAACGTCCAACAATTAGAAATGGTCGATGCTCGAATTCGTGTTTTTTCTCCATAGTAATTGCTACCTATAAAACCAAATGAAATTGATATTTTTATGGAAGCTGAGGTCTGTGTGTATAGTCATACCTGATCGCCATTTAAGCGATTTACGATCGTTACACAGATGTCACCGGCCTTGACCCCAGCCTGTAGGGTGAGCGAGGCGAACATTGTGGCCTCCATTTCAATGTTGCGTATGCCCAGGTCATGGCATTGCTTAAGGAATACCATTTTGGCAGCGTCATCGTAGTCGCAGACGGCACCATCAGTGCGACCCTGACCTGTTGAGTGCATGGTGTTAATAGATCATTATTTCAAGTGCCTTAGCGCTTGAGCACTTGCCCTCATAGAAACAATCTGTTGACATAGTGTTGGCACTTATGAGATCAAAGGCATCGCCAGCTTGTGCACCACATGCTAGAATATCCTGCACGAGGTCCTCACTGAAACTAGCCGGACGCACCACACGTTTTCCCAGTATTGGCTGTGGAAGAGATCGAGCTGTTGCTAGACCGGGTATTTGACTATTTCAACACTTACGATCTCATGTTCGTTTCTCAAGTAACCATTGTAGGCATGCTTGGTAACCACCACGGTTCCCGGTGTCACGCCCACTCCTCCACATGTGCCAATGCGTAGGAATACTGGATCTCGACACTTGGCATACTTGACCAGCTTGAGCAACTCGTGCAGCACCACAGACATTGTGGAGGAGCCAACGCCATGACTAACACATAGCACTGGTCCCACCTTAAACATGGCATAACGGTGGCCCGCCGCGCACAGATCCACGGGCTCGCTGTTGTCGGAGGGGTTCCACATCTTGGTCATATATATAGCCAAATCTCTCATACGCGACGCAGTGCCGCCCATTAAAACTGCCTAAATGTAGAGATTTGTTGCAATTGTTATATTTCAATTAACTGCATTTAGTTAAGCTATCATATATATATGTATACTTACCCGAACATCTCCGAATCGCTCTTGAATATCGCTGGTATCCTGGGTATTCTTCACATTGATGCACAGATGGTACAAGTAGTCACTGGACAACTGATTGAGGTTGGGGTTCTTCAACTGCGCACTGAAATAATTAAAATAGAATTTATTAGTTGAATTAACAGAATTTATTTTAATAATAATCACATATAACAATCAATGAAAAAAAAATTTTTAAAAACTTTTTGGTTTACACTGGGTTTTTTCTTTCTATTGAACGGAAGAAAGTTTTAAAAATATTTACGGCTTTTATATAGTCATCGGTTGTGTATAGCCGAATATAGAACAAGTATACTAATTCCAAGCTGTGCGATTGAATTCAGTTGAAAAAGTGCATAATGACCTCATCGGAAATGCAAACATTTGGTTTCAAATATCTGCTTTGTTTCAAAATTTTCTATTTATAATCAATCATCGGATATGATCTTTCTAATACCTAACATTTATTTGAGGAATGAGTTTAATCATCATCAGAAAATTTCTGTAAAAAAACTTGTTTATTTACTATAGCATTATCACTCAAAACCCTTTAATTAAATGAATCTAATAGTAACTAATCAGTTTCATAATGTGTGGACAATATTGCTGCACACGTCATTAAGTTTTTCAACAGCTAAACAGCTATTTGTTGTAAACTGAGCCCCCTGCTTAGCTGACACCGATGGCCCATGATGATACTGATGATATAGTGTACTATACTCCTTCAGAATATACACGTGGGTTAGTTATATTTAAATATGTGTGTGCTAGAGTTGGGAATCAATACATAGTATCGATAGTATCGTTATACATTGTTAAGTTTATTTAAGTGTAATATAACCAATTGAAAATTGTGGTTTTTATATATAGTACTATATGTACATTTATTCAGTATTTGATGAATATAGTATTGTTCCAGCTTTATTGCATGTCATTGCATTTGTTTACCGCCTACACTATCTAACAAAACTACTAGAACTGGTTTGCTTTGGCAACATGACTAAAGAAAACTTATTTTTAGCAAAAGTGCACTACTATCAATGGTTATCAACAGTCTCAAATCAAATAGTATCCCAACCAAACTGATTGTAAGATGAACTTCCTAACCCTATAACATACATATGCATTTTGGGCTTGCAACTTGCCCTATATCAGTAAATAATCTTGAGCTATAAGTTAGCAACAAAACTTTACAAAACTATATGTCTATATATACATATGTATATGTTTGTATGTGTATACATAGATCTACTTACCACTGCGACATTTTCAATTGATTTTCCTGGAACTATTGGTGCTGTAAACAAATTAAGAGATTGGTCATGAAATGTATTCATATAATTGAAAATGTGAATTGCATCTTGTAAGTGTGGAATAAATTAATTGGGTTTCAGTGCTCAACGAGTTAAGTTATTTTTCCGTCAGTGTGTGGGTGTGGAATGCTTGGCATGCTTGCCATGGATGCATGTATGCATCTATAAATTATTAATTTAAATTCTCTTTGTGATCTTATTGCATTGCTTCACTTTTAGATGTGGTGGAATACAACTTGGCAGTCACTATTAGCACATTGTTCTTATCTATATACACAAATATATTTCAATATATACATATACGTTTTTCAGTTAGCTATAGTTTATTTAAATTTATTTTTACACCATACTATGCTAGACCGTTTCCACCGACTCGTTGTGATCACAGCGAACGCCCGCAAAGAACTAAATAGATGTTGGGCTTGCGGGACTTTGGCACAGGCACAGGCACAGTAGAACAAGTGGATAAAGTGACGCCTAAAATTGTCAATATGTTAATACTTCTGAGTAATAATAAGTGTAGTAGAGCAAGAACTGACGATTTAATAAAAATATAAAAAAGGTGAGGAGATAAATTATTTGATAATAAAAATTACCTTTATTTGTAATTAATTACGACATTATGAAGTTATCACAAGATTATTTATAATTTTATATTGTGATTTCATGTTGAAACTTTTTCTCTTTGTGTGTAGATATATATATATATTAATCGATGGTAACTCCAGATAACTCTAACCTTCACGGATACGGGGTAAATTGTAATAATATCGATAGTATTATAGGTAATAATACCGATATTTTGGAATAACGGAAAGCTAAAACATTGATACTCTCATACCCGATAGTAGACCAAATCATAACAATACAAAGAGTTATTTTATCAGCTATGAAATAATATAAAATTTCTAAAAACATTATATTTTTTGATCGATCTTTTTTTTGAGTGTACCATAAGTACTTGAGGTGCATGTGCAGCCCGAACATGGTGGAGATAAGCATATGGTTAACAAGGCAGTGCTACTATTGCTTTTACACAACAAAATACAGTATTGATAACACGATATAAACAATAGTTATTATACAATTGACTTTGATTAGGTTGGGCTTCCACAGGCGCACTCTCCTTCGACCTCATCAGTGCTGTCATAGATAGCATGACGTATGTAACGAGTCACTATCTCGTGTGGTCGCGATAGCCAATCTAAGATTTCACTATGGCGCGTCTTCACCTAAGTTTGAATTTGAATAATATGAATAAAATGTATTAGATGAGCAGGACTGGATTCAGTGTAACATACCATATCGCCAATCATGCAGTCATTACTGATGACGCAGACGACAGCCGCCTTAGCCCCTGCATGGTTCGTGAGTGCTGCGAATGTGGCGCTCTCCATGTCCATGTTGGCAATGCCTTGACCGGAGAGCTGCTCCAGAAATCTCGATCTTTGGTCCGGAGTATAGTTGCAGAAGGCACTATCCATACGTGAATGTCCCTCGTAGAAGTCATCTGTGCTAAAGGTTTTGCCCAACACAGTTGCGTAATTATCTTGGCACTCCGACATACTCTGTAGATTCTTTGCCAAACTCTGATCCAATTTGGTGGATCGCTCTAGAGGGTGATTGTGAACAGTTATGGTATGAGTGGGACGTAATTGACCATTCAATATCTCTGTGGAAACAACCACTGTTCCTGCCTCAACGTTAATGCCACTTGTGGTTCCCATGAGGAAGAAGATTGGATCCTGGCACTTGGCATGATATAGTAGTCGTATAACCTCGTGCATAACTATGCCCATTGATGGCCCTCCATAGCCATGGCTAACACACAGCACAGGACCCAGCTTATACAGAGAAAATGGGGATCTATGCTCAGCCATGTTCTTCAGTTTCACACCAGAGTTCATCTTAATACCAATCTCCGCCATAATGTAGTTGGCAAACTTCTCAGCACAACTGGGTGTGGCGCCCATACCAACAAACTGCGACAGCGAAGACGCTCCAATATTGAATTTATAGGGTATACTAGTTACAAGAAACTTACGCGCACATCGCCAAAGAACTTGGGAAAGTCTATTGCATGTGTGTCTAAGCCCAAATAATGTAAAATGTCCGGGTCGAGGCAATCCAAATAGGGGCTTATGTTCCTCAGAGTGCTGACTGGTTCTACTTCTTCTTTCTGCTCTTCGCAACCCTTCTTAATGAACCTGATAAGCTCGTCAATACGTTTATTTTGTGAATTAACCATAGCTGAAGAATATTATGGAGAAATTAAGGCTTTCGTGCAATCTACTAAGGCTTACCCTTTAAGTGGCACACATCCTTCTCCATATGACTCTTGGGCCCTTCAGCCATTTTATTGTCAATAAAATTTTAAAACTTTAACCGAGAATTTCGAAAGAGTATTTTACTAATAGAATAAAATCAAAATGAGAGTTTAGAGTTTAAATTTAGCTATGATTTAAAAAACAACAACTAGTAGTTTCAAAAAACCAGCTCTGCTAGGCGGTCAGTAATCGAACAACTACGTAGTTGAAGACTATGAGATTTAGTTTGAATCTAATCTAAAACTGAAATATATTCATAACTATACTGAACTATACTCTTAGATATATACCTATCCAGAAGTGTTTCTGAATACTTTCGCTTTTAAAAGAATGCAATACTACAAAACTTTGTCTTTAGTTTATAATTGAAACATTGAACAGCATTTACAATAACAATTTTTTATTTGATTTGGTTTGAAACACAACGTTGCAATGCGATTTTAGTTCATAACAGATGCAACTATTTTGAATCTCCTCCCTTCAGCATTGGCGTTAAGCTAACAACTTAAGAACGAAACTAATCACTAAGGAATGTTGAAACATAGGACTTGGGTTGACGTCACAGTCAAAAAGGTAACTTGAAATTATATACATGTATGTATGTATGTATGTGTGCAATATGTAGTGTATATAACATAATATATGCATTTCGCTTTTGCCTATCAGCTGCCTATTTGCAGAGCACCTTGCGGATGTATCGTGAGACCAATACCTGAGGACGCGCTTGCCACTCGTTCATCACATCCTTGGGCGTACTGATCTGATCACCATTGAGGCGATTCAGCAGTGCCACACAGACCACGGCTGCCTTGATGCCAGCGTGGTGGGTGAGTGCTGCAAAGATGGTGCTCTCCATTTCGATGTTGACCACGCCATTATCGCGCAGTTTTTCCAGATAAGTCATCTTGTCGGCTTCGCTGAAATCGCAAAAGGCGCCATCCAAACGACCCTGGCCCTCATAGAAGTCATTTGTGCACAGCGTCTTGCCAATGATCGTGTCATAAGGATCATCTGGACTGGCCAGAGATTTCAGTTCATGTGACAGCGCCTTATCTAGCTTGGCTGGCCGATTCACAGTCTTGCCCAGAATTATCTAAGGAGTAACATACAATGAGCTCAGATAGTCGGGGATCCTCTTAAAAAGGATTATCTACTCACAAACTCTTGGGAGTTGCGCAAGTGTGGGTCCAAGGCTGCCTCTGAGATGATGACAGTGCCACCCTCTACACCAATACCGCCACAGGTGCCAATACGTATGAATATGGGATCCATGCACTTGGCATGGTACATCAGCTTGATCAGCTCATGCATCAGGATGCTCACCGAGGGTGTACCCATGCCATGGTTGACACATAGCACCGGTCCAACTTTATACATGCAATAGCGGTACGCAGGAGCGCTGATGTCCTGCAATTGGGTGCCAGCGGGTAGCTTAAGACCAATCTCATCTATCATGAAGTATGCAAAGTCCTCCATGCGTTTCGATGTGCCGCCCATGCAAACGAACTGATTACCGTTATGAATGGACAAATATAGAAGAAAAAATTATAATTAAATTCAGATAATACGAAATTCAATTGAGATGTATTTCGTTATCAAGCTCGGCAATTCGATTAGCATTTGAATGTGTTTAATCGACAATAGAAACATGTTTCGAGTACCCACTCCAGTAATCTGATTGGTTTCAGAATGAATAAGAGTTTAACTAATTAGAATGCCAATGAATATGCTAAAGACTTGTTCTTACTATATAATTATATGCAAATATTCACCTTGACATCTCCAAACATCGCCGGTAGATCATGACTACCACTGCCCAAGGCCAAATGGTATAAGAAATCCTGATCCATGAGCCTAATATTGGAGTTACGCAATTTTAGAGTGCCATCGCAATATCTGTAAAAACAGCAAATAAAATATATAAAGAATATGTCTAATATAGTTCAAAATATAAGCTTTTGTATTTTGTTGTTTTGCCGTTTTGAGATAAGATTATATAAAATTATGCAAGTGGCGCTGTTCACGTCTCACAATTGCGAGTAGCTGAGCTTCATTCCATAAACAATCAAAAATGCATATTAGATTTACATACAAGTTGGTGGAAACCCTTGACATTGAAAATTGATATGAAGCCAATGAGCCAATGAATTTGATTTGGTTTACTCGTTATACAAATATTTACAGGCCCCCCAAGTAGAAGCTAAAGGTCGATACTGTCAGCGTTTCTGATGAAAGTTTAAGTGATTCTTTCGGCATACGCCATTCACCTTTGGCATTCCGCAAAAATATAACAAGATAAACAAGGAACCCCTATTGACACCAGATCTTACCGCGTTATGCAACAGTCACAGGTGTCCTCCTCGTCCATCTCGTCCACCTTGTCCATCTCGCACATCTCGTCCACCTCGTCCGTACAGTCCATCTTGTCCATCTCGTTGTCCTGCGGCTGCGGCTGCGGCTGCGTCCTGCATTGAGCCTTAGATTCACGCGGCTGCGGCATGCACTGAGCCTTAAACTCATGCGCTTGCTTGTTTCTTATGGTGGGCGGCATGTTGTCAGACTTTCTATCCTTCCTGTCCTGTGTCCGAATTACGGGAATGACTGGGTTTGGACAGACGCAGTCTCCTTCGCCGTTATCAGTGCAGTCATAGATAGCATGACGTATGTAACGTGTCACTATCTCGTGTGGCCGCGTTTGCCAATCTAGGATTTCACTGTAGGGCGTCTTCACCTGAATTTGAATTTGAATAATATGTATTAGATGATCGGGATTGGATTCAGTGTAACATACCATATCGCCAGTCATGCAGTCATTGTTGATGACGCAGACGACTGCCGCCTTAGCCCCTGCATGGTTCGTGAGTGCTGCGAATGTGGCGCTCTCCGTGTCCATGTTGGCAATGCCTTGACCGGAGAGCTGCTCCAGAAATCTCGATCTTTGGTCCGGAGTATAGTTGCAGAAGGCACTATCCATACGTGAATGTCCCTCGTAGAAGTCATCTGTGCTAAAGGTTTTGCCCAACACAGTCGCGTAATCGTCTTGGCACTCTGACATACTCTGTAGATTCTTTGCCAAACTCTCATCCAATTTGGTGGATCGCTCTACAGGGTAATTGTGAACAGTTATGGTATTAGTGGGACGCAACTGACCATTCAATATCTCTGTTGACACAACCACTGTGCCTGCCTCAACGTTAATGCCACTTGTGGTTCCCATGAGGAAGAAGATTGGATCCTGGCACTTGGCATGATACAGTAGTCGCATAACCTCGTGCATTACTATGCCCACTGATGGCCCTCCATAGCCATGGCTAACACACAGCACTGGACCCAGCTTATACAGAGAAAATGGGGATCTATGCTCAGCCATGTTCTTCAGTTTTACACCAGAGTTCATCTTAATACCAATCTCCGCCATAATGTAGTTGGCAAACTTCTCAGCACAACTGGGTGTGGCACTCATACAAACAAACTGCGAACAATGAAGCCGCTCCAATATCGAATTTATAGAGCATACTAGTGACATGAAACTTACGCGCACATCGCCAAAGAACTTGGGAAAGTCTATTGTATGTGTGTCTAAGCCCAAATAATGTAAAATGTCCGGGTCGAGACAATCCAGAAAGGGACTTAAGTTCTGCAGAGTGCTGACCGGTTCTTCTTCTTCTTTGTCCATATCTGCGCAACCCTTCTTAATGAACCTGATAAGCTCGTCAATACGTTTATTCTGTGCATTGACCATAGCTGAAAAGGTTTTACTATAGATATGAGATGGAGGATCCCATGCAATCCACTAAAGCTCACCCATATAGTTCTTGGGCCCCTCAGCCATTTTATTGTTAACAGAATTTTTAAAATTTAACCAAAAATTTCGAAAGAGTATTTTACCAATAGAATAAAATCGAAATGAGAGTTTAGAGTTTAAATTTAACTATGATTTGAAAAACAACAACTAGTAGTTCCAAAAAGCGGTTAGGATTCGAAACATTCAGATGTCCGAGTCTTCGGATTTAGTTGGAATCTAACCTGAAAGCCAAATAAATTCATAACCATGCCGAAACATACTCATAGATATATTCATTACCTATCTAGAACACCAAACCGAACTGTTTTTGAATAAGTACTTTAGAATTTTTAAGTGATTTAGGTAAAAGCATAAGAGTAAACAACGTGAGTTTAGTTGAAATACGTTTTGTTTTAATATACCAATTAGTTTCATAAAATTTGTTTTTCGTCTTCTTTGAAATCATTTAAAGTTTTGTGTATTCAGCGCTTCCTTATATTGTTTACTAGATTTGAATAAGAGTAACATTTGTTGGTATAGTGTTATGGATTAGCAACATGGAATTGCGATTGCGCATAACGAATGTTTTTGGAATTACAATACAATACGTGTAATAGAATAATTTATGAAATCTTATATTATGATCAAAGATACATTCATACATAGGTAGTATAATTAATTAATTATTGTTATTATTATTATTATTTGGTTTGCCTCATTTAGAATATATGCAACATAACAATTAACAATTAGTTTATTATTGAAACATTGATGCAATCAACAACAATTACAATTACAATTACAATTTCTTATTTGATTTGTTTGATTTGAAACACAACGTTGCAATGAGTTTATTTCATAACAGATGTAACTATTTAGAATCTCTTCCCTTCAGCATCGGCGTTGAGTTGCCAATCAATAAGTTTTGGGTATAAATAAGCTAATGAGGTTAATAAGCTAACAACTTAAGAACGAAACTAAACACTAAGGAATGTTGAAACATTGTGTATACGTAGGACTTGGTTGACATCGCAGTCAAAAAGGTAACTTTAAATTATACATATGTGTGCAGTATATAGTATATGTATATAGATATATGTATGTTAGTAACATATTATACGCATTTCGCTTTTGGCTTTCAGCTGTCTATTCGTGGGCCTGAGATTCCTGCTGCACCAGCTTGAAGCGTCTGGGTGACTTTATCGATCCCTGATGACCGAACAGCGACTTCAGCTGTCCATATTGGGCGAGCACCTTGCGGATGTACCGTGAGACCAGTATCTGGGGACGCGCTTGCCATTCATTCATCACCTCCTTGGGCGCGTTGACCTGATCACCATTGAGGCGATTCAGCAGTGCCACACAGACCACGGCTGCCTTGATGCCAGCGTGGTGGGTGAGTGCTGCGAAGATGGTGCTCTCCATTTCGATGTTGACCACGCCATTGTCGCGCAGTTTTTCCAGATAAGTCATCTTGTCGGCTTCGCTGAACTCGCAGAAGGCGCCATCCAAACGCCCCTGCCCCTCATAGAAGTCATTTGTGCACAGCGTCTTGCCAATGATCGTGTCATAAGGATCATCTTGACTGGCCAGAGATTTCAGTTCACGTGAGAGCTTCTTATCCAGCTTGGCTGGCCTATGCACAGTCTCGCCCAAAATTGTCTAAGGATTACACACAATTAGCTAAGAGAGTCTGGTATCCTTTCAAAGAGGAGTATCTACTTACAAACTCATGGGAGTTGCGCAACTGTCCGTCCAAAGCGTCTTCCGTGATGATGACAGTGCCACCCTCTACACCAATACCGCCACAGGTGCCAATGCGTATGAATATGGGATCCATGCACTTGGCATGGTACATCAGCTTGATCAGCTCGTGCATCAGGATGCTCACCGAGGGTGTGCCCATGCCATGGCTGACGCATAGCACCGGTCCCACTTTGTACATGCAATAGCGATACGAATAGGCGCTGATATCCTGCAATTGTGTGCCAGCGGGTAGCTTGTAGCCGATCTCATCCATAATGAAGTGTGCAAAGTTCTCCATGCGTTTCGGTGTGCCGCCCATGCAAACGAACTGGTTACCGTTATGAATGAATAAAAATAGAGGGAAATCATTAAATTTAAATTCAGATTATACGACATTCAATTGGGATGTGTTTCATTATCAAGGCCAATTAACCTCGGCATTTCGTTTAGCATTTTAATGTGTATAATCAAGAAACATGTTTCGAGTACTCACTCAAGTAATCTGATTGACTATGAGTTATACTCATTAGAATGCCAATGAATGCTAAAGACTTGTTCTTTACTATATAATTATATGCAAATATTCACCTTGACATCGCCAAACATCTCATGCAGATCATGACTCTCGCTGCCCAAGGCCAAATGGTACAAGATGTCCTGATCCATGAGCTCAATATTGGAGTTACGCAATTTTACAGTGCCATCGGAATATCTGTAAAAACAACAAATAAAATATTAAGAATATTTCTAATATATTTCGAAACATGAGCAAAACAGGCGGCAAGTGTTTTTTGTTGTTTTGCCGTTATGAGATAAGATTATATTAGTTCCGAGAATTATGCAAGTGACACTGTTCACGTGTCACAATTGTGAGTAACTCGAGCTCCATTCCACAAACAATCAAAAATTCATATTAGATTCGGTGGAAACCCTTGATATTGAAAATTGATATGAAGCCAATGAGCCAATGAATTTGATTTGGTCTACGTAGTAATACAAATATCTACAGGCCCCCCAAGTAGTAGCTAAAGGTCGATACTGTCAGCGTCGGACGATTAGCTTTATCAAGTGCGTCAAGCGTTCACTCTGAGGCGAAATATTTCGAAAATAAATACACACCCAAAACAAATCTATGTAAATATGTGCACAGCTTTGACCTTGATGGGCGAAAGTTTAAGAATGATTAGATGTTGTTTTTATTATAATAAACATCTGATCTATTACGCATAGCTGTCAGGCTTATCAATACTATCGTGCCATAAACGAAATCTGAGCCGAAAACAATAAATCAGAGTGCAGTAGAGTGGTCCCGGGTCTGTGGCTAGGTCTAGGTCTTAGTATCAGACCGACACACCCACCGCTAGCATAAATGTATTATATATAAATAGGTGTGAGTGTGTGTGAGTATATTATTAGCTCAAGTGTTGTGACACTCTTGCTTTACTCATAGCTTTTATCTTTTGCTTTTCACACTCATTCCGTTCGCTCTCTCTTGTTCTCTGCGTCTCACTTTTCGCGTTTGTTTTGCTTTGGCTCTTTGGCATCGACACTAATTATTTTTGCATCAGCTGCCAACTCAGCGCAGAAATTCAGGCAAATTTTCTAATGTAAATTCACGTGAATCTTGTTGCAGACGCCAGATGAGTCATTCACCTATGGCATGCCGCCAAATGGCAATGCAACAACAACAGATGCAAACAACCCCTATTGACGACAGCTGCATGTGGACCGGTTCTCGACAGATCCTTCAGCTTACCGCGTTATGCGACGCACATAGGTGTCCACCTCGTCCATCTCGTCGTCCTGCAGCTGTGTCCTGCAGTGAGCCTTATACTCATGCGCCTGCTCTTCCGTTATGGTGGGTGGCATGATGTCAGCCTTTATGTCCTTCACGTGTGTCCTAATTAAGCGAATGCCTGACTCGCGCAGCTGACAAACACACTCTTGGCCGATATATGTATAAGCAAACAAAAAAAACACCACTTGGTTTATTTACGAGAAGAAGAGAAACGACTTGTACACGTCAGTGAACCGCGAGGAACTAAAAAATTTCTTACTGTGCCGACGGCTCTTATATAGGCGTCGTTCACCAATACACACACACATCTTCGTGAATGAATAGACGACACACACACACACACACACACACACAGGCATACCGGTCGCCTGTTGGCGCACTGTTAGACGCCTGTTAAGCGGCCGGCAAATGATAAGCAAATAATAACGGAAGTTCAAATGTCACCCTACAACGCAATTTGATTAAGCAAAAGAAATATAGTGACACACATACATATATAAATAGGTATGTGTGTAAGTATGATGTTATGCTGCAAGGTCACAGTTGAGTTTGATTAGAATATTTAGATTGCATCTCGAGTGCAATTTGTGGCTGTTGAAACTAGATTACGGCATTGCACACATAACTCTTTTGCGTAATGTTCACTTGGGCAATTCCAGTGCCGTTAATAGTTTGAGGTGTTGTGACAGAGTGTTGTGCATGCCACACACAATCATACAGTATTTACAGGGTACTTGCCTTTGATTAGCCGAAATACGTACATGCAAATGAAATGAACCGGTCTGTTGTGATTTGATGTTTAATTAACATATGTATTCAACTTTGATATTTTTGCATAGATAAAAAGAGTTTGTTCAAGAGTTTGCTCTCTCTTGATGTGCCAGTTGTTCAGTTTGTTATACTTTTATTTTTATTTTGTAGTTAGTGTATGGTCAGGGCACCCTGTATAAAAGCGGTTAAGCATTTAAGGCTTTACCATCGGCCACATTCAAAGCCAAGTGCTTTTTTATTGACATACCACAGAGCACTCAATGCAGTTGCCCGTTGTCTGTGGCTTCAACACGAATCAAGCACACACACATACACGCATATATAAAAGCACTTATGTATACATATGTACATATATCTATACAAGTCTGCTACAGACAGTGTGTATGCTGAACTTTGCTCAAACAAGACGAGAATAACTAAAGCAAATAGCATCAGATAAAAATGTATACAGTGTGAAACAAGTATGGAGCGTAAAAGCAACAGCAAAAGCAGAAGAGAGAAATAGAAATCGAGTCAATGAGCAGCTGAATTCACAGTAATACCACAACAACACTGCAAAAAGGGGGCTCGACTGAGAGCGTCAATAAACAGCAATCAGAGCTCCACTGCGATACGTGATTCGACGGCACTCGACTCACATTTTGGAGTACTACTATTGCCTGGGCAATTGGTATTTGTTTTAGCGTCATATTGAGATACCCGTACCGATTCATGATTCATTCATACAGTCGGTTTAGTCGCATAGACAAACACGTTTGCCTTGCCCGATAAACAGATGGACAAATAGTACTGCACAATACAAAAAACATATATGTTTGCTTAACGGTTGATATCTGTTTTAGCCTTGTACTTACAGCCCATTACTCATTGATTACCACGAATCGATATAGAGCTTAAAACAACAATCATAACAAAGCAATCAAAGTCCCATTAGCTCTGTCATTAAGGCTGATTAAAGATATCACGTTCAGTTGTTATCAACAGCTTAAGATGGAATTAAAAAGTTATCTATCTATCACGAGGAAAAGTATAAAGTTTTTCCAGAATTTTGCAAAGAGTCTTCGCCCTTGACTTTTCTTCTTTTTCTCTGTGTATCAACGCAATTGTCATTTAATGGTTGATTAAGCATTTGATATGCACTTGTCGTTTGCTTCTGGTCTTTTGCATACAAGTGTGTGTGTGATTGTGGGTGTAATGGTATGTGTTTGTGCATATGCACTTACTCAACTGTCGTATAATTTCTTTACAAATTGTTCCGGCCTTGAGTGGTGTGCGAGTGGGAGTGGAAGTTCTCTAACATACTCACTATATGCATTGTAATGCGAATTCTTTTATACTGATGATAAAAATCAAATTTATCATGTCGAAACGAAAGCCTTTCAGTACCATCTGCAACTTGGCATGGTATTCCATTGCAAACACAATCATAAATCACACACAAAGCTGTCTAAGCATTGCATTCTTGTAAATGATGTGAGCATATGTACATAAGAGTTGTAGCAGCTGCTAAGCAACACGCAGCACATTAATAAAATGGATAAATGGCGCAGCTTAAAGGTGCTTCGAGAGGGTATTGTATCAGCTGGCTTTAAAACGATCGATATAGTTCCTAGACTGAACAAATTAAATTGAGAATATTTAAATATTAACCATTATAATTGTACTAAATTTTAAATATTTAAAAAAAGGAACTATTATAATTAATGATATTAATGTAACTTTCTTAAGAGAGCTGCGTTTGAGCATGCAGAACCTATAAATTTATATTGCATACTTTTAGGCTTGCGTGTTTATTATTATTATTATTATTATTATTATTTTTTTTTTCTTTATTTTAAGACTTACGGAGTAAGCAGAAACCCCTTTGTGCCTTCGTATCTATTAATCATTATTATTATTTTCAATTCATTCAATATTTTCCCTCCTTTTTGTTTGTTAATAACTAATTAATTAATAATTTATAAATATATTAAAAATTTAGTTTTATTATTGTGCGATTTGAAAAAGTACAGATCAAATTTAAATAACTTTATTCAAATCACCCCGCCATCGACTCCTATATTTTCTCCACAAGTAATCCTAAGCTGTCTTTTATTTTAACTAATAAAAGACTTCAACTTAAGCCTTGCAATTCTATTATAATTGCATTTTATTCCTTTAGCTGATAAAAATAACTAAATTTAATGTTATTATTATGTAATTTGGATAAGTACACACCAAATTCAAATATCCTTCCTCACTTTCTCAGCATCAACTTCTAATTATTCCCCACAAGTAAGCCTCAGCCCTCCTTTGTTTTACTAAGTGCATTAAATATGTAAATAGTAAAGGTTAAATGAATTAAAACACGCTTAAGGTCAAAGCTGCAGCTGATGTCTGTGAACTCAAGATAGACAGAGAAAATGCTGCTGAAAAGCAGAAACTGACTTTACAAAGGAAATGGAAATGTGAAATGCAAATGGAATACAGAAAAATAAAGCTAGCGAAGACAACAAGTGCTGGCTCAAACAGAAAAGCCTGCCATACAATTCCTTCCGTGACATTCACAGTAAGGAGTGCGGAAAGAGGAAGGATACCTATGAGTCACCCCCTGAGGGCAAGTGTCATAGTCTCATCTTAATCCTATCAACTGAAATCGCATTATTCACGCTTGACTGCTGCCAAATTGAAAACAAAATTTTTGGACGACAGGCAGATGAACGTGGACAAAATTCAAATACCACAACATTGTACATTAAACAAATCAATAATGTTGCCATTGTTTAGGTAAAGGACTGCTGACATATGCTGGGTTATTCTTCTGTCAATTTGTACCCTGTAGGAAGAAAAGTGTAACACTGGGCTGCTGAGTTGTCGGACTACAAGTATATAAGTTGACTTTGGTTATTAGTGCAAGTTTTTAATAGGAAAACTTCTAAAGAATTCTCAAATTTTGGGGATTCCTAATCAATAATAGTAAGAGTAATAAAATTGGATATATATTACAGCAGTTTTCATATTCAATTCCTCTAAGAATTCAATCGAATTCTTTCCTGTTGTTCGCGAATTCGTTGCGAAAATGAATGTTGAAAAACTTTGGCCCTATGGTAACATATATTACATTTCAACTTTTCACAGGGTATCTTTCAGTCTGTATGCATTTTTATTTCAGGACAAAACTGTGCGTATGAGATATATAAACATTATTGTATGAACATACATATTTGCTTGTACACTGGGTGCGTGTATTATTATCAATGCCAGTAGTACACTTCCCACGCTGCCCTTTCACACACAAACACACGGTACTGTCGGCATAGTGAGAAAATTTGTTCAGCCTATTTAGAAACTCGTGCGACCTTGATAGCTATTGAACTAATTAATAATATTGTATCTGCGGTTTGTGTCCTATTATATGCTTAAGCCTAACCCAATGTGGGCAATTGGCAATTAGCACTTAATGAACTTAATTCTAACAATGCTGAAAGCCAAAAACTATCATATACAAAATGTTACGTATGTACATAAAAGAAACTTTCCCCAAGACTCTGTCTGGCTTATAAACCCACAATTGACACTCAACAAAAGTTGAGGCTAATGCAAAAGTTTAAAGTGCAAATTGCTGCATTGTTGATGTTTTTGCTTGGGTTAAACAAAAGTTCGTGACATGGTTTATAATTGCATTGACAGCAGTTTATGCTGGCCTGCGCTTTTCCTTTATACTCACTCATCGAGCTCCTCCTCCGAGAGGGAGTTACTGTTCCCAGTTAGCAGCAGCGACATCTTGCGGTGGGCACTGCAATAAGAATTTAAACCAAAACATTATTGTTTTTTATCCCAACGAAAAAGTTTTACTAGTTTGAGTAGTAAAGGGTTGTGGGACGTGACCAGTAGAAGAGCTAATGAGCTACTCTGGGGAAGACGTAGAGTGGCGTGGTATACACAAGACATTCGGACAGATTTTAATTAAAATCCAACGATGGAAAACGTCACGTGCCAAGAGGGTTATGACAGCTAAGCGAGAGAGAGTCTAGTTATGTACTCTGCGCGTGTGTTTATGGCTTTCGCTTCTTGAGTGGCAGCCATGTACCGCAGTAGAGTCCTTGAAAAATGCCACCGCTGAATGTCCAAAATGCTGTGAAGCTGATTTATTTTGCGGCATTTTGTATAAAGTCACTGCGCAAACACGCCTTTCGTAGATTGCAAACGTGTACGTGGCAATGACTCTTTAAAAGTTTAAAGTCATGCTGAAGATTGCAAATAATAGCATAGAAAGTTTTCCAAATGAGAATGTCTGCCTTGTGTTTTATTTCTATTTTTATTAACAAGTTTCTTGCTTGCTTTTGTGGCAGCTTAAGGCCATATACCAAATAGCACGTAAATATCTGTAGCATACTTTTGGGATGCTTGAAGAAACTAAACTTGTGTAGTCTTAATGAATAGGGGTTAGCTGCGAGAGTGTATTTCTGCAGAACTCCTTAATAGAAAGGAGTTAAAGATTGTCGAGAAATTAAAGCAGGTTGAATAAGAGCACGGCTAATTGAAAGCAAAATGTATCTTATCATAATGATTGTTTTCAACTATCTTTAGGCTGTATCAACGAGCGTGCATCACCTCACAGGGTATGCTCATAACCACTATGGGTTTTACACATTATAACAGTCTGTTTTTAGTGGCAAAGTTCAAGGTTTCAATTAGCCTGAGCCCAAGAAAAACCGGAAATTGAGAGTCGTTGACTGACGATTTGGCCCATGGCGATTTGCAAAACAATGTTTACTTAGGCGCTCATTACTCATGCTGCTGAATCAAAATGTTTTTAATGAAAGTGAAAATCTATAACGAGGATCCAAATTTAAATCTGTAGCATGCTTTTGCACGGTCTGTTAAATGTTGTAAATGATGATTTTAAACTTTAAATATAAAATTTGAATTTCAAATATATATTTTTATTCATTTTTCAGTACAGCTGCTATAATGAAAAGGCTTATTGTGCTCTAGCACACTTTTCATGCCATGCTGCAGGCTGCGGGTGACCCAATAAAAGCCAGAGCCTTGAATACGTTTACTGAACCGTTAAATAGACCATGCCAAGTCGTCAACAAATGCAAATTGTTCTCGTTAACAGCTTTTCCCACAACTATGTAGAACTTTTTCAATTAGTTTCGCCTATGGAATAGTTTAATATTAAACACTCTTAACCGACAATTCCTGCGCTTTCAACAACAATGTGAGGGGTGAAGAAAACTATTGATTTTCTTACGTGAACACTTTAGCTGTAAATAATTGATTATGCAGCAGGAGTTTCTGTTGTTGTTGTTTATCTTTATACCTTGGCCCACCTAAGGCCACCACAGTTCCTTTCGTTTGTTCAACTTACGTAAAAGATAAATGTTGTGTGCAACTTTGTTAGAGTTGAGTCGTTTGAAGGAAGGGAAATAACACGGGCGAAAGAAAAAAACGCGCGCAAAACGCGTCGATATTTGAAGCTAGAAAACTTTTTTCTAGTACATGAATTTGCGCTTTTGCTGCTGCTAGGTTCACTTTGTTTATCTGCTGGTCTGGCGCGACTCACGTGAAACTGTTAAACTGAAAAGGAGCCTGCCCTCGCTCTCACGCCCACTACACACTCTCTTTCGCTCTCTTTGATGACGCACAGCACGCACACTCACACAACAACAACACTGGACGTCCGAAGCGGCGCACAGTTCAACGTTGACTGAGTGAGAGACTCGAGCCAATGTGCAAATGCTGTCGACGCTGCTCAGTCTCAGTCGACGTCGCAGTCGACTGCGACGTCGCTGCTGCCAAAGAACTCAACTTTCTACAGGAAGAGTCCGATTGTTGTTGGGGAAACTCACTCAAACCAAACATTTGCCAGTGTGAGTCAGCGAATTGTTTAAATTGTCGTGCGCAACAACAAAATTTAATTATAATGAACAAACACCGAGCCGCACAACGAAAAATGAAAAACAATTTATTTTGCTTACAGTTTCTTTTTTTTGTCTGTTTAAATTTCGCTCACATTCAGTCACATGGCCACTAGAGGGGGGCTGGGCACCACGCTTCTTATTGTGTGCAACAGCTGCGCAGCTATGCTGCCACACGCCTCGCATTCATCCTCCTCTTGCCTCTCTGCATAATTATGGGGCATGCCACAAGCACGCTATTGGCTCTTCAGGAGCTTAAATGTTGAATTATCTACAGGTTTCGAATGCCTTACTTATTCAATTAAGCAACCTGGCGCCGCAGCATTTACCTCTTTGAGCATCTCTGGCGTATGCTTAATATGCGGGCGTTGCGCATACGCCCCGTGATTTTATTTTGTTAATTTTATGTTTTGTTTAAACAGCGAACGGGCATAGCTGTAAATTATTTTTACAGCTCATAAAACAATGAAAGAATAGAATGAACTACAGTCGAGTTGACTCGAGACTTGTCCTTGAATTGAAAATCAAGTTACAAATTTATGAACTTGAAAGTTGTGTGTAAAAAGTTTTATATTGAAATATTTTGTACAATTTCAGATATTTACGATTGTGAATAGACATTTCTGTAAAGTCGAAGATAATACATAAACCGTATAAGCTCTTAATACTTTTAGGTACAGACCCTAACAAAAGCCTACATTTTTTATGGGCCATAAAACGGTAAACATTGCGAGCTTTTATTAAATATGCGTATTTTATATGCACATGTTTACATACATTTCTCTGTGTGCTTTTGGCATTTCATTTAATTTCTGTATATTGTTTATTCTACTATCTCTGTGTGCATCTCGCCGTGCTCGACTAGAAGTTGCTATGTGAAACACATATGCATATATTTCTAACTGATTAAGTATTTACATATTACTCACCATTCACAAAGTACAAACAATGATTAAACCTATGACTAGTAAATTATTGAGATTAGTTTAAGCTATATATAACTGAGATACTTCAACGCTTATAATTGTATTTAGCTCTATTACTAATAACGTTTAGTACTTTGTCTAGTTGCGCTCATTAGCACATGTAGTGCTTGATTTAATTTTGACCTTATCGCGTGGCTATTGCCGTTGTCCAGTGGCGTTTAATTAACCGTTTGACTTTAATTTGACATTGACATTCAAATTTTTCTCGACTCGTTTTTATACTTATTGCTTAATTTCTGCTTTTCCACACATACGAGCGCCACGCTTGATGAGCCGCGCTGCGGGCAACGACACCGTTATGGGCAGTGGAGACGAAATTACAGTGGGTTGGGCATATACTATATACTACATACTGTCCATGTACACCCAAAAGAAGTCTAGATTCGCAAGTGCGAGATGAGAATAAATGGCGAATAACACATTCCAAAGATGACAAATATTTGCTGCTGACTGACAATGTAATCAATGGGAATGGGTCAGACTGGAGAGTAATCAACGATGTACATAACATCAGCAGATATATATAAGCTAGACAGATATACAGTACGTCTGTCTGTCACATATTGAAGTATATGTTGTTTTTGCACACTGTACGTACGCTACTCAAGTATGTCATAAAAGTGGAGACGCGTGTACGCGTTTTAGCATTGCTCATACGCAACGTTGCCTCAATAATATTAAGCATAAGCTGACAATAAAGAGACAAGGCGCTTTAAGGACATGGTGGCACAATCCGGTTGCTAATGCCTATATTAATATTTCAAATGGAATGCGGTAGTGGAAATACATGTGGGAATACCTTATCAAGACAACAAAATGTCCAGGCAAATACTTTCATTTATTCGAACACAGAATTGGCTGTAGTTAAATCGAAATCAATAATACGCACTGTTGCTTACAACATGCACATAAATCCATCGAAATTCAATTCGAGACACATGTGTCCACAAAGGATATGCATAACGAATTGAATGCCCTAGGGACATACATACATCTATATCTAACTTTGTCGCTTTGCTTAACATGACATATCTAGAACAGCACGCACAGCTCCAAACATTTGTTGACCGTTTCCCTTGTAGGCCCAAGATAATATATATGTCTGCAAACGCAGAGAACCACCACACCCACATTTCAGCACACTGAGACGGAAACTCCATGCCTCCGTTGGCCACCTGACTGCGCATCCGTTACATAACCAAAACATCTCCTGTTGTGGCCCACAAACACTCGCCTCGGCTCGGCTCACTGCGGTTCGGGTCCCTCTCTCTCTATTGTAGTAGCTATGAGTGAGCATAAAATATCCTTCGAGTGCATTGAACTTGGCACCGTTTTGTGCTCGGAGTTTGAGTGAGAAATTTTTGTCAGCTTTTCGCCAGACGGGGCCTGAGCACACTGAAAATTTGTTGGGTATTTGTTTGAGTCTGAGCTGGCGTCTTTCCTTAGGCCAGGTCTATACAAAAATTATTCACACCCCAAGCGGCTGGCAAAGTTCCGACTCCCCAGGGACGTGTCAAGCAAAGTGCGTGCGTTAATCTTCTGGGTGGTGCGGGTGGTATTTGTGGTATGCGCTATGTTATAGTTGATGATGATGCGCACGGTGGGACTATTTATTGGAATGCGAGCAGCACAGGTTTTCAAATTTAAGAAATTACATAAATTTATGCCAAATTATTATGGCATGCTTTTAGGCTTTACTTGGATTTAAGTATTAGGGCTAATGTGCCACAGGTGCAGGCACTGGTGTCAGAATATCAAAGTAGAAATATGATTGATAAAAACATTAAATGATTATAAGAACTAACATTATTTGAAAAAACATACAAATTAAACAATAAATTTTACATTTTATGAGCACGCTCAAAAGTATGCTATAATTTTATATTGGGTAGTGCAGCCCAGAAAAATGTACCATTGGCAAAGTATTGCATACTTTTGGGCTACATATTAAAAATAAGTTTACAAAACTTTCAATTATATTAGTATGAGTTACATGAATTTGCCCCACTGTGCCACAGCTGCAGACGAGAGAAACGCAAGGATGCCACATTAAATTGGAAACCTGAAACTTTGCGCTTAGAACAGCAGCCGCAGACAGCTGTTTTTCTAATTAAGCTTTAAGGAAACGCTAAAATGAAACTCGAGACTTTGATTTATGGGTTTTTTTTAAAGATCATATTTACTTCAATCACAGCACAGAATACAGAGAATTTTTATTTACTGGTTGGTTTCTTTGTCGCTTGAAAGGAAATACGAAACGAAGCGAAACACAAGAGAGAAACTATTTCCACTTGTTGGTAACACTGTATGGGTGTGTGTGTGAGTGTGTGTGGAAAGTGAGAGAAAAGCAGGAAAAGAAAGGCATTTGCTGGTGAGGTTTCTTGCGTGGGTGCAAGAGGAGGCAACAGTAATTGGAAATTTATAGAGCGAGTGAAAAAGAATAGATGGTAAGGAAAGCTGGGAAAATCATTGGTATTGATATTTTACGATATTACAAACATTGGTTGACATGTATATATTTTTTATGGGTTGGTTTTAGTTTTTAGTGCTAATTTCAAAGTTTTAACACACATCTAACATCTATAGATTTTTATATTTAAATCGTTAGCATATTGTTTTAGTTATGTATATTTTATATGTATATATCTGTATATAAGTTCAATGCATGTATATATATATATTGCATGTTACGCATTTTGTTTAAAAACACAGTTACCGTTGCTAGTTACATTTGACTCTTGGTTCTACGTTTAGATCAGGTTCGAAATGTGTGTTTCTAACATTCATTTTTATGGTACAGCAGTTTGAGTTGAGTTGTTGTTATGATTGTTGCCAGTTGCAAACATAAAATATATTAAAAATAAAAACAAGACCTACTTAAAACATACGTATAATTTTAAAATGATATTGTACAATTAGATAAAATATACATTAATTACGAATATAAATGAACACACACAAAACCGTATTGTAATAATCTCAATATGGGAAACGTAATCTCTTTTGTTTAAAACTAAGAACTGAATCAAGCAGCAAATTATATAATAATAGCGCTCAGAAGTTTGTTTCCTCTCTCAGCCACTCAATTCAGTTCATACTAGGAAGTTGTTCACTTTACAAATTATAAATCAGCCTTCGTCCCCTTTGACTTGAAGATTTGCCAGCAGCGTCTTGGCTCTTTGTTTCAACAATGACTTGACTTGGATGCCACATCCAGATCCACTTAGTATTGATAATTGTGTGGAAAGACTGCACGAGCGGGTAAATAGCTGGGATCATGCTGATTGCGATAGCGACGCGCCAGGAAAACTGCCAAAACCTGTGGGAAATTTAAAGAAAATATTTAGTAAATGAATGTTGTATAAATGAAATGAAATGTAATAAAAGCATAAACTAAATACAGCTCAAATCGAAAGAAACATTTAAGATATACCAATTGAATGTGTCTCACCATATGCCGAGTTGGATTAGTCTAAGGTTTGTGTCGCCCCACCGACTTGGTTAGTGGATTTAGATGAGTAGTTGTATGTGATGTAAATGTTTTTCAATTTCAGTTCGAAAACACTTGATTGCTTGCGTTCATTAAAAGGATTAAACACGTCGCTCAACTATCGTATATATGTATCGCAAGTGTGTATATATATGTATGTATATATAGTATGTCTAAAGTTGTAAATGTACGCAAGTGCGGCCTAGCTTGCCCTATGCTTGTATAAATATATTTATATGTATGTATGTATGTTTGTATGTGTGCCGAGTGATAGCAGCTAACCACAAGAGTTGATCCGATAGACCCACGATTATTGTATGAGTTTGAAATTTACACATTGACATCAACATTATCAGAGAGTTACGAGACACGCTACTGTTGCTGTATGACTGTTTTTGTTTTAAGTGTCTTGTTTAGCTTTTAGTTAGTATTAGCTGCAATTTAGAGGAAAGCGCTGGGCAAGCCGCGCGGATCCTTTTGATTGCGATAGCGCACTGTTAGCCAAACCCCAACGAACTGTTTGCATGTTACAAGAGGATTACAGGCAAGAGTTTACAGATTAAAAAGAGCAGCTGATAACGATATTAATCACTCACCTCAGTGAAGCTGAAGAAGATGCCGAGACCGCCGCACAATTTGAATGCATAATCGATTTTACTCTCTAGCATTGGGCCACATGGTTCGCAATGACATGACGGATCCTTGGAGTCACCACAGCACACTTTGTTGACCAGCTCACAACTTGGCTCCTGGCCATTGATGTTGCTGCTGGTGGCATTGAATCCGCAGCAAAGGAACGTCTCCTGCACCTGTTCACGCATTTGTGGTGGCACCGACTTCCAGCCCTGCTCGGCAAACTGTTGTTGCTGCTCTGCATTAACGGCCAGGCAGGAGCTGGCGATGGAGAACTGGATGAGGAACAGCATGAACAGAATGATCATGTACTAAAAAGTTAAAAGGGTTAAGGACAGCCAAACATTGATACCTTATCAATCTTTAATAGAGTTCATTGTGTTATCAATAAAAAATGCGCAATTGTTTGTTGCTATTGGCTAATAGCGGAAGTCAGTGCTAATATACTGGGCTTAGCATTGCCTCGAAGTGTGCGTCATTATCTAGACCACGTCAATTATAACTACACACACACACACACACACACACATGCACATGTCAAGTACAAACTTTGAGTGCAAGTACAGTGAGAGCCAGCTAAAGTCTACCCATGTCTTCAGGCACTGGCACGGAACTGTTCATTGTACCGTAAATGTGCGGAAATGTGTAGTTAGAGGTAATGCCAGCCCATCGACATGCGTTGACCTTCAACTGCGGTTGGAGAACTTTATAAGCATGCAAAGTTCACTCTGTGAGTGTGTGTGCATGCAAGTCCTTTGTGCATTGTGTTGCTTGCGTTGCTTGTGTTTGGGAAAAGGATACAAAGAAGAGCATCACTTGATGATGCTTGACGGCACCAGCAAGGCCTAGCATGGATATGCAGATGAGTATAACGCCACAGGCCAGAATGCCCCCAACAATTGGCAGATTCGTGACAACGGACGCAGCCCGAGCATAGACACCGACGCCAATCAGCAGGAAACCAATCATCTGAAATATAATTGGAGAACAGAAACGAGCACGAGGACAATGGATGCCCTCTGGTTAGTACGAGTCGCATACATCACAGTTTAAAGTTATCTCTAGCTACTGTATGCAATTTGCTTCTTGTATACTAATTTACTTTATTGTAGTTGTAGTTGTTTTTGTTTTATGGTGTATACAACGCAATAATCATATTGCTGTTGTTGTTGTTGTGGCTGCTTACCACATACAAAATGTTGAGCGCAATAAGCGCATTCTTCGAACATGTAAAACCGCCACACATTTTCGTAAACGCTTTAGCTGCCGCTTTCTTAAGGAAATGTATTTATGATTTATGCAGTTTAATTCTTAAACTTAAAAAATTTAGCTAGTAATTCAATATTTTTCTGGCGCAGGTTTCACTTTCACAGTAATACACATACGTTATATCCTAAAAAATGCTGCACAATGACGAACAAATGTACTAAAATAGACGTAATTTTGCTAGTGTGGCAACACCATGCGGCCTATTGTGAATTGCTTTGAAAACTGAGCGGGAATAATATTGAAAATGTTCATTGCATGTTACCAAAATACCAAGATTGGATTTATATAGATATTTGTATTATAGAGGATTTATATAAATGTACAGTCTACACATTAGACTATAGTAATTTAAATCTATGCTGTGTGCACATCCAAATTGGAATAGATTGACAATATTGTTTCAGGTGGTTGGCAAATCTAGATGTTAGTGCATACACAAACCACTTACAAATTCAAATTGGAGAAAATAACAGTTTATACAATAATGTTTAAAACTCACAAAGTTTATTAGATAAAAAAACAAAAAACACAATTTGAATACATCATTATAGACAACTATTTTGTATGTTATCCGAATGTTTGAAATGTTCAAATGTTGGGCTGTACAATAACAACAACCGTCTCTAACGACGTGCAACAAGTGCAGTTAATTGCATTTTTATACCAAGGAAAATTCCGTGGTAAAGGCTAAGGCAAACAACTTCATTGCGTGTCATGGCAAGTTATTGGCCTAGGACCTCCAACTTGGCAATATTTGGCCGAGACAACTACAACCACGACAACGATGAGCGGCAGCGCAAATAAATTTATGGCCAAACGATAAGCGCCGGCCAAGCGTTTGGTTCCTGCCCAAAATTGGACAAGGAACGTGCGTCGCGTCGCGCGCTCGCGCTTAAAGCTGAATTTAGTAGCTGTCAAAGCCATCAGCTGGTGCCGGGCAACACCTACAGCCGCAGCACGCAAGGAATGCGACAAGTGACTTCATGCAGTATGCAGTCTTTTTCAATTAGTGCTGATCGCGTGATCGTGATTCACCGTGTGATGGTAGCGTGATCGATGCCGTGACATTTCGTTTAGTGATAGTTTCCTTTTAAATCAATGTATTTAGTAGGTGGTAAATTGAAAATAAATAAGTGGCTAGAAAGAGTTTTTTAATTTTAAATATAATAAACTAATGTTGATACACAAAAAATAATGAAGAACTTAATTATTGTAAATTGCAGCGATGTTTTAAAAAATTAAGTATCGTAGAACAAAATAACACTGAAAAAATAGTTTATTTATTTTCAAATGAATACATACAGGCATGCTCCGGTTTTCACTTATTTTAAGTGCTTTACTTTTTGACGAAAATACGTGAATTCAAAAGTTGTTTGCTCCTGTTTTCACTTTTTTTCTCATATCGGAACGTATGGCATACGATATACTTTAGTGAATATCGATAAAAACAGCTGTTTAATTGTATTAATGAATTCGACTTGTTTTTTTGTTTTATGTTTGTCGCAAAAAATATATTAATTGAAATACATTTATGCTCTTCTATAAATATTTAATTTAGTTTTGTAATAAGCGGCCGCTGAAACAGCCGATTGTTCTTGCAGAGCTGCCAACTTTGCTGCTGGTTTTTTTTTTGAATAACGTAGTCACAAATTCCTTATCCTGTTATATGCATTTATGCGCAATACATTGATTTTAATTGTTTAATACGTTTTGCATTATTATTTGAACAATCCATATACTTTTTCATTCATAAAAATCAATATAAAAAGTGTTCCAATAAGATACCACGTTCCTAGAGATGAGCTGGCAGCCCCTGCAATTATATCGAATATCGTTCCAAATACCGATGTTATCGCACGCACGAATTCACTTTTTGTTGTTGCCCAGCACAGATGAAAAATGAGGCAGGTTCATTAATTATTAAATTATAAAATAAATACAATGAATTTTATTATGGGGAGTATGGCAAATTAATTTTAAAAGATGAATAAATATGTAAAAAATATCGTGGATGTTTTTCAGGTTCTTATTCATGCCTGTACTGCGATTTACTTTTCAATTCACTGACTAAAAGTTCAGTGAATTCAAAGCACATAAAATATGTGGAAGTGAAAACCGGAGCACCAATATTTTGCGGATTGAAAAGTAAAGCACTTAAAATATGTGAAAGTGAAAACCGGAGCATGCCTGATAAACTTCTTATCATTGTTTATTCATTATCTGCTCTTCTAATGCTTAAAATTTTCTTGTTTTTCTATCTGTTTCATTAGTCTTATAATATTAGAATTAATCATGCATTAAGTAGCAGAACACGCTGCCATCTCTAGTTCACACACATACACGCTCTCACACATACAGCGATCAGCTGAAGCATCTATTGCTTTTGTTGTTGTTGGGGGCTTATTTTTTGGTTTCATTTCAGCCTTGAGTTTGCGTGCAAATGGGGAAAATGTTGAGCCGATTGGCCGTTTGCACCGACTGTGGCCTGTGTGACTTTATAAGGCAGCTGCTGGCTGTCAGTTGTCAGTGTTTTTAGTCAGGCTCATTGGCAGCTTTATTGGCCTTTGCTTTATGGATGGGCGATGGCATGATGTTTGGTACCACTGGTGCGTGTGTGTGTGTGGCCACACGCCTGGGGCTATGACGAAAAGAACAAGAGGCAGCAGCAGCAGCAGAAGTGTTCTGCATACCAATCATAAATATGCACAAGCCTTGGCTTGATTGTGGCATACTCGTAAATATGAATCGCTGATGCACTTGCAAGCGGAAAGCGGCATGTGGCATGGAGCATGGAGAGCAGTCAGCTCGTTAGTCTTGTGGTGCGAAAGATGCAAAACGCTTTGGCTCTGGTCTATTACTAAGTGCTCCTAACTGTCCTAACAAGATGGCAACACATGAAATTAGACTGCCTCGATGCACGTCCGGCGATAGAACTGATCGTGCAACTGCAACATAGCTAAACTAATTAACATATTCAAATATTTGTCGCATTGTTCTGCCTCCGTCTGCCTACGTCTCGGCTCTAGCTCTGGGCCTCTTTATTGAAAAACCATTTTACGGTTTCATGCTTGGCAGTCATTGTGGCAACACCGTCGCCGTTGCCGCCACCGCCACCGCCACCGCTGCCGCTGCCTACTGCCCAGCCCTGGCCACGCCCCAGTTTAGTGTGGTGCAGGCAGCATCTTCTTTCTTCTGCTGCTGCTTCTTCTTCTGCAGAGTTGAGCCCGTTGGCGCTATTTTTATCGCATTTTAAATGGCTATTTGTAGTTGTTCCACCAGGAAGTGGCATAAATTCGCAGCGCATAATGGCTGTGAATAAATTATTTTTGTTTAGCCTGAGCTGTAGCTTCAGCTTCAGCTTCCTTGCGCCGTTTGATGCTGATAAGCTCGACCCCTTTCCCCTTCCCACCCTCCTTGGACTGTTGTCTTACTCCACCTTCATTGCGTTGTTCAATGAAATAAAAACGCAACCACAAAAGAACAATGCACTGGTTACGTAATCACTTACTGCGATTGTTGTCCCGAACCCGAACTTAGACCCAGGCAACCATCCCATCCCATCCCAACCCATGCTGCTCCGTGAGAGAAACCAGCCAGCGGCCTTCCTTGTGCAGCCAAACAATTTTCACGCACGCCCTCAGCCAAGAGGAAGATGCCAGACATGGGCTTGGCTCTGGTCAAATTGAATACGCAACTGTGCTAGCCAGATCAGTGAGCGGAAGTGCTGGCTGCAAAGCCCAGGGATGCAGCACTATGTTTTATGACCCTAACAGAGCTTTCAATCAGCAACGTTAACAAAACGCTGCAATTAATCAAATGCTAGAGAGTTTTTAAATATGCAGTTGGTACACTGCAATAAATATGTATGTATTTGTAGTACGACTATAAAATATTTATAATAAATTTCCTGAAAGATCAGCCATTAAATAAAGTTCTCATAAAATGACAGAGGTTATAGCTTTGTACAGCGGAATTTTGATACCGTTTTTAAGTACTTCGACGCCTCTTGGCAAATACCACGAGACGCGGCAGAGACTGGACCATTTTACAATTTCCTAATGGTTTTCCAACGGTTGTCTCTCTGTCCGTCTCTCTGGCTGTCCCAGTGGTGTGGGTTTTTGGTGGCAGGGCCACTGCTGTCTGCTGTCTGGTCAATGTCCTTTAGCCGGAGCGCGTTGCATGCGCATTGCGCGCACGACGCGTCAACAGATGTTATCCCCACTAGGCGGCAGTGACCCCGGCAGGGCCATAAATTCTCACAGTGCTGCGACTGCGCAGCTCTTCTACAAATGTTCCAATTTGTATTTTTGCAACAAATTGTTGTAGTCTCTGTTGTTTGTTGTTTGTGGGGCTGCTGATGCGACTGCCGTTGCCAGTTTTATAGGCCTTGGTGCTCTGCTCTGCTCTGCCGGTGCCCGGTTCCTTGGTCCGGGTTGCATTTAATTTAATTTGGCCTGCCCAATTGGGCAATGCTGCAATTAGAGACAAATGTTTTGGGTGCATTCCTTGTGCTATTTAAACCCCATGTTCGAGGCAATTAGTTTAGCCTCCAGCCTCAGTTTTAGTCTGGGCGAAAGTTATCAGCATTGCCGCAGGAGACAGTGGGCGAAGGGAGGGGGGATAAAAACTTTGTTGATTTCCCACACGTTTGTTTGCTTAATTAGGTGAAAACTGGCTAACAGCTGTCGCCCCGGTCAACAGCCTATTGGCCATTGGCAAAGACACCGCTGTTGCTGCTGGATTGCTAATGAGCAGGACAAGCTGGCGAAAAGAAAAGTAAACAGGCCTGTCCTCGCTTTCAGCTTGCCCAAATGGAAAATCGTTTTTCGCTTCAAGTGCTTAATAAGCGCTTAGTTATTTCCGACTCTGGGATACCCTTTCCCAAATTGATTAATTTAAGTCGAATGCAGTTGAAAATATTGTAATGTTGCAAACAAGATTTCAGAAAGTCTGGCAACATTGATTTATCGATATCGATAGGCAATGAAGTTCAAATTTTGCCATATTGAGCTGCGCGAAAAAGGTGAACTTGAGACTATGTGGCAACCCTCGATGGTTTTATTACATCGATAAGCATTTTAATGATGTATTGATATTGAAATATTGAATTAAATTCTTGCTGATAGAGAAGTGTGTGTGTGTACATATATAGTAGTACATGCATCTGTGCCAAATTAAGCATATAAAGTTCGGTGTGCTGCTTGTGGCAATTCCTTCGTTGGGTTTTCTTCTTGTGTTCGTTTGGCGTTTGGCATTTGGCATTGCCCATCGTCGTCATGGCAAGTGCATAATTTTTCAATCAATGCGAGCAGCTGTAAACAAACACAAGCTGAGAGAAACAAAAAGCCAAGCAAAGCAGCGAAACAACAGGCGGCCTGGCCAGAAAATCGTGATACAGCCAAGATGGCAAAAACATTGGCGGATGCTAGGGAATAAGCGTGGGGATGCTCTAGCTTCAGTTTCAGCTCCAGCTCCAGCTCCAGCTCCAGCTCCATCTTCAGTGCACCGACAAAAGCATTTAAATGCAAATGCAAATGCATTGGCCATAAAGCGTGAGGGTGTTCAATGCGAGCTTTATATGCAGCGATGTGGGCCAAATGCGAGCAAACGTTTGTCAAATGCTCACCGAGTGTCAAGAAGTGTGTGTGGGTGTTAGCCATAGTCATGGCTATTGTATTTAGAAAGCCAAGATCAGGCTTACAGGCTAACAGGCCACAGGCCACACTGCTAATTATAAGACATTGCTAAATGACAAAGACCTAATGGCCAGATATTTGCATAGCTGTCAACGCTAATGCCCACACTTGGCCACATCTGCAATCGTGCCGCATTAGCCAGCCCATGCCTATGCCTCATGTGGCGTTCCACTGTATCCATTGCGTATATAAACCGGGTTCATCCACTACCAAATACGCACTGGACTCGCCCATAAAAATTGTCAACGCGCCAGCTGCAAACACCTCGGTCGCTCTTGATGCTCTTTTAATAGAGGTGTTTTATTCCAGCCAACGCACAGACGCACATGCGTCTTGGCACCTCAAGTCACTGCAGGTTTACAGGTCTGGCGTGGTGTGGAGACGTCTTCATTGAATGTTTGCGAGGCACGCGTTTAGAGCTCGTCTTTTCGCATGATTAATGGGATGCCGCCGCCTTCTTCGTCTAAGTGAATCTCGTCTCTGAATTTTTGATCACGATCAGTATTCTCAGATCACGGATCTCGGCTGCTCTGTGCTCTGTGCTCTCCTAGACTTAATGGCGTGCGTAGCTGAAGCGTTAAAGAGATCGTAAAACGCCTGGGTAAACTTGTTGTTATGCCTCATAATTTGATTAACACTTTTGTCTACTCTAACACTCCGACTGCAGCAGCTCAGACAAGTGTGCCCAAGTCAGGTGTGATGTGTGTGTGTGATGAGTGTGTGTGTGTGGCTGTGATATGGCAATACTACCGGGTATGAAGTGTGCCTGAATGCTCACAATGCCGTGAAATTATTATAATTTGTTGCCGTTTTAGCATTTTTACTTAACCCCTCGTACGTACTTGTCATACATCAGGCTTAGCTCTTTTGTCAAACAACAGTTAAAGTGGCACTTGCTAATGAGCTGCCCCAAGTCGATGGGGCACGCTACTGTCTGCACTCCGTCAAATCCATCAGTTACCCAATAAGACATATTGCCATGGCTTATGATGTGTCAGCTAACAAATTGATTGACCAGGAATTTATCAGCTTAACGACTTAATGGGAATTTTAATGAATTTACAGCTCAGAGATCAGCGCTCAAATACATAACTAATTATGCGATGAGCAAAGCAGGCATTCATCAAATGTTTTCGGCTGTGAATAGATGGTCGGCATCAGTTATGTATTGTAAATATGGAATTCCTCCAAGTTAAGTAATGTCAAAAGATATAGCCAAGAATTCGTTCTTCCCCAAAAGAAAAGCCAACACAATTTGTTTTTATAGTTTATAGAGTTTATTATTATGCATAGAGTTGATTGCGTTACTTAATCAGTACAATTTGTTTAGAAAAATATATGCGATTTGAATGCGATTCGTTTGAATTAAACTAAGTACTTATGTGTTAGCCATTTCATTTCATTGCTGAAGTGTAGCAAGTGTAGCCCATATACTAAGCACCTGAAACTCTTAGCACCTCTCTGCGCCACGGCAATGTAAATTAGCAGTAAATTATTTAAATTAGCAATAAATAAATAGTACAAGTATTTAGCACAAGGTATACATTTCAGTAAGTACAATAAATAGTTAGTTTCGAGAATTTTCGAAACGCAACTCGAACGACAAACATTTGACGCAAACATTTTGATACAAAATTATTTGGCAAATCTGCGGAGAGTTGCGTTTTGATATAAAGCAGCTCGAAGCATGAATAAATAATAATGTAAATTCAATAAATAAAATAAAATAGTTCGTTAGATAAAAGTTAAATAAATGCATCATCATTTGCCTCAGTTGTAAGACTTAGATTTTTAAAGTTTCGATAATCACTACACACAAAATTTATACTAATTTTTGCTAGAGAGAAATTTGCTACGATTTTCATTTAAATTTCTTTCGGCTTATGCAATGCGCAGTTTTAAAATGCTGGAAAATTCCGTGGAAAACTGCATCCAGTGCATTTAAAAGCGCGCATTTTCCATGTTTTCTTTATAAATTTTTTCTTTGTTTTGAATTTCATTTAGATATTAAATTAAATTAAGTTATGCTTAAGCTAAAATTAAACTAAAATTTTCAAATGATTTTGCTGCTTGGATCGCTGCTTGGCGAATATATATCTGTGTATATATATGTGTATGTATATCTGTATGGTATGTACGTGCTATGTATATATTCAAGTCTCATCGAATCTTTTGAAGCTTTCGAGGCATATTGCGTTAATTCCCAGCTAAGTGTGAGAGCTATTTATCCGGCGTTAGAGCATCCTAGTACTGCTGCCCATAGCGTCCATTGATGCCGCTGTCATAGAGTTTGCTCAGCGTATCCTTGGCGCTGCTCACATGCGACGCGGCTGCGGATGCCACACTGGGTGGTGGTGGTGCTCCATACAGCATGGTGGGCGCACCGTATGTGATGGTGGGCGTGGGCTCCTGCTGGTACAGATAGCGCTCCTTGCGTGTGCGTCGCTGCACGGTCTTCCAGATGCCAAAGATGCTCAGTTGGGCGAGCAGGAACAGTGAGCCGGCGAAGATGAGACCTATAAAGAAACAGGAAAATTATCAAAGAGGAACTGGTGCAACAAGGAAGCGATGTATCGACTTAGTTATCAAAGAAAACAAAAGTGTACACCACTTGACCCAGTTTGGAGGAGCGGAGCTAGCTACCATATTTTGCTGTAGGCTACCAGGGAAACGAACCCAACGACCGACCAAGTGACCAACTTTGACAGCGACAAGTTCAAGATAAACAAAAACAATGAGAAATAAAACAGCGACAATTTAGTGCATGAGTTGCATATTTCTCGACCAGAGCAACAGTACGATATTACTATACTGCTCTGTCGGAGAGGCTAGCTTCACTTTTATTGCTGCTACACTTGGTGCTCAAAAAAGTGCAACATGCCACATAAATAAGCTGGCCGAAACGCAGAGACACAGACAGCACATAACGTGGCAAGAGAGTGGAGTGGAGAGTGTGGAGTCCAACGGACAGAGGAAATTCGAAATGCCAATGCCCATGGCAATGGAATGGAATCGGGTGAAAGTGCCGCCAAAGTGCAGAGAGCAAGCGATTCACTCGCATGCGTTGTCGTCGCGTCCAGTTGAGTTCAGTTCACGAAATCAGAATTTAAGAGCAACCACGACGATGATGATCATAATGATGATGGCGATGATGATGGCGACGACGTTTGCTGATGACTATCACAGATTACAAGGTACTCCATATGCATGTTGTTGTTGCTGTTGCTGTTGCTGTTACTGTTGTTGCTGTTGTACATCAAATGCCCATAAAAAGTAAGCGCCGACGGCTGTAAACCAACAAAACACAAACAACCAAAACTAAACCAAACAACAACAACAGCAACAACTGCAGCCGCAACAACAGCAACAACTACAACAACAACAGCAACAACAACTTTGTTGTCGTGGTCGTCATCGTTGTCGTGGTCTGTTAGCAATGACTTTAACGAGTTTCAATAACAAAGCGCACGCACTTGAGCTTTTATTTATGTGCTTGCTGTTGCCTTTTATCTGTTTGTCTGTCTCTCTGCAACTCAGTCTCTCTCTCTCTCCCAGTCACTCTCTTCCTCGCTCTCTCTCTATCTATCTGTCAGTTGGCCTGTGCGTACAACAAACAACTGAGTACACACGAAATTATTACAATTACGATAAACGTTAAGACTCTGCGCTTGAGGCACCCACAAAAGCAATCAAATTGTAAACAATTTCAACAACAGCAACAACAACAACAACAGTAACAACAAATCAAACATAGAACAATGAACAAACAGTTGTTATGGCACGATATCTTTGGCATATACATAACTTATACGATGGGAACTAGTGCACAATTCGGATGTTGCAGTTGCATGTTGCATGTGCGGCACATCTTCGATGAAAGCGAAATAAAGCGATTGGTCTTAAAAAGAAAACAAACTCATTTCGGCTCATCTCATTTACGAAAGTGAAAAGCAACTCATCAGGAACAGGAATCCAAAACGAAAGCTAGCACATTAATAGGTGTTTACATGGAATGCTATAGGTTGAGTTTCACGAGAAGGGAGAACTATTTAGACAGTATACTAAGTACTGAGATTTTGATAAGAAAATACAGTTTTTGATAATGAGATAGAATGAGTAATTATGTAAATAGGTTCTTTCATCTTAAAGTTGAAAGGGAATTCAACAACTTAATATTGAGGAGTAGAATTGAATAGATAAGCTTAACTTTGGTTTATTTAATGTTTTCGCTTCTAACAAGAATTTTCTGTATTCCTTTCATAATCTCTAAAATATCTAGTCTTTATTGTGGATATTCAATAACTATGGTAAGTTTGTCTTTGTCTTATTTAAAGGTAAAGGTTTTCCCAGACTTAAGCGAGTTCAGTATCCCAAATTCTTAGCTATCGCTCAAACCTAACCTAACCTAAAGGTTCCCCTAAAGAAATATAAACATTTTCTGCACTTGAATTCATTAGCTACTCAAGGTTACCCTTTATCTTACCCAGTAACCTTAAAAGCAACTCGAAGCTAAAAATTCTAACTAAATTGGAAAAGAGTAATCAAGTTATAGCTTAGTAAAATTAATTCAAAAAAATTTTCTATTAAGCTATTTATGAATTGAAATATCAGTTTTCATTCATGAAAATGACACAGTTTAACATGATAATCCCAATCATAATAATATACTAAAAGAAGTGGGCAACAAAGTGGCTTAGATGGAATTATGAAAAATGCATAATTCAAATAAATTTGGATAAATTATGGTGCATAAGATGCAGCTGGCCGCTAGATTGATTGCCTCATGCCGCACGCATTAATAGTAGTATGAGTGTAAGACGGCTTTGGTTCTTTAGCTCTCGCTCTCAATCTTCAATGTGTGTGGCAAATGAGCTTAAACTGAGGAGAAAACCGTTGCTCTAATTGCGTGCAATGAGCTCGCTGCGCTTTGCTTTGCTCTACAGCGCGTAATTGCAACAGAAATTGATGCGGCTGCTGTTGCAATATGAGAGCACTCCAACTCCACCTGGGACCAAAGTGGACCTAATGCAGCGGCAGCTAGAGCGGCAGCAGCAGCAACTGGACCTGCTGCCGTCTAACAAGCTGTAAATTTAACGCTTCAACGCTGCATTTGCTCTAATGCTCCATGGCCAACGTGCATGGCAATTGCTCCACAAAGCAATGACACATGCACAACGCAGAGAGCGGTGGCAGAGGGGTTCAATTGGTCAGCTGGGGCAGGGGCAGGTGGATTGTGCAGCTAACTGTGGAAATTTTTCGCGCCGCACGAAAATGAGGCGTGCAGTAATGCCAGCGGCAGCAGCATCCCATCCTCCACAGCTGGCTGGCTGGTGAGGCACATCACATTGAACCAGTGACCTGGTCGTGAGCCGGCGACAATACGGCGTCAGCATCGGCATCGTCATCTCAGCATCATAACCAGATAGCGATGCCAGCATCACTAGAGCGAAACACGTTCTGGATATGAGGCAGAGAGTCAGAGAATCCAATTTATTTCTCATGCAGTCGTCAGTGGCAATGATGAAAAATTGATTCATTATCAAAATTAGCGAGCAGTCAACAATAGCCAGAACAAGCCGCTGGCTCACGACGCAGCGGGCAGCATAGCAGCATGGCAGCATGGACCATCTGGCTGCAGCTTGGAACGCATTCGTATCCTCAGTTGCATACATCCGCCACCCGCTGACTGCAGCCGCACGACGTCAACAACGTTCTATGTCTTGTCTATGCAAATCAGACGAACAGCAGCAGCAGCAGCAGCAGCAGCAGCAGGAGGAGCTGGAGCAGATCGACTTTGAGTTTGGAGTCTGCTTTGATTCGCTCTTGATTGGGCATTTTCACAGAGAGAGGGAGCTGGTAACTTACCATAGCCATTAAGACAAGTGAGCTTGTCCTGAGCAACGCCCGCGTATGCCTTCTCATGGGGTTCGGTGGCATCGCTCATGCTGGCATCGGTGCCATCCTCCGCTTGGAAGCCAAACTTGTCTGTGATTTGTATGGACTGTACGAGCAGTATATTATCATCAACTGGAGCTGCGGCTGTAGCATCTCGTCGCTGGCGTGTGCTGACCATGAATTCGCCTGTGAATTTGCAAGTAGTTAGCAAACATAATGAGCTAGCACAACTTGGCTAGAAGCCAGAAGCCAAGCCGGCCATAACAGTTGGCCACACTTACCACCATCGGTGCCATTCACCACTGAGCGCTTCCGGCGTCCATACGAAACCAGAGACTTGAGCTCGCCGCTGGCGCCATCCTCACTATCGCAAATGACTGGCTCGCAGCGTGGAATGCAAGGTGTAACCAGGGCGCGGAATTGCACCACCTCGCTGGAGGGGAACTTGAAGGCATCGAACTGTGAGAGCAGAACCTTGCGATTGTGCGACAGCTTCTGAATGGTGCCCATGATGTATTGATCTGTGGGACAGCCATTAGCATCGATCAGCGTTATCTCGGCACTGTCCGACCCATCCATGGCCACCAGTTCGCGCACAAAGATCTCATATGGACTGTTCTGTTCGACAATTTCGAAACGCAATGCCAGTGGATCGCCAACCTCGGCGATGCGCTTCATATCGCTGCCATCCCGCGAGGTGATCTTCATAATGACATTGGGTGAATCGATGGTAATCTCCTCGCTAAGCGATGATTCGATCTCGCCAGTGACACCCAAATCCACATCATTCAGCACCGTCTTGTTGGTCAAATCATATTGACAGCTGACAGCCAGGCCCAAATCGGATGAGGTCACAATCATATCGTGATGCTGAATGACAATGTCGTTCATATAGCGACCGTAGGCACTCTGGCGCACATTACACTCGAGATCGTTGTAGCCCATGCGGAAGTCAAACTCCAGCGAGTTGTTGACATTCACAGCGCAAGATTTGGGTGCTCCCTTGGCATAGACCTTGCCGTCGAAGAGCTTGGAGGTGCGTATCTTGGTGATCATCTCGCCGGAGCGGCACTCAATGGACACATTATAGCAGGCGGACAGCTCGTAGGTGGCTGCCTCGGGCACATCCAGATAGGGATCCATGACGTCCGTCAATGTGGCGCGACTGTGATGTGACAGGCGACAGACCATGTCGCCAGTGTCGTTGTAGTCATACGAGTGGCATCTGTCAGAGTGTGGCACACTGTGAGAAACGATCGTTAAATGCGAATGCAATAGATTTACCTGTATGGCGAGTTGAGGCACAGATCTCGGCACTCATCAATGGTGTTAATATCCTGATAAACGGAGTCCACGGTCTTCAAGATTTTGCCAGCGATGCGCTTGAATTCGCACAGTTTACTTGGCTCCTCGGCACAATTGTTCTCCAGATAATCAGCGCCCTCATAAGCCTCAACGCTGCCGCCCGCCGACAGAGTGATGCGATCCATATCCGACAGCTCACACAATCCAGAGTGGCGATAGAAATTGGCCGAGCTGTGGCAGGGCAAGAGTTATGAGCGGCAGAGGTGTGCAAGCATTGTGACACATTAGGATAGGTTTAAGGTGTTAGGACAGCGAGAGGAAGAGAGAATTGAAATATATAGCATTAAGCAGAGTGTAAGGCATAGTGTTAGTCGTATAGATAAGTTGGTCAAAGCAGTAGAAACACAAAGCACAACGGTTAACTAGTTTAATAAGCTTTGCCTAACTACAAATATAATCTGGATACAAATATCAAACATAGGAGTGCTAAACATTGATGATAATGAATCGCTTGTTATCGTAGTTATTCCATATTTTTCTATCTAATTTATTCAAAATTATTTTACTATAGTCAAATAGAAAATGTATATTATATGATGTATGCTTTCTGCTGTATTATGAATTTCTATTTCTTGAAACGACTTAATCCTTATTAGATCTGTCAATAAACTGAAATTCGATTAGCATTATTTTGCCCTCCTAAACTTGACTCTATTCTAAGCTTACTTAGCAGCTTAGCCGAATTACCAACTTCTTTAAAAAGTTTTTATTTTAATCTTTAGAATCTCTGCTGATAATATCTTTACGCTATCTCTGGGCCAAGCTTAGGGGAGTGGACAGAGACTGAGTATCTTGTCTAAGCACTAAATCTTGTTGACAGCTTCCTCAACTCGCCTAACTTTAACCGATGCTGCATACTGTAACTAAATCTATTTGACAGCTGCAGTTTAAATCACAAATCGATGGAACATCTGGCATGAGTCTTAACAGTACTTCAACTTGTCGCACTGAGGATGGAACCAGTTGCAGGTGTCTGTTTGCTTAAGATGTCTGGGAAGAGCTGTAGAGTAGTTAACTAGTAGAGCGATATCATGCTTCTCGCATTCCATAACTGGATCAACTTGTACAACATACGATTATGATGTAATCGTAATCACAGGAACTGGCCACAGTTGCTGCTGCTGCATTCTGAAGGCAAGCAGTGAGTTCTTTGAGGAGCTGGAGCTGAACTTACCGGCATGTAAACTCCGTTTCGCCCAGGCAGAGTTCCAGGCAGTCGCGACGGGACAAGACGGTCTGACTAGATTTGACATGTTCGGGCAGGCGGTAACCTTGAACGCGATCAATGCACCAGGCCTTGGAGCAAGGACGTACGCCCAAACACGATTTCTGTGCGTAGATCGTGAAAACCGGAAACTGTGAGCGCGAAAGTGAACCTGCCAAATGGATAAGAGAGAAAAAAATGAATAAAACTGTTACATTAAAACGGTACTTGGCGTAGTGCGTGTCTGTGCGTGCGATGCGTTTTACGCACACGCCCCTTCACTGCAAAGTAACAGGCGTTGAGAAACGCAGCAACAGCTACAAACGGCAGCAACAGTTGCTGTTGCTGTTGCAACGACAAGGCTGGCTGGAAATTATGCGTTGCCAATGCCAAAAGCCAGTTTGCAGAATAGGCAAAATCTAGTTTGCCTGTGCCCAGGCCAACTTGGAGCCGTCGCCTGTCGCCAGTTGCTGTTGCTGCTGCTGCAGTTACTGCTGCTGTTGTTGTTGTCGTCACTCTGTCTGCCAAATCATGCGTAAAGTAAAATAAACGCAAAAGGCGGTGATTTATGCGGCATGGCCACCATGAACTAGAACTCAATAATTGAATGAATGACTGGCCAACTAAATTATTGAACTTTCTTTGGCACACAAAGTAACAACTGCAGCAGCTGCAGAAGCAGCAACAGCAACAGCAGCAATTGCAACTGATATTCTCACACTTTCTAACTCACCTGGCAATTTATCGGCTGTTGTCTTGAACAGCACACACAAGCCGGTTTCATAGTTGACAGAGCTGCAGGATTCATTGCTCTGACAAGCCTCCAAACAGTCCGTAAGCATCAGAGTGCCCGGCAGTGTATCCAGCATTTTTGAGGGCGCCGAAAGCACATAGCTGTAAAATCACACAAACGATAGATCAGTAAAAAGACTAGAGATAAAATCGAATTATAATAATAATATTTATTAGCCGACCGAAACAAGTGCAAACAATGAAATATGACATAAAATTGTACCTCATAATAATACTACTAGCATGCTTTATAGCCCACAATTTATTTCCATCTATTATAAGATTTAGCTGCTCTGTTCGGTGCTCTTTATTGATTTTAATTGATTGACTCATTAGGTTACTGCTAAGCCAAATTGATTGGTGTACAGCGAGCGGCTCGAAATGGAAAACGAAAGTGGTACCCCAATCAATTTTACTCAAATGTAACGTCATGAGGGCCCCCGCATAGCGGCGACTTGTGTCTCGAGTGTAAACAAAAGACTGAGGCAACGAACTTGCTGCCGGCCACTCATAAGCAGCTGCTGTCGGCGCCTTGTGTTGTCTGACATGAAAGCAAACTATGCGATTAGACAAGCCTCGTTTCGCCCACATGACACGCCCCCCACTCGCCTGCTACACACATTTGCATGTGCCACTTGGCTTGCTCGCGCTGGCTCTACTGAACTACCGTTATGCAAATTGGCTAATTGGGTAAAATATGAGAGTTGTATAAATTAAAATTAATGCCTTAAATAATGGCAATATAAATAGACTTAGAAGGGAGACTGTAAGCTGGCGATTATGTGGAGCTTTACGACACTTACCCCGTAATTATTTCGAAGCCAATCATATCTGGATCACAGTCCTCTTCCATGTCGGGCGATTTATCTGTCTTGGGCTCCAGCTGTGCATCATTCTGTGGCACCAGTGGTTTGGGCAGCTCGCTGTTGCTAACCGCGCTGTTGGTGCTGGTGGTCAGTGGTGCTGCTGCTGCTGCTGCATCTATGCTTAGTTCACTGGTTGTGCTGCTGCTGCCGCTGCTGCTGCTTGTTGTGGCTGCTGCAGCAGCAACTGGGGCTGGCGTCACATTGGTGCGTGGTATTGTCTGCTTGGCCGGCTTGACAGGACGCTTTGTTTTGCGCGCAGCGTTGGCGTCACTCGCAATTAGGCAGAGCAATAGCAGAAAGGTGCAACGGCGTAGAAACATCTTGCCTGCAACAAAAGGAAGGGGGAGAAAGAGTCGAACATTAGATTTAGCAAAATGTTAATTAGTCCAACTAATTTCATGTTACGCGTAATTTATGTAATTCCTGGTGTGCATATTATGTGGCATGCTGTACGAGAGAACGGTACCTGGCCTACGACTGATACTCTGTACGTGCCACTGCCACCCCTTGTGGCACGTTGTGCGAGCTTTAATTGCTTGGCTTGTAAGGTCTTACAGAGTTTAATTAAAGCAACAGCTGGAGCCGGAGAAGCCATCTTGTTGTTGCTGTTGTAACTACAACAATAAAAAGGAAATATTTTGAACCTCCGACAAGTTGAATGTGTGAAGCGTGTTGACGCCTGGGAAAGGTTACGTTTATCTTTTTTATTTGGGCTGGCATACTGCGTAGACTCGCTGTCTGTGTGTGTGTGTGTGTTGCTGCGTGTAGGTGTGAAACGATATCATGCTGTGTGGCAGCTATTGAGGCACAGCAGAGCTAACAATCCCCAAACATACTTACAGTACATGAAATGCATTTGGTTAACGCTATAGAAACTCGTAAATATTTTAAGTATGCCTATCATTAGTTCTGGGACTTTCATCAATTTCTTTGGTTATGCAAGAATTCATTACATTTAATGTCTGTCATCAATCCAAACTGACGTGAAAGTGAAATGAAGAGAGTTGAGCTGCGACTTGCTCTGTTTTTGGCTATATAAAAACCATGGATTCACGTTTATGGCCAACACTTATTTAAGTGCCAATTGTGTACGGAACAAAGCCAAATAAAACACACACTTTGTAAGCTTTTCTCGACTGAAGTTGCTGTGAGATAATCTCGGCTCATTATTTGCAACAGCAGCAGCGGCAGCAGCAACTGTTGCTGTTAATAAGGGGGTGGCGTGAGAAAGATTTTTGCTAGAATTTCATGATTATTATGTGCAGAGGTTGCCCCGGCACTTGTTCGTTACATAATTAATTATGGGGGTGCGCTCAAATGCGCCATCTAGTGGCTGAGGCGGCTGTGGCAACGGCGTGGCACATGCAAAACAAGTGCACCGCCTGCCGCGCTCACACATAAATTATGAAAGCCAAACAACAACAGCGTGTACCGTTAAGTTAATAACATGTTTTAAGAGCTGCACTGAAAACACAAAAAACAAAAAAAAAAAGACGAAAAAACTGAAACATAGGGAATAAAGTGCGGGCCACTGTGGCAAGACGACTCAGCTGGCAGTTGAGTTCAGCTCAGTTCAGTTGAGCTGGAGTTGGTGTTAGAGTTCAGTTCGAGTTTGGTTCATTACGGGCACACTCACACTCACTAACACTCACTCACACTCAGTCGCACTCACTTCCACTTGCAATTAGTTCTATGAATGAATTTATGCTAATTATAGGCTGCCAGGCAAACGGCGTCCCATCGACCGACACGCTTTTAATAAGCCACTGGCAATCTCTGTCTAGGTCTTTATATTGGGCAAGTTTCGTAAAAGTTTCTTTGGCATCACCTGCTAACCCACAAATATAATGAGCCATTGACCGAGCTATAAGAAAAACTGAAAACTCGAATCAACAAATGAAAAATAATAACGAAAAGAAAAAACAATAACTTATGAAATGTACCGTTCATGCGTGCGTGCGTGCGTCAGTGTGTATGTGTGTGGCATGTGGTTAGAATCGAATCTTGCGGTTGCCGCAACAGCTGGGAGGCCTGCATTTCGAATTTCCATGCGAGTGAGCATATCAAAGTTCCATAGAGCCAAAAACATTTTAATTAACATGTAAGTAATTTAGGGTTTTGCGTTTTACATTCTACCAGTTCTTCTGCCTCAGTCTGGGTCTCTACCGCTTCTTCTTCTTGTTCTGAATGGGCTGTTATGGTTTCCGTTGATGCTTTTCCATAGATATGTCTATCAATTTCACTAATTGAACGTTAACAAGCCGCTCGCCTTGGGAGTCGGTAGCTTCGAGCAAGGGTTTCTGATCAGCCACAGCCCCTGCCCCAGCCGCGGCCTTAGCCACATCTATCAATCATGTGGAGTCGACTCGAGTGGAGTTCAATTGGGGTTCTCCTGGACCAGTTATTAGCCGCTATATATGAAAAGTTCTTTTGACTTTTAACTGCCTGCTAGATACATAGTAGGCTTTGCAACGATCATCCTATAAGTGAAGGAAAGCAGGCTAATGGTTTTTCCCCCAATCTAAGCTTATTTCAATTCGCATGTGGTAATGACTTAGGCCACGAACTTGCCATTTGAGGCCTTGCAATTACAAATTACGAAATTACTAATGGATTTTGTTTGTGACCATTAACCCAATTTTCGGCCTATTGCACACTCATTTAAATGGAAAATCAATTAAAAATGTGGTTCAATGGGATCAAATGCTGCATGCAAAACGAATGATTTAGACAACGAACTCGCCGTTCATTTTGTTAATCAGAATTCATGCCGCATCTAACATTGCCAACTAATTGTATTTGTATGTCAACTGTCGCATTCGATGCTCTTATCAATGCGGCTGCATCCCGAGTGCAGCAACGGCAACATGTTCGGAGTTCTTTAACCATATTTGCCATAGTTTCTGCTATTGTGAATGACATTATCTATAAGCTAAACAGCGCCATTTGCATTGCTAAATGACTACGTACTAGTACGCCCGCTCTCACGCTCTCGCTCTGCACATATGTCTGTCTCTTGTTGCTTTAGAACGTCCCCGCATAATCGCACCGCATTGCTAAAATTCTTTTGCATGTCAGGCGCATTTGTGTGGGGCTCCCGTTACTTGAGATGCTAGCTGTTGTTGCTGTTGTTGCTGTTGTTGCTGCTGTTGCTGTTGTGTTATGTTGTGTTGTTAGCCAATCGCGCTATGTATTTATGCGCTGCATACATTGTTAGTTATGCAACAACAGCAAACAGCTGGAGTCCACTTATGCAGCATGACTACTGCAACATGGACGACAACAGCAACATGGAGGACAATCATTGGCGGGCATCAATGCTAGGCCTACATTTCAATGTCAGCCAAGTGCCCAACGCTACCAATCAAGTTGTTAACTATGCAAAGCAATAAATTGCAACGGCCGGCCGCAACAGCAACAATTGTTATGAACTGAACTTTAAATAACAATCAGCCAAGTGCCGTTAAATGAATGCGACATTGTGCGCCCGGGCTGTGGAGTTAAGGCCTGGCCAAGCCGAGCGTGGCCAAGCAAACTAAGCAGCCCAGCAGGTAAGTCAGCCAGCCCAGCATATTAATTTACTCGGTCGAGTTAAAGCTGAAATATTTGCATAATAAACGCCAACGCCTTGGTCATGGCCATGGCCATGGTCATGTTCAAGCCCGACTCTGTGCACTGTCCTGACCAGAGTTTTGCCCTGGGTAAAGCGCATACTCATTGCCGGCAATAAGTTTAGCGTCAAGTGAAATGGTAACACAGCCCCCTGAATGCCAACTGCATAGCTCGACACCACCACCAACAGCAGCACCGACACCACCATCGCCACCAAAATGCGCACCTCGTACATTTCCGAAAACTAATGGCCAGCCAACAGTGATAATTTATCACTGGCCAGCAGCCGGACATGAACTCTACCTAACTGAACTGAACTGAACTGAATGCGAGCATGAATTGTTACTGCTGCTGCTGCTGTTGCTGCTGCTGCTGCTGACGTTCAAACGGTACTTGCAAACAATACTGCAACAGACGGACAATTCTGCACTCAATTTGCTGCCGGCTGGAGCAGACCGCAAATCCCGCACAATAAAATTGATATTTGCTGCTATATTTAGTTTATGATAATGCCGCCGACTTGTTGCTGCTGTTGCTGAAGTTACTGCTGTTGCTGCTGCTGCTGCAGCACTAATATGCTGCTTCCTTTGCAGTCGAGGCCAGAGCATTTTTCATTGCAACACAAAAAGCGTTCCCAGTCGCAATCGTTATAGACTCTTTTCGGCAATATCTCATCCTAAAGGCATTTCTCAGACCTTCTGGGACAAAGTAAATTTTTTTCTCTATTATTAGTTCTGTAATTCATTATGTGGCTAAATTTTATGGCGCAAAACTCATTGAACATTTATTTAAATTTATTGTTAATTAAAATACAAGTTCCGCAGGGTGTAAATCAATTGAATATGCATATCATAATAAAACCCATTCGATTATATAGACGATTTTCCTCAGTTACGCAAATTTAGTTTAATTTCAAAATTAAATTGTCTAATATATTTTTATTATAGTTTGTAATACTCCTCAGAGTTGGTTTTTTTCAAAGAAATATTTATTTATTTTCCGCATTAAAAACAGCTAAAAGTTGAATTAGATAACTTTTATTTACGACTGTTTGAATATAAAATAAATATTTATGGGCCTCAAAGTTAAGTAATATCGTTTTTATGAGATATTTACAAGTTGCTTTTGTCTATAATATTGTTTGCTCTGTTGGTTTACTTTCTTATATTTATTGTAATTATTATTAACATTATTTTAGATTCCTTATGGAGCAAATGAATTGAAATGCAGTACAGTTAAATTTAGTGAGAATAAATTAGGGCTACTAAACTTGAGTCTGGGTCATATGCCGTTGGCAGTTCAATGCTATTCCGAAATTAACCTAAATTTTTACTTTCAGATTAAGTAGATCGACCTAGACGCGACTGGCATATTAAACTTTGATGATAAAGACTATAAAAAATGTTGTCAAGTTCTAAAGTAGAACATGTCAATGTGTCTATGTTATAAAACTTTTCCCCATCATAAACAACATTATACTTATGCCAGTAGATATATTGTTAATATGTCCCTTTGCGCATCATTATTGAGCTATAACTATTCTAGATTGGCAATAAGCTAATTATTGTGTTTGCCATGTACAATCATTTGCGATCATTTATGATCATTTATCTGATTTATCTTATGACACACAAATGTAGGCTGGCTTTGCCCGAGTCGCATGCCCATAAACATAACACTTGAAACCCCATAAAAAGTCTCCGGCTACAACTTAATCTTCATCAGCCACCAACGAAAGCCGCCCCAGACAGACAGACTGAGAGACAGGCAGGCAGTGTGATGGACGGGGGGACAAAGAGACAGACAGACAGACACACGTCCATAGGAAGGCAATTAACACTTGACATTCTTTTCACTTTTTGTGGACATTGTTGCTGTTGCTGTTGTGTTTCTTGTTTGGTTGTTTGCTGTCGTTGTGATATGCTTTAGGCATTATAAAACCCAGCACTAATCGCGTCATAAAAACACATTTTATTTGAGGTACGTGACAAAGAACTTTATGACAACAGTTTTGCTTTTTTACAGTGGGTTCTCCGATCTTTCAACCTGCATTCTTACTGTCTGTTTTTGTATCTTTGAGCAGCATGTGCCAAGTGGCATGCCACGCACTTTTCGCTTTCCTTCGCTTTCAGCTTTAGCCCTGAGGGTCGTCTTAAGAAAGTCGCAGCCTAGTTTTTGTCGCTTCTTCTGTAGAATGAATGCTTGACAAATTCTAGAAATGAGTTGACACTTTCTTTTGTTTGGTTTCGTCTCTTTGTCGATGGCATAAAATTCTACTTGAGCCGCTAATGTGAGTCAATAAAAAAGCGTTTATGCGTAATTAAAAACTCTAGAAAACTAGCTCGAGATCAAAGCAAGAGAAAAACCGCATTAATATGCATATTTAGAAAGCCGACAAGCGGAAAGCAAATTAAAATGGAAACTGTTGGCAAAATACCATGCACAATATTTCTCTATATTTGTAATCATTCGCTGAGCTTAGCACGTGCCAGGTAATTAGCTGTTGCGCTTGGCTCCTAAATTCTTGGCCTAAAAGTAAAAATGAAATAACCGAAAAGCTGACAGCTCACATAAATCCATATGCTATATACGAGAGAAGAAAAAAACCGTAGGAAACGGCGGCTAACAAATTGAAAAGAGCACGCCAAAGCCGCATCATCATCAGCCGCAGTAACAGCAGCAGCAGCAGCAGCAGCAGCGGCAGCAGCAACATCAAGTGACTCCGGTTTCTGGAAATGATGCTGTTGAAACCAGGTCGGAGCGGCAAAGTTGCAGCCATAAATGTTTTTCTTTTTTTGAAGTCGACGAAACGGGTGGCGACTCCCACAGTTCAAGATTTATGTCTAACTGTTTGGGTGTGTGTGTGAGTGTGTGTGTGTTGTGCGTTGCCAATTTACGACTCAATCAAATGCAAATGCATATTTAAGCACATTTCCCTTGGGCGGCCACCTGCTGTTGACCCATTTTGTGCATTCTGCTCGGAAAAACTGTTATAAATTGCGTGAAAATGCATTACGCAAGTACAAAAGGCTGTGAATTGTGGCAGCAGCAACGCCTCCTCCACCCCAATGCCGCCTGTGTGTGCCACCAGCTCAACAATGCCGCTGCCTGACTGCTCCACATTGTTGGCTAATTTATGCAACGCTGTTGCTTGGCCATGTGGCTGGTGGCAGGTGGCATAAGCGGAGTATCGCGGTGCACGTAACTGTCAACATCGCGCAAACTAACTGTAAACTGTTGCACTCGTACCACCCACCCACCGACTGCGCAGCTAATTGCCAATGCCTGGCATTTATGCCAATTCCAGCGCAATATTCACGGCCACAATACAGAAGTATGTGTGAGTGTGTATGTGAGTGTGTGTAGTTGGTATGCATTCTCAACCTGAAGCCAGCTGACTAATAAATTTGTTAGCTCAAATGACGGCCTGCCTACTTTCGTGGCTCGGACCGACTGCGACTCCGACTACTATGTATTAGAATGTGCCATTAACCCATTTTGGAGTGGCACAGAAGATGCACAGCATGCGCTCACACACAAAACAAACAAACACCAACAACAACAACAAGAGTAGTAGCAACAAAGCCAGTAAACAAACAGGCGACATTACTTTCAAATTGCATTCTCGTTTTTGGTCTTGAACGATTGACAGCACCGAGAGCCTCAGCTCAAAAATACTACTAGACTAACAAATGAAACAAAACATTTCCATAGTTTTCACTAAGAGAAAAACTAAAATGAACTACATACAGTATTGTTAAACTATGTAGTCTTATTAGAGTCTTAAATTATTTTTGGCATACATACTATGATTCCAAACAGTTTTAATATGGTATTTAAATATATGCATGCAAGAATGTGGAGATTTTATTCTATAGGAATTAGTAATAATTTAGATATGAATCAACTCACGAAACTTGTTAAAAATTGATTTGATATATTAATTTAATCTTTGCTCTTTCACATTGCACTGAAATTATCCGCCAAATGTAGTATTTTAATCGGTGTATCGCACAGAGCAAATAAAATTTTTTACGAACTGTGACTCATAGTTTTATGTATAACCATAATTTACATTCAAAAATGTGTTTATTCAATAAACAATAAATAAATATAATGTGGCGTCCACACTGGGACTTGCATTTGCATTTTCTGTTACTTTTGGGAAATGTACATTCGTCTCCCTGCAAAATCTTATGGGAGCTAAGGATGGGAAAAAGTTGCATTCGTGTTGCATTCGTAAAAAATGCACTTGCATTCTCGTGATTACGATACATCGATACTAAAAATATACTAATAAATGCTGAAAAGCGCGTCAATATGGCGTCAAAATTAAATAAAATGAGGCGAAATGGCAAAAAAAATAGTTGAATTAAAAATAAAACAAACACTAAATATTATTACATTTATTTATTTTGATTTTCAAAAAAATAGGTACTTAATGCAGTACGTATGACCTCTGCACGGTCGTTATGGTTGCCAAGCAGTATAGGCTCACAAGGCTGTTCTTTTTCAAATATTTTTTCGCCATCTAATGGATCCTTAAAGCTACTATTATTTATGTTAAAATAATAATTGCGGAATGTCCTTCTCCCAGAACGCACCATGTCTTTCCTATATATGTATATATAAAATAAATGAATAAGTAATTTTTTATATTTTTAATCATAATTACTACTTACGTATGTCCACACAGAGCGCTCAATCCAACTAGTTTGGCGAATGCGAATGCGAATGCAACACAATGTGGACAGGCTTTTGCATTCCTCCGATAACGATAACTTTTTTAGCATTTTTTAGTGCAGTGTGGAACCCGTATAAATTTAAGCAAAAGCTTTTATAAACTCCTGTTCGATATAGGATTGATTATAATCGATATATCGATAGCAACTCAGAGAAATAAATGCAAGTTTCCTACTTCTGGCAACTATGGCAATTGATACTTAACATTGAGTATCGATATATCGATATCAGCGAAATAGATGCATGTAAGAAGAAGCACTATTGCAATTGATATTAAAATTGTGTGGATTTACCGGAACTCAATAAGAAACTAATAGTTATACCTAATTAATATAAATAAATAAAAACGTTTAATATTGAGTGTTAAATTTGTGTAACGGCATTAGTAAACAGGCTGCACATCTATCAAAACAAGGAATAACTGTCTGTGTGGAAGAGCACAGCTGAACAGCTGTCTATAGGGTATCTCAGAGCTGTCAACATGTGGAATCATTGCTTCGGCAGTCAAGTGTAAAAACGTCGGCTACAGGAATACACATAACTCAAAGGTACTCTTGATCACGTTCTACGACTGGTAAGAAAAAACTCAAGATCGATTATATGAGTATTGATTGTATTTGCTGTTGACAAAAATATTTCTGTTAGCGGCACTTTGGTATTCGGCAGCTCAACAAGTGTGTTTGTTTGTTTGTTTATCTGTGTGCTTGGTTGTGGTTGTCCACTTGCTTGAACAAACAGTGAGATTGGCCTCGTCGAACAGGTAGAACAACCAAGAGCAACAGCAGCAACAACAATTGCCAATTGCAAACAACAAACAAGAAACAAAAGCTGCTATTGCATTTTGTTTGCTCAGCAGATGCATTGACTGATTGATAGACTGAAAGTGCTGAGTCTACACGCTCCTTGACTTGATCGCAGCTGTAGTTGTAGCTGTAGCTGTAGCTGTAGTTGAGTCTGTGGCTCGGCCTTATGATTTTGCCTTGCCGCCGTTGCGCTAATTTGTTGGCATTGGCAACGGGGCAGGAAATGCAGGCGCTGCTCAGCCAGACAAAAGACGCCGACGTGGTCGAGGCGAATTCCATGCAATCTCTGTTGATTTATTAGCCATCATTACATGTAGATACACACACACAAAGACACTTGCATTCTCACTCACTGAAATCAGAATCAATAAGTCAGTTTCAGCTGCACTTCCTGTTCAGGTGTTGCATTTGCCAACGGAAGAGAGCTAAATGCAATGCCAAATAAAAGCAAAGATTTGGTCAACTGGAACAGCGAAAGAGTTGGATCACCAAAAATGGCCAGTAGCCCAATTGGCGTGGACGGATAAGTGCAGCACTCATTATATAATTTGCACATAAAAAGCCAGCTGAGATTTATGTCCAACTGCAGCAGCAGCAGCAACAGCAACAGAGAACAGTCAGCAGCAATAGTTGCCCATTTCTGGGCACCGAAAGCCACCGTTCTCAATGCGTCTTTTAAAACGCAATAAATATTAAAGTCACTGGCTCTGCGTGCTGTTTATTGTGGCATACGAGACGACCAGCACCACCATACATAAGAACACCATTCATCCAACGTACAACATCCAGAGGCAGCCATCGAAGGCCGATCCACAAGTGGGGCAGCCAACGGCTTTCGAGGCGCATGCAATCTTGAATGAGACTCTATGCTGCACTTCTCCAGTTCGCCAGCTCTTCGGATGATATTCATTGCACAATTACGTTTTTGCCTTATATATACCTACACAATATACATATTGTTTATACGAGCCCGAGTATAGCTGGCTAATTTATGCAGTGTTTGTCTGCTGCGAATTGTGTGAACAGACAAAAAGCAAAAGAAGAAAAATAAAATAAAATAAAGTAAAATGGAATTGCCATAAAGAAATTACTAGAGACTATGCTATCTGTGGCTCTTTGCCAACCCACGCCAAATTATTTTCTATTTAACTAAACTCTGAGCTCGGACAGAAACTGGGTCGATGATATGCACCGGAGCCAAGTGGAATGCCATAGCAACAACAACAGCGGCAGCAGCAACGGTGGCAGTAGCAGTGGCAGTTGCAACAATTTCCTGTCTGGATAAAGAAGTTTGCCAAACGGATTTCACTTTGTTTGCATTTAATAAACATTATCGATGGCCCACAGATTGGTCAAGTTGAGCTTGCATTATCCGCTCATCTCTGTGGAGATCTCACTTTGTGTAAACTCGAGTTCGATTTGGCACTAGCGTGTATCTATACGGCTGTGTTTGCCAGCAAATTGTTTAATATTTATGGACAGCAATAAAATGTGTGATGTGAAAGGCTTTCAGGCCTTGCACCAAGAACTCACGCCTTGAGCAATTGTTGAACATGAAACGTATTTTGTTTTATTGCTGGTTAGTCGTTGCCTTTTTTATGGTGTAGCAATATTATATCATATGACTGAACTTGAGTTAACCTTTCACATACCTGGGCTATTGTTGTGGCTGGGCAAATAAACGTTTCCCGAAATCCTCAGTTGAAACAGACACTTCGTTTAAGCGCTGTGCTGTCTGTGTATGATCTGTAAGCAAACAAATGGAAATTGTATAAATATTTGCCTGAAGTGCAGCAACAATAGGGGGAGAGCCTACATACTAGTACGTGTACGACAACATTCTGAGCCAGAAACCCACTTAAGACTTTCAGCTGCACGAATTGAAATGAAATGAGGAAGCGAGGGCAAGATGACAGTGGCGCAGAGGGACAGAGGGACAGGGGGCTAAGGCAGTAGGTACTTCAAGTGTCTGCTGTTATCAGTGGCCTGAGTGCGATAGGCATCTGTGGCTCAGCAATTGAGTTTAGTGTGACAACGTTTAACGTGAAAACGAGAACTAAATAAATAATTTTACCACTGCAACAGACAAAATCTCAGATAACACAGCAGCAGCAGCAGCAGCAGCAACAGCAGAGCCAAACAATGAGATGCGGCGATAATTTCATTATAAGAGAAAACTTAAGGCAATTGCAATGCTGCAAATATCCGTCATGACGACAACGACAACGACAACAGCAACAGCAGCAGCAACAACCATCACAACAGCAACAATAACAAGCAACAACAAACCAAAGACGACAAGAACTTCTTTCTTTCTTTCTTATGGAGCGCTTATCTCGACTTTGAATCATCAGCAGGTGACATTGAAGTAATTTACTTGCTGCTGACGCTGATGCTGATGCTGTTGCAGTTGCAATTGCTGCTGTTGCTGCTGTTGTTGTTGTTGTTGCTGCTGTTGCACAGCTCTTTCGTCGCTACCCACACAATTTATTTGCAACTATTTAAACGAAGCAAGAAATCCAACTGCAAAAAGAAGAGGAAGAAGCAGAAGAAGCAGCAGAACTGGCTGCATGCAGCGGCTTTTCAGTTCGTGCTGGACAAAAAAGGCCGGCTGAGTATTATTAGCTCCCTGTGGCAGCTCTCAGCTCAGCAGAGTTGAGCTCAGCTCAGCTCAGGCAAGTCAAGCCAAGTCAGACAATGTCAGTCAGGCAGAGCACTTCTTTTTGCTTTATTATTGGCTGGCAATGTCGCTGTTGCTGCTGCTGTTGCTGCGGCTGTTGCTGCTGCTGGTGCTGCTGTTGTTGCATTTCGCATTCCATGCTAGCGAAAGTTGACCTAGTCGACGGTGTCGCTAGGCCTTGGTCGGGGCATAACTCAGCGCAGCAAATTTGCTTATAAATAACGAAATTAAATATGGCCAGCAGCAACAGCAATAACAGCAGCAGCAACAGCAGCAGCAGCAACTATTGCCACTTGCCTTAAAAAGGCTGCCAATTTTAACACATTTACAGCTTAAAATCTCATTGACTCGTTGTTTTTTTCCTCTCTGTATTTTGGCCAATTTCACTTGGCCAAGTCTTGAGCTGATCGAGCCAAATAACTTAAAGTGTATACAATTAAAGATGCAACGCACGCGCCATCAGCAATTCAAGTGTCTCCCATGATTTTGGTGTTTTCTTGACTTCATTTCGCTTTTCTACTTCTGCCTCTGCTTCCTCGTGTTTCATTTTAATTTTATTTGATTTCTATGTTTTTATTTTGGCAACTTTCTTTTGCAACATGCCGCATGCAAATTGGGCATTGTCAAACCGTTAAGTGTACAGCATTCTAACGAGCTCTTTAACAGATTTCCACTTTTGCTTTTCTAACACACAAAACTCAACCCCATTTGATGCCAAGAATATTTTCAGTGTAACTGCGGAAGCAGCAGACATTGAACTGTAACACTTTCTATTCAGGTCACTAATAAAATAATAGACATGAAAAAATGAGAATAAAAATCGTAGGAAAAATAAACGATGTACTGTAGCTAAAAATGCCATTGAATGGGCGTAGAATAGGGCACAAGAGAGAAGAGGGTAAAGGGAAAGAATGGCTCAAAGCCAAAGTCATAAAAAGGCGGCCAAGTGCCAACATGCATGGGTACCACAACCCATGCCACTGTACAAGCAACAAGTATGAGTATGGGTATGAGTATGGGTCTGAGTGCGGGTCTGAGTATGAGTTTGAGTACGAGTACTCCTACCTATACAGGTAGCAGTAGAAGTCTCAAGCACGTTGCCAGCTGCCTCATAGAATTCCAAACAGCAGCATCTGCCCCAGAGTCTCAGCTGAGTCCAGAGTATTGAATGCTACGCCAAAATAAATCGAGCTTATTAATGTGGGCCTGAGGTCAAACCCAAAGAGAGGTTTTTAATGGAATGCGTCGATGTCAAAATGTTAACAGCGATTAAATGCCACAAAGCAAGCGCCATGACCAACCAAAGTTTAAGCTGGAGCTAAAACTAAAGAGTTGGTCTAGCCCACTGTCTCCCCCTCTCTCTTTTCACTCCTTCTTCACCCTCTCGCCCGCCATACATACAGTTACTCTGAGTTGTAACTGCATTGGCAGTGCTATCTGCCCGTGGCGCTTTCACGCCATAACATCGAATTTTTGTCACGACCCAGGCACATTTAACGTTTATTGGATTATTGTCATTATAAGCATTATAACGTGAACAGAGTCAACATTTTTTGAAAGCGAAATTGTTTGTCGTCGTTTCTCGAATGAGGTGAAACCCATGGCGCACTAGTCGGTTAGTCGGTGGTCTTCCCCCTGAAAGGTGAGTCACAGGTTAAAAGTTGTGGTAGCTGCTACCAGTATTGAAATTAACACCTTTCAATTAAATATTTATTATCACTGGAGCACTTGAACTTATTGCGTATTATTGGAGGATTTGAAATTAAAGCGATCAATTGAGCCTGGGAAATTTCTTATAAGAGGTTTATAGAGTTGGAAATTAAACTATAGCACTGTGCTTGATCACTGTGATAGTAAGTGTAATAAGATGTCTCAGGATTATTAATGCCCCTACTGCTGCACTCAAGACTCTGCCAAGATTTCCATCTTCGAGTACATGAATGTTTGGTAATTATCTTATCGAAATTATTAATGTCTAACATTAACAGCTATGACCATATAAGGTATGGCCTGGTCTTAGCCAGTTTGTATGCCTAATTGACGTGGCTTTTACTTTTGGATTAGCATTACATTGGCATTGGCATTGACATTGGCATCCATTCATTCATATGCAAGCCAGCTGGCAAAAGTCAAAGTTTAAGTAAATACAAACACTAGGATTCATTATTACCATTAACTCTAGCTGTTGCCGCTTCGTGTGGTGCACCTTTATTGCTATTTGTTGCTGTTGCTGTTGTTTCAGTGTGCCTTTTGCCTGGCGTTGGCAATATTTCGCGCATTTAATCGGCGACAATCACAAATCTTTATTCGGGGGCCTTTTTATTTATGGCTAGAGCTGAAGACAGCAACAAGCGAAAGTCAAATTCTTCGACGATTATTTCTTTGTAATTTTTCTGGCGGCAGCAGCTTCTGCCCAAAATGTCGTGATGTTGCCACAGTGTCACTGCTGCAACAATGGTGCCAGCGGGTGGTGGTGGGGGCGTTGCCAGCAATGGGGAACGGTCAACTCCTGCCATTGTGTGTGCTCGAGGAGAAGTTCAGCTGTAGAGTTCATTGATATTTGAAAAGTGAAACTCCTGGCAGCATATGAACTTGGATTTGGCATGAATACACTCATACACACTCAGACACACACACTCACATGGGAGTGTGTATTTGAATTTAGCCGCCAGATGTGCAGATGCAAAAAAATACTTTTATTTTTCAATTAATATTCAATTAAAATACTAACAAATGGCAAAACGAAAGCCAAAAGCAAAAATGCTACAAATGCTACAAAAAATACTTTCACACAGCCGCAAATTATTTCGGGCAGCACTTCTGGATGAATTAGCCAAACTGCATGTCAAGTCGAGCAAGTGAAGCTGCAAACATCCAAACATCCAGACATTTGGCAATGAAAGCGAAGCCAAACCAATCAAGTGGCAAACAAGCAGCTTCACTCTCAGCCAGAGTTCAGCCTCCACATCAGCCTCGACTTGAGTTTCTCAGCAGTTCAGTTTCTTCTCAGTATCTCAGTTTCTCAGTGGCAACTGCAACTCCTGCCAGCCGTGTCTCGAGTGACAGCTGAAATGTGGGTTGGTTTCTCGGCCGGACTCCAACTGCAACCTGAACTCCAAGTCCAGCTCCAAACTGATCTGACCATCTGATTGCCTTAAGCGGCGGCAACGAACCCGTTTGACCTCATTGCACTTGAACATGAATTTTGCATATTTTCTGTATGATTCATTAAATATTGGCAAAATTCTCACCTGCCTGAGGAGCCGTGTAGAAGGACCATTCAAATCTTTATGGTTTTCTTTGAACATCTTTAAGATATTTTGCAATTATACAGATACAAATCATTTATTGGCAGCGTTTATTCTGTGGTTTTAACAACTGCCCGCGGCTTTCACTGGCAACCTCTGCCCAGATCTAATTGTTGTCTTCTGCGCTTCCTTCCACGAAACGAAACGAAAGTTTCAAATTTTTGCATATAAATGAACTACAATTTCGAATCGTCAGTCAATTTCCGCCAAAAGTTTTTCCCGCTACTGTCTGTGTTAGTCATAAATTAGTTTTGGGCCGCAAAAGATAACTGGCCCTGGGCAATGGGCAAAATTAGCATTAACCCATTTGGCGACAAATCTACAGATTCTCCCAGATCTCGACGACCGGCCCCCATCTATTGTTGACAATCTTTGCTAATTGCTACGGCAAACAGCGGCCGTTGTATCAACTGACCCAAAACTTGGCCCACTATTTAAATAAACGAAACGGAAATTTGGCACAGAACCACAGAGCAAACGAGCTGAACTGTAAATAAGAAAGAAAGACAACTTTTGGCTGGGGAGAAGGCTTTTACCCAAAGGCATTATTTGCTCGATTTGGCCGGTGTTCGTTCTTCTCAATCAATTTTCTTTGATAAACTGAAACGGAAGCGGTTTTTTTTGCCTCATAATTTGATCAATCAACACAATTGCCATCGTACGCTTCAGCATTTGTGGCCTGTCGCTAACTCTTACCCAGAATCCATGGCGATTTCTTTGACGACAAGTTGATTAGTCAGTCGGACGATTGTCATCATCGGAGCATTATTAGATGGCGACAGTAGCCGCAAAAGTAAATTACAAATCAAAGAATTATTATTGAAAAGCGGTTAATAAAAAGCAGAAGAAGAAAACTCAGAAGAGCGAAAGGTAAGAGAAAGGGGCAGTGCAAAAGGAACGGGGCATGAGCAAGGCCTTGCGCCAAATGTCAAATCATTCAATTTCACAGCAGAACGCCCAAATGCGGTGCGGTGGGTCTGCTGGGTGCTCTGTGTGTGTGAGTGTGTGTGAACATTTGAAATTGTTTTGCTGACTGACAGCTGCTGCGTTAAACGCTGCCTCATGGGCGTGGCACTGCCCACCGCAACAACCGCAGCTGCAACAGTTGCTGCTGCACAAAGTTGCTGTTGCTGTTGCCGCTACCGCTGCTGCTGTTGCTGTTGCTGTTGCTATTGCTGTAATTGCAATAAAACCTGCGCTGCGATTGTGCCTCTCTGCACGCTAATCAACGCTAACTGCAACAAACAAGCTGGACAAACAAACGCAAATTGTTTTTTACCCCAGTAGCAACAGCAGCAGGAGCAACCCAAGCGGGAGCAACAGCTGCTGTTGCTATTACTGCACTTGAGCTGGGCAAATATTAAATATACATGACAAATTGCAAGCCAGGGCAGGCAGTGAGCGTGTTGTAGATTTGCCCATTTGGCGGCAATTAAAGCGCACGCTTCGTCTAATCAACAGCGACTGCGACTGGCAGGCTGCGTAAATTAATAGCTGCCAGGCAGGCAACCGAGCGTATAGAAGAAGCCAAGGAACCATCCAGCATACCAGCTAGATAAGATTACCCATCGGTTTGTGTTGTAACTGTCATGTCATCATGACGATGATGCGCCTTGCAACTGAGACTCGTAACTCCCGACTCCCGACTCTCGACTCCCGACTCCCAACTCCCAACTGTGTCTCAGCCACAGCCCAGTCATGGCCAGTGCAATTATGTGAGCAAATTTAAATACCAAGACCAAGAGATTGTTGTTGTTGTAGTGCACTGGCTCCGGCTACCAGTGTAGTGCCACTCGTAATGGAACCCTAGCAAAGACAGTAGCTGCTTGCATCTGACATTCAATGCATCATTTCGGCCGGTGGTCCCTGACTATCTACTGACTCTCGTGTTCTGACTTTACATTTTGACACGTTTCGTTGAAGATTTCACACCACATCAAAAAGGTTTTGCCAGGTCTTGATTATTTTAATTGCCCTCAAGTTGTGTGGTTTTAATTATGGGCTTGAGAAACTGTAGCTAATCTTTATATGTATATAAGTGTAGGCTCTCTTCAGTTGAGAGGGTGCACTTAGTTAAGCCGATAATTGGTAGGGAAGTACACACTAGTAGTAGCTAGTATAAAGATGACTCTCTTTTAGGTTCTTCACCATTACTCAGCACATTTTAACCTGCATTTAAATGCAAAAAACATAACTAGCGGCAATTTTTGAACAAGTTTTGAGAATTTTATAATGACGAACAGGAATTCAGATTCTTTAGATTTTAATGAAAAGAAATATAGAACAGTATATGTACGTTGAAATGCATACTGTTAGATTCTATCGAATTCTTAGAAAACATTAAGTAAATTTTTCAAATTTGTTAAATTTTTTTAACTCGTAAAAAAAAAAAATAAATTATGTTTATTAAATCCAACATTGTTATTCCCTATGTTATGTCAATGGACTTGTATTTTAAAATAATGTCCTGCAAAAAATTAAATCTTAATTGTAAATACTTATTGCTTAAAAGAAACTTTACAGGTTACATTTTAGGCATTTTATGCAGAATATTCTTTCTTGTTCTGTTTTAAAAATCCCAAATGTCTTTCTCTTTAATAATTCTGTAGACACTCACTTGTTATTCACGCGATCCTCGCCTTTAGTGTCGCAAATGCCAAGAGTATCCTTACGTAATTTATAAATATTTATTCACTTCAAAACTTTCAATTGGTTTTAAAAAAACAATCGTATCACTGTTTATGTGAAGTTGGGTTTGTCACTTTAGTATTTTGGTTAAGATAAGTTGCACTTGCTAAATATGATACACTTCCTGGCAATTTGCATTGATTTAATTTGTTTTTTATATTTGTGCGTTTAAAATATATTTCATATTTTGTTTTTTTAAACTTTGTATTTTGTTTTTTTATTTTTTGCGAACCAGTCGAGTCGCGCTGCGAACTTGACCGTCGAGAGTTGACCGAATAACTAAAGTAAACGTCGGTCTAATCGGTCGTTATATAAGTTTGAAGACTTTGTTGCAGTTGCTGCTTGACTTGATGCTGCTGCCACTGCTGCTGCTGCTTCTGCTGCTGTTGAAAGTTGCTGCTCCGGCTGGCCGTGCGTTCGCCTTGACAATGGCAATCGTTGTGAGCTGGCGTAGAGCGACGAGCGCTGCTTTTGGCCGCAGCGAAAGAAAGCCACAAAACAAACCAAACAAAGAAAGCCAAAGAAATGAGCGCGCAGCCGCAAAGCACTCAATGTGCTTTTGAGTTTGAGCTGCAATTGTGTTTGGCTTTGTGTGTTTGCTCATTTTGTGTTTGCGTTCTGTCTTTGCATTTGAGTGTGGAAAAGTCAGTGTCTGACTTTTCACTCGAAACATTGTAATGAAAAAGCTGTTTCTGCTCACGCTATTGCTCTCACGTGTGCTGCGAGTGAGTACTCTCTGGCTCTCCTTGTCTTTCTCTCGGTCTGTCTCAGTCTTTGGCATATGCCTGATTTCATTCATAATTTTTTAAGCTCATAAACTGATTACAAAATCCACTTGGAAAAGTTCAAAACGGGCACACGACGTTCGAAATAATTAATTAAATTGAAACCAGTGCATGGTCACTGCTCCAAGAATCCAGCAGATAGTACAAGGCAAATCAATTTCTCAAGATGCCAGCGAATAGGTACACTTATCTGAGTTATTGGTACATGAAAATTATAATTATGCTTTTTTGCAATTTTTTTTTCTTTTCCATATTTTGCACATATCCATTCTATTGGGCTGACCACAAGCCATCGGACAGTTGGTTGTCGTGCGTTTTATGCTCCACAAAGTTACAAAACTGCAATGGTTCTACAGTTTAAGTGAATTAGGAGCCCAAAACGAAGTCAGCCTGGGAGAAAGGTAGATGAGGTACTGCATTGGTTTGGATTGGATTACAGTCTCAATAGATTTATGAGTACTAAACGAGATGCCAATGCAGAAGAAAGTTGCTACAGATGCATAGATTGGATCCATCCCTCTATGAAAACGAAAGCTCAATTGTACTGAAGGCATATAATTCATGTTTTATTTGGCTCAATTAAGACATTTGCATGTTCGCGTCATAAATTTAACGATTAAAGAAATGTAACAGACTCGTAAATACCGATATGTAAACAAACATCGCATCGCATCAAGAAACTATCATAAACCCACAACGAATCAATTTGAATTTAATGCGAATGATCTGAGATCTTCTGCTAATGCTGCTCCATCGCATGGAGACCTTTCGCTTTCAATGAATGACCGCGACAATGGCCCCGCATACTGATGAGCTCTGGCCGTAGAGTAGTCCCCCGTATAGCCCATACCGCACAGATGCTCATCACGATCTGGAGAAAGTAGCGCCTAGGCGAGAATTGTTGAATGAAAACGAAATCGAAATGGAAATGGAGATGCAGATACAGATACAGATGAAGATGGAGTTGACCATCGAAATGGAAATGTCGCGCAAGGAAGTGCAAATCTCTTTGGGAACTATTCGATCATTTGATACCTCTTGATGCCTTTCAATCAAAATCAAATACCTGCGGAAACAAAAAGCGCTAAGTATTACCAAAAAATTCCCATTTACAAGTGTGTTTTTGAGTGTTTGTTTTGTTCGGATTTGGGAAAGGCAATTTGCATTTCACTGTGACAATGACAATGATAAAAGGCAGCTGCTTTAAGCGATTCCGTTGATGAGTCTCTAAGATTTGACAACTGATTTGCCAACAGGTGCATTATCTCTGGTTTCTTCTACCCGTTGTTGCTTTACTGTTTCCAAAAAAGAATCGCGTTGCTCACTTTCGTTTTTGGGGTGAAAATGAAAATTGCGAAGCTTTCGTTAGCAGCTGCAAAATCTAATGGCCAATAAATGTGATGATCTTATGTGAGTTCGTTGCCTAAGTCATTTGTTTTCCTGACCAACTCTGTCCAAATAATTAGCCAAAAATACTTTTAATTATTTCGCATATATTTACCAGCCTTTTCTTCGCTTTGCTTTTATGCAATTAACTCTGAGGGAGCAAAAAAAAAAAAAACAAGAAAAACTGTCGCTACCAATAACTCTTTGGCTGCAAAGATCTGAATTGTTGCCGGCCTCGTTTTGCCAGCCAGTTTGAATGCCTGTATGCCTGTATGCCGATGGCAGTGTATTGGTATGACGGTGTATGGACTGTATGCCTATACGGCTGGGTCGTGGACCGCAAACGTTAAGCTGTTGTTGTTGCCACGGCCTGTGAGTCTGTGAATTCTAAAAGCATCCGTTAACGTTTGCCTTCCTGCTGATTAAGTTGCCAAAAACATACAAAATGCGGCAGAGAATAGAGGCGACAACATACCCTTTATCATCGTATATAAAAGAAAATGCAACTGGAAAAACATTTATTGATAGTAGTTCTTTCAATTTTACTTCCAGGACTTTCAAGTCTTGCAGACCCATTCAAGTAACTTGACAGGGTATAAGAGACAAACACAGTTAACATTGTCCCATTGTAAATGCCCGTTGTTAACAAGGGGTCCCAGCCCAAGACGTGTTCCAGGCCCAGCACCGTTGCCAGCGCCAAATTGGGCTTAATATTATGCCCAGGCTGGGTGAAATATGAGCTGAGAAAATTTTATTTAAGCTTTGTTGTGCAAACATTGAATTTTAATGCACGCCATGAACTTTGCGACTCTTTTTCGTAAGTGTTATGGATAAGTGTGTAAACTTTATAAACTGACTTAAAGTGTTCTCTCATTTTATATATGATACTAATATTCTATATGGCATTTCACAAATGTAGCAAAAGTCGAGAACTATTCTTTATTCTTTTTTGGCGGTGTTTATCAAAGCAGAGCAGAACAGTTTTGGTTAGCTTTTGTGAAAGATGTGTGAGGCTTGATTAGCAATTGTTATTGATACTTGTAGCACGCAGTTCAGAGGCATGAAATCGTTTGGCCATACAAGTTCTGTTCCGTAGAAGTATATCAAATATTTGCTATACCCCACATACAGCCAATATTCATTGTATACTGATCAGGCATCCAACTATAATTGAGAGCGTTTATAATTGTGTAAGCGTTTAGCACATATTTTGTCTGATTGGCTTTTACCCAAAAGGGTCGGCAACATTTCTTGTTGTTGTTGCTGAATTCATAATTGAAGATTGGAATCTTTGGGCAGTTCATAAATTCCATTTGTATGTTGTGCCTGTTGCCAAATAAGTTCAACGCCCCACGGCCAAGCAGCAGCTAAACCAAGAGAAGATGTTGTAAGAGCCTTCAGGGTCTGGTTCCCGAGATAAAACGTTGCGTTAATTAAAGCTGATTACTGCATGTAATTTGTTTGTGTCCTCAGGCTGAGGCGGCCCTTTAAGGAATGCTGCATCTTGTTGCCGTGGGTTGCGCTGCAAATTTTGTTTTATTGTCGTGCCCAAAAAGAAATTGAATACGTTGCGGGGGCAACGATAGGCGGTAGAATTCGAGGAATGCGCGTGGCTTCTTTTTGGGTAAAATGTGCGTGTGACCCGGAAACATGGGTATAGGCCCTTTCTTTCGAAATACAGAGAAATGTTATCCAGATAAATGATGCAATTTGGTCAGTCAATGGTTGCTACGAGGTTCGAGTATGGTTTCTTAATCGTCTAATTATAGAATGATTAACTTCATTCTTGGCTAACGGCCAAGTAAATACGAGTATACGAGTATGAGGTACTCGAGTTTTAATGGCACTATATTAGAAATTCTTTGGCTACTTCTAGCATATTACCTTCGACTATCTGGCGTACATCTTTAGGCCTCTCGATTGCCTTAAGAATTCTGCAAGAAAAAAAAAACATAAATACTCATAAAAGAAATTTGCGGCCAAAAAGATGTCATTGCGCAGCATTCTAAGCCCGGTGAAAGTCGTTTTACCAATGACAAGAACTTCTGTGCTCAATACTGCGACAAATGCCAGTAGTGCCAGTCCATCGCTGATCATCAAGCTGATGTTGATGCTGATGATGATGATAATGATGATGATGATGACGATCATCGCACGTGTAACTAACTATAGTGTGGCATGTGGCATGTGCACAGCTGCTGTCGTCGCGTAGCTTAACACAGAAATAATAATAGTAATAATGGCAATAATTCCTACAATACTTATGAAGAGAATAGCCAAGAACCACAGTGAAAATAAACTGCTTGACTTTGGGTAGTATAAAATTGCTATCAAGTGTGAGACGGTCTCAGAAAAAAGTGCAAATACTAATTCGAAAAATGTAGTAAAATATATCAAAATAAAATATAATAAAGTGATTTAAGTAGACAATTGTTGGAACATAACGGAAAAGTGTATCAAACATTCTGCTTGCCACTAATTCATTTATATTTTTATGGTTAAGGCCGAGTTAGTTTGCTTTGTTTATGATTTTTTCTTCAGCATCGACCGGCTATTTTCGAAGATATATGAGTGAATATTAGTGGCTTTTGCACATTGAAAAAAAACTAGGTATATCTGAGCAATTTTTCTCACTACTAAGGTTGAGTAGTTGCTTGGGAAATTATACAATAAATCAAGCTGGAATTCAGACACTTGGGGAATTGAACCACTGCCAAATAGTAGGTGGTGATTACTTTTAATATTCAATGAATGCATTTGAGGTACGAGCTTTGGCTGTCAACGTGAATTTAACTGGAATGGCAGCTCCAAGCTGCTCTTGTTCGTTATTAGCTATGCAAGTCGAGTGACGTACGAAATGAGCTCCGTCCGTATAAAAAGCAACAGTGCAACGTTTGGAGTCACGTTTTTGCCACCTGAGAGATTGCTGGATTAGGCGTCTGGCAAAGTGCCTGCTGACTACTGACTGCTGGTGTGTTTTTTTGATTCATTTAAGTTAATTAGGTGACACAATTCTCACCTAATGTGCTCTGATAAACCCAATGGAATGCGAGTTCGGCTTGAACTGTATTTTTGCATTTGTTGCATTTGAGCATTTGCTACTGAGGATGGCAACAAATTGTTGCCTGCCATTTTGTGTGAAACTGTTGATGCTCATTTAAATTTTACACAGCGCACAGCACATACAGTTTGCTCTGGCCATTTTTGGTGAGTCTTTCTTAGTAGCCTGCTCCCGAAAACAATGGGCACTCGTATATCATGATAATCATAAAAGCCAAGCGAGCAGTTTGCAGCTTGTTGCACTCCCCATATGTGGGGCTAACTGCCACATGGATACATGAGTACTACTTGTATTAAAAGCGCCGCACTGCACTGCTGCACTGCACTGCACTGGACTCTCACTGTGTGTTGCACTGTGGCCTGGCCATAATTTGTTATCATATTAAAGTGCAACAGGAAGACACAGTGCCGAGTCACAGTTAGAGAGTCCACACTGCGCTCCGATTTCCAAACCGATTTCAATTCGAATTCACAATGGCGGAAGTTGTACCAAGTACCAAATACCAAATACCAAGTAGTCAATAGTGGTAGTGAATATCGAGTACTCGAATGTTGAATCTTTGAATCCATAATCGTAGCTATGTTTGAGGCATTATGGCAGCATTTGTTTGGCGATTTTTGGGCTCAGTGCTCGTTAGTGAGTCGACACCTTGTAGGGGTATTGCGATAGCACCCTTTCGCCAATTATTGTGCAATCAATATTGCATAATCTGGGCGGTGCAAGAGTGTTAAGGCAATGTGGCAGTGCAACGCCCCGGCTAACGGCAGTCACACTTGTGGCACATAAATCAAAACCGATTCGATGGAACGGGCACTCTGCGTGCCATGCAAATATCAGAATTTGGCGTGTCGTGTGTGGCTTCTGGGCATCTGTTACCATAGAGCGATTGCCATTAACTGCTGCCACTGCTGCCACAACTGCCACATCAGAGTGGCAGACAAAGTCATAGTCAAGGTCAGTTTTATGCTTCGCATGCATCAAATCAAGTGGCAGCAATCAGAAGCAACTGCAAATCCAACTGCTAACCGCAAATGCAACATCAGCAGCAGCAACATCAGTAGCAGCAGCAAGGTGCCTCGCCTCAGACGTGTTAGCAACTCGTTGGCAGCCCATACTTGCCACACTTGCCACTGGCCAGTGGCATGCAACAGACACCAATTGAATGCTTCTCACCTCAAAATGGAGCAGAAGGCACACTGTTCTATCGTTTTTCAAATTACGATTGCATCTCTACTCGCACGTAACAAAAACACAAAAAACAGTTGAGAAAAATTGATCGCCTGTGATTAGCAGCGATTAAGATTAGAAGCAGGAGCAACTACAGCAGAAGCAGCAGCAGCAGCAGCGGCAGCAGGGTAACCCATACTCAGACTGAGGAGCCATACTAGACCCGCGGTGTTTTGTCAGTTATGTGCAAAGTGGCCAAGAGCCGCTAACATTTTTCAATTAAAAAGCAAGTAAGAAGTTTATGTTTCAAATCGAGAGCATATGACTTGCGAATACCCTGTAAATAGCAGCAGTCTTTGAGCTATGTCGGATTTAATTCATATATGCACAAACTGCATATACCTCACTCTATATAGAGCAAGCATTGCTAACAAGTTGGCGGATAGCAGCTGCATCTGGATTAGCAGCTAGATGTTCATCAAGGCGATAGTAATAATCGCCTCATGCACGAGTGTGTGTGTATGTTTCTGTGTGTGATTGCGTTGAGAGTTTTGTAGGCCTGTTATTAAACTTTCACATCGGAATCTATATGTTTCATCAAATCTAAAAACGTAGCAAACTTGTTGTTTGGTCAATGATTAAAGAGATTTCACGCTGCAGCGAATGCTGTGCTTTTGTCTGTGCCCTTGTCCCTGTGCCTTCTACGGAGTATCTCTGAAATTATTAAAAAGCCATGACACACACAATGAGATACACATAGATACACACACACAACAGTCAGAGCTTCACTTCTCACGTCAGTTGAAAGAAAGTAAACAAAATAATACAAAATTTATTTACGATTATTAAGCGCCGGCGCGTCATGGCACGCGGCGCAGCTCAGACCATGCCAAAAAGGGTTTCACACACACAGATCCACTTTTGCGTGTGTATGAGTATGCGAGCTACTACTTAGTAGATATTCGTAGTTGTAGCTGGTCGCTGACATTATTTGCTTTACTTAAATTGTGCACTTTCTTCCGAAGCGCTTGTCAATCGCTAAAACAAAACCGAAACTTTACCTGCAATTAACCTGACTCTCAGTGCGAGTGTGTGTATCTGAGTGTGTGTTGAGCATGTCGCTGTGCCATAAAAGATTTAAAACATTTGTTGAATTGTACACGCAATTTGGCTTAAGTGTTTGTCCATTCGGCTCGTAAACTCATACAAAAAACATTATAGAAAATATTTCACTTGCATATTTATATGTAGTATTTTCTTAGGTCTGTAGTTTTTTATGATACCTACAACTGCTTGAATGCGTGTTTTTTGGTTTTCTTGCTCGGTTTCTGGTTTATTTCGACTCTTGATTATATAAGACGAAAACAAAATTGTTGTGCAACTGCGAAAAGTATATTAAACACGTTAATTATAAACACTTTTAAAGCATTTAATTTGAGGCGATTTCAGAAATTGAACTCAACTTCAATTGAATGGTGGATTAATTTCATTTAATAGCTTTGTACAGTCTTCAGAGTCAGAGGCATTAATCAAGTCTCAGTCTCCGCTCTGTTCCTCATCAACTATAGAATCGCTGAATCATTTTGGCGTATTTGGTCTTTAAGTGGGCACTTAAAAGGCAATTTGATACTCGTATTCAAATTTATTGATGTATAAAATGGTAGATGGTAGAGAATTGAGCTGTTTATATAATTAGTTTGATATCAATTTCTTGCATTAGATCTGCAGATGTGAGGCTGTAATAAACAGTCACTTGTTGTGGGAATATCAAACCTGCAACTTCATTTAGATTACGGCTTAAGCGAAAACTTTAAAAATCTTATAAAATTCAGCATGATATTTATGTATTTTCTAAGCAGCAACTGACTCCCTTCGTCAATCTAATTAAACTAATTATTATGTTTCAGACAACCATTTCATTCATTCATTATTATTCTCCCCAGATATTCTCAAAGAATAGAACCCTATTAAAAGTGTTTGAAAAGTGTAACAACAATTGTAATCTCCTCAACCTCAAAATTCTCTCACGTACCCAAAAAGAGCAGCAATGAGTATGTTGTAAGTGGAAGTGTTTATAATGCAGGTGTAAATTGCATTACAATACAACATGACAGCTGTCAAATACAAACATAATTTACGGTTGCAACTGTTGGTTCTTGGGCATTATTTGTAGGGATAGTAGGATTTGTAGGGTCTCGTTACGGACTCAAGTGGTCAGCAATGATGAAAAAGTGAAAATGTTTTACACATGTTAACCAACAGCACCGGAAATTCAATTTAAATAGAACTCTAAGAGCTCAATTGAAATATAACCGAAGCCGACAAATGTCAGTACGAGTACCTGAAATGAAAATGTTGAAAATCATTTTTGGGAACCCAAAAGTATCAGAAGATATCGTCACGCAAGCCAATCATACAATGTGTATGTTATAAGATCGCATATGATCTCAGCAGATTTGCAAGGCATCATGAATAATTTATATGAGCTCAGCTCAGCTCATCTCTACGGTAATAAATAAGATTTGAAAAGTGTTTGGCTAGTGTCAAAAGGTGTGAATGAAAGTGAATGAAATGAAAGTTATCAGCTCATTTGAAATGAGCCAATTCAAGAAATGTAACATACTCGCTTAGTATCAAAAGATCAACTAGAAATTCGTTTAGAATGGTCAATGGCCGGCGACGTCTTCGCATCGCAATTAAAATTCTTTTGTTCAACCTAATGGATCTTTTACTTTCGGATGGATGGTGTTTAATTTGATTTCATTTTGATAGTGTGTTCATATCTCGCCTGTTGTTTTCATTCACACCTGACTACCGTACCAGCAATGATTCAGCTTATTTCGAAAACACGAGTACTCGTACATCACACTCGATAACTGCTGTCGTTGTAGATGTAGAACCAAGAGCACGGGTATGGTATTCCTCGCGAAATTAAAGTAGTGTAGAACTAAAGCGAAGCTTAAGCTTGAAGTTGTATCTAATTTGTTGTTGGCTTTCTTTTTGGTGGCTTTGCAAAAATAAACAAAGCAAGTGCTTAAATTTCTCTTTCGTGTGTGCCAAAAGCAATGCTAATTACTGCAGTTTCTTCTTTTAGTTTTCGACTGTTCATAAACGGCATTTAATAGTTCTACTTTTCATTTTTTTTTGTTTTTCAAGGTTAATTTCACCTCTACAAGAATGTTTCTAGCACGTAAAGAAGGGTAGATGGAAGGGGATGCCTAGTTTAGAACAAGATTTCTTCTTAGATAAGAACTTAGTAATTACTAATAATAAGTAAATACATATATGTAGATGATGTGGGAAATTGGTGTAGAAATGTTATGTAATACCAGCAGGGTTTGACTCTAATATATTCACTATGAGATTGCATTAAATCCACTTTACAGCATAGTTAAAATATTTCTCATTTTGTTTATGGGAATACATATATTACGGATTCTTATCTTAATAGAGATGCAAACTAATTTACAAGCTCGACTAGGTTCTTGCTTAATTGTGTGCCAGGTGGAGACACTTTATGGTGGCTATTTCATAAGCATTTTTAGCTGATAAGCTGGCTGTGCAACCTGCCTACTAAGTTGCCTCTTGCTGACGTTGCATCAACGCCATTTAACAGCGTAATTAACACATGTTGTCGCGCAATCAATTGCACACTCATGGACATACATATATGGACATGGATTGGAGTGCATGGAAATGGATATGGCTGCGTTGAGTCGAGTTGAATATGTGGTGCGAAATGCGGCTGTCGTTCCGCCCAAGCTGACGTTGTGCTACTGTCCACTTGTTCATTAGTGTAACGTCGAACCGCATTTGGATGAGCTGCAGGCTGATGTTCAACGTGGTGTGGTGGGGTGGTCTGCAGATGGGGATCATGGTGGCTATTGACGTTTGGCGGCGGATCGACAAACAGGTGACACATAGACACATGAAGGATGGGAAAGATGACGCTGATCGGGCAGTTACAGTTATACTTATGTATTTATATTTGTCATGGCCAGAGCAAGGCCAGGTATTAATTGAGTTATGAGGCGTGCATGTAGAGCGTTGACCATTTGAATGACCAGACCTTAGAGCAGTAAAAAGAAACAGAAAAACACAATAAACTCATGGGAATTTAGACTGGATTCTGGGTCGCCTTAATGCAACAAGTTCCTCGAGATTTCCCAGAATTTCCTCGATTGGACATGAAGGCTGCGTGCCGCGATCTTGACAACTTTTCCGAGTGCCGTTTGTGGCAGATGAATGAGCCAGAAATGGTCTAATGAGTAAATTAATTGCCTGACTAAAGTGTCCAGTAGAGACGAGTTTCAATGATTTGCACTAATTCGCAATAAAAACTCAATTAACAATGGATGCACCTGATAAACTATGCGCTAACCTCTCAGCTAAAAAGCAATCAAATTTACCTGTCTCTCGGGTCTCATTATGAGCTGCTGAAGATGCAATGAAAGTGCAGAGATTTGCTTTGATTTCTTTACCTATTTCACTTTTCACTTTCATTACTTGGGTCTAGTTAATGACGGCATCCCATGAATATACAGGTCACTCATTGAACTCATCAATTAGTCATTCACTTGACCGAACTTTTAAACAAGCATAGGGGAAACTCTCACTTCATTCGGTAACTGTACATGAAGAAAAGTTATCTATAATTTGACTGGTAAATCCTGACTCTCGGCATATTAAATTGTCATAAATTTCGGGGCTAATGTTAAGAGCTAAAACGTGTTCGAGACAGCAAACTAAATGAAGACATTTACGAGTCGGTCAGATGCGAATCAATAATGGAATGGCCATGCAAAATTCTAGACACAACAAACGGTAAAAAGCCGCCCCGGGGAATGCCGCCGCACGGCGTAACGGTAACGGTAACTCGGACCAAAGCCCAGACCGCAGACTCCAGACTTCAGACTTTAGATGAAGACATGGACGTGGACATGGACATGGACGTGGTCTGGCATGACTGCAGATACTCGACTTTAGATTAGAATGAATCATTTCCAAGCATCCTAATTGAGTTGACTGCGCGGTTGCCAGCTGCCAAATGCCAGCTAAAAGGCCAAAATATTAGCAGTCGCCTCACCGAGGTGTGAGACTATTTAGGCAACCAAAAAAGACCTAGCCTGAATCTGAGGCCAAGTGGCGATTAGTCGTACCGAGTTGGAACCTGGAACCTGGAAGCTGGGAGCGAAAGGGGCCAACGACGATGACGAAGGGCCATTTATCAAGTAGACAACGCGAACTGCTCGTGTCTCGTCTCTGGGCAAGTTAACCGTTTCTTGACTGACTAACTGAGTAACTGACTGACTGCAAGGCATCCCAATTGGCGACTCGGACCAAACTCCTTCACTTTAATTACTCATTTAATGCCGAAGAGCCTGATCTCACACTTAACGTGCTTTTAATGTCTGTCTCGCTGAGAATCAGTCTCAGCCTCACCTCAGCCCATGGTGGGAGAAATGTAGTTCTCTGGGTCAATGCGAGCACCTTAACTAATCAAAGCTGTGGCGAGAGAAGCACGCGTTCTGCAGTCGTCAGTCTATCAGTCTCTCCGTCGGTCAATCGCATTGTCAATAAATTGAAAATATTTTTCGCTTTTGCTGTGGCAGCTTTCACAAGAGTCTGACAGAGTACAAGTATGTTGCAAGTGTAAAGTGTTAAAGAACATTTTTGGCAACCGAAAAGAAAGCCGAAGAATTGCAAAGAGTTTCATGGCTCAAAGAGATTACGAGCTGCGCTAAATGAATTCGATTTGTTTGCCGGAGTTATAGAACTCGTAATAGGCGAGTGACAACTTGAAGAATCGATACTCTGTTCATACATTTGTTTATTTTATTTGCCAGAGACTAGAGAGTGAAGATGGTAGATGTTCTCGAGTTGAACCTCACGTTCTGGGCACCATAAAATACAATGGAGCGTTGCGAGTCGAGGCATAGGCATAGGGGGAGTCAGGGGCAGAGACAGGGCAGCAAATGTCGCTGTTCTATTGTTCAATGACCATGGCTGGAAAAATTTCGGCTGCTTTTATGTTTATGCATGAATTCCAACATGAAAATGCAACAAGGAAGAAAACTCGATGCTTGTGCTGCTGCCCATAAATCAAATTGGCCAAAATTCTCCCAGATCCAGCACGCAGTCATGGCCAACTGATTGAGCTGTCGCGTATTTGGGTGAGATCGCCCAATGTCTAAATGTGCTCAGCTCCAACTCCAGCTTCAACTCCAGCTCCAACTCCAGCTCCAGCTGCAACTTTAGTCCCAGTTTCAGGCTATGTGAGCTGCTGCCATTTGGTTTGTCATTTGAATTTCGTGGCTGTTTTTGCCTTTCTGGTCAAGCTGGTGAGAACTGTTTTGGAATCAATTCTTCTTTTGGCCAAATTTGAAATAGAAAATTTCCATAGTTTGCTGGCGAAATCGAGCCACCCTGAGCTGCAACAGATGCTTGTCATATTTACAGCCCGCACACACGTTTGACTTTATATACAGTGTATTATTGGTAAGTAGGTCGGCCAAACATTAAAAGTGTATCGTTCAACAGAAGCTTCTAATTTACCAGAGATTAACTATATTTTATTACTGTGATTTTAAAGATTTACCCTAGAGCTAGTAGTGTGCATGAAATCGAGATTCTTATACGTTCTTTCGCAAATTTTATTACACTTAACCATAGTTAATAAACTCGAATATGTGTCATGAGTGCAGCAGGCGTAAGAGGCTTAAACCATGCTAAATCTCTGACGGGTTTTGCTGATAGAATACTTAAATTTGAGGCTAAGCGTTAATTAATTGTCTATAGGTCTGTCTGTAAAACTCGAAGTCCAATAAAATGTTTCATATTTGTTGTGAAAATAAAAGAAAACTTACATAAATTTATTGCTTTGTGGGTCACAGCTGCGTGCAGCAAATATATTGTGTATGAAATAATGCTAATTGCTGAGGATCAGCTAAACTATTTTATAACGCACAAGAATTCACAGCATGTAGTGTCGAAATTTATGGCGAAATCTCTTGCTTTGGATGCTCAAAAGAGACTGTTATCTATGGTTAATTAAATGTTCCATTAGAGCTATTTGCGCATTAAAGAAAAAATTGGGTTTCTGGTGCACAAAATTCAATGGTCCATGGCTATTTATAGTATAGCCGTTGAGCGTAAACAAAAGACTCAAGCAGCGAACTTGCTCCAGCCGGTGTGTGAATTTATGCATAAAGATTATAATATTTTTGCACAGCGCACAGTTAGCTCTGCGCAGCCCGCCGGCATCGATACGTTCAATAATTCAAATAAAAAAGTAGCCAACAAATTTTGTAGACCACAAAACGCCCACTAAAGCTGCCTATCTACTAAAGATACAGATGGAGAGATGGGGGAAAGAATTCAGCCTGCAACTGTATAGCGGTTCGAACACGATCTTGACCAGAGTCCATTCATCCTGTTCAGCGTGAGCTGCTGCCATTGCACAGTTTCTCATTTCTTTCATATTTATTTTGCTTCCTGTGCCTGCCTGCTGCTTTTGCCAATTTGTCTTGCAATTAGTCAAAATTATTGTGCAATGTTTATGCAACAAGCGGCGAGTGACACTCTTGTCAATATACAATTCATTTGCATAACACTACGAGCATTGCCACTCACGATTCTGCCAATGCCAAACAGTAGGTTGTTCAAGCTGTTGCTGCTGCTGCTGTTGCAGTTGCCTACGCCAACATCTCGAGTGCAACTCATCTTCGCACACGGTGAGGATGCAGCGCATCATGACTGTGCATATTATTTCTGCAGTTTTGCTAAGTATGCGGCATAATAACTATGCTATGCCGCTTGCTGACAATGCTATGCTTATGTAAGCAGTTACCTAGAATTGAATTCAGACTACACTATATAGTATTAACAAGAATGTTGGCTAAAAGCTGCAGTAGTATAATTTTTGCAACTCTAAATTATAGCTAACTGCAGAGTACCATGATTGCTTGATCGAGAAGTAAACAGATTGATTACTCAGAGCATTGCTTTATAGAGTATTTAAATATTACTCAGAGCATTGCTTTATAGAGTATTTAAATATTCGTTACTGTTCAGATATTCACCAAAAATTTATGTGTCAATAGTCATCCGAAGAAGTGAACAACAATTGCATTGACTTGGGCTGAGTGATGCAATTGACGTCTGCCTGTCTGCATCTTGATTAACTCATAGTTGTACAGCTAAATAGTCTGCTTCTCCTTGCTGCACTTGGCCATTGACGGCATGTATTCCAATTTGTTAATCATAAATCATAGAAATTATACACAACAGTGGAAAACAGTATAAAAGCGCTGTTCAGTGTAACAATGGCATGCTGACTTTTCAGTGCTGACGGAGCGTTTTCTTTTCGAACGAAATAATTTGAAGATGTTAACAGCTTGTTGCTGGAAAATGTGCAACTGAACCTGCACAAATAACATTAACAACTAATCATGTTCGATGCGAGTTCAATGCTGGCGCATTAGGCATCAATGAAAGTGAGAGTTGGAAATCAACAAAGGGAGCGTAAACAAACCGCCAGATACTCGTCTGAATGCGTATCGATTTGAATATGAATGCATTCGCATTTGACCAGAGAGACAGAAAGACTGGGACTGGGACTGGGACTGGCCCCAGAGCCAGAGGAACTTTCGACTTTCATTTGTACGGTTAGCATAGGTCTTTGTGCTCATCGTACAAATCAAATTTAGAAGCTTTGATTTGCAATGATAATATCATTTATCATTGCATAACTCGGTCTAAAAACAATAACCCAAACAAAATGCTCAGTTTGACACTTCCCAACCTAAAGAAACTTTCATTTTTCATATTTTGACGTCGCGAGTCACTGAAGGTCACTTGGAGCTACGGCTGACCAGTTTTACTGGACTTTTGTGGTTGCTGTCAAGCGAGTTGGAGCAACCTACTCCCATATTCTCATTTCATGCGTAGACATTTTAGAATATTATTCTTGAAACTAGAATCACATACTGCAGTGAGTGAGCCTGCCTGTTGTCAGTCGAAAATTGAAAGTTGGAAAGTGTTTCCATTGGAGTTGACTGCTCTTTTCCCACAGCCAAACTGTTTTGAATTTAATTATGAAAATGAAAGCTAAACCATAAAGTCATTAGTGTCATCGCCTGGCTGAAGTTCTCCGAATTGAGTACTTCATTCGCTTGTAGAAGTATGTGACGAGTTGACGACTTGAGGCGTTTGAAAAGTTGTCAAAGAGTATTTAGGCTGTTCTTGTTGATGAGTGAGAGGTATTGTTATTCTATCGCCTACCTAACTGTAAACATGTCATTCACTAATTTAGTCATTTATGCAACTCATTTTTAATGGGATTCACTTCCGTTGGCCCAACTACTTAAGTATATAGGTCTTTCAGCTGTAAGTAGTTTTCAACAAATTGTTATTGATTCTCATCTGACTGAACGACCGCCTTTCAAATTGATGGTCCGTCCACGTGCAGGTGAGCTCATTCAGTACTTTATGTGCTCCCGGAGAAGATCTATTGATCGATTGTCAACATCAAAAAATACATATTTCAAGTCTTATCTCTTGCAGCGGCGACGGCATCTCGTCTTGTCGATAGCCACAGCAAAAGGTAGCAACAAGAGCAGCAGCAGCAATAGCTGCAACTTCATTGCCCAGTTGGACAGTAAAGATCGATTCAATGCCATTTATAGCCACTGCCTGACTTTAAACGATCGACTCCCAGCATTCTACTTAAGTTTATGGTACAATCTTTACGCGCTTACTAAACTCTGAGCCTACAGCGAACGACGAAGACGAACACGAAGATGAAGACGAAGAGAGACGTCAAGTTTTTTACCACCTTCATTGGAGTCATTGGGCTTGCGTTACGAATTTGCAGACGCGTGTAGGCAGCTTTTGCGGATCTTAAAGTTTGGCTTAGATTTTCATTCAATTCTTTTTTTTTTTGGCAACTATCAAAAACGTAATTTTAATTACTGGGCTTTTGTACTTTGCCCATTCGAAGATCAGCGACCACCCCGAGTGAGTTCTAATGATGAGACAAAAGCCCGCATAGAACTCAGCAGTACAAAAAGGCGGCAACTTGAAAACGATTTTGGCATTATTGTAAAGTGCGAATTAATACACGTACTCGCGTAAAGCGATTAAAACAAATTCCATATAAGATTATTAGAAATTGGTGGGAATTGACTAAGACGCATATATAATGAAAAGTTTTTCAAATTAATTTGTGAAATGAGCTTTCTATCATTCGAACTAACAGTAAATTGAAATGAATATACTATAATTTTCTACATTCTATTTCAATGCATTAAATTCCAAATATTATTCTAAGCCCATAATCGAAGTTAACCTAATTTAACACCCAGAACTTTAGTCGGTAACAGAACTGTAAAATGGATTCAGTGCTCCGTTTAATTAGGTAAATCAATTAGTTACACTTTATTAAAGTTCATTAATCTAAATTTATTACTCCAATTCGCAGATATACTATTTCTACTCTATAATTAAATTTAAACACCAGCTGAATGGTGAAATTTGTCTTTTGGCAGCGAATGTAGAGATAGTTGCTGGCATCGGGCCATATGTTGGTCAGTGAAATATATGACTTGATAAATTGGCGTTAAGCTAAAGTTACTCTCAATCATTCCTAAATGAAGTGCAAATTTACGTCAATACAATATCAATACTACGCTAATATAATTACTATTCAAAATGTTTTTAAATTGTACTTCTTGTTTGCCAGAAATAAATAAATTCTGTGGCACTCTGTGATCGTTCTGCATGTTTTTTTTTGCGGAGTACCGTTAGTTGGGTGGGGAGCTTGGTGAATTGTTGTATTGATGACCCCGCGCCATGCTGGTGGCATTTATTCTGTCGTTAGACAACTCGGGTGGTCCGCCAACCAACCTCAGACGGAGGCAGGAATTATTCTTAGAGCAAGGCCTGGCAATTACCAAAATCCGCTTAGTAAGTTATGTGTACAAAAGACCAAACGAATCGCATTAAATTCTTCGCTTGTATTGTGAGCAAAAATGCTAAAAAAAAGAGCAGACGACGGTAAGACAGAGAACACAAATTGCTAAATCATCAGTGGCCCTTTAAGCTTTTGGCCATACCCAATACGATTTGCATTTGTTTGCCCCGCCTGCGCCTCAAATGATGTTGTTCCTCTGGTTGTTGTTGTCTCTGCCAAATCTTTGACGAAATTTTGCTTCGTTCTTCGAGTTGCATAAATTTGCCAAATGTTATCGAAAGTGTGCATCTTACGCCAGTTGCAAAAGGTTTGTGCCACCCAAAAGTACACCCACAACAAATTTGCTCTACTAATGTCCAGGTTCAACATTCTCAGTTGCTGCTGATTTTTTTTTGCCTACCGATTCTATTCTATACTATGAATACAACAGCAATAAAAAAGTAGGAAAAACAACGGGAAGGCAGTCAGTCTGTCGTCCTCTCTTTGGAATTGTGCCAGTAGTGTAGTCCAGCCAACATCTCTGACTCCAATCTGCCCGGGGAGGGGCATTTCCAACAGGAGCAGCAGGATCAAGTCTTGTTACTGCTCTCCATCATTTGTTGCATGTTGCTGTTGTTGCCCAGACGATGTCAGTGCTGATAGGCGACGCTTGCCGGGATTGTAGTTGTGGTTAGCTATTGACATTGTGCAACCAAGCAGCTCCCAACGGGGCACAAAGTTCACGACACTTCTCTGTCTGTCTCTCCATCTGTCTCACTGTCTCTGTGTCTCTGCTGTTTTGTTTTTTGGCAAGATTGTTGTAAATTGTGCTTGTATGATGTTCTTCTCCAAGCAGATCCAAGATTAGCGAATTTGTGTATTCTGTAAGATGATTGCGAACATTCTCGTTGCACACATCATTAATCTTGGAGTAAGCCTTTCGTTTATTTAATTGTTACCCGTTGCAAAGATTTACAGCTATCCGAGGCTTCGTTTCAGTGCGTCGGCATACGCCCCTTTTGCCGTTCATTCATACATACTACGTTCCTTTCCATTCCATTCAATTCCATTAATACACTTCGACATACATAGTTTCGATTTCCGAGTTCACTGCGAATCTCTGGGCCCACGTGTCATTTGCTCCACTCGCTACACTTCATTTATCATCAATCATTAGGCAGCTAATTGAAAAACCAGCAAACCAGCAAAGCGAGCAATTTGTGCAAAAAGAAAAGCAAAAGTTCTCGGCCTCTCACTGTGGGTCATTGTGGGTCAAAGCAATTTGAGCTGCTGCCGTTTCGCACAGATTTTATGGTTATTTGCATAGATCTCGACAGGCAGATCGCTTGGAGAGCGTCAGCTTGGTGCGTGGACTGGAATTTTAAGACAATCTGAGAAATATCAGTAACACTCACTACCAACCTGTTGAAGGCCCCGGGTCGAAAGCTACAAAAAAAACAAATGACATTGTGGGGTGTTAATGATACTTAGCCCGTGCCTCTCTCAAGTTCCTGTCAAGCACTGAAATTATGAGCCATTAGAGGTTTCACTTTTAACGAAAGACTCGGATTGATCGAATTTATTTTGAGCTATTCGGAATTCTGTTTGACTAACTGAGCTTTCTGTTATGGTAATACTAGACAGCTAAATATATTCAACAGCTGAATAATATCATTCATTCAATTCAATGTGATGTATATGCTGACTGAGGCTCATCTTTCATCTCCTGGTCAAACTCGTGACATGAATGAGTAAAATGGGAACAGAGCTACTGGTGAGTGAGTCAGGATATAGTAGAGAAGAGAGACCTTGAAGTCTGGTTAAATGTGGGTCAATGTTTCGATGTATGATTTAGCCGAGAGCCTTGCTCGTTTGACACTCGACATGAGTGAAATGTTGACTGCATGGAAGAAGAGAGTCGAATGCCATGATCAAGTTGAAATTCTACTTACATTCTCCTTTTCGCTTGCCATTATTTCATTAAATTCATGTGATTAGAATCACTTTCGAGTTCACTGCGAAGTGAAAACGCACTCCGAGTGGCACGTGAGAGACAGTCAGAGATTGGAGGAAAGAAACAAAGTGCATTGGGAGTGGGCCACAGAATAAGGAGATGACCACAGTGAGACTCACACGAGAGAACCACTGGCGATAGCATGTGGAACGTTTTATTGGCCAACAATGAAATAATATGGGAAAGACCCTGGAGACAACAGGTCGAGCAACAAAGCAACAGTGCTGCAGAGCCATCAAGCAACGGCCGGCAAAGACAACGCAAATAAATAAAATGAAAATTGCAATAAATTTCACTCTTGTGTGAAGACGAGCGGCTCTAATCAGAGAGCTTGCCATGGCAAGGGCAACTGCCACTGCCACTGCAACTGGCAAGAGTAACTGAAAACGTTGCCAAAATGCAACGTGAGCCACATGCAACATGAAAGCGAAGTGGAAACTGAAACCGACTGAGAGAGGGGCACTTCCAAAGTGCCAATGGCCTGGGAATTGGGCTAATTGATGCTTAGTTGCACTTTTACCTAAACCTAAAACGGTTTACAGCAGATGAGACTTCTGTAGATCCATATCAAAGACTCGAAGTTGGATAAACCAACAGCACCTATGAATATATCGAGTCTCCCAATTCGATCGATCCCCTCTGACCTCCTGTTAGTTAGCTGTTAGCCAGATGCAGATGCGACACGGATGCATCTTAATTAAGCCGAGCAGCAGCTGCCTTAGAATCAGGATCAGGCAACGTGTTTTAATTGAATACAATTAATTATTGACACATTTTCTAAGGAATGCCAGTTGAGCTCTGAGCGCTGAGCTCCTTACTTCAACGTATGCAAAAACGTGAGCAGCTTTTGGGATTAGAGCACATTTGGTTGCAAAATATCCTCATCCTCTAGATGTATATGGAAATGCACTTTCTATGGCGGCACTGGGGCTTGTCAAAGACCAAAACCGCTCCTACAACTTTGTTAATTTTATGGAAATTGCATTTTTAACCCAATTCGTCCAATGCACTCCTATTCACCCACTGACAGAGCGAGAATCGACGCAACTCTATAAAAGATTTCCATGGGGTCCACTTGATTATGACTCGCATGCGATGAAAGTCTCCTCAGACCCCGGTTAGCTAATTGTAGAGGGAGATTAATCTGCTCAGTATTCTTTGCAACTTGCAACGGTACCAAAAGTGTTTGCCTTCCACATACAACACGCATTCGCATCTACTGACAGGTGCCATAGACATTTTCCTCTTCATTCAATTGTATGAGCTGGTGGAGAGAGAGGACGATGAGGGAGGGAGCACTGGATCGTTGACATAGTCTGGCAAACATTTCAAACATCTGTTGTCAGGTTGCGTTGAAAGGAGAAGATCGAGGCAGCTCAGCGCAAACGGTTTACGGTTTACTTTTCTCACCCAACCACGACCAGAGTCGACCACAGGCATTTGGCGACATGGCCAACAATCGATTGGAATGCCAGTTGCGGGTGTCGTTGGCTGAGGCTGTTCCTGGCTTTGGCCAAAGTTGTGACAAAAGTCAAACAAGTGGCGGTCCTCCGCCCACTGCCCGCATTCACCTCATCCACCGCCCCCAACGGTGTCATTTGAATATCAACATTTGTCATCGTGTGTCGTGTCGCATTCCGCGAGCCGTTGCTCGAAATGTGCCCAAAAATAAACAAAATCCAATTAAAGTCAAGTGGAACATGGCCACAGAGCAAGAGCAAGAGCAACAGCAAAGCAGCAGCAGCACTGGCTACAGCAACAGCAACAGTTGCTGTTGTTGCTGTCTACAGTCTTTTAATTGAGCATCTCTCATGTACAATGTACAATGCAAATGTGTGCCAGTAAGACTGAGGCCAAGTACTTAGAAGGATTGCAGCAGCAGACCTGGAATTGCAATTACTTTGTGGAGCAATTGCCAACACTTTCCCTGCCAGGGACAAAAGAAAACCACAGAGAAACGAATTCATTGAGATCGCATTTATCAGTATGCAGTATTCAGTATTCAGTTTTCTGTTTTCCGTTTTCTGTGTCTAGGTTTCAGTATCTCCTAACGATCAGAGCAACCCAATGAAATTTGGGGCTTGTAATTGAAACGCATTACCGCCAAATGGCAGCAGACAACTGGCCTTTGTCTTGCCTCTAATGGGCGTTGCCAAGAGATCTGCGAGAGGACAGCAGCAGCGGCAGCAACAGCTAAACAGCAGCGACACGACGACAATGTAGGCGATGACAGCGTCACAAAATTGGAATTCGGAATTTGGAAATTGGAAACCACAACGAGTACGCACAGGGGCCAACTTGGCCGATCTGCTGATCTGCCGATCTGCGACATGGCAGCACCGAAAACTAGGTGAGGCAGCCGCTAACGAACTGCAGACCAAGAGACCAAGAGCTATCCAAGTGCAGGACAGCACGGTATCAATGAAAGGCAATCGGACATGGGCGACGCATTGGCAGACAGTGGGAGGCAGTCAGCTCACGCACTCGCCAAGCAGGGGACGGGGCAGATCTGGACTAGAAGTTGTTGTTGTTGTTGCAGTTGGTGTTGTGGACAACACAATGCGCCTCGATTTGTTTGCGATTTGGTTAACGCAAATTTACGGCAGCTCGCAAGTGCCTGGGATGTCTGGAATTCCCTCGCAATATAACTGGGTGGTCCGTGGTCCGAGAACGAATCGAAATGCGTTCTACACGAAGTTGACCGGTCTTACTAGTCCTCAATGGAGTGCTTAAGTTGACTAGTTAGCTGGCTCCCACTTCTCCCCACATCATCGTGACGGATGAGCGAGCTATTAAGCAAGGCGCAGCTAATGAAGCACCTGCTCCTTTACACTTCCCTCTGGTCGACCATTTGTCATGTGTGATCATTATAATACCCTGTCTCTAACGGTCTCTCAGAAACATCAGGAATACTTGTGTGTACTATGAGAATAATCGTCATTAGAGAGGAGGCCTCCACTGACACTCCACTCCACTTACAGAGTGGTCACGCTCATGAGGAGCGTGGCATTTGACAACCAGGCAGGAGACTCAACCACAACGATGAGAGATGAACCATCGATGATCATAGATCAACACGATCCCTAGAGTCATGTCCAGTAATAAGTGTAATCATGAAACCAGCAGGTTGCCATGAGTAATTAATTCAACAAGGATAAGAGCAGAGTTTATCAAGACGAGGAGCTGCCACCTGGACTAGAAGGTTACATTGTCGTGACAGTGTGACGGTGACTCTGATCATAACGGTAACAGTGATGTGGATGGAGATGGTGATGAGCACGACGGGACCATATTGGTACAAGCTACTCCACTGCATTGCGTTGATCGTGATGAATCCCGCGTTCGTCATTTGTGTCCACGTCTGAAGCAGCGACGCGAGTGCCTCTAGTTCACTTAAATGCCGTTAAAATGAAACGCTTTTCCAGTCCCACGGAAAACAACTAGAGAATAACAAGAATATCAAAATCAAAACAAAATCATAAATGAAATCAGAATGTAATTCGCAATTATTCCGACCCCTCTGCAATTCACTCGCTTTGTCTCTGATGGGAAACAGAGATCTCATCAGCAATGCCGCCGACATCTTCATCTATCTATTGCTAGAGTCAGAGAAACACAAATGAATTTCCCCCGTGCGATGCTCGAGAGATGACCCAAATTCTGCATAATTGTTTCTCCGTTGGCCGCAGTATGCAGCAGTTGTCTTGGATATCTGCTTGGTCCACTACGCCTTGTTTTCCTCATTCCCAACAGAACCACCAAGCCAGGCATATCGCACTGCAAGTAACCACACCACTGAAAATGCGCCCCAAAAGCGAGAAAGTTCATTAAGTCCACCGATCATTTCGTGTGGATCATTTGCGTGGCGTCGGCGGCTGCAAATTATCCTGACACCCGGCCCCATCTCTGCGATCTCCAATGCCGTCCACACCGTCCACACCGACCCGGTTCGGTTTGAGTCGCAGTGGATGGTACAAGTGGCACTTGACCATCCGCCAGGCAGCTTGCGTGTGTTTCATATTTCTCGGTTCATTTCGGATTCGTGCCGGGGCTCCAATGGCCACCACCACTGGCACCGGCCTCCTCTGGACTCCACTGTCTGGCAATGGCCTCCACTTGAGACGACAAAAGCGAGTCTAGGCGTTAGGCGTTGTGTAGACTCTCATATTATAACTGCAATTAGTCGACATGGTCTCGAGTGGTATCACTGGCATCTCCAGAGTATCCATTCCTCCCTTTCAGCTGAGCGAAGTGAGAGTTTGACTTGATTTGATTTCATCTTGTATCTTGCACACTCTCGAATCTCTCGAGTGTCAGATGATTAGACACAAAACATTTGCATGTGGACAGGCACTAAGGAAATGTGAAATGACAGACTCAGGACTGAATTGAGATATGAAAACTTTCGATTGTACTTAGCTATGCGCTCTGTTTAGGGTCAACAGCTTTTGAAACGGGAAACTTAGACAGAGCCCGAGCCAGAGCCAGAGGCTGGATATGTTGGGAATGCTGGGAATGCCATTGAACCCACAGTCAATCGAAACAACACAAGAGGTTAAATAAAAATAGATCCACTCAGAGGAAGACGGAAGAATCTGGCAAACAGTTAGATGCCAATTGATTGCCTTCATAACCATTTCCTGTCAATCAGAGCAAAAACTGAGACGAGGCCACACCCACTTTCCGCAGAATTAGCGGATTTCGGGGCCCTTGGAGTGCGACCGAGTCAAAGCACGCAATTAATTAGTGGATCTGACCAGAGGGCAGTCTGGAGTCTAGTGTAGAGACTGCTGAAGCGAGGAGAAGAGACTGACTCAACTGACTCAACTCAACCAACTGGCCTACCAACCGGCAGCAGAGCTCATCAAGCCACCTACGCTTACGGTACTTCCACGTCTAACACGACGGCTGCAAATTAATCGGCCTGTGCAGTGTCTCGGAATAATGACAGACCCGAAGCAGAGACTTGAGTGAGACTGTGGACTCTGGACTGGTCGCCAGTCCACCTAGGGGCTGCCACACTTTTGAAGTCTCTTTCAAAATGTTTTGTAATTTATCATTGGTATTTTTAGCTCGTCAAGCAGGAACGTTGGATAGTTTGGTAGGAGCAGATAGAGATGTCAATGGATTGTCCTGGAAGTGGGTCAGCTTGAGTTGAATTTTAATTAATTTGGATTAAAATGTTGAAAATGCTGAGAGCTGAGAGGTTGGCGAGGGAGCTGTCTGATATGCCGAAGAAGGCGTTGGCGGTTTACCGTTCTCTGGACTCACTCGAGCGGTTCTATGGTTTCCGCAGCGGACCAAAGGCCAGGCGAATTTTGATATTGAAATTGCTACCTTGGCACAGAGCACACAGTACACAACACACAGCACACAGCTCAGAACACAGCACAGAGCACTGCAAACACTGAGGAAAGCTTCTGCCGGAGGCCAGGGTTTGATAACATCAGCTGAAGTGCTTGACTGGAAGGGTAGATGAGAGGTGTGGGTGGGAACTTTGAGGGGAATTCCAGCTCCCACAACAGCAGAACAAAGACAACAATTCCATTTGGTAAACGTTTGCCCACCGAAGAGGGCGGGAAAATGCAACGCCAAGAAGTTTCTGCACAACAAAATAAACGGACCAAAATAGAGAACAAGAAATAATCTAAAGTTTGGTTCGGGTGCTTGTATTTGCCTAGCTTTGAATTTGAGTTTGGCCAAATGTAACTACAATTTAAATGCTAATCTGGAATCTGTTGGCGGACAAAGCGGCTCGGCCCAAGCGCAAACAACTCCGCCCAGAGAGGAGAGGGAGCTTAGCAATTGGGAGGAAGAAAAGGAGAGTGGTGGAGATGCCACACTTAGCGGTTACCCACTTACTCATTAGTAGTACACACTTCTATCCTAAACAGAGATATGTTCAGCTTACAACTCAGCGAACACATCTTACCCTTCTCAAGGCAGTTTATTTATTGTGTAATCTTGTTTCTGTCCAGCTTCTATAGCAGCTCAGCCTGTATTCAGCTCCCTTTACTCAGGTTGGCGCTAATTAATGCTCACGCCTATAAAATACACACTTTATATGCGGCGGATGCCTACTCTGAATTCTTCACCAGAGATTTGCTAAAATGGTGCAGTTGAAATATATGAATTCAACGGAACAAAGTACCGCTATGCCTTTTTGCCCTTAACCCCTTTCAGAAACCGCGACATTCAGTTGCAATCCCGTAATAAAATGGGAGAATGAAATGGAAGCAAAATCAAAACCGAAAGAACATTTGTAAGCTGCCAATTATTATGAAATGAGCAGACAGCAGCGCCGCACAACAGCAACAGCAACATAGTAGAGACAACAGCGACATTTGAACTAAAACGAGAAAAAGTTCTCATTTCTCTGTTCTTACTGCTCAGCTCAGAGTTCTGAGTTCTGGATTCGGAAAGCGCGTCACGCCGAATCCGCTGGCTCGTTACCAATCCGAAGAATAGTCTCTGTCTCTTGGGTGTAGGTCTGTTAGTTTCCGATTCCCCTTGTCTCCTGTCTGTTGTCTGCTGTCCCCTGTCCAATGTCCACACTCTAAGTAGTGTTGTGCAGGCCGCCTCGCGTGCTGCCAAACCGCCAATTACCGAACATCAAAAAGCAGTTTCCCTCTGCTTAGGTTCTCAGCTGCTGCTCAGTCTGCCTGCTTTGCCTGCCTAATAATTTGCTCTCTGAATTTGTGTGGTTTGTTTGAACATTTGGAGATCGAAGTAGACCCTTTGTTTTTTGTTTGCGAGTAAGAGACCCACTGGACACCCAAAAAGGTGTTCGAAATGTTAAGAATCTCTTGCGGAATCACGCAATGGCTGACTATGAGTTTCGGTCTTACTCTGCGGTCCAGGGTCTAAGGTCTAAGTGAAGGAAATGCAAATGCTCTGGAAGATGTTTCGTGGGTCACGCTTTGATACAGTTTTTGGGCAAGTGACACGCCCACAAGCATAACTTGGCTGGGTTCTTAGGTTCGGAACCGAAAATTAATTTAATTATATTAGGTATAATAAATAAAGAGAGTTATCCAACACGCTCCCCTTTCGGGCCACTTTGACATTGTAATCACGTCAGTCAGTGGCCTATTTACGAGGTGTTCGGGTTGCCCTGTGTACTCTTGCCGAATCAGCAGAACAACAAAGCGTGACAACGTGTGGCTTTTGTTGTTGCTGAGAGTGTTGCCCAATTAGAAGTAAAACAAATGAAGTAGCGGTAATATTGCGTACTATGATATAAGACTCATAAGAACAATCAGCATATGAAGCAATTGTAAACATAGTAATTTAACTAAGCTTTTTGTCTGAGTGTGCTTGAAGTCCACCTTTCCGGTCGGATGCCAATCACCAATTGTTCTTCTTTTTATTTGCATTTTTTTTATCTAATATATAAAATTGTAAAATGTAAATGCTATAATCGAATTAACAATACATTTAATTACATTTTAATTTTATTTAAATAAACAAAGTGAATAAGAAATGTATTGAACTTGATTAGGATCTCCTAGTAACTATATAGTACATAGAATTGATAATTATTATTCTGGTATTTAAGGCGATAATGATTACTAAATTGATTCATTCAGGTAATGAAGAGCAATCCCAGGAGCAACACTGCTGTGCTTCCCATGATTGACAGCCCACTGATCCATAAAAATGTATCTCATGTAAATCTTTATTTATTCGAGCTGTGTTTTCTCGTTAAATCGGACAGTTTTAAGACTCAATTAAGACAATATTTTGAGTTTCCCTCACTGATAGCAGATCTGGCCAAATCCTTTTATGATCGTGCTTATGATCCGCCTCTGCGTTGACTCCACATCTAATTGCGATGACAGAAGCGTTTCCCCAGCAGAGGCAGAAGCAGAAGCAGAAGCTTTCATCTCAGCATCATCATCTCTCACGCCTGTGGTGCATCTGCCGCTGGGATCTGGCAAACGGAAGATCTGGCAATCTGGGAATCTGGAATCGGCAAGTGGTTTGCCTGCTAATGTGTGAGGAAAGAAAAAGTCTAGGATTGCGTGGGCCGACGAGTGGCAATAACAAACAGGCTACAATGTTGCAGCCACAATTCGCTGATTATCTGGCAGAGTGCTTAATTTCAGCAACCTCAAAGCCAGTCGGAAATGATCTTTGCCCAGAACTACTCCAAATTATGCCGCTATCCCCATTGTGCCGCATGACTAGGTTGAATTTGCAAACATTGAGAATCTTTGTTAGAGAGTCAAAGTCAGAGTCGATTTTGCTGGTGCAAATTATTGGCGCTGAATGGGAATGAAATATTCGAGGCATCCTGTTTCGATCGGGGCGATCGACGGGGCTTCGTTTTATTGCTGCCTTGATTTATGCAACATTTTCCGCAATAAAAATGCCATCGTCTTGAAGAATTATTACATCATCACGTAATAGGCCTCGTCTTCAGCTTCAGCTTCGGCGCCACGCCCGTCACTGCCCAGTTGGGAGTACCAGCAGTACCGGCAGTACCAGTCCCAAATTGCCCTCGGATGCATGCAGAGCTCTCGCTAGAGCGATCCTCACTCCGATCTTTCGCGCTGTCATAAATCAGTCTCCAGCCTCAAGTTGCCGCAAGAGACAGAGGAAGAGGCAGGTGGCAAGTGAGAAGGGGCAGAGGCATTAAATACTCGTACTCTCCTCTTAAATTGCAGGGCACGAACAGCTGGCAGAGCTACAACAGATACAACAGCTACAAATAGCATCAACAAAAGAAGCAACAACAAAGCGACTATTAAGTGTCGTGTCATCCTCAGTGATCCATCATAGCATACAAGATATCTTCACTTTGCTTCGCCACACTCTGGAAAAATGAACTTGGCACGTGTCCATCATTTTAAATAGCAATGCTTCCTGTGGGGGAGTTGGGCAGAGGTAGTTCGGAGGTGTTGGTCTCATAGAACTCACCGAAATGCTGTAATAAGTTGCCAAATTAGGACTCTGCAGGCGCGGGAGATTGCATCATGGTCTCAGTTACGACATTCCTATAATATGCCCAATGGCTTCCACCTTCACTGGAAATGGCCCATTGTCCTCACAAGAGCACAGCCAACAAGTGACCAAGCCACCAAGCCACCAAACACGGAAGTCCAAGCACACTCCCCAAATGCCCATTTCATATAATTTCTATTATTTCTGGCAGCTTTGCCAACCGCCACCAGGTGACAGTTACAATGCAGAAACAATATACAACAACTGCTAATGCCGACTCCAACAATGATCGCCACCGAGCCAGAGCTGCAGCTACAGTTCGAGTTGGAGTTGGATCTGCAACTGTAGTCGGTGTGGAGTGGTGTAATGTTCTCGAGTTGCCTTGGTGTGTATCTGTGTGTGTGTGGGGACATTGCCACCGTCCACAAGCTGCCACTGTCGCAGCCATAATCGCCAAAATGATCATCATAATCGTGATCGTTTTGGGGCTTTGGTCAGTCGTCTGTCCGAGGTTGTCTTGTCCTCGGGGAGCCATTTTTGGCATGCGTTCGGCAGCGAACACTTCCTGTGGGAACTACTCGAGAACTTGTTCCATTCCAATTCGAATTCAGTTGGCTTAGGAGTTTCTCGTTCAGATGTTTCACTTGCTCTGTGGTCTATGCTTAGTGCTCTGTACATGCCATGTTCCCCGTCATGTTGTTTGACCATTCTATGGCTGCTTTCCATGAAGGCTGCACCCACTAGGAGTCCTCATTGCACTCTATCAGCATTCCATTTCGACGGCGTTTATACATTCCCCATATACTCCTAAATCAATTAGTTAAGTGCACGGTTGCCACTTTTGGCACATTTGCACCAAAGTGGTTCATCTTGTATGTGTTGGTGCTTTGGAGAGTGACTTGATAAAACTGAAACACTTTTCATATGCCTTATCACTATTTCATTACACTTGTTTCAACTTAAAAGTATGAAATAACATACATTTAAAATATAAATTTAATTTACAATTAAAATATGAAAAGTTTATATTATCTACAAAATGTTAAATCTATTAAATACTTTTAATTACTTTAGTATAATTTAATCGAATTGGCAACAGTCATTAAGTGTATCAGTTTCGCCTGGTTAGGTGTGGGGGGAGTGTCTCCTCTGCTCCTTCTTCAAGATCCTCTTCTGCTTTCAATTTGTATTGCATGCGGAACGCGAAGGCAGCATAAATTACACAGCTGAAACCCCTTTTATGTTGCAGCAAATTGGAGCAGAGGCCAGAATATTGAGAATGCTGCAAGAGGATCCTGCTGAAGGGAACCCAAGTGGTGGCAGCTATTAAAGTTCCTTGTTAACACCTGACGATCGGGAGAACAGGTCTAATAGGTCATCTAATTTATCAGTCTCAGCCAATTGATCAATTGCACTGCGGGTGATGAATTCCATGTGCAACTAATAGATTCCACAGATCTATCGCACATCCATCTAGCCGCACTCAAGGTCGCACCTGGCGAACGGGCGAACTGAGCAGAAAGTAACTGTGAAATGGAGCAACAGCAAAAGCAACTTCAAAACATGGGTAGGAACAGGTGTTGCCGCTATTGACAGTTGCCTTGATTGGTTTGTGTTTGCGTTGCATGTGGCAAGCCTTCTGCTGCATGGATTGCAGGCACGCCCCTTCGAGCTGGAGAAGACAACTGCATTTGGGGATCCACTAAAGGAATCGTTCAGTAGGAGAATCGGTGTGCCAACGTCCAATATGCAGGCATATTCCCCTTGATTTATCCCTGTCCCTCCTTCTATATCCTCATGCTAGGCATAAATCGCAGCAGAGACGTTGCTAATAGCAGGGTCTTGGTCTGGGTGGATGAGATGTAGATGGCATCATCGAAGTTGACAATGAACGGCAGCAATTGGCGAATGTGTCCGGCATAGATTGGACCAGGAACTGATGAGTGCCAATTTGCCTGCCTGAGTGCAGTTATGAATGAATTGTTGATAGTCAGGCAACTCTCGGATATATTCACCCTACAAGGAGTGTACTTTCTATTTTATCTTATTTTGGATTACCCAGTTGATCCCCCATTTCATATGACACCTCTGCGTACCCATAACTCATCAGGTTCCTTTCGCGATGGAAACGAACCGGACTGACATATCGTAAGAACAAAAACATCGGCAATTAGAAGAAGCTGCCGAAGCCCAATGCCCGATGGCCGTTGGCTGGTGATTGAGTTGCAGCTCAGGTGGCTCAGGCTGTAATTGATGGCGAGACGCTTCTCTGGCAACGAACAGGAAAATTCATATTACGAAAAAACTGCATCGTTTAAGTGTCATTATTGGGACCAGAATCTCAACAAGTCTTGTCGTGGTAAGAAGATGCAGTTGGAGTTGGAGATGGAGATGACTACTTTCACCGCGCTCAGAATTCCTTTGCACTCTGAGTAGAGGCAAGCGAGGTTTCAGCCAGACATCGGTCAATCTACCAACTCTTTACTTCCCTTCCCTTCCTCATCCCCTACTAACCTCTTAAGCAGCTTCGATATCCGCTGGCCACAGTCAACACCTCCGCACCGCCCACCGTCCACCGCCTCCCAACTGAGGTGGGGCCATCACTCAGCTTTGGCTTCGGCTTCGGCTTCAGTCTCAGCTGTTGCCTGAGTGCACCTTACTGTTCTTGGTTTGTGGCCTTTCTTATCTGCTCATGGCTCATGTGTAGCTTGTTCAGGTCTCCGCTCCTCTGCCTCCCCTCTTTCCTTTACCTTCACCCAAGCTGGTTGTGGTTTTTACACCTTGCTCGTTTGAAGTTTTAGTATTCATTTTTTGCAGTTTGCTGTTTGTTTGGGTTAGCTATGCCCGTGTCGAATAGATCGACAGCTTAGAACAGAGGATGGAGATCTGCACTGAACAGAACTGAGCGGAGTTCGGTTGGGCGTAAGGGCGTTAACTGGGTTAAACGCTCGTTGACAGTTTTATGCTGACATCGACATCGACACAGACATCGCCAAGAGGCGTGGACGACAGTCAGTCAGTGGCACACAGCAAACGAGAAACTTATTAAGAGTGAAAATTCTTGTTGCCATGGTGTGGCTAGAATGAGTTTTTGTTTTGTTTTGCATGGAAAGCTGATTCAAACACATGCCACAGTTGCAATTAGTGATGGCCCTTGGCAAGATAAGAAGAGAGAGGGGAGCTATCCCCATCAAAAGTGAATTACTTGTACTTTAAACAAATCGATAGATCTACAATCAAGCGAAAGGTTGTTACAGTTCTAAAGACACTCATAAAGTTCGTCGCCAGAGTCTTTCGTTTCGTTTTGCGGCCTTCGGAAGTGGGTCGCGCCAGCGCTGCACTTTCAACTGCAACTCAGACTGGAACTGACTTGACTCTACTTTCAGCATGTCTGTGATTCTTATCAGCAATCAAGCGTCATTTGCACTTGGAGATTCCCTTCGGATATGCCCAATATTCGAACACGCATCAATTAGGTAGAGATTCGAGTCCCAAGACTCCCTTGGAGTGAGTAATGCGAATTCAGAGATGATAAATCTGGTCACGTGTCTGCATTGGGTTCCTTTCTCCGAAAACTCACTTGATGCATTCCAAGCGAAAGTACTTTGGCAGTCGACTGTGGAGTGTCGGGTATGGGGTGTCGAGTGCCGAGTATCGATACTCTTCTAATGAACAACGTCAACAACAACAACGTGCCTGATGTCTGAAAACGAGCCTGAGCCTCAAGTGAGGCTGAAGAGCAAACAATCCAGACATGGCCGATCAATTTGCAAACAATTGCAGCAATGAACGAGAGTTTCAGACGATTGATTGCCGGAAATATACACAGATAACAACAACACAACAACAACTGCACATTTTTCCAGATAACTCCTCTGTCTTCCGCTCGACCTTCTCAGGGGCGGCAATCAGCAAGAGCGCAAGAGCGAAAGAAAGCACCAAAGCAGCGGAGAATGTGCGAAAATCGAAAGGAAATTTGCATGTCACTCAATTGACCAAATCACTGAGAACAGAGCGACACAAATCTTAAGAGTTTTTGGGTCTGTTTGCTCTACAAATGAGCTGTTGATGTCGGTGTCGTTGTTATTGGTGTTGTGTTGCTGTTGGTGTGTTTATTGCTGTTGTTGGCATCACTTTCAACGTAGAGCTTGGCACAGTTCCCGACTTTTAGAATGGCAACAAATATTTGAATATCGAAATGACACCAAAAGCCAAAAACTATTCGAACCACTCATTGACTTCCTCATAACGGTTGAACTTTTACGATGCTATATGCGATATGCTATATGCGATATGATAAGATAAGAAAGAGCAATAAACTCGTCACTTGACCCAGCTGACCTGCGAATGGAGAGCTGAGATCTATAATCCGTAAGCTGTTGGCCAACATAATTCGCCCACTGTTTGAGCAGAGGCCAAATTAATTCATGGGAAGAACACAATTTTGGCAGCGATCGGCACAGAAGATTGCAATTAGAGCACAACTTTTGCGAACTACAATTACTCAATCACGAATCAGAAGCAGACAGTGAATTGCCTCGTGTCTGGACTGTTTTGTTGCCTAATCAATCTACGAGTAGACACAGACGCAGGCTGGTCTAGAATTCACATTCTGTGAAGAAATCAGAAATCAGAAGCGTAACAGAGCTATAAGAATTTTCATTCACACGGCAAACGGATGGCGATTGCAGACTTCCTGCTCGAAAAGCTTTTCCTAGAGACAAAATTTATATAATTTCTTTATCAGATTCATCGCGTATTGTTGGAAACAAAATTGTGTAATTCACTTGACGGCGCTGATTGAACAGAGGCGTCAATTATGATCACAAAGCGACAAAAGCTGCTGCTGCTGCTGCGTTGCTGTTACTGTTGTTGCTGTTGTCATCGTCATCGTCATCGTCATAGTCAATTTATCGGGCGAGAATCGAAGCGTCGAAGCGTCAAATGGGAGTAGCTGAATGCAATTGCAAGTGTAACTAAAGTGCATGAAAATGGGAAATGGGAAAAGTGCGACGAGTGCAGTTCGCTGTGCTTTCGGTGAGTCTTCGATAATATTTAATTGCATCATCAGCCCCAGTGTGTGTGTGCTTGGGTATAGTGTGTGTGTGACTGTAAGAGTGACGAACAGATCCAATCATATTTGACACATGTGCAAGACTGGGGCTTTCTTTGTGGCGTAAGCTGGAAGTCTGTCTGACTATTTAGTTGCATAAGTTGCATAAAGATAAAGACTTCTTCATCCCCTGGCCTCATTCGGGGCTCAGATTTGTTATCTTGCATTTAATTAGGCGTGCGTTGGGTTAATGATCATCACAGTTGTTGCTGTTGTCGCTGTTGCTGTTGCTGCTGTAATTGTTGTGGTTACAGCTTTGGCCATTAGAAAGCTGCAATGTTCTTTTTAGGTGGTGGAGTAGACAGTGGAGAGTAGAGAGAGATGAGCGTGTCTGCGGCCTCTTACCTCTTCAGATGAGGTGTGCTTCTCTTTGCTGATCAAAGCACCTGCCTGCAACTCCATCTCCAACTCCATCTGCATCAGCTTCTGCTTGAAGACTTCAATTAGCGATTATGCAGTGATACTCAGTGCCATTCGCGAGCAGGTGCTGGGCTGCATGCAATCGCATTAGAAAATCATTTGAATCGACTGCTTTAATTGCATTTTATTGCTTCCGACAGGCGACCAGAAGCAAAGTCATTGTCTGAGCCAAAGCTATAGCTTATAATATTGCCAATGGAATGTTCTCATGAGAAGAGTATGAAAAGAGACAAGCTTTCCAACAAAGAGTGTCAGTTAAGAGCAAACTGTTCTCAGTTAGGTATGAAGAGCGAGAAAGGGAGAAACAGAGAGAGTGAGAGAGAAAGCCCGAGGTCGCAGCTCAGCCGCATCGAGCTCTCTGAGACTTGGCTGTGGTGTCTTCGCGGCCTTCGCTTCTAACATTTGGTGCTTGACGAATCGAGACGTGGCTGGCAGTGCTGCTGGTGCTGCTGACGCTTTGCCTTTGCCACTCGACCATGGAATGGTTACACATTTTCATAAATGAAGAATGTGTGATTATAGCTAAAGCTCTGGCTAAACGGCATAAGTATTTGCATTAATAAATGCAACTATGTCACGCCCAACTCAGCAGCTCATGTGACAGCGACTTCCGTTTGCCTCACTTGGCATACGGTTCTTTCAACTTGAAAATGGTTCAAATGTTTTGAGTCAACCGCAACTGTAGAACCGGCAAAACATCCAAACCAAACATGAGCAGTATCCATGCCGGCATTAATAAAACTGAAGCAAAACTAAACAGCATGGGGCCCGTAGTAGCGCAGAGTAGTCCAGTTCCTTCCTTTGGGGGTCTATTGAGACATTTTTTATCTGAGTGGGAATTTAGATAAAGTACAACTATTAAACTGTGATATATAATACCATTAAATACTGTGAATTGATTACAGAGCAACACAGAGCATGCTCTTGCATTTTTAAGGCTTAGAGAGTGTGATGAAATAGACACTTAAAAATGTAAAGTTTGTGATTGAGGAAAAGCCAAGTTGGATGAATTTATTCAGGCATTTATTTCATTAATTTATTCGATATAAATTACGAGTTGTGTGTTCTTTTAAAAGTTGTCATTCAAATAGAGTGGTTAGTCTTGATCAGAAATATTCAGACCCTATGTATACTCGTATACTCATAATAGAATAGAATATAATCCGCAGATCTGTTGTCGAGTGTTACTTTATTATATATATTTCTAAAACAAAGTTTCCAATGAAATAACATATGTTGTTTTGTTTAACTTGAAGAGTTCAACTACATCTTTCTGCAAACTATTCGCAGAACACTCGCAGCTGGCATTTGGAATTGGTCAAAGACATTCACTTGCCGGCAGCTGCATCACAATTGCTGAGGAATCTGCGACTCCCGCCTAGTTTGGCAACAAAATCATAATCATGTCAGCAAATTAGACTGACATGGAGCGTACGTGCATCAACTAGCCGATGAGTAGGCTCTGCAATATGATCAAGAAGGCAACTGGTAACAGGCAACAGGCATCAGGCGGGATTGAGGATCAGTGAAGCTCGTTCAACTGAAATGTGTCTTGTGCTTGGACTGATGTTGTTGCATAGAGAAAGCTACAGAATGCCATCGGTATCATCATTGACTTTGACTTGGAGGCTAACTTTGGCTATGGGTGAATGTCTCACATGGCAAAAGGCAGAAGAGCAATGTCATCTTATAGTTCGACAGCGGATGCTAAAACCGTTGTCAAATCGTGCGACAAAACTGAGATACACGCGTTTTGTTTTCTTCCGGGAATTCAGACAGACTAGAATTTTCCGAATGCGCAGAACTCGAAGATAATTAACTTTTGCCGATTGCCTCACACGCAGTGCAAAGAATGACAAAAATATTACAACAACTATCTCAGTTATGCCGCAAATATTTGTTTTTTCATTCCAGCTGTTGACCATTATATTTGTCTGTCTGTTTGTCTGTCTTTTTGTCTGTCTGTCTGTCAGCGATTTAGGTCATCTGGTTTGAGCTTGGGTCGTTCAACGGTTGTTAAATAATTGCCGACACTGCGAGGGAAGATAAAACTTTATAACTTATCCTCAGATACCCCCAGAGCATAGTTGAACAGATCGAAGGCAGGTTAAAAGGTTATATAGGTGTTGTTGTTCTCATAATTACCAATTCGTGTCTTAATACTAAAAAGTCAACAGGAAAATATGCAATATTTTTGTTAATATTTACGAGCTCTTATGTCAACGGGAATTACCTCAGCGATTCTTTTTGTCAGTTTGCCTATAAATCCGTTGGGCTAGTTATATTTTACTACTTGTACGGAGGCGAGTTATAAAAAAATATATGAGCTTTACTGAATTTTTCTCATTCATTTCCATGTTCAGTTTACTGCACATTTGAACTGTGCACATTTCTAGTGGGTCAGACAAAATGGCATATAATATATTAACAGCTCTTAAAATAATAAGATAGGCACAGCTGATATATGGCTGGCACTTGAGGCTGACAAAATCGCCAAATGGTCCATAAATATGCCATGGACAGAGCCGTAACTACACTTCATTGTAAAGTGATTTTCTCGCACTCAATTTCAATGGATTTGGCCGCCGACTTGATAAATTAACACTACTATGCACATGCCATTTGTTTATTTGCCTAAATAAATCGCCATCCAATACGAATACCAATACGAATTCGAATTCGGATTCGTATTTGAATTTCAATTTCAATTCAAATGACTACAAAAGCGCCCCAAAAGCAACCGCGCCACCAATTGAATATCGCGCACAATCAAACGGACATTCTGTGCGCCCGACAATTTATGTGCCTCATGCCTTGGAATCTGTGACTCTGGACTGAGTCTGCTGCAACTCCCGCTCCATGATCACTGTGCTCTGTATGAGATTTAAGCGCTGCTTAGTTTATTGGCCCACTAAGGCGGCTGACCCACAACATTAAATTGTAATTTGAGTGGGCAAACATTTTAACTGAATTTCTTTTATTTTCTCTCTAAGCTGCTAACTGCTAACTGGTAACTGGCAACTGAGATAATTAGAATGTTTTCAGTGACTTTTGACGCCCCAGTGTGGTATGTGACCAAGGAGTACCGCTATAAGTAGTCTTTGGTCATGAAATTGGAGCTGGTGTTGGCCTAGGCAGTGTCATTGACCAGAGCATTGCTTTGAAATCAATTTGCGAGCAAACAATTGCATAATCGTTGATTATGACTTGTTCCAGGCCAGAACATTAGCCACCAGCCACCAGCCACCAGACAACAAAACCACCAGACACAGGCATTAGCCACCAAAATGGCGCACAGCTGGTTGGTCGATCTCTCGCCCGGCTCAAATGTTATCCATTTCAATTCGATTAGCGCGAAAATCAATCTGGTCGTCAGCGCATGTGGAATACACTGTGGCAGCTGTTCTGGATTCATCTGAAGCTGGAGCGCGAGCTGGTGCTGAGGTTGTGTATGTGATTTAACGCATATTATGGATAATGCATTTTCCATGCTGCTTTCAACGCCGTTAAGAACCGCAAAGCCACTAACAATTCAGATGGCAACGATGTTTGGATCACATGAGCGTGAAGCCAATCAGTTTTTTCCATTTCTCTCAAATGGGCTGATGATTTGGGGCTTGGGTTTTGTGCGTGCGCCTCCAAAGTGGCGTTATTTGAATCTTTGATCAATTGTGGAAAGCTTTATAATTAGACAGTTACAACGTTGGCGGGTTTGATTGGCCTCATCTCGGTTGCAGTTAGTTGGTTGCGTGAGAAATGATTTGCAAAAAAATGTTTTCGTTGGGGCAACACTTCCGTCATTTCGGGTAAATAAATTGACAACATGGCAAGCGATGATGCCTGTTGCTACTTCAATGGCAGCCGAGACATGCCGCATCGTGTATGTAATTCATAAAAATTATGAAAAAACCCACCCAGATTGGTCCCCAAGGGCTATAGCCGGAATCGAAACTGAACTGATCCCAGAAGCCAGAGCCAGAGGCTCGCTCCATCGAACGGCAGCCGCATCGATGACATTGCCGGGGACATTGTCAAGCCAAGCACTTTATTTGCTGCGCGTTTGACATAAACATTTGCCCAACGGACATCTGAATGGCCACGGCCTCTCTGTGTCTCCTTATAAGAAGGCACAACACGCCATGGAACAGAGCGCACAACAAGATGCCCCCTGTCCTCTCCCCCTCCCACTGCAGCATACGATACAGCACAGCGCCATCTAGCAATATTTGAAATACGCATGGCAGAATTTATGTTATGCGTGCCACAGTCGGAGGCCGTTTTCCAGAGCTGGTTGTGCCAATGTCAAAACTCAAACTCTCAAACATAGCCCCAGAGCTCCCAGAAGAAAAACGCGGAAAGTGTCCAGTGACTTTCGCTGGTGGCTCCTTGGCGAGCTGCGGCTGTAACTGCGGCTGGAGAGCATGTTCTCTCTTCCTCTGGAGGCCAGCAATGAGGCTTTGGCTAAATTTGGACGGTCATGTCGGTGACAGCTTTTGACTTGGCAGCATTTGAAGCGGCTGCAAGTGGCGCAGAGTTCAAAGCACCAGATTAGAGATAATGTTAAACATTTCCTTTCGAAATTTGTGAGTGAAGTTTGACGTCGTTAAAGTCTAACAAAGAGTCACAAATAATTATGAAAAACCAGAAAAATAATAAACAATTTTCATTTTCTTAAATTTCAATACAAAGAGTAAAAGTTGAATTACCGAAAGAGTAAAGACAGGCAAGGCAATCTGCCGTTTAGATTTAAACGATGTGTAATTAGACTTCAAAAAGTAAACACTTTAAAATCTGCCTCCAATATATGCAAATCTCCAAATATTTTCTCCATATACAGTTGAGATATTTAACCCATGGCATGCTTAACAAGTCCTTTAATTTGCAAAGTAGGTGAAATCGAAGAAATGAAGTTGTTTATTCGCAATTTGTAGCCCCTTTCTTGGCTCAATTAGTTTGTCACTTTTACTTGGTGTCGTTTGGCTTAGCTCTGGCACCACCTTCTAGCTCCAACTCGGGCTCCACTCCAGCTCCAGTTGCAGTTCGGTTTCACTCGGCAATTTTCCACCTGGTAAGTGTTGCGCTGTGTCCCACCTAGACGTTTCTCTGATTGATTTGTATCAACGTTGATTAGGCCAAAACCAACAATCAGAGCCAGCCTCAGTTGAGGTTGGCCTTGTTAGATCGGGCAGGCGATCAATTGACAGCCAAATTACTAACGAAATGCAATGAAAAGCCAGGCAAATGAGTAATTTCTAATACATTTATTTACTCTTCTTTTGTAGTGTTGTTTTTATGTTTTGTTTTGTTTTTTTGTGTTTTGTGTTTTGTTGTTTGTTGTATAGCATCTGAAGTTTGTCTCTTGTTACATTGTGTTGAGTTACTCTAGGCCTAGTATTATATACGTAGATCGTATGTATAAGTATTTAAGTTTCTTTTATTAAGTATTTAGACAGTCAAACCTCTTAAATGAAGCGGGCTCAAGAGACATACTGTAGTTGCAGTGTCAGTTACAGTTTCAATTGTGTGTGCTCAGTTAAGAGGTTTGAATGGTTTGCACTACGACTAAGGAGCTTTCAAGTCTTAAGCTGATAGTATGTCGACATATTCAGAGTAGTCTTAGCAGTAAGTCTTATAGAGTAAGCATATGAGCATAAATATTAAGCTACAGTTCTAGCCCAGCCATCTGTGTGTGTGTGTGCGTGCGTGTGTGTATGCGTGTGTGTAAGTGTACAGTGTGTAGAGTCATTGCCACACTTTTCCATTGGCCATTTGGGTTGTTGCAGAGAAGTCCAGCTCTACGTTGTGTTCACAATGACTTTGAAGTGCCACCGAGTTGTTGTTACAGTTGTTGCCACAGCTACAGCCACAGCCACAGGCACAGCCACAGCCACATTGGAGGACCCTTACGTACAGCTACTAACTAGATTATGAGCGGTGCTAAGTTTTTGAGCTAAAGATAGAATTTCATGCTAGTTTCCTATGGGGGCTCTTCATCTTCATCTTCGTCTACTACATGTTCCACTTGTTGCTGTTCTTGTGTAAACATCATCCACAATGTTCTGCCGCTTATCGCTTGTGTAACGCACGCTTCTGCATGTTGTCCCAGACTGCAATAACCGTCAGCTGCAGCAGCAAGAAGAGTGCCCCGGCAATTATGAAGCCTGCAAATAGAGTCGTAATACCCGAGAAATTTATGAGCTTATTTAATTAGCTGTTCACTCAGCCACGTCCTCATCCACAGCCACAGCCAGAGCCAAAGCCGGAGCTAGAGTCAAGGCACGCGATTAGCGCTGATAAATTTACCATAGCGCCTCTGAGCTTCACTCTACTCCACCCCGCCCCACCCCATTGCAAGTATCTACCAACTTACCATAGCCATTTATGCAAGTGTCCGATTTGGCCAAGTCCAACTGCAGCTTGGCCAGGCCGTCCCTGGGCTCACTGCTGCTCGCATCGGCTCCATTGAAGGCAAACTTATCGGTGATTTGTATCGACTGCACCAACAAAATGTTCTCATCGGTCGCCTGATGACTCACATCACGTTTTTGGCGTTGTGACTTAATGGCCACTTCCACTGTGAAAAGGTAGCAGAGAAATAAAAAAAAAAGCAGATAGTGATGAATATGAAATATGTGTGAGAATATGAAAAACTGTGACTAAAGGAACTGTTTAGATGCAAACAGTTACTAGGAAGTGGAACTTGTCACTTGTTGCTATCAGTTGAATTAATGTTTACATTTTTGGCACTGAGTTTAGTGGAAATTATTCAAATTTGTACGCTCTTTGATTATGCAAGTCACTGCACTATCACTGTGATAAATCACTTGGCAGTGATGCAATTGCGCCTTTGCCCAGTGCATCTATACCGTTAGGGCCAACACTGGCAGACAGATAACGCTTAGTACTTACCACCATCGGTGCCATTGAAGACTGAGCGTTTGCGGCGTCCATAGGATAGTAGCGACTTGAGCTCACCGTTCTCATCGTTGTCGCAGATAACCGGTTCGCAGCGCGGTATGCAGGGCGTTACCAGGGCGCGGAATTGCACCAGCTCCGAGGAGGGGAACTTGAAGGCGTCGAACTGTGAGAGCAGCACCTTGCGATTGCTGGCCATCTTTTGCATAGCGCTCATAATATATTGATCCGTGGGACAGCCGTTGGCATCGATCAATGTTATCTCGGCACTGTCTGTGCCATCCATGGCCACCAGTTCGCGCACAAAGATCTCATATGGACTGTTCGCATCGACAATTTCAAATCGCAGCGCCAATGGATCGCCAACCTCGGCAATTCTCTTCATATCGCTACCATCGCGTGCGGTGATCTTCATTATGACATTCGGGGAGTCCACGATAATCTCCTCGCTCAGCGTCGATTCAATCTCACCGGTTACGCCCAGATCCACATTATTCACCACCGTCTTGTTGGTCAAGTCATACTGACAGCTGACGGCGAGACCCAGATCCGAGGAGGTCACAATCATATCGTGATGCTGGATAACGATATCATTCATATACCGACCATAGGCACTCTGGCGCACATTGCACTCGAGATCATTGTATCGCATGCGGAGATCAAACTCCAGCGAGTTGTTGACATTCACAGCACAAGATTTGGGTGCTCCCTTGGCGTAGACCTTGCCGTCAAACAGTTTGGAGGTGCGAATCTTTGTGATCATCTCACCGGAACGACAATCGATGGAGACATTGTAGCAGGCGGACTGCTCATAGGTAGCCGCCTCTTCTATGTTCAGATAGGGCTCGGAGAGATCGCTGAGGGTGGCACGACTGTGGTGTGAGAGACGACAGACATGCTCACCCGTCTCATTGAAGTCATAGGAGTGGCAACGGAACGGGGCCGTTAGGCAGAGGTCACGGCAGTCGTCAATGCTCTGTACATTCTGGTGCACCGAGTCGACGGTCTTTAAAATGCGTCCCGAGATGCGCTTGAACTCGCAGAGTTTGCTGGGCTCCTCGGCGCAATTATTCTCAAGATACTCGGCGCCATCGTAAGCCACAATGTTTGCTTCCTCCGACAGTGTAATGCGATCCATGTCCGACAGTTCGCACAGGCCAGAGTGCGCATAGAAGTTGGCCGAGCTATAGAAGAGAGATCGAGTATGGGCAGGGGGAGAGGGGAGCAAACACAAGGCAAATGAATGGGCTGCGAAATGGCAACTGGAATGTTCTTAACGGGACTTGCACTTACCGGCAGGTGAACTCCGTTTCGCCCAGGCACAGCTCGATGCAGTCGCGTCGCGTGGCCACACTTTGGCTGGACTTGGCATGCTCGGGCAGACGGTAGCCCTGCACACGATCAATGCACCAGGCCTTGGAGCAGGGGCGCACACCGAAGCAGGATTTCTGTGCGTAAATTGTGAAAACGGGATACTGGGAGCGCGAAAGTGAACCTGCATCAGGTGGGAGGAACAAATGGCCATGTTGTACAAAATCACCCACACACACACACACCGCACACATGGTCTCTACTCACCTGGCAACTGGTCGGCGGTGCTGCGGAACATGACGCAGAGGCCGGTCTCATAGTTAACAGCACTGCAAGATTCATTGCCCTGGCAGGCCTCCAAGCAGTCGGTCAGCATCAGTGTGCCAGGCAGAGTCTCCAATTGCTTCGATGGCGCCGATAGCACGTACCTGCCGTACGGGTTGAGAGGGGGATAAGACAAAATACCACACATAAATTTTACGAGCTGCAACAGGTTTCACTGCCTAAAACAAATCTCAGCGACTAACTTGTCGCACAGCCCTCATCCATGCCAGTGGAATCACTTGTGGCAGCCTTTAACGATGTGCGAACAGGCGGCACTGTAATTAATGCCCCCGTCATGGAAGAGTCATGACTGGTGGTGCATGGTGCATGGTGCAATGTCCCTGCTCCACACCTAATTGCCACAAATCAAGATTTATGTGGCATTTAAGCTGACTGTGGCTAAATGTGGCACCTACCCAGTTATAAGCTCGAAGCCAATCATATCCGGCTCGCAATCCTCATCGATCTGGCTGCCCAGTGGTAAGGCCGTTGCGCTAAGATCATCGCTCTTGCTCTCGCTATTGGCAGGTGTTGCCCCAGCACCAACAGTTCCAGAACTTGCACCAGTACCAGCTCCAGGTTCCGCTACAGCAGCTTCCGCCGGCTGTTCGCTCGCATGTGGTGGTGTCAACGGTTTTGGTAGCTCGCTTCCGCTGACTGCTTGTGTTCCCTCTGCTGATGTTGTTGCTGCCGCTGTCGCTGCTGCCGCTGCTGCTGCTGCTGCAATTGATGGTGTTGCATTGTTGCGCGGAAATGTCTTCAACGGTTTCGCTGGCCGTTTGGGCAGCTTGCGGGCCGCAGCAACGTTATCCACCAGCAACAGTACCAAGAGCAACAGCAGTGATGTTGTCCTCATCATGGTGACTCGCTTCTTTCTTGTTGTCAATGACCGTAGCTGCATTTTATTGCTGTTGTTGGTAGCTGTAAGATGATAAAATGATTTGGTGGTTTGGTTTTTTAATTAGCATTTTAGTTTCTTTTTGCATGCTTATCTCATGATTAATTGCAGCTGCAGTTACAGTTAAACCTTAATAATGGGTTTAATCGCACCTCACTTTTCTAACCACAATCTCAGTGGCAGTCCCAGAGCCCATCGCTTGCCCACGCCCACTGGCACGAAGTGCACTTGATTAATTGCGAAAAAATTACAAAATCACAGCTCCAATGCGAAATCAATTTTCTTGATGATGATCCCATGGCTAAAGCTCTGCGCACGCACACCTAAGCGCATTAAAATAACACCACTTGCTAAAAAAAACTCGGAAAGCTACAGTCGGATGCAACCGACAGTAGGAGACCCTGTACTTTCCTTTGCACACACACATGCACTAACATACACTCACACATGCACACATAGCGCAAAGTCACACGCAACCACACATACGCTCGCGCTGCTCCCCCCTTACCTAATGCAGGGAATTGAATCTTGAATATCTCCGGTGTTTATTATCCGATTGAGCCACAATTCACAGCACGGATAAAGATTATCATAAGAATTTTGTATGCCAAAACACAAGTTTGTATCTTTAAAATTGTCGGCGTGGCAGTTTTTCGCGGTTTTTGGGGGAGGGGGGGAGGTATCAAAAATCTAAAACAAACTTGATCTGCTTGCGCTATAGGGGCATCTAACTGCCAAATATGATGTCTCTAGCTCTTACAGTTTCCGAGATCTAGGTGTTCATACGGACGGACAGACGGACAGACAGACGGACAGACAGACGGACAGACGGACAGACGGACAGACAGACGGACAGACAGACGGACAGACGGACATGGCTAGATCGACTCAGCTCGTCGTCCTGATCAAGAATATATATACTTTGTGGGGTCTGCCACGCCTCCTTCTGCCTGTTACATACATTTCGGGCTTGCACAATCTTAATAGACCCTTTTGTACTTTTTTAAAGTACAGGGTCTAAAAATTCAACGCACGCAAAACGCTTAGCTAAAGCCCAACCCAAAACTGAGTAACTGAGCAACTGATGGCCACTGCGATTGCCGGCATGATCATATGTTCAATACCGCGGTAGTTGCATTTGCGCTGCTTAACGGCGCTGAAAACTCGGCAGCATGGTAAATGCATTACATACATTACGTACTTGCATAATATGCGTTAAATCACATGCAAAGCTACAGCTACAGCCAGCTAGAACACGAAGTCTTCCTTATGAAGCTGACGACCAGATTGATTTCCGCGCTAATCGAATTGAAATGGACAATAGTTGAGGCAGGTGAGAGATTAGTCAACCAGCTGCTAGCCATTTTAGTAGCTAATGTTTGATAGTTGCCCGTCTGCTGGCTTAATGCTCCTCCTGTCTGGAACGAGTCGTAATCAACGATTATGCAATCGTCTGCTCATAAATTGATTTCCAGGCATAGCAGGGGTCAATGACACGGCCAACATTAACACTGACATCAAGATGATCAAGTCTATTACTATACATGACTACATGAAGTTTTGAAAATAGTAAAATGAAAATGTCGCACAGAGAAATTAACTACAAAATATCCTCCACTAGGAAAAGACACCCGGTTACCGCTATCGATGTTAAGCACACGTAATCGAGGCAGTTATATATGTATATCATTCTGAACAACCTAATTAAAATTATTCCAGTTACCAGTTGTTAACTCGCTCAAAGTCCGCAGGCTGAGTTACATGCAGTGAAAATAAAAGAAATTCAGTTAAAATGTTTGCCCACTCAAATTACAATTTAATGTTGTGGGTCAGCCGTCTTAGTGGGCCAATAAACTAAATCCCCGTCGATGGACAAGACAAGCGTAGTAATCGCGGTCAGTTGCCATGCACATAAATTTCCATTTGGCATTGCTGCTGTTACTGCAGCTTGTTGCAGTTGCAGTTGTCGATGCAGCAGTTGTTGTTGCTGCAGTTTCAGTTGCAGTTGCTGATGAGATTTGCTAGCATTTGAATCCGAGTTCGATGTAGATTTATTTATGTATTCACATGCATGGCTGTCTAAGAGTATTAATACATATTTACTTTTTTTTTTCATTTTGCCTGCGGAGTGAAAATCTTGTGACGGGAGCTGGTAACAAGTTTTCCGTTTTCATGTTTATTCGTATTTACGGTCAAATTTGACTGTTTGCTGAGCTCTTGTTTTATGGACTCTATAAACTGAGCCAATACAATGGCAAATGTGTAGTAACGAGGGGTTCTTTACGAGTTCTGTGTAGTAAAAAAATTGTATGCTCTGAATGGAGAAAACAAAATGTTTACGAGCCAAATGGTTTATGAAAAGCCGGATGACCGTTAGGAATATAGTATGCAAATGTGTAAATGCGCAATTAGTTGGTAGAGATTTGGACTAATCCCGCAGAGCAATTCTGCCACTTGGCGTCTGGCAGGTGTCAGCTGTCAATGCAACCTCGCTGTTTTGACACCAATACGAACTTGTCTCTCTCAGACAGAGAGTGGGCTGTGCTGGTAGGCAACACTTCTTAATTAAAATTGCAAGTAATCAAAAAATATTTCACTTCCATTGACTGTTTGCGAGTGGAAGCTTGTGCTTGTGGTGCCCGGAGCCCGAAGAATGCCAAGAGAATGACATAACTGCCAAGGCGGAGATCACTGGCAAGCGAGCTCTTATCTCAATTGAGACGCGAGTCATTGTAACTGTAAGCAATGTGCAGGCCAGGCCAGGCCAGAGATGCAGCTCTTCAAGCAGGCACACACACACACACACATACTTGCATAGTTGCTGTGGTTACTGCTCTTGGCTCTATTCTGGCTATCTTCATTCTTCCACTAGCTGGCAATTTTCAAGTGCACCCGCAGGCCATTGGCACAGGAGCTGACCCACATCTGGAATGCCAAAGATATTTTTATTGAAATTTTAGCAATTTGCGCCAATTTCTAAATGGCCATTTATGTGTGTGCGCGCAAGTGTGTGTGTGTGTAGAGGCATTGTGTTGGGCGACAAATGCCCAATTAATAGCCTGTGGATTAGCAGTGAAATTCTTCGCATCATAATCAAAAGCAACAAACTTTTCTTTACCGATCAAAAGACTTAGGCGACAAACTTGCTAAGGTTAAGTTTTCATTTGTCAAAGCCATGCCACACCAATTCCTAACGGCAGTTTAACCGCACTCTTTGAAAGCCATTTGACAATGTAATCTATTGGGCCAGAGACGAACAGACGAACATGATTTTTCGGTTCACGCTTCTTTAAAATGCTACCGCAGTCGGCCGAGATCTAACTGTGAATGAATTTGTATAATGAAAATCAACATACAACTACATAGATGCAGCGATCGAGCCGCTTTTAGCATAATAATGAACTTTCGGTTAGACTGGAATGTTGGGGAAATCTTCTATGGCTGGCGATGTGGTAATAGTCATAATATGGAGTTAAGCCAACCAAATAATGTCGACTTAAATGTCACTTCTATTACAGTTTGACTTTATTGTCGTGCGCACGTAGCAAACAAATTTGTCAGTCACTCAACTCAGACAAAAGACAGAGCCAGATTGCACATAATAAAATAGTAGAATAGGATATGCAAATACGTTTAATCTCCCGTCATTGTTTAAACAGTTAAGAAAAATAGCTAACCACGGTAAAGTGTTTGGAAAATGGATAGAAATCGCGCTTTTGTTTGCAGGTTGCCTAATGCCAAAAGGTTTAACTGCAGCGAAAGTTTTCCGTAGTCATTGCTGGCTGACATTTAAGATTCTAAAAGAGTTAAATTGTTTAGCCAACGACTAACGTTGATTATCTATCTGCACAGCATAGCTCAGTGGAGCTCAGCTCATGGCTAATTGTCTTCAATTGTATCATAACCGTTGCATGACCCAACCCACGTGACCCAAATCGCTGTCCAGACAAATGGTCAGCTATCCCAGGCGAGTTGCTGATTGTTGCTGGAATGAGCAATGAACATTTTCGCAGTTGAATTATTTTTTGTTTTTGTCATTCTGCTGCTATTGTTGTTACTGCTGCTGCGTGTGCGGCAACCGGCAAAAGTTAATTGCCTCTGAATTCTGCGCATTTGGGAAAAGTTTCATCAGTGTCTGTTGGATGACAAAAGTTTTTCCGGCCGCAAGACGTTTAGCTGCTCGCTTAGTCCGGTCACACGAATTACTAACGGTTCATCTCTGTTTGCAGCTCGTCTCCAGCTGAAGGATGACGTTGCTGCTTTATTGGCGCTACATGCTTGCAATTCGGTTTGCACACAGATCATTCGCCTCAGATCGCCTTGACATTCACCCAAGGCTTTCTCCGAATGGTCCATTGACCATTTTCGTTTAATTGATGGACATGTGGACATCCTGTTCGGTTTCAGTCAGCATCAAGCATTGACACCTTGTCAGGCCTTGATGGCTGCATATGATACGCTTTTCAGAGCACAATTTCAATTGACATAAATGGTATATTTGAGTTGTCTGTTATTTTAATTGTCTTATTCGATTTTCTTCTTTCAATTTACCTTTTTATTAAAAGTTTAATCCTTTTATTGTTTTATCTTCACTTTAACTGGTAGATTAATATTTGCAATGTTAACGTTGCTAATTTATGATTGACACACACAGGACACACACAAAATGTTCGCATTCAATTTATCAAAATTATTTGAACCGCAAAAAATATTGAACTTGATCAACCGATGGACCGCTCTGCGCTCGCCGTCTGCACTCTAGAAAGTGGAGCGCCTAACTGCCGCACACAGATCTGAGCAATAGGTTCTTATGTGAACTCTCCTCTGCGACACCCAGAACTATAGATGCTGCGATGCTGCCAGGAAAATTGATTCGCTCTCAAAGTTCGTTAGCTTCTATGACTCGGCGACCGTGGCTGCGACTGCCAGTTCGAGCACCTTGACACTGAATGCTCGCTGCGAAGGCCGCGGAAAACTTTACAGCTTCGAACTTGGTAGCCAGCAGCTCCAGCAGCGTCGGCTTCCCCAACAAACTATTGCTAGCTGAAGTTCTCTCACTGTCTCTCCGCTTCCATCTATCTCTCTTTGCTGGCAAACAAACCGGTAAAAAGCAGCGCTAGCAAACCTAATGCTACGCGCTCTTTGCCAGCTCTCTTTTGCTGCGCTCTTCGTTGCCACTTTCTTCAGCCGAAGCTTTTCTCTGCAAACATTGTAACGGGCAGTTTGTCGGAAACAATAAAATGCAATTATGGCATTCGAGCTAAATGATTTTCTAATGCGGCTGCTGCACGCAGCTTCAGCTCCAGCTCCAGCTCAGCATCTGCTCGCGAATGCCACTGAGTATCACTGCATAATCGCTAATTGAAGTCTTCAAGCAGAAGCTGATGCATATGGAGTTGGAGATGGAGATGGAGGCAGGTGCTTTGATCAGCAAAGAGAAGCACACCTCATCTGAAGAGGTAAGAGGCCGCAGACACGCTCATCTCTCTCTCCACTGTCTACTCCACCACCTAAAAAGAACATTGCAGCTTTCTAATGGCCAAAGCTGTAACCACAACAATTACAGCAGCAACAACAACAGCGACAACAGCAACAACTGTGATGATCATTAACCCAACGCACGCCTAATTAAATGCAAGATAACAAATCTGAGCCCCGAATGAGGCCAGGGGATGAAGAAGTCTTTATCTTTATGCAACTAAATAGTCAGACAGACTTCCAGCTTACGCCACAAAGAAAGCCCCAGTCTTGCACATGTGTCAAATATGATTGGATCTGTTCGTCACTCTTACAGTCACACACACACTATACCCAAGCACACACACACTGGGGCTGATGATGCAATTAAATATTATCGAAGACTCACCGAAAGCACAGCGAACTGCACTCGTCGCACTTTTCCCATTTCCCATTTTCATGCACTTTAGTTACACTTGCAATTGCATTCAGCTACTCCCATTTGACGCTTCGAAGCTTCGATTCTCGCCCGATAAATTGACTATGACGATGACGATGACGATGACAACAACAGTAACAGCAACGCAGCAGCAGCAGCAGCTTTTGTCGCTTTGTGATCATAATTGACGCCTCTATTCAATCAGCGCCGTCAAGTGAATTACACAATTTTGTTTCCAACAATACGCGATGAATCTGATAAAGAAATTATATAAATTTTGTCTCTAGGAAAAGCTTTTGGAGCAGGAAGTCTGCAATCGCCATCCGTTTGCCGTGTGAATGAAATTCTTATAGCTCTGTTACGCTTCTGATTTCTGATTTCTTCACAGAATGTGAATGTGAATCTATGAATTCTAGACCAGCCTGCGTCTGTGTCTGCTCGTAGATTGATTAGGCAACAAAACAGTCCAGACACGAGGCAATTCACTGTCTGCTTCTGATTCGTGATTGAGTAATTGTAGTTCGCAAAAGTTGTGCTCTAATTGCAATCTTTTGTGCCGATCGCTGCCAAAATTGTGTTCTTCCAATGAATTAATTTGGCCTCTGCTCAAACAGTGGGCGAATTATGTTGGCCAACAGCTTACGGATTATAGATCTCAGCTCTCCATTCTCAGGTCAGCTGGGTCAAGTGACGAGTTTATTGCTCTTTCTTATCTTATCATATCGCATATCGCATATAGCATCGTAAACGTTCAACCGTTATGAGGAAGTCAATGAGTGGTTCGAATAGTTTTTGGCTTTTGGTGTCATTTCGATATTCAAATATTTGTTGCCATTCTAAAAGTCGGGAACTGTGCCAAGCTCTACGTCGAAAGTGATGCCAACAACAGCAATAAACACACCAACAGCAACACAACACCAATAACAACGACACCGACATCAACAGCTCATTTGTAGAGCAAACAGACCCAAAAACTCTTAAGATTTGTGTCGCTCTGTTCTCAGTGATTTGGTCAATTGAGTGACATGCAAATTTCCTTTCGATTTTCGCACATTCTCCGCTGCTTTGGTGCTTTCTTTCGCTCTTGCGCTCTTGCTGATTGCCGCCCCTGAGAAGGTCGAGCGGAAGACAGAGGAGTTATCTGGAAAAATGTGCAGTTGTTGTTGTGTTGTTGTTATCTGTGTATATTTCCGGCAATCAATCGTCTGAAACTCTCGTTCATTGCTGCAATTGTTTGCAAATTGATCGGCCATGTCTGGATTGTTTGCTCTTCAGCCTCACTTGAGGCTCAGGCTCGTTTTCAGACATGTTGTTGCTGTTGATGTTGTTCATTAGAAGAGTATCGATACTCGGCACTCGACACCCGATACCCGACAGTCCACAGTCGACTGCCAAAGTACTTTCGCTTGGAATGCATCAAGTGAGTTTTCGGAGAAAGGAACCCAATGCAGACACGTGAGCAGATTTATCATCTCTGAATTCGCATTACTCACTCCAAGGGAGTCTTGGGACTCGAATCTCTACCTAATTGATGCGTGTTCGAATATTGGGCATATCCGAAGGGAATCTCGAAGTGCAAATGACGCTTGATTGCTGATAAGAATCACACACATGCTGAAAGTAGAGTCAAGTCAGTTCCAGTCTGAGTTGCAGTTGAAAGTGCAGCGCTGACTCGACCCACTTCCGAGGGCCGCAAAACGAAACGAAAGACTCTGGCGACGAACTTTATGAGTGTCTTTAGAACTGTAACAACCTTTCGCTTGATTGTAGATCTATCGATTTGTTTAAAGTACAAGTAATTCACTTTTGATGGGGATAGCTCCCCTCTCTCTTCTTATCTTGCCAAGGGCCATCACTAATTGCAACTGTGGCATGTGTTCGATTCAGCTTTCCATGCAAAACAAAACAAAAACTCATTCTAGCCACACCATGGCAACAAGAATTTTCACTCTTAATAAGTTTCTCGTTTGGTGTGTGCCACTGACTGACTGTCGTCCACGCCTCTTGTCGATGTCTGCATCTATGTCGATGTCGATGTCAGCATAAAACTGTCAACGAGCGTTTAACCCAGTTAACGCCCTTACGCCCAACCGAACTCCGCTCAGTTCTGTTTAGTGCAGATCTCCATCCTCTGTTCTAAGTTGTCGATCTATTCGACACGGGCATAGCTAACCCAAACAAACAGCAAACTGCAAAAAATGAATACTAAAACTTCAAACGAGCAAGGTGTAAAAACCACAACCAGCTTGGGTGAAGGTAAAGGAAAGAGGGGAGGCAGAGGAGCGGAGACCTGAACAAGCTACACATGAGCCATGAGCAGATAAGAAAGGCCACAAACCAAGAACAGTAAGGTGCACTCAGGCAACAGCTGAGACTGAAGCCGAAGCCAAAGCTGATGGATGGCCCCACCTCAGTTGGGAGGCGGTGGACGGTGGGCGGTGCGGAGGTGTTGACTGTGGCCAGCAGATATCGAAGCTGCTTAAGAGGTTAGTAGGGGATGAGGAACGGAAGGGAAGTAAAGAGTTGGTAGATTGACCGATGTCTGGCTGAAACCACGTTTGCCTCTACTCAGAGTGCAAAGGAATTCTGAGCGCGGTGAAAGTAGTCATCTCCATCTCCAACTCCAACTCCAACTGCATCTTCTTACCACGACAAGACTTGTTGAGATTCTGGTCCCAATAATGACACTTAAACGATGCAGTTTTTTCGTAATATGAATTTTCCTGTTCGTTGCCAGAGAAGCGTCTCGCCATCAATTACAGCCTGAGCCACCTGAGCTGCAACTCAATCACCAGCCAACGGCCATCGGGCATTGGGCTTCGGCAGCTTCTTCTAATTGCCGATGTTTTTGTTCTTACGATATGTCAGTCCGGTTCGTCTCCATCGCGAAAGGAACCTGATGAGTTATGGGTACGTAGAGGTGTCATATGAAATGGGGGATCAACTGGGTAATCCAAAATAAGATAAAATAGAAAGTACACTCCTTGTAGGGTGAATATATTCGAGAGTCGCCTGACTATCAACAATTCATTCATAACTGCACTCAGGCAGGCAAATTGGCACTCATCAGTTCCTGGTCCAATCTATGCCGGACACATTCGCCAATTGCTGCCGTTCATTGTCAACTTCGATGATGCCATCTACATCTCATCCACCCAGACCAAGACCCTGCTATTAGCAACGTCTCTGCTGCGATTTATGCCTCGAATGAGGATATAGAAGGAGGGACAGGGATAAATCAAGGGGGAAATGCCTGCATATTGGACGTTGGCACACCGACTTCCCAACTGAACGATTCCTTCAGTAGATCCCCAAATGCAGTTGTCTTCTCCAGCTCGAAGAGGCGTGCCTGCAGTATATGCAGCAGAAGGCTTGCCACATGCAACGCAAACACAAACCAATCAAGGCAACTGTCAATAGCGGCAACACCTGTTTCTACTCATGATTCGAAGTTGCTTTTGCTGTTGCTCCATTTCACAGTTACTTTCTGCTCAGTTCGCCCGTTCGCCAGGTGCGACCTTGAGTGCGGATAGATGGATGTGCGATAGATCTGTGGAATCTATTAGTTGCACATGGAATTCATCACCCGCAGTGCAATTGATCAATTGGCTGAGACTGATAAATTAGATGACCTATTAGACCTGTTCTCCCGATCGTCAGGTGTTAACAAGGAACTTTAATAGCTGCCACCACTTGGGTTCCCTTTAGCAGGTTCCTCTTGCAGCATTCTCAATATTCTGGCCTCTGCTCCAATTTGCTGCAACATAAAAGGGGTTTCAGCTGTGTAATTTATGCTGCCTTCGCGTTCCGCATGCAACACAAATTGAAAGCAGAAGAGGATCTTGAAGAAGGAGCAGAGGAGACACTCCCGCTTCACCTAACCAGGCGAAACTGTTACACTTAACCACTGTTGCCAATTCGATTAAATTATACTAAAGTAATGAAAAGTATTTAATAGACTTAATATTGTATAGATAATATAAACTTTTCATATTTTAATTGTAAATTAAATTTATATTTTAAATGTTTGTTATTTCATACTTTCAAGTTAAAACAAGTGTAATGAAATAGTGATAAGGCTTATAAAAAGTGTTTTAATATTATAAACACAAACAAAATGAACCAGTTTGGTGCAAATGTGCCAAAAGTGGCAACCGTGCACTTAACTAATTGATTTAGGAGTATATGGGGAATGTATAAACGCCGCCGAAATGGAATGCTGATAGAGTGCAATGAGGACTCCTAGTGGGTGCAGCCTTCATGGAAAGCAGCCATAGAACGGTCAGGCAACATGACGGGGAACATGGCATGTACAGAGCACAGAGCACCAAGCATAGACCACAGAGCAAGTGAAACATCTGAACGAGAAACTCCTAAGCCAACTGAATTCGAATTGGAATGGAACAAGTTCTCGAGTAGTTCCCACAGGAAGTGTTCGCTGCCGAACGCATGCCAAAAATGGCTCCCCGAGGACAAGACAACCTCGGACAGACGACTGACCAAAGCCCCAAAACGATCACGATTATGATGATCATTTCGGCGATTATGGCGGCGACAGTGGCAGCTTGTGGACGGTGGCAATGTCCCCACACACACACAGACACACACCAAGGCAACTCGAGAACATCCAACTCCAACTCGAACTGTAGCTGCAGCTCTGGTTCGGTGGCGATCATTGTTGGAGTCGGCATTAGCAGTTGTTGTATATTGTTTCTGCATTGTAACTGTCACCTGGTGGCGGTTGGCAAAGCTGCCAGAAATAATAGAAATTATATGAAATGGGCATTTGGGGAGTGTGCTTGGACTTCCGTGTTTGGTGGCTTGGTGGCTTGGTCACTTGTTGGCTGTGCTCTTGTGAGGACAATGGGCCATTTCCAGTGAAGGTGGAAGCCATTGGGCATATTATAGGAATGTCGTAACTGAGACCATGATGCAATCTCCCGCGCCTGCAGAGTCCTAATTTGGCAACTTATTACAGCATTTCGGTGAGTTCTATGAGACCAACACCTCCGAACTACCTCTGCCCAACTCCCCCACAGGAAGCATTGCTATTTAAAATGATGGACACGTGCCAAGTTCATTTTTCCAGAGTGTGGCGAAGCAAAGTGAAGATATCTTGTATGCTATGATGGATCACTGAGGATGACACGACACTTAATAGTCGCTTTGTTGTTGCTTCTTTTGTTGATGCTATTTGTAGCTGTTGTATCTGTTGTAGCTCTGCCAGCTGTTCGTGCCCTGCAATTTAAGTGGAGAGTACGAGTATTTAATGCCTATGCCCCTTCCCACTTGCCACCTGCCTCTACCTCTGTCTCTTGCGGCAACTTGAGGCTGGAGACTGATTTATGACAGCGCGAAAGATCGGAGTGAGGATCGCTCTAGCGAGAGCTCTGCATGCATCCGAGGGCAATTTGGGACTGGTACTGCCGGTACTGCTGGTACTCCCAACTGGGCAGTGACGGGCGTGGCGCCGAAGCTGAAGCTGAAGACGAGGCCTATTACGTGATGATGTAATAATTCTTCAAGACGATGGCATTTTTATTGCGGAAAATGTTGCATAAATCAAGGCAGCAATAAAACGAAGCCCCGTCGATCGCCCCGATCGAAACAGGATGCCTCGAATATTTCATTCCCATTCAGCGCCAATAATTTGCACCAGCAAAATCGACTCTGACTTTGACTCTCTAACAAAGATTCTCAATGTTTGCAAATTCAACCTCGTCATGCGGCACAATGGGGATAGCGGCATAATTTGGAGTAGTTCTGGGCAAAGATCATTTCCGACTGACTCCGAGGTTGCTGAAATCAAGCACTCTGCCAGATAATCAGCGAATTGTGGCTGCAACATTGTAGCCTGTTTGTTATTGCCACTCGTCGGCCCACGCAATCCTAGACTTTTTCTTTCCTCACACATTAGCAGGCAAACCACTTGCCGATTCCAGATTCCCAGATTGCCAGATCTTCCGTTTGCCAGATCCCAGCGGCAGATGCACCACAGGCGTGAGAGATGATGATGCTGAGATGAAAGCTTCTGCTTCTGCTTCTGCCTCTGCTGGGGAAACGCTTCTGTCATCGCAATTAGATGTGGAGTCAACGCAGAGGCGGATCATAAGCACGATCATAAAAGGATTTGGCCAGATCTGCTATCAGTGAGGGAAACTAAAAATATTGTCTTAATTGAGTCTTAAAACTGTCCGATTTAACGAGAAAACACAGCTCGAATAAATAAAGATTTACATGAGATACATTTTTATGGATCAGTGGGCTGTCAATCATGGGAAGCACAGCAGTGTTGCTCCTGGGATTGCTCTTCATTACCTGAATGAATCAATTTAGTAATCATTATCGCCTTAAATACCAGAATAATAATTATCAATTCTATGTACTATATAGTTACTAGGAGATCCTAATCAAGTTCAATACATTTCTTATTCACTTTGTTTATTTAAATAAAATTAAAATGTAATTAAATGTATTGTTAATTCGATTATAGCATTTACATTTTACAATTTTATATATTAGATAAAAAAAATGCAAATAAAAAGAAGAACAATTGGTGATTGGCATCCGACCGGAAAGGTGGACTTCAAGCACACTCAGACAAAAAGCTTAGTTAAATTACTATGTTTACAATTGCTTCATATGCTGATTGTTCTTATGAGAGTCTTATATCATAGTACGCAATATTACCGCTACTTCATTTGTTTTACTTCTAATTGGGCAACACTCTCAGCAACAACAACAGCCACACGTTGTCACGCTTTGTTGTTCTGTTGATTCGGCATGAGTACACAGGGCAACCCGAACACCTCGTAAATAGGCCACTGACTGACGTGATTACAATGTCAAAGTGGCCCGAAAGGGGAGCGTGTTGGATAACTCTCTTTATTTATTATACCTAATATAATTAAATTAATTTTCGGTTCCGAACCTTAGAATCCAGCCAAGTTATGCTTGTGGGCGTGCCATTTGCCCAAAAACTGTATCAAAGCGTGACCCACGAAACATCTTCCAGAGCATTTGCATATCCTTCACTTAGACCTTAGACCCTGGACCTGAGAGTAAGACCGAAACTCATAGTCAGCCATTGCGTGATTCCGCAAGAGATTCTTAACATTTCGAACACCTTTTTGGGTGTCCAGTGGGTCTCTTACTCGCAAACAAAAAACAAAGGGTCTACTTCGATCTCCAAATGTTCAAACAAACCACACAAATTCAGAGAGCAAATTATTAGGCAGGCAAAGCAGGCAGACTGAGCTGCAGCTGAGAACCTAAGCAGAGGGAAACTGCTTTTTGATGTTCGGTAATTGGCGGTTTGGCAGCACGCGAGGCGGCCTGCACAACACTACTTAGAGTGTGGACATTGGACAGGGGACAGCAGACAACAGACAGGAGACAAGGGGAATCGGAAACTAACAGACCTCCACCCAAGAGACAGAGACTATTCTTCGGATTGGTAACGAGCCAGCAGATTCGGCGTGACGCGCTTTCCGAATCCAGAACTCAGAACTCTGAGCTGAGCACTAAGAACAGAGAAATGAGAACTTTTTCTCGTTTTAGTTCAAATGTCGCTGTTGTCTCTACTATGTTGCTGTTGCTGTTGTCGCTGCTGTCTGCTCATTTCATAATAATTGGCAGCTTACAAATGTTCTTTCGGTTTTGATTTTGCTTCCATTTCATTCTCCCATTTTATTACGGGATTGCAACTGAATGTCGCGGTTTCTGAAAGGGGTTAAGGGCAAAAAGGCATAGCGGTACTATGTTCCGTTGAATTGATATATTTCCACTGCACCATTTTAGCAAATCTGTGGTAAAAAATTCAGAGTAGGCATCCGCCGCATATAAAGTGTGTATTTTATAGGCGTGAGCATTAATTAGCGCCAACCTGAGTAAAGGGAGCTGAATACAGACTGAGCTGCTATAGAAGCTGGACAGAAACAAGAATACACAATAAATAAACTGCCTTGAGAAGGGTAAGATGTGTTCGCTGAGTTGTAAGCTGAACATATCTCTGTTTAGGATAGAAGTGTGTACTACTAATGAGTAAGTGGGTAACCGCTAAGTGTGGCATCTCCACCACTCTCCTTTTCTTCCTCCCAATTGCTAAGCTCCCTCTCCTCTCTGGGCGGAGTTGTTTGCGCTTGGGCCGAGCCGCTTTGTCCGCCAACAGATTCCAGATTACCATTTAAATTGTAGTTACATTTGGCCAAACTCAAATTCAAAGCTAGGCAAATACAAGCACCCGAACCAAACTTTAGATTATTTCTTGTTCTCTATTTTGGTCCGTTTATTTTGTTGTGCAGAAACTTCTTGGCGTTGCATTTTCCCGCCCTCTTCGGTGGGCAAACGTTTACCAAATGGAATTGTTGTCTTTGTTCTGCTGTTGTGGGAGCTGGAATTCCCCTCAAAGTTCCCACCCACACCTCTCATCTACCCTTCCAGTCAAGCACTTCAGCTGATGTTATCAAACCCTGGCCTCCGGCAGAAGCTTTCCTCAGTGTTTGCAGTGCTCTGTGCTGTGTTCTGAGCTGTGTGCTGTGTGCTGTGTACTGTGTGCTCTGTGCCAAGGTAGCAATTTCAATATCAAAATTCGCCCTGCCTTTGGTCCGCTGCGGAAACCATAGAACCGCTCGAGTGAGTCCAGAGAACGGTAAACCGCCAACGCCTTCTTCGGCATATCAGACAGCTCCCTCGCCAACCTCTCAGCTCTTAGCATTTTCAACATTTTAATCCAAATTAATTAAAATTCAACTCAAGCTGACCCACTTCCAGGACAATCCATTGACATCTCTATCTGCTCCTACCAAACTATCCAACGTTCCTGCTTGACGAGCTAAAAATACCAATGATAAATTACAAAACATTTTGAAAGAGACTTCAAAAGTGTGGCAGCCCCTAGGTGGACTGGCGACTAGTCCAGAGTCCACAGTCTCACTCAAGTCTCTGCTTCGGGTCTGTCATTATTCCGAGACACTGCACAGGCCGATTAATTTGCAGCCGTCGTGTTAGGCGTGGAAGTACCGTAAGCGTAGGTGGCTTGATGAGCTCTGCTGCCGGTTGGTAGGCCAGTTGGTTGAGTTGAGTCAGTTGAGTCAGTCTCTTCTCCTCGCTTCAGCAGTCTCTACACTAGACTCCAGACTGCCCTCTGGTCAGATCCACTAATTAATTGCGTGCTTTGACTCGGTCGCACTCCAAGGGCCCCGAAATCCGCTAATTCTGCAGAGAGTGGGTGTGGCCTCGTCTCAGTTTTTGCTCTGATTGACAGGAAATGGTTATGAAGGCAATCAATTGGCATCTAACTGTTTGCCAGATTCTTCCGTCTTCCTCTGAGTGGATCTATTTTTATTTGACCTCTTGTGTTGTTTCGATTGACTGTGGGTTCAATGGCATTCCCAGCATTCCCAACATACCCAGCCTCTGGCTCTGGCTCGGGCTCTGTCTAAGTTTCCCGTTTCAAAAGCTGTTGACCCTAAACAGAGCGCATAGCTGAGTACAATCGAAAGTTTTCATATCTCAATTCAGTCCTGAGTCTGTCATTTCACATTTCCTTAGTGCCTGTCCACATGCAAATGTTTTGTGTCTAATCATCTGACACTCGAGAGATTCGAGAGTGTGCAAGATACAAGATGAAATCAAATCAAGTCAAACTCTCACTTCGCTCAGCTGAAAGGGAGGAATGGACACTCTGGAGATGCCAGTGATACCACTCGAGACCATGTCGACTAATTGCAGTTATAATATGAGAGTCTACACAACGCCTAACGCCTAGACTCGCTTTTGTCGTCTCAAGTGGAGGCCATTGCCAGACAGTGGAGTCCAGAGGAGGCCGGTGCCAGTGGTGGTGGCCATTGGAGCCCCGGCACGAAACCGAAATGAACCGAGAAATATGAAACACACGCAAGCTGCCTGGCGGATGGTCAAGTGCCACTTGTGCCATCCACTGCGACTCAAACCGAACCGGGTCGGTGTGGACGGCATTGGAGATCGCAGAGATGGGGCCGGGTGTCAGGATAATTTGCAGCCGCCGACGCCACGCAAATGATCCACACGAAATGATCGGTGGACTTAATGAACTTTCTCGCTTTTGGGGCGCATTTTCAGTGGTGTGGTTACTTGCAGTGCGATATGCCTGGCTTGGTGGTTCTGTTGGGAATGGGGAAAACAAGGCGTAGTGGACCAGGCAGATATCCAAGACAACTGCTGCATACTGCGGCCAACGGAGAAACAATTATGCAGAATTTGGGTCATCTCTCGAGCATCGCACGGGGGAAATTCATTTGTGTTTCTCTGACTCTGGCAATAGATAGATGAAGATGTCGGCGGCATTGCTGATGAGATCTCTGTTTCCCATCAGAGACAAAGCGAGTGAATTGCAGAGGGGTCGGAATAATTGCGAATTACATTCTGATTTCATTTATGATTTTGTTTTGATTTTGATATTCTTGTTATTCTCTAGTTGTTTTCCGTGGGACTGGAAAAGCGTTTCATTTTAACGGCATTTAAGTGAACTAGAGGCACTCGCGTCGCTGCTTCAGACGTGGACACAAATGACGAACGCGGGATTCATCACGATCAACGCAATGCAGTGGAGTAGCTTGTACCAATATGGTCTCGTCGTGCTCATCACCATCTCCATCCACATCACTGTTACCGTTATGATCAGAGTCACCGTCACACTGTCACGACAATGTAACCTTCTAATCCAAGTGGCAGCTCCTCGTCTTGATAAACTCTGCTCTTATCCTTGTTGAATTAATTACTCATGGCAACCTGCTGGTTCCATGATTACACTTAATACTGGACATGACTCTAGGGATCGTGTTGATCTATGATCATCGATGGTTCATCTCTCAACGCTGTTGTTGAGTCTCCTGCCTGGTTGTCAAATGCCACGCTCCTCATGCGCGTGACCACTCTGTAAGTGGAGTGGAGTGTCAGTGGAGATTTCCTCTCTAATGACAACTATTCTCATAGTACACACAAGTAATCCTGATGTTTCTGAGAGACCGTTAGAGACAGGGTATTATAATGATCACACATGACAAATGGGCGACCAGAGGGAAGTGTAAAGGAGCAGGTGCTTCATTAACTTCGCCTTGCTTAATAGCTCGCTCATCCGTCACGATGATGTGGGAAGAAGTGGGAGCCAGCTAACTAGTCAACTTAAGCACTCCATTGAGCAGCTGTACTTGACTAGTAAGACCGGTCAACTTCGTGTAGAACGCATTTCGATTCGTTCTCGGACCACGGACCACCCAGTTATATTGCGAGGGAATTCCAGACATCCCAGGCACTTGCGAGCTGCCGTAAATTTGCGTTAACCAAATCGCAAACAAATCGAAGCGCATTGTGTTGTCCACAACACCAACTGCAACAACAACAACAACTTCTAGTCCAGATCTGCCCCGTCCCCTGCTTGGCGAGTGCGTGAGCTGACTGCCTCCCACTGTCTGCCAATGCGTCGCCCATGTCCGATTGCCTTTCATTGATACCGTGCTGTCCTGCACTTGGATAGCTCTTGGTCTCTTGGTCTGCAGTTCGTTAGCGGCTGCCTCACCTAGTTTTCGGTGCTGCCATGTCGCAGATCGGCAGATCAGCAGATCGGCCAAGTTGGCCCCTGTGCGTACTCGTTGTGGTTTCCAATTTCCAAATTCCGAATTCCAATTTTGTGACGCTGTCATCGCCTACATTGTCGTCGTGTCGCTGCTGTTTAGCTGTTGCTGCCGCTGCTGCTGTCCTCTCGCAGATCTCTTGGCAACGCCCATTAGAGGCAAGACAAAGCCCAGTTGTCTGCTGCCATTTGGCGGTAATGCGTTTCAATTACAAGCCCCAAATTTCATTGGGTTGCTCTGATCTTTAGGAGATACTGAAACCTAGACACAGAAAACGGAAAACAGAAAACTGAATACTGAATACTGCATACTGATAAATGCGATCTCAATGAATTCGTTTCTTTGTGGTTTTCTTTTGTCCCTGGCAGGGAAAGTGTTGGCAATTGCTCCACAAAGTAATTGCAATTCCAGGTCTGCTGCTGCAATCCTTCTAAGTACTTGGCCTCAGTCTTACTGGCACACATTTGCATTGTACATTGTACATGAGAGATGCTCAATTAAAAGACTGTAGACAGCAACAACAGCAACTGTTGCTGTTGCTGTAGCCAGTGCTGCTGCTGCTTTGCTGTTGCTCTTGCTCTTGCTCTGTGGCCATGTTCCACTTGACTTTAATTGGATTTTGTTTATTTTTGGGCACATTTCGAGCAACGGCTCGCGGAATGCGACACGACACACGATGACAAATGTTGATATTCAAATGACACCGTTGGGGGCGGTGGATGAGGTGAATGCGGGCAGTGGGCGGAGGACCGCCACTTGTTTGACTTTTGTCACAACTTTGGCCAAAGCCAGGAACAGCCTCAGCCAGCCAACGACACCCGCAACTGGCATTCCAATCGAGTGTTGTCCATGTCGCCAAATGCCTGTGGTCGACTCTGGTCGTGGTTGGGTGAGAAAAATAAACCGTAAACCGTTTGCGCTGAGCTGCCTCGATCTTCTCCTTTCAACGCAACCTGACAACAGATGTTTGAATTGTTTGCCAGACTATGTCAACGATCCAGTGCTCCCTCCCTCATCGTCCTCTCTCTCCACCAGCGCATACAATTGAATGAAGAGGAAAATGTCTACGGCACCTGTCAGTAGATGCGAATGCGTGTTGTATGTGGAAGGCAAACACTTTTGGTACCGTTGCAAGTTGCAAAGAATACTGAGCAGATTAATCTCCCTCTACAATTAGCTAACCGGGGTCTGAGGAGACTTTCATCGCATGCGAGTCATAATCAAGTGGACCCCATGGAAATCTTTTATAGAGTTGCGTCGATTCTCGCTCTGTCAGTGGGTGAATAGGAGTGCATTGGACGAATTGGGTTAAAAATGCAATTTCCATAAAATTAACAAAGTTGTAGGAGCGGTTTTGGTCTTTGACAAGCCCCAGTGCCGCCATAGAAAGTGCATTTCCATATACATCTAGAGGATGAGGATATTTTGCAACCAAATGTGCTCTAATCCCAAAAGCTGCTCACGTTTTTGCATACGTTAAAGTAAGGAGCTCAGAGCTCAGCGCTCAACTGGCATTCCTTAGAAAATGTGTCAATAATTAATTGTATTCAATTAAAACACGTTGCTTGATCCTGATTCTAAGGCAGCTGCTGCTCGGCTTAATTAAGATGCATCCGTGTCGCATCTGTATCTGGCTAACAAGTAACCAGCAGGGGGTCAGAGTGGATGGATCGACTCGATATATCCATAGGTGCTGTTGGTTTATCCAACTTCGAGTCTCTGATATGGATCTACAGAAGTCTCATCTGCTGTAAACGATTTAAGGTTTAGGTAAAAGTGCAACTAAGCATCAATTAGCCCAATTCCCAGGCCATTGGCACTTTGGAAGTGCCCCGCTCTCAGTCGGTTTCAGTTTCCACTTCGCTTTCATGTTGCATGTGGCTCACGTTGCATTTTGGCAACGTTTTCAGGTACTCTTGCCAGTTGCAGTGGCAGTGGCAGTTGCCCTTGCCATGGCAAACTCTCTGATTAGAGCCGCTCGTCTTCACACAAGAGTGAAATTTATTGCAATTTTCATTTTATTTATTTGCGTTGTCTTCGCCGGCCGTTGCTTGGTTGCTCTGCAGCACTGCTGCTTTGTTGCTCGACCCGTTGTCTCCAGGGTCTTTCCCATATTATTTCATTGTTGGCCAATAAAACGTTCCACATGCTATCGCCAGTGGTTCTCGCGTGTGAGTCTCACTGTGGTCATCTCCTCATTCTGTGGCCCACTCCCAATGCACTTTGTTTCTTTCCTCCAATCTCTGACTGTCTCTCACGTGCCACTCGGAGTGCGTTTTCACTTCGCAGTGAACTCGAAAGTGATTCTAATCACATGAATTTAATGAAATAATGGCAAGCGAAAAGGAGAATGTAAGTAGAATTTCAACTTGATCATGGCTCGACTCTCTTCTTCCATGCAGTCAACATTTCACTCATGTCGAGTGTCAAACGAACAAGGCTCTCGGCTAAATCATACATCGAAACATTGACCCACATTTAACCAGACTTCAAGGTCTCTCTTCTCTACTATATCCTGACTCACTCACCAGTAGCTCTGTTCCCATTTTACTCATTCATGTCACGAGTTTGACCAGGAGATGAAAGATGAGCCTCAGTCAGCATATACATCACATTGAATTGAATGAATGATATTATTCAGCTGTTGAATATATTTAGCTGTCTAGTATTACCATAACAGAAAGCTCAGTTAGTCAAACAGAATTCCGCATAGCTAAATATAAATTCGATCAATCCGAGTCTTTCGTTAAAAGTGAAACCTCTAATGGCTCATAATTTCAATGCTTGACAGGAACTTGAGAGAGGCACGGGCTAAGTATCATTAACACCCCACAATGTCATTTGTTTCTCTGTAGCTTTCGACCCGGGGCCTTCAACAGGTTGGTAGTGAGTGTTACTGATATTTCTCAGATTGTCTTAAAATTCCAGTCCACGCACCAAGTTGACGCTCTCCAAGCGATCTGCCTGTCGAGATCTATGCAAATAACCATAAAATCTGTGCGAAACGGCAGCAGCTCAAATTGCTTTGACCCACAATGACCCACAGTGAGAGGCCGAGAACTTTTGCTTTTCTTTTTGCACAAATTGCTCGCTTTGCTGGTTTGCTGGTTTTTCAATTAGCTGCCTAATGATTGATGATAAATGAAGTGTAGCGAGTGGAGCAAATGACACGTGGGCCCAGAGATTCGCAGTGAACTCGGAAATCGAAACTATGTATGTCGAAGTATATTAATGGAATTGAATGGAATGGAAAGGAACGCAGTATGTATGAATGAACGGCAAAAGGGGCGTATGCCGACGCACTGAAACGAAGCCTCGGATAGCTGTAAATCTTTGCAACGGGTAACAATTAAATAAACGAAAGGCTTACTCCAAGATTAATGATGTGTGCAACGAGAATGTTCGCAATCATCTTACAGAATACACAAATTCGCTAATCTTGGATCTGCTTGGAAGAGAACATCATACAAGCACAATTTACAACAATCTTGCCAAAAAACAAAACAGCAGAGACACAGAGACAGTGAGACAGATGGAGAGACAGACAGAGAAGTGTCGTGAACTTTGTGCCCCGTTGGGAGCTGCTTGGTTGCACAATGTCAATAGCTAACCACAACTACAATCCCGGCAAGCGTCGCCTATCAGCACTGACATCGTCTGGGCAACAACAGCAACATGCAACAAATGATGGAGAGCAGTAACAAGACTTGATCCTGCTGCTCCTGTTGGAAATACCCCCTCCCGGAAAGTATAGAGTCGAGATGTTGACTGGGCTACACTACTGGCACAATTTCGAAGAGAGGACGACCGACTGACTGACTGACAGTGGTCTTTCCGTTGCTTTAGCTTGTTTTTTATTGCTGTTGTCTTCATTGTTGAGCATTTTGTCAGCAACATGTAAAAGTTTAAATAGACATGCAACAGAAAGAGCAGCTTAAACTCAGCTCAAAGAAAGACTAAACAAAAATAAAACTTAGGACCTGGTATTAGATTAGCCAGAGTGGGTGACCCGTGAGCTCGTAACTTGTGCTGCTACAAACCATTTACAACTGGCGTAAGATGCACACTTTTGATAGTATTTTGGAAATTTATGCAAGAAATACGGGATAGTAAACGGTAGGGCCTAGCAGTAGTCGTTACTGGTAGTAGTGGTAGTCTAGGAGTTGAGTCGGAGTAGGCAGAACATCATTTAAAGCACGAGCTGCCTGTCGTTTTCAGCATTATTTGTGGGTGTCATGCATGCGAGCTGAACGAATCGTCATAAATAAATGGCAGTCAACGGGCAGCATTAGGAAAGTGGGTTAAGGGCGCACTCAGGTGAGATGGGGCTGCCTTGTGACTACGAATACGACTAGAAGAACGAGTATGTGACTGCTAACTCAATTGAATTGTGCTTCTATGTAAATCGGCATAATCAACTTTTCAATTTGGCATGCAATCTGCGGACATTCTGTTTGGACGTGCGGCATAACTTTTCCACAGCTGCCCCTGCACCCCGCACTCTGCCAGGTCTGACTGGTTTGCACATGTGATTTATGCTTGGGGCAGTATCTTGGTCATATCATATTACTCCTACTACTCCTATAAGTCGAGGCAATGTATCTTCTCTTATGACTGACATCCTTTTCGCTTTTTTCTGCATTGTTTTTTGGGCACAAATGCGGTCAATTGGCCAGCCATGTGGCGGCTCCACTCCATGCTCCACACATGCTCACATTCAGCTAGCTTGGTATGTCCGTCTGTCTGTCTGTCCAGGCCAAGCTTTATGCTTGCATTGTTCAGCAGATTTCGGCTTTTATTTGTTCATTATTGGCCGAGGTATACGTCGCTTTTAAATGAGTTATTGAGCAAATGGATGTACGCCTGTTTACCTACATACCAATACAACTATGACTTCGATTTCCACCCATACTCATGTGGCTTTTAATCGTGGCATAAAGCCGTTCGAAGCAGATGCCGTTGCATTGCCTGTGCCAGTTAACCTTAAGGCCAATTCAGAATCTATTCAATGCTCCAACTTGACTATAATTCCCATTAGAAATACTGTAAAATTTCTATAACACTATTGCCACTACTTAAATTCTTTATCCTATTAACTTCGCAAAACAACTGAAAACTATGTGACGTTTAAATACTCATTAAATATATCAGCTAAATATAGTTCAAAACGAAGTCTCCCTCAACTGTTGTTAATTGCAAACTTCTCAGTTATATACTTGACAGGATTACAAGCTCACAAGTCATGGAGAAAGCAACTGATGATAGTACTTCTAACGGAGCTGAGATACAATTAATTATTCATTGAGGGCTCCAAGTTATCTAATTGAACTTTAAATAGGGTCAACGACTGCATATGTAGTGTGGAAACTAAAAAAAAAAGAAGGCAGAAAATCACTTAATAAATATAAATTCCATTCTTTTGCAATCTTAATGAGTGTTAAACAGTAAATATAATTATTATAATTAAAGCCCCCTGGGATACTCTTTGAAAACAAAACAAATATGATTAGCTAATGTGATAATTTAAGCAGGCAGTAGAAGATTGTAGCTTCTTTCATTATTTGAATAGAATATATGAATAAATTTATTAGTATGGAATAGGTCTTTCAGCTTAATAACCGTTAGGTCGAATGGTCACAATAGATCTAAGCGATAGTCGCACGATATATTAATGCTTCTGCTACTGTGTGAGAGGCCTTCTCATACACGCTTTAAAATATAAATAGCCCTATTAGTGCCCTATTGCACTTGGGACCACAACGTCAACTTTCTTTCCAACTTTCAATTATAACTTTCAGTTTTTTATAAAACCAGATCCATTCTTACAGGTTCTTAAAGGCCCCACTACCTCAGCGTGGATTGAGCAATGGTCGACAGTGTTATTACCTTCTCTGCGAGTGTCACATGCGAACTGGAGGGCGCTAGAATAAACCTTTCAAAGAGACAGCTAACAGTGTCTAAGTCGATTTGGTATTGGTATTGCTCTTGGTAACTTTAAATTATAATAACCAATAGTTATGCGTTGTAAACTAAATTTTTATGCCAGCCAGAGAGAAAAGCAATACCGTTAGCTAGTTTATTTCTGAATAATAAAAAAATGTTGCCAATTTTCAGCCTGTGCAAATAGAAAGCATTGAAGTTTTATGATTTATGTGTTCAGGCAGATGAGGCCCGCACTTGTGTAACTTCGCCCACTTTTTGGGTCCACCCACTTGTCTAGACATCAAATATTTACATAATTTTGCAATGAGTACAGCAATGAGTACTCATGCTTGTACTCGTAGCAACAACTACCAGTTCTCAGCCATTTACACCCACTCCCACCCTGCCCTCCTGACTACCTGGCTACCTGACTGACTACCTGCCAGCCATTAGAAGCTATTCAAGTTCAACACACGACGCTTGCTTCGCTAAGAGAAACATTGCCATGCCATCGACATCGACATCCCCATCCACATCCACATCGACATCGACTTCCACTTGGCGCAAAATATGCAGCATACAAGTGCCGTTAACCGCCCACGGGTCCGTCGGAGCCGCCGCCGCAACTGGCGCAACTGCAGCACCACATAACCACCGCAACCACCACAGCCACCGCAGCCAACACAATAAATAATATGTAACAAAATCGATACCACCGTTGTGAGTTATGAAGTTGAGTTGGTGGCGCGTGCGGTGCGCAACTTCAGCAGCCGCCTTCTACTGCTACAAGTATTTGGTGGTGGTTCGTTGTGGTTTCTGGTGGTTCTATCTTTTGGCTTAGTTAATTTCCGCTCTGGCCCAGAGCACAACGATTTGCAGATTAATGTGGGTCAGAACAACCAACTGGCAACTGGCAAATGGCAACTGGTAATTGAGCAGGAGGTACAAGCAGATCAAATGACGCACCATGGGCCATTGGTCCATTGGTCCATCTGAAATGGTACCTGTGTGTCTCTGCGACTTTCCCACACGGTCGGGTCGGTTCACTGGCAACCATTGAAAGTGAATGAAGCAAACTTTAGTCAGTTTTTAGCAGCTTGTATCTGTACAATTTTCACATGATTCTTTCAATGCATTCAATGCACATAAATCATTTGTTTGTTGATTCAAATCGATTCATCTGCCACAGCCAGCGGCGACTCTCACTTTCGGGGCGGCCCCATCAAAACTCAGCTCAACCTGAAGACTCTCTAGCTCTGGCTCACTCGACCCGCAGCATTCCACTGCCAATGCTCTGCAATGCCTTTCAACAGCTTTCAATGGTTTATTATTAATATGCATGGACATGGATACACACACACTCACACAGATACAACATATTTCTTCAATAAAATTTGTACATTTGGCCAACATGTAGCACTTAATACTGAGCCATATACAGTTTTCCGCTTGTACTCGTATATACTCTAACAGCACCAATCAAATCAATATGGAACAATTTTACACTCCAATATTATACGAGACAAGCAATATTATCTTTAACTGTCTAGAGTTTCAAGATGTAAGCCGGGAAACTGAAACTGATTGTGGTATCTGATATTGTCTTTATCATAATTATATTTGACTTCTACTATTATAATTGTAACTAATTATGTTTTGGCATTTTACATAACGAATTCCAACTTGATCTCAATCAATAGCTCAGCAATTTTATTTGGATATTTATAGCATATCCTTTTCCGAATTATAAACATATCGAGAGCGCTGCTTGATTCTAATTATGGAAACTAGATGTGTTCTTTGCTTAAATGAAGCTTGGCCACATACTGTGTAGCATCCGGTGCAGGTTCTACGTGATGTTGTTGCTGCTGCTGCTACTCTTGTTGTTGTTATGGTTGTCATAAAAAGCAAAATGCACAACATCAAAATGTTCTGATAGATGACCGGCAGGCAAAAGGCTCATAAGGAGCCGGTGGAACCAGTTAGATTTTACGTCAACTCGTTTCCACAAACATTGGACTTTGTTCGCCCCTCTAAAAAGTTAGTATGTCCACTAAATTTAATTAATGGAGCAGCTTCTATAACAAATGAGTTTTTGTGGGCGAAAGCTTACGACTTTGAATTACAAAGAAAAAACAAGATGTACAAAATTCATCCAAATTATCTATATAGCCATGCTATGGTCATTATCTTACCCCATACGGCGAGGAAATGTTCCTAAAAATCTTTTACATCCATAGACACTAAAAGTGAAATATTTATGTCATTATAGGAAATGGTATGTAAGTAGGTATGTTGAGCTAATGAATGAAGAGCTTAGTGGAACAAGACTACAGAAACTCTTTGGACTTACCTTTGACATGCTGAAATCTTCTTCGTGAATTGATTGAAAATCATTTGGGCTGGGTCCAATTTGGCCCTCGTGCAATCGAAACAAATCAAACAATTTCGCTTTCATTGTACGCAGCTCAATTTGTACAATATAATTTACGATATTAAGTTTATTCATTAATGCAATTACCGCACGTTAAATAAAAGGCGCTGTGGTTACGTGCAACGTGACCAGATCGAACAAACATTACATCAGCTCGTAGCTCGTAGCTCTTGGAGCTTAGAGCTTACAGCTCAGCAACACCATGGAGCAGCCCGCGCATCATTCGGCATCAAAGAAAGCGCCCGCCAGGGATTAGACATGGCCCAAGTTTGTTGCAGACCATGGCACACATTTGGGTTTATTCACTACACTTAAGTGTAATAAAATTTGTAATAGAATAAGAATGAACTCTCTGCTCAACGAGAGTCTTACATGGAAATCATTTCACATATCGCTCGAGGGGCAATTGCCTTATATCATAAGCCTTTAACTGGATTAAAGACCATTAATAAAATATAAGATATGGATAATCGGAGCCAAGTCAGGCGCTTCCGTTAACATTCTCTGATGCACTTTTGCTGTTTCAATTCCAATGTGCAAACTGACCTACTTGCCAAAGATATGGATATCAAATCTGTGGGCGGGCTTTGTCTGTCTGTAGATATTATGATGAACATCCGTTAATGTGGAACCGATCCCATTCGTACTATGGTAATTTTCCATTTCAGTTTTGGCCAAAAGAAGAATTGATTCCAAAACAGTTCTCACCAGCTTGACCAGAAAGGCAAAAACAGCCACGAAATTCAAATGACAAACCAAACGGCAGCAGCTCACATAGCCTGAAACTGGGACTAAAGTTGCAGCTGGAGCTGGAGTTGAAACTGGAGTTGAAGCTGGAGTTGGAGCTGAGCACATTTAGACATTGGGCGATCTCACCCAAATACGCGACAGCTCAATCAGTTGGCCATGACTGCGTGCTGGATCTGGGAGCATTTTGGCCAATTTGATTTATGGGCAGCAGCACAAGCAGCGAGTTTTCTTCCTTGTTGCATTTTCATGTTGGAATTCATGCATAAACATAAAAGCAGCCGAAATTTTTCCAGCCATGGTCATTGAACAATAGAACAGCGACATTTGCTGCCCTGTCTCTGCCCCTCACTCCCCCTATGCCTATGCCTTGACTCGCAACGCTCCATTGTATTTTATGGTGCCCAGAACGTGAGGTTCAACTCGAGAACATCTTCCATCTTCACTCTCTAGTCTCTAGCAAATAAAATAAACAAATGTATGAACAGAGTATCGATTCTTCAAGTTGTCACTCGCCTATTACGAGTTCTATAACTCCGGCAAACAAATCGAATTCATTTAGCGCAGCTTGTAATCTTTTCAAGCCATGAAACTCTTTGCAATTCTTCGGCTTTCTTTTCGGTTGCCAAAAATGTTCTTTAGCACTTCACACTTGCAACATACTTGTACTCTGTCAGACTCTTGTGAAAGCTGCCACAGCAAAAGCGAAAAATATTTTCAATTATTGACAATGCGATTGACCGACGGAGAGACTGATAGACTGACGACTGCAGAACGCGTGCTTCTCTCGCCACAGCTTTGATTAGTTAAGGTGCTCGCATTGACCCAGAGAACTACATTTCTCCCACCATGGGCTGAGACTGATTCTCAGCGAGACAGACATTAAAAGCACGTTAAGTGTGAGATCAGGCTCTTCGGCATTAAATGAGTAATTAAAGTGAAGGAGTTTGGTCCGAGTCGCCAATTGGGATGCCTTGCAGTCAGTCAGTTACTCAGTTAGTCAGTCAAGAAACGGTTAACTTGCCCAGAGACGAGACACGAGCAGTTCGCGTTGTCTACTTGATAAATGGCCCTTCGTCATCGTCGTTGGCCCCTTTCGCTCCCAGCTTCCAGGTTCCAGGTTCCAACTCGGTACGACTAATCGCCACTTGGCCTCAGATTCAGGCTAGGTCTTTTTTGGTTGGCTAAATAGTCTCACACCTCGGCGAGGAGACTGCTAATATTTTGGCCTTTTAGCTGGCATTTGGCAGCTGGCAACCGCGCAGTCAACTCAATTAGGATGCTTGGAAATGATTCATTCTAATCTAAAGTCGAGTATCTGCAGTCATGCCAGACCACGTCCATGTCCATGTCCACGTCCATGTCTTCATCTAAAGTCTGAAGTCTGGAGTCTGCGGTCTGGGCTTTGGTCCGAGTTACCGTTACCGTTACGCCGTGCGGCGGCATTCCCCGGGGCGGCTTTTTACCGTTTGTTGTGTCTAGAATTTTGCATGGCCATTCCATTATTGATTCGCATCTGACCGACTCGTAAATGTCTTCATTTAGTTTGCTGTCCCGAACACGTTTAAGCTCTTTAAATCCCCGCTAAATTTATGATTATCCAATATTACGACTGTAGAATTTTGAGCCTACTGTAAACCACATGATTCAAATTCATGTAAGTGATCTTATGCGTAATATCATGGGTAATAAAAAGTGAGAGTTGTCCCGTATGCTTGGCGTTGAGTGTCTCTAATGAATGAGTTCACCGAACGACCTGTATGCATATTGGATGCCGTCATTAGGCTTAACTTAACTGAGGTCTGAGTCTTGAGAAAACGCGTGTAATGAAAGTAAAATCCGAAACGAGCAGTATAAACGAAAAAGAGTAGTCTAGTCGGACGCACTCTGCAGCAGTTGCAATGTGTGTCAATTGATACAAGAATTTAATAGTTATCGTTAGACTAATGGCAATGTAATAAAATAAATGATGTCATAACTGTCTTTGGCTGCTGATGGCATTTCAATTACTGATTAATACAAGAACCTGCTTTTACAACATGATGTGTATTATGCCAATTAATACGTATAGTCCATATTAGACGCTTTGCTCTGATGGAAAAGGCATTCATTAAAGTAAAGTTCAATTTGTTGCCTCAAAGCCCAAGGGAGCTATAAACCAAACTGTAGACGGCAATTTTTCCGAGTGTAGCATTTTATAGCTAAGTATATATTTATATGTTTATGTTAGCGGTTTTATTACCTGACAAATTCCGGGCACATTATTGTTGCATGTTAGTTAAGTTAGGTCTGCTTCTTGACTCTAATGAACTTTAAACTCAACCCGAAGAGTCTGTGGCATGCCTCACGATCCGCAACGTTGAAAGGCCATTAATGAAATGTGGGTCTTCAACAGGTGTCCGTGTGTCTGCTGTGTCTGTGTGTGAGTGTGTAGAGTGGGTGTTTTGTGTGAATTGCGTCGCCTGGTGACCCAATAAGAGGCCCATTAGGCGACCGCATGTGTGCTCTTCAGCGTGCTCTTCCAACTGGCACAAAGGTTAGCTCAGGTGCGATTCGATCTACCTGGGTGAAACGCCAGAACCGACAAAACGACGAGCGTCGTTTACGTGTTGATTAATTTGTAAGACATTGAGAGATGAATTCACCGCCTACCTTAGACACCGCATTGTGTTTCTCAGGTAGCTGGCTAAATGGGCGATAAGCCTCATAATTCTGAAGAGAAATTAAAATGATAATGATATACAAAAGAGGCGATTAACGCCTGCGACATAGTCTATTGTTATGGTATGGATATTGTTTCTTGATTAATTTTTATGTTTTTCTGAATTCGGTAAAGAATTCATAATCAAAACTTGCCGCTTATCGCCGCTTGTGTACCGTTAGGCATTGTTCGAAAGTGAAAGGACCGAGGCTGTCATCAGCTACCGATGCGCCACCAACGCAAGAGATCAGAAACCGTAAGTCGATAGGAAACGGTCATAGAAACGAGGCATTTGTCGAAGGCGGCTTTCGAAATGAAAGTGTCACATCATGTAGCGAAGACGCCCAAAATAACCTTGAAACAAAATACCAGCGACACGGCCATAAAGGGCCTAAGTTCGGGTATTAAATGAAAAGAATGTGCACATTAAGAACAAGAAAAGAGAAATTCGTCAACATTTTGTTCGTACTGTGACCACACTGTAAAATGTGAACAATTTAATACGGCCTTTGTTGAGGGCTTATGGGCCATAAGTAAACCTGCTGATTCACCTCAATTTGCATAGTCCACAAGTGAAAAGTAAAAGGCCTGCAAGTTGAGCGGAGAGTGACAGCCTTCTAGATAATACCACTACTTTAGTATACAACTAGCACTTTGTATGATGTCTTTGAGTGTGATTGAACCATATGCTAATATGCTGACATTCTGTTTCTGTTTCTGTTTATGCCATTCGCTTTCATTTTGCCCAGCGAAATTTGCGCCTGAATGGAAAGTTCCCCCTGTGTGGCCGGCTTTGAAAATTTGTCACACATGCGAACCGAAATCATTTCGCATCATTTCACTTGCAGAGAGCTTACGCAAATCTTTACCACGAACTTGATTGACCCTAATGATTTCAGCTAATGATTTTCGCATGCCCGTGAAATGGCGGCAATAAAAAAGCCAAATTTAATGCTTATAGCCAAGCAGAGCAAATGCGAATGCGACTGCGGCTGCGAATGCGAATGCGAAAGTAAAAACAATCAGATTCGTGTAGTTACAACAATTCAATGGCAACTGTTGCCGTTGCCGTTGCCGTTGCTGCTGTGACCACTAGGCAACATGTTGCTCTTACTGTTTTAGTTGTTGTGGTTGTTGCATATCAAGCAACTGGGGCCTCAGTTGATCGATGACAGGAGTCACTGCTTAAAGTGCATTTATTTTCATTTTCGTTGGCATCGGATAACCTTCTGGCGCAGCATGTGTGCGAATTGTAAATTGTTCGCTTGGCAAAACAAACAGCGGGAAAATGTTTTTCTATTTGCATTGCATTGCCTGTTGCACTTACTGGAAAATCATAAGCCAACAGCCAGGTAACGTCCGAGTGCAACTCAACTCCAACTCCAAGTCCGAGTCGGCGTCCAGGTCTTGGTCAGTGGCCAAATTCGAATTTGTGTGAATATGATATTTATTTATGCATGCATTCACATCCACATGCACATACACATGGTCCACATGGTCCGCCCGGCACTAGTTTCACAAGAAAATTTGCCTGGCATAAATTTCCTAGTTGACCCACTTTAGAGCCCAGCTCAGACGAAAGACTTAGGCAACAAACTTGGCTCGTTATTCTTCTACTCGAGCTCATGCGGAAAAAGGATGTTGGGCCGACATTACCTGACATAGGTGCTTAATTAAGAGCTTAAGTATTTAGTTAGCTCCCGTTTAGCTGCCCACAAAAAAGTGAATGTACTTATGCCGTATGCTAGCAACCTACCAGCATAATGAACTGTCCGTTAAGAGGGTACAAACCTCTCGAGTAAATGCCAAGTGTGAGATATGCATGCAACTAGAAAGGTATATTGATATTCTCTTACCGTTGGCCATGTTGACTTCTGTGTGCTGTTTAAATGATTGAGTGCAATGCTTCATTCGTTATAATGAGTCCCTATCTACATACAGTAGTGATGCCAAAGATCGCGAAACCTGACAGTTGCAAAATTCAAAACATCTGCACCGTCTAAACCAATATTTGGCTTGAGACGATTTATTGTCATTTCATCAGTTAATACTGTAAGAGGTGAAGTACAAGTACGAGTATACTACATATTAGAATTGCAGAGCATCTTTATACATTTAATTGACCTGCGAGTTTCTCTTGATTCTTACCTCATCATATCTATAATTATACACTACGATATTTCTACGAATCTAACTGTAAATGAACCCATTCCTTGGCACACGAGTCGAGTGCATGTTTATAATTTTGTTGGTTTTTTGGTAAGTTCCCATGTTAACTCGACTGCCGCCACTTGAGTTTGTCATGTATCGTCATTTGAGATACCAACAGCTCAATTTGAACAATTTTCAAAATCAGAGCAACTGCCTGGACCCAAGGGTCTCAAGTGGACCGTCGACCTGGCAAAATTACAGACCGCTGACTGACCCCAAGCCACCCACACGTCTTGCATTATGTTACTTTAATTTGGCTAAATTGGCAAAGCAGTTTTGCAGTCGTCGTTGCTGCTGCTGCTGTGGCTGCAGCATGCTCGACTTAAATAATTTGAAAACAAATTTCAGCGCTGTTATTTAACTGGGCATTACAAAATTGTTTGTAATGGGCATTTAACCCCGAAAAGGTTCTACAAAGCTTACATAACTTAAATGCTGATCTGCTCGATGCTGTTGCTGTTGCTGCTGTGTCTGCTGATGGTGAAAGGTGGCATGCCAAGGGTCAAACAAATATGAGAGCGCACGAGCAAGGCTGTTATTATTATGCCATATAGACAAAATTAGTGCATTTTATATAAAAACATACTATATACGAGTACAGACTCAGATTGCAAGTGGCCTCCCAGCTTGATCCTCATTCGAATCGTGTTCAGCGCCCAAGTTATGTCACTAATTTGCTGCCGTTGTCGTGCTGCTTCTTCTAGCTGTCTGTCTGTCTGTCTGCCTGTCTGCTGTTGTTGCTACGACATATTTGCTGAACGATAGACAGGGTCCCTGGTGTATGAACAGGCATTGCATATGGGCAAAAATTAATGCCAAATGGCTTGTTAGAAGTAAAAAAGAAGCAACTGCAACAAGAGCAAGTCGACTCCACTAAATAATGATTACTGCATGTTCTGTGACAAAGTTATTTAGCTCAGTGCCAGGTACGTAATAAACTGCAGGTACTTATTGATTTTTACTGTTAGAAAAGCAAGTTGTTAACATGAAAGTCGTGTGAACAACTGGCAAAGAAACAAACACTCTGCCAGACAGACAGTCAGCCCCAGTCTGAGTCTTAGTCTGAGACTGAGTCCGGTAAAAGGCACCAGTTACAAGAGCAAAACAAAAAATTAAAAACAAGAAAGTTATCTTGAAGGAATGAGTTGAACTCTCTATATATATAAATGGTGAAAATAGATCAACTACTTGGCTTTCCTCAAGCTCAAAATTCCAAGAATTCTGCCGGCTATAACTCTCAATTAAAAGTGGTTGCTTTATGGGCCTTATTACGCACATATGTATGGATTGTGATGTCTGCATCTTCATTATGTTGGCAATTTCAATTTGCAGCAACAATAAACAAATTGAATTTATTGATCATAACACTGAGGGCGCAGTGCCAAGTAGCAGGTGCTACACAACGAGTGCAGCAGCCACTCATGCTGAGTCCACTCCGCCGATGCGAACTTACGATCGGTCATATAATTGACGGAAGTTATATTCGATAGTTGGCTCAGTACGCTGCGGTGGCCCATTTCAATTCGCTTTTATAAGGATGCTATAATATTTAACTATGATGGAGCCATCAAATGGAAATTACTGAAGAGCTCGCAGCTTGACAGGCTTCTGATGAAGCGAATTAGAAATGAAATGAGTGCAATTGCCATAAACGAATATGCTAATTTCAGTTGCCAATAGAATGCATTACGGCTGCAATGAATGATTCACATGGAGGTGGTGTGGCGTGGTGTGGTGTGGAGGAAACTTACTTAGCTGCATTCCACCAAGCATGCACCATGCACTGTGCACCATGCACCACAACAAGCGAGCCAATTAATCGCTATCAAAATCGGGCTTTCCACGAACTGCCAATTATTACACAATGCCAGGCGTTAGCACCACACACACACCACCAGCCAAGTGGCAAGATCTGAGAGCATTGATCTCGTTTTGCATTGGCATCATTCGCTTGAATCTGTTGCCTTGGCCATTTTGCCATGCAAATTGGTGCACTGTCTCCCTGTCAAGTTGATTTGTCATCTTTCAACTTTGACAGCACGTGAGCTGCATGTAATTGCCAATGCCAATGCCACTGCAACTGCCACTGCCAGTGGCAATACCAGTGACAATACCCAATGCCATAGAAAATGCCATGTGCAAATGCCGACTGGCTAAGGGCCGACAGTAGCCGTTGACAGGCATTGGCAGTTCGAGCAAATTGGCCTAAACATGTCGTTAGCCGTTGCCATTTGATGGCTGGTTTATGGCCACGCAATTATTTTTCTCTTCGATTGCCTTATAATTTAGTTGATTTATAGGCTGCACACTCAATCTCACTCTCTAATTGCCTAATTAATCCTACAAACACGGCGTGTTGATAGACTGAGACAAGCAGAAAGAAAAGGGTGAATACGAGCACATTATCAAATAAAACATACACAATGTGGGCAAAGACTTGTAGCTGCTTTACACTGGGTCTTAGTCTGTTTTAGCCAATTTAATTGGTTCGATATTTGCACAGTCGAGAACTAGAACAACAGCCAGAACATAAACAGAAACAGAAACACAAACAGTAACAGATACAAAAACGTGGTGGCATTTAAGACTTTAACGATTTCACACTAATGGCCACTCGATAAGCCCACAATGCCACAACCAACCAGAGGCACCAGCCAGCAGCAGCAGAAGCAGCAGCAGCAACAGAGGCAGAGACAAGGGCGTGTCTCCATGCCACAAGCCTGAGGCATGAGGCCTGAGGCCTGAGGCCTACGCAAACGTCTAACGAACGACTATCACAAGACAAGAAACAACAAGAGCCACCATGATCTTGATAATTGCCAAAAACGTTTGCGCTGTGCGGTCCCTGGCCCTGCCCATGCCACACCCACCAGCCAGCACCCAGGAGTCCAACCTCGGGCACTACTACATGACTTTTAAGGGCCTTACATGTCGATGCCATCGATTGGCCCAAAAGCAACTGTGTGGCCAAGCCAAGCCAAGCGACTAGTACAAATCGTGTGACGAGGCTCTCGACGCACCAGAAAACGTGCAGGGTATTGAGGTAAGTTAGCGTTTCGCCACTGTTTATACTTCTGTCTTTGACATATTCAAATATTTGCCACAAAAGGCGTGAAGCGTGTGATCTATATGTACATTTGCTGTACCAATTCCCCAGTTTTCTTGGCTAAATGAAGTGACCTCAAGCTCTCATTATGATTGAGAAAACTGTTTACAAGTCTAATGACAATTGCCTATTCATTGTTCCATCTTCTTTTACAGTTTGAGTTCTAATTTCCTTGGCAAAATAGTTTAAAAATTAAGATAATTGTCGTACACTTTTATTCTTAATTTTAACTATATACAACATTTACACTGATTACGGAAGAATAAATTTATTGCACTCTGTATAAGATTAGGAAATTGCTGCAAATTGATGAAGCTCATCAGTATAAAATCCAGCCTTTATCTGGATTATATATACAATTTAAAAAGTGCTCATTGGACACCTGGGTGAGTCAGGAGTTGGTAAAAATCAATCTGCTGCCAAGATAAACCCGTTACAAGACGTGTCAAAGGTGACAGCAGCCGTATTAGAAATCAATTTAAGATGAGCTGCAGCAGCTAACAGTTAACAGTAAATAGTAAATAGCAAATGGCAAATGGTAGATGGTAAATGGTAAATGGCAAATTGCGTTGAGGCACCCAGTGCTGAGCCGAACCCATTCAGAACGGAACTGCACAACAAATCAATCTGCGTAGTGGCAAAGAAGAGAGTCCAATTCCAATTGTGATTACAGTGATGCAGCACGGCAGTCAATGCACTTGGAATCACACTACTGGCCACCACTGGCCACCTGCTGGCCCACCAAGCTGTACCTACTCCCAGAGCCGAAGTCGAAGTCGAAGCCGAAGCCAATGCCAAAGTCAAGTCAAGTCAATCTCAGCAATGTAGTCAGAAGATCGTACGGTTTGTGTAAATTGTTTTCAGTTTCCACTTGCCATTTTGCCAAGTGTCCGCCGTCCACTGTCCACTGCCCGCTGTCCACTGCCCGCAACCAGCAGCCAGCAGCCATCAGCCTTGTGGTCAATGCCGTTGTTGCTGCTGGGTGGTGTTAATTTTTCCACAACTAATTCTTGGCATTATTCGCAGGCCAGTTTGTAATTTGTTGTTAGCAACAGAACAGTTGATCGCCGGCTGACAGCCCGCAAAAGTCATAACCCAGGAAGCCAGCGCTGCTGGAAATCAACTCATATTATCTGCCCATTTTGATATCTTGCAGTATGCAGTGTTCACACATGCGGAAGAGTGCCAGTGGCCAGTGGCCGGGCACAAGGGAAACTAACTGTTTGGCTGGATACAGGCGACAATCACCTGCGACCGCCACAATTTAAATTCACTCAAATGACAAGCTGACAAACTATTTGGAGTTGCTCAAGAGTTACAAGTTGTATCCAAAAGAAAACACAAGATCTATTAACTGGAATAGAGAATATATTTCATGCTCTAAAATTGAAGTCATTTGCAATTAGATGAGACTCTTAGCTGCTCTTGTTATTTCTTAAACGGTTTCTATGCCAATAGACTTCAGATTTTACCAAATACACCTGTCTAATTGTAGGTTATATCAATTCCATTGGCTTTTGGTGTAAGCTGCAGTCGAAATCGAGCTATTAAAAAACCAATTTGCCACATAACGCTCACCATGTTGCTAAATCTCTGCGTGGCTTTAATAAATGTGCACACGCCAAATTGATATTGTTATGGTTGTTGTAGTTTTGTTATTCTGACAGCTGAGCTGCCACCATAAAAAAGCACATTTATAAGCCTCATTATCAAGAAGACCAGAATTTCTTGTCACTGAGCTAGTATGTTATCGCAGACTTTCACAGAATGCTATTGACAGCCTTATTGGAGCGTGTGGAGAGGGGCAACTGGAATAACTCGGTGACCATCGAGATGTTGTATTGTAGTTGCCATAACGCAATGTTGATTTTTGGCTAGAAGTGGGCTATGATGCGGCTCTGTAGCTCTATGCGGTTGCTTTGAAGTCGCCAGCAAATCAGCCAACTTGCTGTGGCAAGTGCGTTTCGATGAGTTCGTGTCTTGAGTCTTTTGTTTGGTGCCCATTTTTTTTTTTTTTGCTATTTGCGAGACTTTTAGCTGCAACTGCACTGACACAGTACAACCACTGGCAAATGGCTGACCCACTGAGCCACAGGCAGCCCTAGAAGCCAAAGAAGACCCTACATGGACTCTGTCTGAGTGAGTGACAGGCATCACTTGAGAAACGAAACCAAATGCTGACACACACACACTCATACACACACAGACAGTGGATTATTTTCTCTTTTCTAGCTAACATTTTCATTTTCACGCCAACGCTGATTTCGTTTTCATTTCAGTTTGAGATTTTGGATAGACAAATCAAAACAAGTGGCATTGAGAAGTCCCTAATGATGCATGCACCACTATCTCAACTGAGAACTGTCAGTTCTCACAGTCTTTAGCGTCACTTGCAATGAGACATAATCCCCGTCACAAAGCGTATAATTCAGTTGCAGAGTGAGTGACAAATTGCAAGCGCCCTTAGGGGCAAGAACCGTATATACACCGAGGAGTTGGGCTGCAACTCTTTGATGCTCTTTGGTGCTGCTGCTCCAACTCTTCCCTTCCCGGGTGTCTGTTCATAAATCGCATTGGTAGTCGTTGCCAATCGATGGTGCAATCTAACGCACGCTGCCTGCATTAGGTAATAAATTGCAAATGTTTTTGGCCATCCTGGCTGGCGGCCATGAAAATTGAATTGTTTGTTGTTGCTTTACGAAGGCAAGACGATCAAGGCACGCCCACATTGCGTTGGCCAGGCTCATTAGCGAATATCGTGGGATTGAACGTAATTTCTTTTTGCTTTTGTTTGCTCAGCGATGAACGCTACGCTATGGTCGGCAGCACTAGCTCCAGCTCCAGCTCCAGCTTCATCTTCAGCTTCAACTCCAGCTCCAACTGTGCTTCCAGCTTCAGCTGCGGCACGCAAAACAAATGAGCCCACATTAAGTTAAATGATTGCGAATATTAGAAAATATTGGCATGCCAAATGCTGGGCAAGCTTAGGCAGCAAGCATCTCCATGCAGAGCCCAGCTGCTGTTACAAATAATAAATTATGCCTGGCCTTGGCGACGGCTATGTCGTTATGTCTCATTAGCACTTGCCGGCCATTTACTTAGGTGCGCAAATTAAAATAAAGAGCAGACTAGAGCCGAGCAGAGCAGCGCAGAGCCAAGCAATGGGCGCCGCTTGATGGAAAGCTTTGGGAGTTAGTGGCTCTAGTCCAGGCCAGGTTACTTAGTAGTACTGGCAACAGCAAACTCGTTTCGAGTAGCAAACACAAAAGAAATGAGCCTTCGACTTGACTTTGAGTGTTTTGCTTTTCTTTTGATTTTCATTTCAGTCTTCTTTTGCTCGTCTTTTGCCTTTGCTTTGCAGTCAGGAAGTTGATGCATGACCAAAACAAAGACAAACCAAAAAAACAGAAACACAAAAACTTTGAGCCATTCTTGCTGCAATTTAATGATCTCGAATTGGCTGAAACTTTTAATGAAAGTGCTGCCGGTGCTCTTGGAGACGCCTTCACTTTTTTGCCTGCTTCTCCAAAATTACCCAGGCAGCTGTTGCTGTTGCTGTTACTGTGGCTGGCAATCAGCATAAGATTCCAGCATTTCACTGCCATCTTTTGTTTTCTCATTCGGCAGAATTCCCAGTTTCGTATGCTCGCTGCGCTTTCGTGTCAACACATTTTATTTTATGTGCAAGCGAAACCGGACAGATATAATCAAAACCCAAACTCAAACTGGCAATTCGGCAAGTGACTCTGGCAGGGTATCATTCAGGCACTCATTCAGTCAGTCGCTCAGTCAATCATTCAGGCAAACTGCATACGTTACGGATGAGCGTGGGCCAGACACTCAATGGGGTCAGCTTGGGAACAGTCAAACATGTTTGCCATTCTCTATGAAATATTGTTTTCGGGCCATTGACTGCCATCGAATTTCACTTTTCATATATCCCAACTGCCATATATAATACATGATGCTGCCATATGCTAAATGTCTGGCCACGACCCCTTGAACTTTTGTCAGAGGCATGGCAGCAAAGTCTGATATAGGTCACGGCACAGGTACGCTGCTCCAATCCCATATTGGCTGGCCTGCAACACGGGCTACCGTTGTCCCACGTCGCCATTGTCCATGCTCCACTGTCATCCTCATCCTCCTCCTCATTGTCGTCGTCGTTGTCAATGTTGGCTGTCAGTTTTGCCAGACGGCTGACAGGCCTACAAGCTGGCTAACTGGCCCAATGCTATTGTGGAAAATCAATGTCGCGATTCCATGCATGGCATACAAGATGATCTGGCCGCAAGATGATCTACTGGCTGCTGCCACACCAAGGCTCATGCCTCATTTCCAGCAGTAGCCAATTGTTGGTCTGTGCCAAATTCATGTACCACACGCCATTAATCACAACCACAAAGTGTTGGCGTCGACGTGTGCCAAACTGTGGTCAGCCCCCGGGACAATGACCCAAAAAATGTACAGAAATCATAACCGCAAAATATATATCTCTATATATATATATGTGTAGTACATAGAGTTTTTATTTTTTTGCAAATGCCACTGACACATATAGGCAATGTGTGTGCTACGGCTTGGATTCCAGCTAGAGCTTCAGTGCCTACAACTAGCTCCATTTGTGCTCGTAATTTGGGAAGTGGCTACTAATTAACCTTAATTGATTGCATTTGACAGCATGGCCATTGTGGGAGCGGGCAGCTACAAACTGGAGCAGAAGACAGAGCCAAAGTTGGAGCTACAGTTGGAGCTGGAGCTGGAACACCTGAGCGTCGCGATCGTGGAGTTTCACAGAGAGGCGCTCCACACGTAATGGCATTCATTATGTCGAGCTGATGCTTCAAGTGCAATGGGATAATTCCAACATTATCATTAGCCCGTTTTGTTTCGTTTTCGTCGTCGTCGTCGTCGACGTTGTCTTCGCTGTTGTGTTTTGATTCAAGCACTTTTGTTTTGTTTGGCTTGGTCCGACTGAAAAGTGAATCTATGTCTTTGCCTGGCGCTGACTACATCGATTGACCCGATGAAAAAAAAAAACAAGACAACTGAGATCTTGGCACACAACTTCACTTTCTATTTACTTAATGCAAGCCACAACGGCGGCTTCTTTTGTGACCTGTGCACAAATCACTTCGATTTAATAACAATAATCGCAGCGAGAGAAAACCGTTTTACCAGTTCTACAAGGTGTTTATGGCAAATCGTGACAAAATGCTTTGACTCACTGACAAATTGGTGCAATGATAGTCAGTCGGCAAAACAGCAAACGATGCGATGCTCATTGAACATCCTTTAGCATCTTTGACATTTTCCCCCAAGTGGAGACAACTGCAGTACAAATCCAGCAAATGGGTTGGGCAATGAAAGCCAACCACAAAAATCATAAACTTTGACTCTAACTCGGCTGAGTCAAAGAGGAATGTCTAATAGGCCTGTCTTTGGTGAATATGTTTTGGCAATAAGCCAATAAATTTGATAAGACTATGCATAAAATGCAAATCATATTGCCCCAACCATCTGCTCAACTCTTTACTAGATAATCATGAAAGTAATCACAGATATCTTGTGGAAATACTCATAAATTTAAACTTATTTTCGTCTATTAGAAAATTGAAAGTTATATTATTTAAAAATAGATTCTAAACCTGAAGGAAATAAGTATATGTGCATACAAAATATGTTCAGTTTATATATTAAAGCTATTGGGTTTTTGTTAAACAAAACTTTTTTTAAGAGGTATTTTAGTAAGGAACTTAAGAATAAAAAATAAAAAGAGCCATGCAGAATTTTATTCAAATTCTTTTACATATATTAGGTTCTCTATATTCTCATATATTAGTTCTCTCTGTTGAGCTATAAATCCTTTAGTTGAGAAATTCTCAACAGCAAAACTCATATTAATAAATTTCTACATGCATTAAATTAGCATATTCTGAAGCAGCTGAATATCACTTGTAAACATGCAAATGGCCGTAGAAAGTAAACGCAGTACAATGCATGAATATTTAATTTGGTATGAGGAGGCGCCTCTGCCTAGGCACCGGACTAGCCCCAGTAGACAAGTCATATACCAAAAACGGTATAAATTTCAAACTGAACAAGTGAAATTGACCAAATTTGGCAACTGCAACTGGATAAACTGCAAGTCAAATGCTGCCCCAAGTCACTTTGATGTGTCCAACCGAGAGCAAGACGCGGACGTGGACAGAAACGGCAAACACACTGAAAGATAAAGCACGCAAATGTGTTAAAGTTGGCCAACATTTTGGCCAATTGCCCATATAAATACCACAGTAGCAAATTTCCAGCATAAATTTGTAAATCTTTACTGCGTTTGTGTGTCGCCAACTATTCACATTTACGGCAACTTGTCGTAGTAAGAAAACTACGACTTTTTATTTAAGCAAATTAGTTACATATGTTACACTTGGTATGAATAGAGTCTTCTAAGGCCAAAACGGCTATAACTCTACAAATCCTGGATAAAAAGTAAAGATAAAATCAGTTTGGTCTTGGTGAAAAGTTTGCCTAATTGAGCTACTCTTACTTTTATGAAAGAAAGTTCTTTATAGCAACAGCCAAGTCAAAAATCAATCTTCAATCTATTCATACTGCCACATCCGATATTTCTGAATCCTTGCTAATTACACAACTGTACTTACGGCCTTTTGCTGCTTACCAACCAATTAGCATTACCCACAGCACTAACTGTATCTTAATTATAATATCACACACCCAGCAACGCCTTACACCCAGCCCATGCCGGAGAGAACACTCAGAAATATAACTCACATGTTAATTAGATGGTTAGATGGTACTCAGAGTATTCACACAGTTGCAGATACAGATACAAATCTCTGGACTGTACACTAATTACTGGTCAATGGTCTAAGGCCGTTTACATTTTAGTGGGTTAACAGGTGATGCGGAAATAGCTTATTTTAAGTGAAAGAGCAGTGAGAATGCCCTATGACCGTTAAGCCGACACGCCCACTCCCATGTAATAGGCGTTGTTTAAGAACAAAGTTTGAAGCATTTAAAGCGCATAATTAGCATAAAATTATTGAACTAATTGTTGCATGTGAATGACTAAATGACTCAATGAACAAATGCAGCCCAGTGTGGGAAATGCATGCGATCCCCAACATCTAAAACTTATCTAACATCAGTGCTCATAGTATTCATAGTACTCATAGTTAACTCATTACACAGACTCAGACTCAGACTGAGACTCAGGGCCCTCGGGCAAAATTTGGCTAATTTGGGCAAGCGTCTAAGAGATCTCCATAAATTATGCAACTCAAACTGCAGCTGGGGAAAGAAAAGATTCTCTTTGAAGCGCCGCTCGAGATTCTCACATTTGTCAACACGCTGGAACTTGTTCTACGTTTTATGTGGTTTAGTCCAACATGAAAGCCATGTAGAGTGTAGCGCAAGTACTGTTAGACATAGGGAATCTAACCAAAGTGCATATTGAATTTGCCAAAGAGTACATTATTGATTTTATTGAACAAATTATGTGTGAATTCATAGGAACAGTGGTGGATTTATAGAGAATTTATGGCAAAGTTTGTTAGTTAATTTATCTGATATGAGCATCTGCTCAACCTCAATTGCACATATAGTAGATACTTGGTTAAATTTGGCCAGGCAAAGAGCTATATATTTTACAACTACTCAATCAATCAATCAATAACACATTGTGAATAAAACCTACTAAGTTCTCGTAGATATGTAGAGTCGTAAGCCTTTCAGCTAGTACTCTAGTCTTTAAAATATATTATTCTATAATTTAACTTAATACACAACAATAAATGATCTTAGATGATAAATTCGTCAGTTCATCCTTTATTTTTATTATATTTTATTTATATTTCTCTTTTTGAAAAAGCAAAAACTAATCTCGTATTACTTTCTTCGGTTCTGTTTAAATTACATCTGGTTAAGCCCAATCTGTATAAATACGCATAACATATTAACATATCGTATAACTTAATTTAGAGTATAAGCCTCTATTCGGTTTGTATCAATATGTGCAAACAAATTGATCTATGGGCGCCGCTGCAGTTGCCACTTGCCACTTGCCAGACAGCACATAAATCCGCTCGGTAGCATTTGGTAGCGTGGAGCGTTGAGTGTGGAGCGTGGAGCGTTGAACCACGAAGCATTAAACCATTGAGTTCTGATCTCCTGTTCATTTGCACATGGTCTGACAATTTCACAGATTTATCATTTTTATCGTTCTGGCAGACCAAAATTTATGAATACACTCTGCCTGGAAAACCTGTTTGCGATCCTCTGGCCGGAAATTTATGACCGTTGGTTGTGCCAATGGACGCCTTGGAGCCATCTGGCAGCTCGTAAGCTGTTTATGTTGTTAAGTTTTACGCATGTTCCCGTTGGCCCAATTCACATTTACGCAGTTTCCTTGGCTCTCCGGGACAGAGACTAAGCTGTGTTTTAATATTTTGTTGGGATTAGATAAGCGAGGTGCTGCTTAATTGGCCACATCTTGGGAATGCGCTTTTCTCTTGGCGTATCGCGTGCCATGGTGCAGTGGCCATCAGTTTCACTTGCGAGCTGGCAGGACGTAGGCAAATAAATTGTGAATAGCCTGGGGTAGCCAGCTATGGTGAGCCAGCATGGCATGGCATGCAGATGAGATTGTGATCTTGGACTGTTATGAGTCAATCAGACGCCTGGTACATTGTCACCGTCACCTATCGGCTGCCTGGGGCGCGTAGGTAAACAACACGCGGAGATTGTTGCGATTGCATCATGAAATTTAACTGCTTAGGCATACAAGGGGCGATCTCAGCTAAGATCTTTGCATAAATTGCCGGCAAAGAGGCATTGCGATGGCGTCAATACTTACATGCCACTAGCTACCGCTCTTGCCTGGGTTGGCTGGCTGGCTGGCCGGCTTGCTGGCTGACTGACTGGCTTATAAGGCGCCGCAGAGGTAAGGTTCCATTCAGCTGTCCGTTGGCCAAAATGTTTATGAGATGACGATGCCGGGCGAGCACTGGAGGGCCCTATCTGTGGTACTTCTCTCATAATTCCTATGAGTTATACAACATTACAACTTTAATGGTAAATGCTAAATGGTAAATGAAAAATGTCAGAGACATGAAAGCCGCCGCACTTGTCGTTCACTTATTGGCAGCTCTCGCAGGCAGTCAGAGTTCCACTCCGGCTGACACCTTTTTAACCAGAGACGCAACCTCCTTGAATGACTTGTGGTTCTTATCCCCAAGCAGGTTGAAGATGACACTCTCGGAACTGGCTATGGTGCAGCCAATGTGGCGTAGGCGCTCTAGCGCCAGATTCCGGTCCTGATAGAGACGTGACGCGCAGCAGTCAGCGACAAGCCACACGTTGATATCATTATTAACCAGATCAAAAACGGTTTGCTCGATACAGACGTGTGTCTAAAAATAGCAACAGAAGTTGTGGAATGTATACAGTATACTGCATATTACCAACATACCTCTAGCCCGAACAACACCGCAGTCTGGGGCTTTCCATTAAAAATACTCTTCATCTTATCTTCTATGGGTGGTAAGAGCATGCTGAACTTGGTCTTTGGAACAACGCAACAGGCATGATCAATTTCCAGTTCACAAACAGTTGCTCCCAGTTTTTCCGGATATTGTTCAGTTACAACCAGTGGCACATTGAATATTTTACCTGCATTTACCTGGAATCGGAAGTTCGCAATTAGTTTGCCTCAAAATTATTTCCGACTATAGACAACTTACCAATTTCTTTGTATTCTCTATAACAGCTGCAAGGCTGGGAATCGCTGCTCTAAATTTTTCCTGAATGTCACACAACATGAATAGGGTTTTCTTTGGATTCAGCCGGTAGAGAGTATGTGGAATATTTTTCGCCATTGTAATAATGTAATTTATTTTCTGCTTCGAATTTAGATGTTATTTTCAAATGATTCTTGACGTTTTAAAATGCCCGCTAAACTGACGCCCTCTGTCGGAATAATTCAGTACTACACTGCGCAGTTTGACTAAATCAACATATCGTTATCGATACGCAACCGCGGTCTGCAAAATTAATGTTACGTATTTGCAAAGCTGCCGAATAACGCTGTGATTTTACTAAAGCTATACGCTTTTATTGCACTTATTGAACGCGGCTGCTTCAATTAACATTTTTAGTTTTCGGTATTACAGAAAGCTAGTACCGAATCTGCTGTCAATCGAGCGAATTTATTTACATTAAAAGTCTCTGCACAATTATTCAAAAACCACCAATACACGGTGAGTAAAAAATGCCGGCGAGTTTCATAACATTTCGCACAATTTGTTGTCAGCAAAAAAAGAATACTTTTTATCGAACTGGCCAACAGATGTTTGTTATCGAGCGACTGGTCACATTGTAGTTGGTCGCACTCTCATTTGTTTGATGTTCGATTGAAAACAGCGTGCACGTTCGAAAGCCGGGCTAAGCCCATGGAATTTGTTGTTGCTCGCACCAGAAAAGGAAAACAAAGCAAGTTGCGTCTAACGTAGAGAGCGAACAATCAGTTGTTACAACTCGTTTACAGTTTATTTCGGCCTTTTTGTTTACGTTGTTACTTTCTGTTTACAATTTGGTGTAAGGTGAGCTATTTACAACGCAATTTAATGAATGGTTAGTGGTATTTAATAACATTAAATTTGTAGTACCTGCAGCTGCTAATAGTTTGAGTGGGTCTAAAGGTAATTGTTCAGTTCACCACACTATAACATTTCATTGTTGTAAAAGTTACAACCACTGGTTGCATGCCGGTAATAGTGTGCTTAAGTGTGTGTGCAAGTGCAATTCAATATGTTACAAACAATGTGTGTATGCATGTGTGTGCACACCCTCCGTACTTGCCTATGCATTCATAATTCTGCTCTACACGTTTTTGGCAGCGCCCCAGCTCCAAGTTGTCGGTTGACAGTTACAGTGCGCCCAACTAATTGCAGTCGCATAAATAAGCTCCTCTGAGAATTATCAAGACATACAAATATGTCTGTACATATCTCTTAATTCGCCCATATGTTTGTCTGCCTGTCCGTATGCATGTCCGAAGTACATATTTCACATTCAAGATAATCATTGCTGTCCGATTGGCTGTCGTCTGTCACATACATATGTAAGTACAGTTGAATGTGCACATACATATGTTTGTTTTCGGCAACGTGTTGACAATAAGCGGCAGCGGTGACGCCGGCGTCGACGCCTACGTCCGCGTCTGCGTCATTGTCGCCAACACCTTTATCAATTTGCAACGGATACGCATTGTGACAAGTTGTATTAATCGCTTAGCCATCGCGGCGTGCTCTGCCATACCATCCAAATGTAAAATCTCTCTCCCACACGCCATTCTTAGACTCCCTCTCGCGCTCTGCGTCCATTCATTCCATTCGTGGTTGCCTCTCTTTTCTGCCAAAGCGATTCAAATTGGTCGCGGTCCATTCTCATCGCAATCGTTCAGTTGCAAAGGGAAGCATTTGCCTGTCAGACGCTTTTGCTTTTGCTTTCGCGGTGTTCTCGTCTGCCTCAGCGATTTGTCGTCTATCTGCCTGTCGTTTCATTTGATTAATATTGATCAATTGATAAATATATACGAGTGTATACACGCACACACACACACACACGCGCGCTTTCACTTGGCCCTGGCCAAACAATTTTGACAGTTCTGGTGCACGTAAATGTTGGAGCTCTGACGCACAGCTGCCAAAGCACACAAAGTTCAACGGTTTGTTTGGCTTGCGATATTTATAATTTGCCCCATAGCGAGACTAACGGTTTTGTTCAATATCTTGCAGTTGGAATCGAAATCGCTACAATGAGCCTACAATCGATCAGATACACACGCGGCAGCCTGGATATACTCGATCAGCTGTTGCTGCCCGTTGTCTCCAAATATGTGACGGTGCGTGGCGTGGAGGATGGCTGGAAGGTGATCAATAAGATGCAGGTGAGCAGCACATCATGGATCATAATTAACATGGACATCACCTCATCATTATCATCCGTCAAGCTATATAAATCAATCACTCAGAAAGAGATTTGAATTCCGTGTGCACATTGCTGAAAGCGCAGACAATTCTGCATCTATTTGCCGCAGTTATAAATAACGTAATTTAAATTGTCTTATAAGCTTCTATACAAATCGCTTGCCAAGTACAAAATTGCTAACACATCATCATCAAAATTAATTGCATCTCCTAAATATTTTGGTTTGCTTGCTTAAGTGGTCTGCTTGCCCTCTACTTATTACCAAAATTGCATAGGTTCGTTGGCACCCGATGCTATTACACGCACACCCTGTACTGCCTCAAAGGGGTATGCACAGTTTATATGTCATGATGCCAAATTTTCATAGAGTATTCTCTAGTCGTAGAGGCACACTTTTCCTTTTGTTTAACAATCGGCGAGAGATAATTTCGTTGTTGTTTACTGAACTTCTCGCTGCTTTAGCAACAAAAAGAACACGCATACCCCTCATCACGTGGACAGCGAGAGGCGACATTATATAATGTTACTACAGACGGTTTATGACCAGAGATAAGAGCAGTGACACAGCAGCAAACGACACGAATACCAATGCAAATGCTTCTATATGTGTTCACCCACTCATTAATAATTATCAAGAGTACTAATGCCCTCTCTAATGGGCTCTCACTCTCTTTCTCTTTGCAGGTGCGAGGCGCTCCGGCCATTGCCATTGTGGGCTGCCTCTCGTTGGCCGTGGAGATTTACCCTGAGGAGTTTGAGAGCAAGAAGTCTCTTCGCCAGGAGATTGAGGGTAAACTCAACTATTTGGTCTCTGCCCGTCCAACGGCGGTCAATATGAAGATCTCCGCCGATGAGCTGCTGATCCTGGCCAATGACCTGACCAAGGATGACTCGGTGTCTGTGGCAGACATGAAGCAAAGGTAAACACAAACAAACGTTACAAGTCAACATCCAAGAAACACAAGGCGCAGCCCATATTTCCATATCATTCAAGATTTCTCAATGCCACCGAGGCCATGCTGGAAAAAGACATAGCGGACAATCGGGCCATTGGTGCCAATGGAGCCAAGGCTATACTGGACAATGTAGTGGAGACAGCTGGTGCATCTGGTGCTGTACGTGTCCTGACGCATTGCAACACTGGTTCACTGGCCACGGCTGGTTATGGCACCGCGCTGGGCGTGGTGCGTCATCTGAGCGAGTTGGGCAAGCTGGGTGAGTTTTTTTTACACATACTCATTATGACCATAATTGACTGAGATTCTCTTCACTTGGCAGAGCATGTCTACTGCACGGAGACACGGCCCTACAATCAGGGGGCTCGTTTAACCGCCTATGAGCTGGTGCACGAGAAGCTACCCGCCACCCTGGTGCTGGACAGCATGGTAGCGGCGCTCTTCCGCATCAAGAATATAGCTGCGGTTGTGGTGGGCGCAGATCGGGTATATAACTTGGCATTTACTACAAGCTGTACCGCTTTCTCATAAAATGTTCTCTTTTGCAGGTGGCTGCCAATGGGGATACCGCCAATAAAATTGGCACATATCAAATAGCCGTTGTTGCCAAGCATCATGGTGTGCCCTTCTATGTGGCTGCTCCTTTGACCTCCATCGATCTGCAGATACCTAGCGGTGATCACATCATCATCGAGGTGCGCCCCGATCGCGAAATGACCCATGTGGGCGAGCATCGGATTGCGGCGCCTGGCATCAACTGTTGGAATCCCGCCTTTGATGTTACGCCCGCTGCGCTCATAACCGGAATTATCACGGAGCACGGCGTATTTAAGCCGTCCACGTTAAAGGCTGAGATTAGCAAGCTGCTCGAGTTATAACAATCGCATAAGTTCTTATTGTTAATCTTTGCGTTGAATGAATGCACTCCAGTTTTTAAAAAACATACGCACACACACACACACAGACACCCACACACAACGCGCAACCAAACACGGCTGTAAGCGAAAATACAATGCACTTTATATATATACACACAATGGCATTTCTTAAGCGTGTAACCTGTGATCAGGTGTTTTTTGCTTGACCCATTGTTGTTCTTGCCTTTAAAGCCCTGCCGTATCGACGATCGTCTTAATCGACATCGACAGGTCCCAAATGGAGTTACACGTCGTACTGCTGCCGCTTCTGCTGATACTGGGCTTGGCCTCCACGCTGGGTAAGAGGAGATTGGACATAAGCAACAACTATCGGAATATGATGGTGCGTCTGGCCACTAATGGACAAGCTCCATGGCCACTACGTGAGGGACGTGTGGAGATAAGCTTTGACTTTGGCGCCTCATGGGGCACCATTTGTAGCACAGGCTGGACCAAACGTGAGGGTAATGTAGTGTGCAGACAATTGGGTTTGGGCTACGCTTCCATGTCCATGCCAAGCACAAAGCATGGCAGCAGTCGCAAACACCGTTGGGGCATGGTTGGTACCCGCTGTCGTGGCACAGAGCGCAAGCTATCACAATGCCACCGGGAGCCCCAATATCCGGCCGCATGCAATGCCAAGAATCAGAATGTTAGCATTGTAGCTTGTGTTCAAAAGTCCCCAGATCTGGAACTTGGTCTGCGTGACATTGAGGTAAGCGCCCACTTGGCTCAAGTGCCCATGACACGGCTGACCTGCGCCATGGAGGAGAACTGTTTGTCGTCGGACGCGTATATCATACGCCGAACGAATCCGCAAGGAGTGCGCAAACTGTTGCGCTTCTCGGTGAAGGCCACCAATGTGGGCACGGCCGACATCAGTCCGTATGCCAACTACAGGGATTGGGTATGGCATCAGTGCCACAATCACTATCACAGCATGAACGTTTTTGCCACATTCGATGTGTTAAATCAACGCTATCAGAAGGTGGCACAGGGTCACAAGGCGTCCTTCTGCCTCATGGACTCAGAGTGTAGACCGGGCTACCAAAGCAAATACACCTGTGGCAATACAACTCAAGGTAAGTTTCCCTCTGACCCTGCACTTTTTTCGAGCTGACGCTAATCGCTTACCATTGCTTTAGGCATTAGTATTGGCTGCTCGGATGTTTATACTAGTGCGCTGGATTGCCAGTGGGTGGACGTGACCACAGTGCCCATTAACCAGGTGTATATACTGCGCGTGGCGCTTAATCCGGAATATATGCTGGGCGAGATAAGCTACGAGAATAACGGAGCTGAATGCACGCTGAACTATACGGGCGATACACGCACGACCAAGGTCTATAACTGCAAACGAAAGTCATTGTGGATTTAATCAATTAGCCTAATAATCAAATGTAATTGCGGAAATACTTTACCCACACTACACCTTACACCCAACATCAATGCTAATACAGTGTCAGCACAACAATAAAATAACACGTGCCAATTGTTGTAGTTAAATACGTTTATTGTTTTTTTGAATGTTTATGTTTTGTTTTTGTTTTTGTTTGTTGCAATAATTGCTCTTATACAATAGGCTTTATGTACTCGTATGTATGTATATCTGGTATTTATTTTTTATTATTATGATCTATAAATATGCCTTTAATTACTATAGATAAATATTTTCGGCGCTTGGGTTTGGGTTGTGTTTTCTTGTGCTACAAAATTCCATTCAGCGCGTTGCTTCTGTTCGGTTCTGTATTGTTTGTGCTAAATTTTTTCATTTTTTAAGTTTAGTTTAATTTTTACGCCAGTTGTGGCAAAATAATATATATACTATATACGTAGGGGAATTCAATTCAATTGCAAACGTAAAGGGTGGCGCGTGTCGTCTTCAATATGAAACGCATTAAAAACATAGTAATAAATTCATAAAAAATAATTATTGTTATTTGCTCTGTTCGCCTACACTACACATTTACACAAAACTCTTAAGAACTAGCTGACGTCTCCAATTAGCTTTCGCTGGCATCATATTTATGCATGTAAGTATGTTTATTTAGGTATGTACTATATACGTATGCGTGTATTTATACTTATTATCTTATTGCATGACAAAACAAATATCAAATATCAATAATCACCCTATGACAGATTTGCAGTCAACTTAAACTTAGGCAACAGAAAAGTATCGTTAAGCTTAGGAAAATTGTGCGGCAATAAAGTATGTTTATATTTTTGTGAACAAAATGTACAATTCAATTCGTTTCATTCAATTCAAATTTCATTGCTAGCTTTAGTTTAAATTACATAGATTTATTATAGGTATGTATGTTTGTATGTATGTTAAGTAATTCAATAAAAATGCATTAAAGTTTTCGAGTATTTCATGTCATTTGCTTAACTGCCTAACACAATGCTAACTAAAACAGTTGAGGCTTAGCTCGGCTCCCCTTGGTTGAGCACAAACTACTATACAAATATTACACTTTATATATCGTATACATATATAAATATACATATACATATCTCTGGCATTGCCTCTAAATTGCCGTCTATATAGAAAGATGTGTGTGCGTGTGTGTTTGGTTGCTTGTTCGTATGTGTGTGTGCGTATTTGATGTATCAATTGCATATATGCATAGTACTTAGATTAAGTAACATCACTTTAGGTGCTATGACAGACAAACTGACGGCCAATTTGGCTTGCGGCTTTTAATTAATGTTTAGTTTATGTTTTAGTATTCGCTTTGAAGCTATTTAATTACCACATAATCCTACATTTATAATCAGTATATGGTGTAAGCTATGGGTATGTGTAAGTGTATGTGTTCGGTATGGTATGCACCTAATACCATTAATTAAGTAACGACCTAACGGTGTGTTAATATGCGCATGTGTGTGTGTATGTGTGTGCATGGGTTCTGTGAGTCTTTTTCGAAAACATGTATACTATATTCACTAAATATAAATTGTGTGTGTATTAGTTACGAACGACTTTCGCTTGCATTTGCATTTATGTTTTCTTTAGAAAATTCATGTAAAAAAAAAACACATTCATAAAATTTAATAAAATGTCCACCGCTGTCTCCCATTGTTCTCATTTCAGTTGCTGCGCTGTGCCACCTCCTATTGACAATGGGGTAGCTTGGCTCTGGCTGGCGCTTGGCTTGTGCTATGTGTGTACGTTAGGCGTTGCAGTATGTTGGAGTTTAACTAATTTATGCTATCAGCTCTCGACCGTCGTGGATGACACGCTGTGACTAGTGACAAGCAGGTGCTCAGGAATGGGTATGGGTTGTGTGCGAGCCGGTTGCTTCTTCTGTTTGAAAACAAAATAGATTAGTAATTGATACCGAGTACAATACATGTGGGAGCTTAACATACCTTGCGTCTGAATGGAAAACAACCGGCTTTGTCCGGCTCTGGTATGGCATTGATAAGCAAATCGGGCGTGGGGCATTCCTCAGGACCAAATACGTTCAGCTCGCGAAAGCATTCCGTTTCCATCATTTCATTTTGCCATGATATGGACACTGAGCCCGTATTAAATTTCGTATAAAAATTTGTGTCGGACTCATCGATATTGACGCCCTTCACCGTCGAAAACTGTTCAATATCGAGGACATCTTTGGCGTAAACGGCGTGCGGCTGAAGACAGAAGAAAAAGATGAGTACAATTATATGGCTGAATAATTCGATCGACTCACATCTGGCACAAATGGTGGCTCCAACATGCCAGCCTCCAGGCGACGCCAGTTGAGTTGAGTGGAGTGGAAAAATGGATGCGCCATCACATCCTGAGCCCCCAGGCGTCCATTGCGGCAACCTAAACGTTGCTTTATCGATTTAGCTAACAGCTGTTGGCACATTGATTTGGCTTCGTCATTAAACTTGCTCGAATACTTTTCGGCATCCTCCTGGAAAGTAATATGAAGTGATTAATATAATCTATAGCATGATTGCCAATGCAAAACCTACCTTAACGCGTCTGTCTACCTCCTCACGCTTGACCTTCTCCTTGCGCATGCGAAACGGCGCCTGACCCTCGATCATCTCATAGAGCAGACAACCAAAACTGAACCAATCCGGCGAGAAAGCATATTTGTCATTGTCAATTACCTCTGGCGCCATATAGCCTGCAAGTTAAATGTATATTTATAAGATTGCTGCAATATTCTTCGTAGAGTTTCACACAATACTCACCCACTGTACCGACACGTCCGCGAACCATTTCACCCTCGGGTATTTCCACAGCCAGGCCCAGATCAGAGATGCGGACATGACCATGATCGTCAAGTAGTATATTCTCCGGTTTACAGTCCCTGTAGACAATGCCCTGCTTGTGCAGATGCTGCAGACCACAGGCAACTTCGGCAGCATAGAAACGAGCACGCTCCAGCTCAAAACCCGGATCGCCGCCCATGTTATAAATGTGAAATTTCAAATCGCCGCCTGTCAATTAGAACATATCCGTAAGCTATTACCAATATTCGTAATTGAAGTGCCAGTTATTGTGCCTGCCATTGGCTATTGTGTTTAAAATTCAATTAGTGTTGTGAGGGACAAGACATAAGGGGAGTGCTCTGATGGACGTTGTCGCACACTGAATGGCGGAATTTAATTAAAAATTGCGCAGATTCAGAAATCATGTGGATTACATTGCCATCGTTATCACTTTAATGAATGGATGAGCAAATGAATGAATGCACTGAAATGAATATTGACGCTCTGATTGTTGCGAAGGAATCCACTGTTCACTGTTCACTGTCCACTGTCCACTGTCTAACTGCCCATGTTACAGACCCAATTAGTCCTACTGCGGATTAAAGCCAGCACAATTCGAGCAACAACAACTAGAGTCAAGAGTTTATGCTCTTATTCTGCTTATCGAACACTCGTTCTATTGCGTTTCTCTTTTTTTGCCCCAGCTCGATGGAATGGAATGCTAACAGGATAATACACACCATTCATTATGGTCAGGACCAGGCAGAGGGCATCCTTTGTCTCGTATGCGTAGGCCAGATTGACAACGAAGGGCGAGTTGATTTTTTGCAGTATTTGTTTCTCGATGAGCACCATAGACTCGCCCTTACGTTTCTTTATGCGTTTTTTCTCCAGTTTTTTGCACGCGTACATTTTGCCCGTTGCCCGCACCTGGGTGGAGAGACGAGAGGAGAATAATAGAGTAAGAGATAGAGCTGCGAGAACATGAGTACTGGCAGGCAGCACGTTATCCAATATACCTGACAGGCGCACACCTCGCCGAATCCACCCTTGCCCAGCACCCGGTACATGCGAAACGTTTTGTATGTGATTGGCTGCGCCTCCAACCACTTCCACTGCAAGTAGCTGCAAGGGGAATTGAGATTAATTAATGGAATTGTATGCAGATTGGATGGACGGGATTGGATTTGGAGTGCACTACTCACCGGTAGAAGTACATGGAGTTCTCGAATTCGCGAAATGGCTCACCGGCCAGAAATGCTTTCACTGCCTTCACGCAGTGGGCAAAGAGATCCTTGCCGCCGCTGTTTAGTTTACTCCGCACTTGTGCAATGAGATCATCGTTGAGCACGTCCAATACCAGTTCATCAGAACCGGATCCTGCAGCAGTTCCGGGCCCTGCGTCAGTGTCCGTTACGACGCCACCCCCACCGCCTCCTCCTTTATCGGCATCCTGACTGGCAGCATCGCAATCGACGCCCTCGTCACCATCCTTCTCCACACTGGCATCGCCGCCATTCAGCGCCAACGCCGCATCCTCGCCATTATGATTGTGTGTGTCGTTTTGCAGCTTCTTGTGATTACTGTTGCTGTTGCTGTTGGTGCTGGTGTTGTTGATGTTGTTGGCGGTGGTATTGTTGCAATGTTCAGTCTCAGCTGTTTCAGTTGGATTGGCATTGCTGCTGTTGTTGAGCAGCAGCTCTTCGCGCGTCTCCAGATCCAGGCCATCCCCTTCTCCTTCGCCGCCGCCGCCGTTGCGCAGCTCAGGCTGCGGTTCAACATTCAAGAAGCGTCGACCAATGTCATGCCCAATGAATATGCGATTTACAATATATTCAATCTCATATCTGCAAACAGTTAAAACACATAAGTATCCATATCGTTGCTCTTCCATTTGTTATGACTTACTTGACCACCTGATCCAGAAAACTAATGTAGTGAAAGTAAACGGGCCGCTTGTTCTCGCAGAACTGTCGGAAGAGCTCACGACCAATGGGCTGTTGGTCTATCACGTAGCCATAGCTTATGTCTGCAACGATAGACGATCATTTGTTATCGATTGTTGTGCACTGAGCTAAATGTGTAGCTTACCTAATTTGTCTTTCAGGTGGATGCATTGCGATATGTGTGGAAATTGTAATATTTTGCGCCATTTTTTACTCTTTCCTTTGTTGCTGTCCGAACCACCTGCAAGAGAGTAATTAGAAGATACTAATGTTAGTAAATAAATTACAGTTAAGCTTAGGGACTGGGACAAGAAAAGCTTATTGGGATAATGGTCAACTTTCAGCTAGTGCAATTAATCTATCTAATCAGATATCAACCGTTGCTTCTATTACAAGATAATAGAAGGAGCCCCATTCCTTACAAGAGGTAGACAAAATCCAATTTAATCTTTAAGATATGTTCTCAGCTGATAAAATATTATTACCATTTAACAACGGCAAACACTTGCCTTATCTATAAATTACTATTTAAATTATATGTAATGTAATTACATGCCATTTCTTAATTGATATCTTTGCTAATTAGACAAAGTAATTACTCAGTCTATTATTTAGTTTAATTAAAAGTTGTCACCTATCAATCAATACTATTAATTAAATTGCTTCAACTCTTGAGTTCAACGTTCTGAAATGGCTTTAAATAAATGCATACAATTATAGCACAATCGAGAGCACACAAATAGAACCGTAGTCTTAATTATTGCATAATACCATAATATCTGAGCTTAGACACGCCCTTTAGCATAGAATTACTCTGATGCACTATAGAATGCTGCAATTGACATTTGAATTGACCCAACGCCAGGTGTCAGAGGTAAAATGCACCTTCTGATTCACATTTATCGTAGAAGTAGAAGTGGGAGTGTAAATGAATATCTGTGTGTCTGTTTATCTATCTTTATGTATATCTAGTTTAATATTGCCTGCAACGTGCAATTAAAGCACATCTTTAGTTACAGGCTGTACACTATGTAACTATACCCACTTGAGTTGAGTGTGTTCATATAAATAGCATGAATGCATGAAATGAATAAAGACTTGCAATTGACGTATGCATGGCATATTGTATATCGTGTGCTTTAAACATACTTGACCCGGCAATTGATATCATTTCATTCAGTTTTTGAACAAGTCAACACACAAAAGCTTCGTTCAATGAGCAAATCACTAAATCAAGTGCTCCAAGCGTACTCGCTGAATGCCCAGTGACCAGTAGCCAGTGCCCAGTGCCCGGTCGCTCGATAATAGTAGTAGAGCCATAAAATGTATCAAGAAAATTAAGTGGATGGCAAGGACGCACAATGTGGGTGCTGGTATAGTAATACTAGTAGCAGTAGCAGTGGCAAGGACATAAATGTCAAAAGCAGTCAAATCACACTCAATGCGTTTCACTATGAGTGTGTGAGTGCGTGTGTGTGTGATTGGCAACAATGGTCTGAACTGACAGGGCTCTGGGCTAAAAACAAAAACTATCAATGCCCAATTGCACAGAATTTCATTTGTGCCAGCCCGAAAGTATGCTATACACACACACGCACAAACCGCGTACGCACACACACACACACGCACCATACCATTCTCTACATAATTTAGCAGGCTTTCAGCACACACTGGCTGACCATCGCTCTGCGTTTGGTGTGTGGGCGTGAGTAGTACCCATAAAAGCCATACAACTCATCATAGAGCACATAATCAGATGTGTGTGCATTTTAAATGTTACACACACTCACCCACACACACACACATGCATGCATATACACACGGGAATTTTCGCCTTTACATTACAGTTGAGTGAGAAATGTATGCAATTAGAGATGTGAATTCGATCGTTTAACAACATTATCAAATATCTACCAAAACATACTAATAATTTGCCTAAATTCAAGTCAATTATTACACTCATTCCATAACATTCATTCACTGCATTCAGCCAATACATTCCTTTACATCATTCATTCATGAAATTCGATGCATAAACTTCAGGGGTTAGTGACTTTCGAACATTCGTGAGTATTTCGCTTTTCTACGCGTAAATTCCGCCATAAATGTCCATCGCCTGTGGCAATAGAGAACACACAGAAACACACCCATACATATATATGTAAATGGATATATATTCAGATTAACCCTCTGTGAAGAGCACTGGGTACTTGTTTCACTTAACGAGTGACTGCTTCCAAACTTTGGATGCTTTAAAGTTGGCAGCTCAAGTTTTAAGCTAAGCTGGCATGCGCTATGACTGTGCGAGTGTGTGTGTGTGGGTGGGGGGATGAGGAGGCGTGGCCAGCTGTGCGTGTGCGTTTAATTTAGTGCCAGTGCAATTATGCAAAATAAACTTGCGAAAGTTGTACAGCGAGAAATGGTCAGCAACAGCTGAAGGCAGCAGCCAGTGCGGGGAGAGGGCATGGGGCATGGGTTTTGATTTGGCTTTTCATTTGGGGCCTTGGCTCAAATGTCTTGGCCAAAATGAAATTGCCAACAAAAAGTTTTTAAGCACAACGGCGGAGAGCTGCTAAAGTTTACCGTGGGAAGTGTGTGTGTGTGTGTGTGTGTGGAAGGCTGTGTGACGGGGATACATGATTGAAAGAAACTAACGGAAAGTTTGACAAATAACAATTAGCTAACAGAGATAAATACTAAAGCAGATATTAAAAGACAAGAAGCAGAAGTGGATTCACGAGTGTGCCGAGTAGACGAAATTAATGAATGAACGAATGTGTGAATCAGTGTGTGAATGAATGCCTGCAATAAGTATAAAAGCATGTGAGAATCTAAAAAAGTTTTCAGCCCAAAAACCATGAGAAGCGTCAGCTCCATTCACTGAGGCTGCTGAATGATTTATAAGTTGACTCAGATAGAAAATGAGTGTGAATAAACAGCGGCACTCTATAGTGGTATATTAAAGTATTCACTACGAAAAACTCACATAGTAGCTGCCACATTGTGAGCGAGTCTTATGAACTTATCGGCTGCCGCATGGCGTTGTCAGTTAAACAGTTGAGTTGCAGTTGCCACTTGCTACTTGCCACTTGCCACTTGCTACTTGCCGAGAGCAGAATACAAAGTTCAGACAGCTGCTCAGTTTATATTTTGTTTCTTTTTGTAAAGTTCTTCTCTAATGAAAGATTGTGCTTGCAGTTGGGCAAACATTCTTATCAACCACACGAAATGTTGGGCATGCAAAAAGTTTCTGATAGACCAGTGGTATGGGGGTATTAGAACAGTTATTGATACTTCTGGTGCTGGTACGTGCCAGTCGTGTCTCTACATACAATAAATGCGAGTGGCTGGCCATAAAAAACGTATTAATGAAGACGCAAGGCAAGGCTAATTTGTGCTTGATGGTTTCTCTAATTAAAACCAATCAATGGGAAAAATTGCGTCTGCTTCCGTTGCCCATTTGCCCCTACCTGCTTCACTCGCCACACTTGCCACTACTAGCTTGACACGCCCCCTGGCTGTCGTCTGCATGTCAACTGGCAACAAATGCAATTTGTCAGCACTGTCGCCAGACAGCTGCAATGGCCGCAACGTCATGTGGCTAATTGTGTAGTCGCTCTGGCGGCAAAAAGCTCAAGAAACTAAAGCCAGGCATACAAAGAGAGAGGGTGAGAGCGAAAAAGGGGCAGGGGGGATATACTAAGGACATTTTGTCACATTTTATTTATAGCTCAACAAGTTGTCACTAGATTAGCGAGAGAGCAGCCAAATGACGAACTCGCATAGATCATGACCTTTTGACCCCTGTCCGGTCCGTCCTAAGAGTTTGCAAATTTATCGCCGAGCATTAAAACTTTGGCCAGCAAGTTTTTTGGCCCACCATACGCAATTTGATCAATTTTCCCGCTGAACAGAACGCCAAGCGGCATGTGACATAATTTATAAGTGTCGTCTCTCCAGACAGAGTCACCCCGTCACCCCGTCTCCCTGTCTCTCTGTCACCCCGTCTCTGTGTATAATAATTTTGTGTAATTTTTCAGTTTAGTCAACAAGCGTTAGCTGAAATTATTTATTGCCGTCTCGTTATTCAGTCAGATCAAAGACGCGCTCCGAGGTTAAATGCGCATTAATAAGCACTGGCCCAAAGGCCAACAATCCACAGGCTGCAAGTTGATGCCGAGTGGCAAGTAGTAGTACGCTTAAACTCTCTCATACAGCACCTAGCCCAGTTAACGACAGCTGAATCACATGACAGTGGAGTAATTAAGGCGTCAGAATCATATAAGAAGGGGAAGCTGTTTAGCTTGTGCCATTTAAGCAGCATTTAAATCTGAAACTGCCTTAAACTAAACACTGTTATGCCTAACTTTTACTAATTGCCACTTAAGCAGCATTTTTGCACGCACTTTAAATCAAGCGGCCTTTATGAAAACAACAAGTTGGCAAACTTTGCCAGAGAAACAAATAAACAAGCGGCCAAAGAACAACACGAACAACCGCAATCAACAACAACCCCCCAACAACCCCCTCAACAGCAAAAAAAGTGCCAAGCAGCGACGTCAAACAGTCCATTTACCTACAGCAGAGTCGGTATGCAAATAATTATTACTGTTAAAAATCCATAAAAATAAAGAAAATTAAAAATATCAATAAAAAGTTACGCCGCGAGCGTATCGAAAAAGTTGTACAAGTTGATTGGCAGTCGTCGGGCGTAATGGGCAAACCCTATAGAACCCCCCCACCAACCCACGATTTGGGTGGTCCCACGTCTTTATGGACTGAGGCAAGTGCCACGCCCACTTTATGTATAGCATGTGTGAAGCGCATTATCAAAATGCCAATCATTTAAATATTCATTTCGTTGGCTATTAAATAATTATTGAATAAAATACATGTGTGCCAGAATATTGCGCATACGACACGGAGTCTAATGAAAGTGATCAATAGACAGGAAAAAGTCGTAAAATGCAATTTATTACGGCAATAGCACGTGTGGCAGTCGGAAATGTGAGTGAAAAACGAGCGTAAAGACGAAAATTAAGATGAAGTTGTCTGCCAAATTAATTAACTCGAGCGTACTACATGGCATACGAGTGTGTTTGTAGAGTCTGGCTCATAAAATGCCACAGAACACATTAAACAAATACAAAACTCAGGCGCAACCACAAGAACATTGTCAAAAAGAATTTCAATTCATTCTGTAGACCTTTTTTACATTAAAATTCCATGCGCAGCCATAAAAATCTATTGAAAAAGAAAACGCATTGCATGTAAACGACTGAGAGATACGCTGTAGACAGACAGACAGGGTTAGATCGAATCAGTTCGTTATGCGGATCAAGAATACGTTTCCTTCTACATTTGGATAACTATATTAAACCCTGTTATTTACCCTTTTTCATCTGCACACTTCAGGCAGTTCTCTTACTTCTTAGAACTCATTCTACATACTATATACCCTTCGCTATCCTTTCGCTTTGTCTGCTTACAGGATATTCAGTGCTCATATCCATGCGTATGCAAATTGTGCCCCCACTTGAAGCAGGCAGCGGCAATAGTGAAATTAGTCAGGCTGGCAATAAAACAGCGGGATGTTGCGCCGTTATAAAACATTTTATGGCCAACTTGCTGGCATTATTAATTCATTTTGTTTTGTGAATCTGAATGCGAGCGCCAGTGCCATCGTGTGGGGTCTACAACCATTCATTTGCCATTGTTTTATTTTTTCTTATTTCCTCAAGCTTCATTTGCTTGCGACAAAAATAATGGCTTCTTGTGCAGGTTTCATAATGTCGACACCGCGACAGCTCGAGGTCTAAGCTTAAGCTTTGATAAATCTTAAAGTAAATCTTCTTAGAGATAAGCAATAGCTTAGAATATAACTATGAATGCAGCACAATCAGCTGGAGATTGGAGTAATCATGTCAAGTCAGCAATTTTGATATTCCATAATCAGCGCACTGTTGTAGTGCTGCAAATTGGCATTTAGTTGCTTTCTGTATACATTTTATTTTGCTACTCTCACAACAAATGCGAGTTAAATTGCGCAGAGGAAACTCGCCTTTTATGTGCAGCACTGCTTGTCGTAAAACGCACACAATAAACTAAACGAAAACAGCCGAGGCACAACATTGCGTATACGTTATGGCTCCCCCGTGAGATACCTGTGCTCATAACAACAACAGCTCAGCAATGGCCCATTGTTTAACGACTGACGCACTGACCCCGCGTCGAATGTCGAATGGAGGCTGAGTTAAGTTGAAGACAATAGCCAACCGAGATGTACATATGTGTGCATTTGGGGTCAGTTTAGTACTCTTTGGGCTGGCATAGCCAAGAAAACAAAATAACTTTTCTTTATGTCGCACATTAAATGCGCTTTAAACTACTCGTATATCATAAAGTGTCTTAAATATTATTCAACTTCATTTCGTGCGCAGTGAAGCCTAAGAAGCCAAGTCCGTACTTGTGCCACATTTAATTAGACCAGCCACACGCCCTTAACGAGTCCCATCCAAATAGATACTGACACAGCCCACGCGCGTGCCACACTCCATTGCTGTAAACAAGTCGATAAGAAACAACAGTGAAATATTAAAAATAACCAATGTTGACAGATGCTTACAGAAGATATCTAATATATAAATGTAAAAATAGACAAGTCTCCTTGACTCAAAACTTTGTGGCTTATAATCGATTGGCTAATAGCCTTTTTAAGCTTTTAATTACTTCCATTTCCTAATTTTTTATTTAACGTTATTAATTACTTTTTATAGCTGATGCTTGCGCTTTTCTTTTAGCTTTTTACCTCCAATTTTAGTTTCTTTAATCTATCTAATCGTTGCTTTCTGCTTCGAGTTAAGCAGTCTTTACCTATTCTATCACCTTGCTTTTATCTCCTCCTTGTAACTTTTTCTTTTGTATTTTTAGACCCTGTACTTTAAAAAAGTACAGAAGGGTCTATTAAGATTGTGCAAGTCCGAAATGTATGTAACAGGCAGAAGGAGGCGTGGCAGACCCCATAAAGTATATATATTCTTGATCAGGACGACGAGCTGAGTCGATCTAGCCATGTCCGTCTGTCCGTCTGTCTGTCCGTCTGTCTGTCCGTCTGTCCGTCTGTCTGTCCGTCTGTCCGTCCGTATGAACACCTAGATCTCGGAAACTGTAAGAGCTAGAGACATCATATTTGGCAGTTAGATGCCCCTATAGCGCAAGCAGATCAAGTTTGTTTTAGATTTTTGATACCTCCCCCCCCTCCCCCAAAAACCGCGAAAAACTGCCACGCCCACAATTTTAAAGATACAAACTTGTGTTTTGGCATACGAAATTCTTATGATAATCTTTATCCGTGCTGTGAATTGTGGCTCAATCGGATAATAAACACCGGAGATATTCAAGATTCAATTCCCTGCATTAGGTAAGGGGGGAGCAGCGCGAGCGTATATGTGGTTGCATGCGACTTTGCGCTATGTGTGCTTGTGTGAGTGTTAGCGTGTGTGTGTGCAAAGGAAAGTACAGGGTCTCCTACTGTCGGTTGCATCCGACTGTAGCTTTCCGAGTTTTTCTTTTACATTAACTAGTTTAGCTCTTCTCCTTTTCTATTGCCTCTGAGCAAACGAAAACTAACGGCAAAAAACTTGCAGTTTCCAGTATAACTTTCAAGTTTTTAATTTATTCAATTAGTATTATAAGCGAGATGCTTTCGCGCCAAACGTTTGCCAAGACACACCTCCCACACATCACCACCCATGCAGTCCGCCCTTGCCAGAACAGTTGCTCTAAGCCATGCAACATTCAAGTGCATTTCACGTTGGAATTTCTAGCTCCTTGCTATACCCTGTGAATGTATCAACAGGGTATATACATATGTACGTGGTAGTTGGGGGCTGTGAATGTATTTTATACTATTACATATAGAAGGTATCTACTAGCCTGGCACTCTCTACTGCAGCGCTCACACTTGTTTTTGTTTGTTATTAAAAAGCTGCTCAAGCGTGAAAGCAAAAAAAAGAACACAACTCATTTTCCACTCAGGGAAATTGTCACTGTATGTTATGATGGGGTCGAGACATCGACTTAAGGCTCTTAAATGCTTATATGCTTGAGCATGTGGGTGTGTGAGTGTGTGTATATGATTAACTAACGGTATGTGTATGGGAAAACTAACTTGTGAGGAAAAGCTTAAGCAGCAGTGAATGTTTTCATATAAAGCTGGCATTGTACTTATTTTAAAGCAACATTCCACGACAGCTTCGTAGTTGGAGCTGAACACAAATACATACTACAGATATGTGGATACACACACTCACACACAACCACATAACCACAACCATACTAATGCTCAACTTTACATTAAATACTTATATTTCTAGCTACAGATGTGGTGGAATGTTTCCGACACTTCTTGAGATCTGCTTTGGATGGCGACTATAGAAATTGCAATATTTACTGTGTGTGTGTGTGTTGTACAGTTACTACAGTCGAAATACACAAAAGAATATTTTAAGGGATATAATTAAATGACAAATTTGTCTAACGTTCGTTTCTCTACCTTCTCATTTTCATTCTTGGCAATTTCTTTCACTGTAGCTACAAAGGAATTGTCTTTTTTTCGAGGAAAAGCCTCAGCAATTTCCATATTTAGATATTAGTCTATGTGCGTTTGAGGCTTAAGCTTTCTACAGAATAATTATACTGGCATATTAATAGACGACAAGTGCTTCAATTATCTGTGGAGTATTAATCAAATTTATAAAAGGAAACCAGCATTCAAGTATTTGTCGTCATGGCTACTGCAGACTGAAATTAAATTTATAAATTGCATCTAATGCTTCTTTGCTACCGAGAAGTGCAGCACAAGTTTTCCAATTTCCTGGAAATACTTTCATAAATTGCATAGCTGCCAGCTGCAGCAGTTGCCGAAAGTTCGCAAAAGGAAATCAGTGGCAACAGTCAGTACACTATAGTACTACCTGACTGCATGTATCTATGGGTTGAAATTTAATGACATCCTCTGCGCAGTTACTGCACATTATTGCCAAGTATTTGGCCGCTACTGATAATTACCAAATACTGAAACTAATCGAGAACTAAGTTTAACTATAAATATACATTAGCTATAGAAAGTGGCAAGTTAAAGAGACAATTAGTGCCACATTTACAATTCATTAACGGATTACACAATAAAAAGCCAACTTGTGTCTATGTTAGAAATGATTTATTACGTATGTAGTATTCATTAAATGGAATTTATGCCGACCTCAAAGCATTACATACATCATTAACAGTTGGATTAGAACTTTTTGTGTTCAGTGATGTCTGCATAGCTACCAATCACATCAACTGATAGCTATAGAAAGCTTTCCATCTCCTGCCATTTTCCCTATGGTTTCTCCCTTCTTTCACCCCTTCCGTTTGATAAGGCAAAGTAAGGATTTAAAATATATTACCATTATAACTTATTATTGCTCTTTAACACTGTAAAGGTATATATGTAGTAGTTTACGTAGTCATATCTCAACTTAGTCTACACACAGTGTATCTTCAAGTCGCACACTTTCAGTAAACAATTTGCAAGTACTTGAGGTTTTTGGCCCATTCAACGATAACAATAATAATAATAATAACAATTAATAATAATTATAAGCAAAGCTGCAGTTTATTGCCTCAATTATGTGAAGAGCTTTTCGTTCTGTTGACTTTGCTGGGGTTAATATTGATTTTTGAGCAACCGCCAGTTTTCAATTAGTTTCTCCCATAGCCGAGGCAGAGCGTTTTGTTCAATTTTAATGCATATTTAACACCGTAATAAAGCGTTGTCTATAATTGGCAATTAAGCAACAAATTTGTAGCAATTTCCTCACAAAGAGAGAATACTATGTATACGATTCAATGATTTGGCAAGTAACAAGACCAAAAGTCTGCCAACAAACAACAAGCCAAATGAAAGACTGAGGGAAAAAAACAACAGCCCTCTTTTTCCTGTCAGAGAAATGTTCGAAAGGCGTGAACATGAAAAATTATTACACGAGCTGTCAGAGCAACAGAGCTGAGAGAAAAAACCAGGCAAACGCTCATCAAATTTAAAGCCAGACCGCAAAAAAATAAGCAAGTCATGCTGTTGACTTGTAAATACCCTGTAAATGCGTTAAAAATTGATTCGCTGTGGGAGCATGGTCCGTTTATTAATTTTGCCAATTGCAATTCAGTATAAATCAATAATGATGTAGGAATACTTTCGCCTCGTATCACATGCCGCAATTTGGTAAATCATACGCCGCGTGGGACGGCGAAATAAGGGGAGTAAAGTAAAGAAACCAGAATTTAAAGTTCTGTGCCAACTGTTGTCATGGTCTCCTCGTTGGTTTAACCATTTGACCTTTTCATAAAAAAAAGCAAAAACAAAACGTCAAGCAGGGACACAAAGGGATATGGGAACACAGCAAACGCTGGAATGCTGTAGCTAGGAACCAAAAGAGCCTCGAGCACAAAAGTTCCAAAAAACTGGTACCATTGCGATAGCGAAGCACATCAAAGGCAAAGGCAACGGAAAAGTCAAAGTCAAAGGCCCTAAAATTCAGGCTGCCTCCTGCATGGGTTTTGTTTCACAACTTGAGCTTCTATGGGTTGTTGAATGAAGATGATGTTGCTGTTGTTAATTAAATGCTCCTCGCATGGCAGTGGCATTTTTTGGACACCATAACAACGACAACAATAACAAACGCCTAGTTCTGAAACAAACAAATTTCTTCAAAGCCATTGCACGTGTCTCTCGCCTACAAATTTTTGACATTTTTTTGCAAATCGAAGAGGAACAACAGAATGCACTCTTCGACTGAGTAGAAAACAACAGCGTATGTTGTCATGTGTGTGTGTGTATGTGTGTGTGTTAAATAACGCTTGAAACGCGTGTCCCGCATTTCAACATTGCGTCCATGTCAAGTGCAGTTTGTACATAATTTAAATAATTTCTGCCAAGTGCTGACAGTTTGAACGTGCTGCTCGTGTTGTGTTTTCATTTCATACACTAGCAACAACAACAACAGCAACAGCAGCAACAACTAACTGTTTCCAGTGTCAGCCATAGAGCCATAGCTCTAGCCGGTTTTCGGTTTTCTAGCAAAACCCAAATCTGGCAGCTCAGAAGCCTTTTGCATTGCAGCTGTCAAAGCATTTGTCAAAATGCTGCATATTTCGTTGCCAGCAGTCACTGCAATTCACAGTTACGCACACACACACACACACATATGGAGTGTTGTTTTCCCCTGTGGCCGCTTGTTGTGCTTGTTACTTTCACACACAAAACCACACATGGTATCTGTTCTCTTATTTTGTCATCTAATTACTATTGGCATTTTATTTCAGTTAGAATTTCTGTTCAGACCTGCATTTTAGAGCCCTCATTTCCATGTGGATGCATGTTTTCTTGCTTTAAATACACAAAAGGTAACAGTTGGTAGCAAACATTGCATTTTGGGTATTAAATAAACTGAAATGCCCTGAAAAATTAGAGAGACTGCCTGAAGGGGTAAGCTATGTTTGAATCATAAAAAATAAACAACTAATTTTGTAGAATCATATACTGAAACAATTTTAGGCTATAATGATAGATTCATAGGAAAAAACTCGGAAAGCTACAGTCGGATGCAACCGACAGTAGAGGCCCTGAACTTTTCCTTGCAGCAGCCAATGCTTACAATACACACAAACACATATCGCTAAGTCAGACGCAACCACGCATACACACTTATGTACATGCATTATGTGCACGCTCGCTGCTTCCCCTTGCCTAGTACGGAAACTTTAAAACTATAACTCCGGTGTTTATTATCCGATTAAACCACAATTCACAGCATTGATGAAGGTAACCATAAGATCTTTGTATGCTGAAGCACAAGCTTGTAACTTTATAATTGTGGCTGTGGTGGTTTTTCGCGTTTTGCGGGGGAAGTATCAAAAATTTAACACAAACTTGATCTGCCTGCACTATAGGGGCATCTAACTGGCAAATATGATGTCTCTAGCTCTTACAGTTTACGAGATTTAGGTGTTCAGACGGACATGGCTATATCGACTCAGCTCGTCGTCCTGATCAAGAATATATATACTTCGTAGCGTCTGCCACGCCTCCTTCTGCCTGTTAGATACATTTGTGATTTGAATCTGAATCTTAATAGACCCTTTTGTACTTTTTTAAAGTGCAGGGTCTAAAAGTTAATGAAAAACTTATTACAGAAATATAGCTGGATAAATCATGACTCTACACATTACTGCATTGACAACTTTAATTGGATAAATTTTAATTAAAACTGTAAACTGAATCAAACAAATTTCATTCTTTTTTGCCCAGGCACAATAAGTCCACTGTGAGAATCACAAAGAGCAAAAAAATCTGTCAATAACAGACACAGTAAGCATTTAATTAGTTCGCTCTATCGATTGAGCAGCAGCGATTCAGGTGCATAATTCAGCTGATAATAATAGATAACAGTTGGACACATAATGCCGACATGAATATCGATCAAAAAGGGAGCAAGTATATGTAGATAACACTGGACAGCAAGAGTTGGGTAAAGAAAAGTCGGCAATTATGCTCAATCAACGTCAATTTGGCCATGCTCATTGAGTTATTTAAAATGGCTAAATAGAAGTACGGTTAAATAGACTATTTATATTTATATTACTTGTGCACAATGTCTGTCTCTTTATTGCCTACAAAACAAATCAATTAAGCTGCAAAATGTTCGCTGTCGCTGTTGTTCAGTGTTCAGTGTGTTGTTCGGCGAGTTGACGGCATATGCGAAATTGTTATAAATTGCCGCTGCTCAGCATTCCATTGAATTATTTATGAATGAATTTTATTAGTTGCCCTCATTGGCGACTCATCAGTGTCCGGGCTGTGGCAACATGAAGTGACTTGACATTAATTGCAGCACCGCGGCGCCGCCAAAACGCAGCCAAGCTGTTTGTCAATTAAATGCGCCACATTTTATACACACAGCATTTGATTTAATTTAGGCGATTGACTAACTGACAGACTGACAGACTGTACGACTGTACGATTGAACGATTGAGCTATTGACTGTATGTGTGTGTGTGTGAATGTGTTGTGCTGTTCGGCAATTGGCTAGATGCTTTGACATAAATTGTAAGCACATAAAATCGGTATACACATGCGAGCCACAGCCACCTCGCTTGCTTGTTGCATGCCACACCGATGATCGATGCAAACTGTTTACTGTTTACCGTTAACTCTTTGCCATTTTGCTTTGCTGTTACATTGGCAACTGCTGCTGCATTTGCATTCGTTATCATAAACAAACACTTGCTACACATTCAGCTGGCAATTTGATTGATGACTTTGACTGCGTTGCAAGTTACCGAGTTGCAGGTCCGGAGATTGCCCCAATTGAATTTGAATTTCTTTGTTGTACTACTACCAGTTTACTCCAGGCGTGTCAATTAAAGCAGCATCAAAGGCCCCTCCGCTCGAGTAGCTATTGTAAGCAATGCGAGCTATTGATAAGAGCGCCTCAAAGTACTTTTCGGTTGCCAAAGCGCCGAAATTGTTGAACGAGACTCTATAGCCAGTTTGGAAGGCGGGCTTAGGAGGCTTATCAACCTGTGACAGGGTCGCCACTCAGACATTTGCTTGTGCTGCCTTGGCCTATTGTTGGGTGCTATATTTAGCATAATACCAAAGTGCACACAACAAACAGCTGACACTCTGGCAACCTGGCAATCTGGCTGTCTCTCAGCCCGTCCGTTGACTTCTGTCTCTCGACTGACGTCTGTCGTCAAATGACAATGCAGAATGCAATACACAACGTTATCAGGGCTCTCCATAAAGCGCTTATACATGCATGTTTAATCAGTATAACTGTAAGCATGTACAAGTATGTGTTTAGCAATTACGTCAGTTGGCTTATGTTGGTATGTGTACACACACACACACATGCCACACAATCATATTAGTTTACTAAGCGCAATTATAATTAAATTCGCATAATCTGTCCGCATGTGCGATTGCAAATAGTACTATGCTCTGTATGGGGTCGACGTGGCGTACGCGAATCACTCATACGCAGTGTTGTGTCCGATGGAGCATGTCAAACGAATTTTCAATTGTAATGTATAGGCCTTACAAATTCGACATGTTTTCCATCCTAATTGCTCAATACACACAACAGTCATATAATTATGTTCATAAATTAATTGGCAACAACATTTTGGTCACTTTGCAATTGTCATTTACCCACAAATAGAAGCAAACGCAAATATAACCATATGCCAACTTATGTTTCGCTAAGAGCTCAAGTCGAGCGCCGCGCACATATGGCATCAAGTGAAAAGAACTTTCGCCCATGCCCCAAGAGGGATGCAGTTCCTCTTTTTCTGCCAGAGTACACAATATACTACAGCTCACAGCTCTCAAGACAACCCCCCGCAACGACATGTTAACATTTTATGTTTGATTGCATGTTCAGTGCATTTGGTTTTACAAATGCCACAGTGGTAAAAGCGTTGGCTGCCACGGCAGAGGGGATGCCAATGGGAAAGAGTATGCGCTGGATAGATTAATGTATGTACGAGAGTTAGAAGTATAACAAATTATTATATTTATCTATACTCATACAATAGTCCAAAGGGAAAATGCAAAAAGGAGAAACGAAATACGCAATCGACAATGGGGAAATTATATAAAAAGAAGGGTACATTGTGTTGGGATTTAGTTTTGTTTCACTGTTTATATAATCTTTTGGGTTTATAATTTCACAAGTTGTAGGTATCAATTTATAATAATTAATTATCCCATTTTGTTGGTTTCTTATAGTTAGTTTTATAGTTGCCAATTCCAGCTGTTGATCTAGGGTTTACTTCAATTTCTATTGTATTCGTATTGTACGATTTCCTTCTAATGCCATATAAAATACAAGGCAAGTCTCTTGATTCTCTGCCTGTTTCTCTGATCTCTTCTCTCTATTCCTTACACATTTTTAGACCAATTTCCTCGATGCTAATTCATTCATTCATTATTCACAGCAAGGTGCCCACTGTGCCGCAGCACAACTTTTATTGTTGATGAGTGTTTCAGCTGTGTTGCACTTTGCGATTGCAGCATATTCTGCCGTTCTGTTTGAACTGAGCTGCTGTCATTTATATATTGCATCGTCCATATGGGACCCAGCTGTAAGGGCCCAAGCAATCATCTATACAACGAATCAAACCATAAAACAAATCATCAATGGACGGCACAGCTCGTCGTATTGAAATTGTTGCAATTGCAATTGCGAGAGCAACTCGTCGAGAATTTAATTGAAATTGCATTTTGCAAAGCGCCTCAACGAAGCAGAGCTTTTGTTATCAATAAATAAAATCAATTTAAAACAGATTCTTTTTTATTTGCTTATTTATTTGCAATTGTGTTTGTATCTATTTATTTGCTGCAGTCGCAGCTCTTGACAGCTCAAAACACACTTCAAAACTGTGCGAAGAGGATTACTGGTGTGTGTGTGTGTGTGGTTGTGTGTTTGTTGTGTGTCTATTGTGCTTATGCTTATGAAGCAGAAATGCAATTCCGATTGCAGAATTGAAAAACTGGCAAATGGAAATTCACACAGAGATAGACACGATAACTTTAGCAACCTTTGCATTTTATAATTGCTTTTTAGGCTCAAGAGCAGCAGCAGCAGCAGCTTGGCTTGGTTACCTCTTGCTGTTGACATTTATTTATTTTCTCAGGGGAATTGTAACTGCTGCTGCTGTTGACAACATTTCAAGCAGCTGGCACATTGGCAACCAATAAAGTCAACTTAAATATGTGCCTAGGCTGCATTCGGAAATATAGTTTTTGGTTGCATTCCGTATTGGAATGTCAAATGCGTTTAGTGTGTGTGTGTGAGTGTGTGTGTGTGTCAGAAATTGAATTGAATTGAAATTGATATGCGTAGCGCGCGCGTGAGACTTTGCAAACTGTCATAAACCTAAAAATATTGTTATATATATTGCGAAATTGCGCATACGACACGTTGCCAGTGCTCCCCGTTGCACTGTGTAACCAAACACTACAACTTTAAGTGGCATTTGTGTACCCATCCCACCGTCCCATCTTTCATCTTCGTATTCTAGCAGCAAATAACTAGAATTTCGACTGATGTTGTATGTGCATGGTGCCAGTGTGCCGCCTGGAATAACTCAATTTCATTTCATCAGGAAAATTGTTTAGAGCATCACTTACATTTTCATGACGGGCGCAGCATAAAATATGCCAAGTTTTCTTTTTATGCCAACACATAACATAAAACACGGCCAGCACAGCGAATTCAGTGCAGGAGAAGAGGAATGCCTTCGCATATTTATGTACACATATACATACATAGTATATTTATGTATAAATATGTATACGAGCTGCCAACTATGGGCGTTACTTTTATTTAACGGTGTATCTAAACTCAGCTGCCGCCTGCCAAGTGCTCGTAAAATGCCTAAAAGCTTGCAGCGCCGTTTGCCATCAATCATAAGGGTCTCGTGCTCGAAGTGAAACACAAAGAATGGGATTGGTTGATTCACAGACCCCACGACCCATTCACGACTCCATAGATAGATAGTTAAGGTATGCTGCTTAACAAAGACAAATAAGTCAGGTCGGTAGGTCGGCCGCTCGGTCGCTCGGTCGGTTGGTCGGTTGGTTGGGCACGTCGCGACTCACGCTGTCTAACTGTCGCTCACAATATGCCCTCATTGCGCATACGACGCGTTGCCGCCGTTGGCAAATTAATCACAGTTAGTGGCAAGACTAAAACTGCCATATCACCTATTTGACTTGCAAGTATGAGTGGGTGTGGGTGTGGGTGTGAGTGTGAGTGCGAGTGCGAGTGCGAGTGCGAGTGTGTGCGTGCGAGTGTATATGATGTTGATTGTGGGCGTGAGTTCACATCAAATCGAAATAAATTTGCGCAAACAAAAAATAAACATCTCTCATATATTAGCTGGGCAGCATTTGAAATCGTTTGTTATTGTTGCTGAGCTGCGGACCAGCCATATAAATAATACACAATATAAAAACTTAATTGTCAAAACAATCAATAAATTTTAGTTTATGGCCGTTTGGCTCGTGCCGACCAAATGCTGCATAATTTGATTTGCTTATCTGCCGAAACAGCAGCAACAGTAGCAGCAGTAACAGTAGCCACACTGCGGCTTCTTTTGTTACCACTATGGTGAGTGGTGTATTGAATACACTTGTACACACACACTCAAAGCAATCGTGGGTGTAACGTGCGCACAATTATGCAAAAATTCATTTTCATATACGCATAATAATTCAAGGGCTTTACACAATAAAAGTCAAATGTTTACAACCTTAAATACTCGCAAGTTTAATGCTGAAATATAACAACTGTTATGTTACGGTCGAATACATTTCATCTCATTGAATCATAGTTCCGTTATGAGTTTATCTACCAAAAGTCCCCTTAACATACTGATAAGTTCAACTCACTTGAGTTAACTCGCTTAAGTCTCTCAAAACAGAAGAATCACTTCACATGAGTTACTGTTTGATTGCATTACGTCACTTTAATGCCCACTTAATGCGAAATGCTATGATTAATTAAAGCATGCGAAAATTCTTTAAACAATACATGTAATTTGCATTATGCCAAAGACAAAAATAATATTTGTATATGTGTATATGTATATGTGTAATAATTAATTGACACAATCAAACATTGAGTGACACGCTACTCGCATGACAATTAAAGATACACACACCCAATTGAGTGACAACAACAATACGAGAAGAGAGAACACCGCCAAGAGCGTGGCATTAAGTATCGAACTTAAAAAAAATTGAGAGACTTGTGTGTGTGTGGCATGAAGATTTGCAGAGTTCGTGTGTGCTAAATGGCATTGATACTTATACTTATATTAGCGTTTCACAGCGCTTTGATTTAGCTAATCGATTGAGCTAAAATTGATGGATACATTACACATATTTGATGCAAGGAGAAGGTTCATAAGTAGAACAAATAAAGAAAGATAGTAAGTATATGAACTACAACGATGTGATAAGCTTTTGCTACTTAAAAGATTTGCTGATGATAAAATGTGTCAAGTAACAGCTACTAAAAGTAGCATTATCTGGCTTAACAATCTGCCAACTTTATAGTTAAATTGAGCATATCTTCTTGAATCTTTATAATCTAGTGCTCACACCTTTGCCTACGCAAATATGCTTAAACCTAAATGAGAATAGATTAAATATCCTGTAAAGTATATGAAACGATGATAACGATGCATATGATAAAAATAAACGAGACTCAACGTCAGCTTAGCTCTCTTCCTATAGCGTATCAATCTAACTTGCTTTTGTATCTACAAACCTACGGAGAACAACACTAAGGCCACTGGTCACTTGATACATCCACAGAAGCTGTTAGAAGATGGCATGACATATAGGCATACATACATACATGTGATTGGTATGCATAATTTCGTAGATTGCGCATACGCCCTGGGGTCGCTGATTAAACATGCCGATTAAATATTCATTTGCTGACGCACCAACGCGTCACTTAAAACACATTTTCTCTGTATGTCTGGCGGCCGTCGTATTGTTATTTGTTATTTGCCTACGTCAAATAAACAAAGCAAAAACAATGTATAAAAAACAAACCTGTCTCTAGTCTTTAGTCTCAAGTCTCAAGTACAAGAGCAACATCAACAAACACATCTGTTAAGGGGCTACCGGTTTTTTAAAAGCAAATCTCTCGAGGTTCTAAGTGCTTGGAGTGATTAAGTGATTGGCGACTAATAGATACTCTAATCGATATGAAAGACACTCAAAGTCAAGCACATAATCCCAGGGTATTTGCCAATGCGTGCATTGATTATAAACTCATTGCTGATTTATAGTGTGTGTCGAGTGTTAATGAATTGAAATGGATTTAAATGTGGCTTGTGAGTGGAGAGCTGACAGCCAACACATTACCTCATATCGGTCTGTGTGTGTAGTTGAAGTAATTTTGTTATTGGCAACGTTTTGCATATGATTAAATGGATTTCAAGCGTGCCACACTTTGTGGCAATCAACGTTGCTGGGATTTGCAAGTGGCAACAATCGCTATGATTGCAATTACATAGACCATGCAGCAGTTGCTGCTGCTACTGCTGCAGCATTTGGTTTGCATTGAGCGCATGTACGTGCTGCAAATGTAGATAAGCAGACTGAATAGAGTGCCACCCACCCACTGATTAAGCCCCAAGGTTGAGGTTGAGATGAGGTTGATGTTGCGTGCAGCAAGCAGAACATGGCCAGGACATGTTGCAATAGCAAAACAGGCTCCACACTTGTTGATAAAATGCCAACACTAACTAAAATATGAAACTAGCCTCAATGTACTACTATGTATGACGGACTGACAGACGACGAAGATTGTGTGACTGACTGGCAGGTACAAGCAATTAGCGTGTTTGAAATGTGCGACCAACTATGGGGCAACACAGCTAGCATGGGACTGGGGACTGGGGACTGGGTACATGGAACATGGCACATGAGACGCCTCCGCGCCAGCGGCATTTCTGTGGCATTGTATTGCGTGCGATAATTAACAACTGGCTGTATTTTTTGCCCTCTTCTTCGTCTTTCATTTGCTGCCTCTGCCTCTGCGTCTGCCTCTGCTTACAGCTGCTTAGCATACAACATAACTAGCGGCTTGTTAACCTGATAAAGAGTACAATGGCAACACACGCACACCCACTTGTAATGAATTGGCGTGTATTGTGGGCAGTTGTTGACCAGCATTGACCAACGGTCATTGAACCAGCTCGAGTGGACTGCCAACTGGATATGCCCATTGAGCGATATGCGACACATATACAGTATGTAATCAGCGAGTAGCTTTCGCATTTGCATAATCTACAGATTAACATAAAAGAAAATAAATATATTAATTCATTCATGCATGCATTCGTTCACTCATTCACTCATTCACTTTACACTTGACTGCGAGCTGATCAAATCCGAGCTGTGATACTTGTTTCTTCTTCCAATTGAGCATTTCCAATTCCATTTCCATTGGGTAGTGCCACAAATTTAACGCTTTATTGCTGGTCAAATTAAATTCTTCACTTCTTCTATCCAACTAAAGTCACATCCGCAGTTGCTATGTATCTATCTACGTCCTCGCATCTGCCACTCGCCCTCGCTCCGACATAATCAGCATTATGGCAGCGCATTAAGGCAAAATTTATGCCATCGAAGGCGGCGACTTTTCCTTTTACTCTCTCACTGCGTCCATTTTAATGTGTGCTCATTTTTAATGCGAAAAATGAGATGAAAAGCAACCCAAGAAAAAAGCAAGAGACGCAGCAAAGCGTAACTACGGAATGTGGCATTTAATATACACTAACAAATGGCCACGATAGGGTATATACTATATACTAAGTGCCTCGCATATCTCAACTCGGTTCTTCACTTTCCTGCATTACAAATCGCAACTTCCAGTTGCCATAGCCACTGTCAAGTGCAACCAAAGGCCATTAGACGGCACTTATAATCCAGTTCTTAGTATCAGCAGCTAATAAGTGCAATTAGACAAAGCGAATGGGGCGTGGTCAGCATTTAGCTTTTAGTTCCTGATAACGCAGCCTAACGAATGGCAATTCAGCAAATTATGCCGAGTGTTCCTGATAAGTCTGAGCTGAGAGGCTGATTGGACTGACCGGAATGCCAATCAGAGCAGCAGCTGATATGTATCGATTCTATTAGTGAGGCTCATCAAGAAAATATCAATATACCTTGTAGGTTTACACAGATTCTAATACAAAATCAATGTAATCAAAAGCACTTGAATTCTAACTTTTCACGTGTGCCGTTTACAGCTTCTAAGCTTCTCTCTGTAACTTTTAAGCCAACAACTAAATAGTAATAAGCAGAAAAAAAAAGTAAAATCTTTTACAAGTTTTTGACAAATAATTTTATTTTTTTTGTGTTGTTCCATTTGGCCTACGGCCAAAGCTGATGTCGTTTTGTTACTTTTCAAATACAAATATAAATACAAACTTACTGCTCGCTCGGCTCGTTAAATCTATATATTTTTCTTCTTTCATTCTAGACACCCTGTGCTGTTGCTGTATCGACAAACTGCGTTCAAATATTACATTACTACAAATTGAAATTTCGTGCACGTTTCTGTCATTTAAATCTGTTGAACGGCTGAGAGAGAAAGAGTGGTTGAGCGAGGCAAGCAAAAGTATCTGATGGATACATTCAATCGTCTGCTCGATACGCTGCTTATATTTTTGCTTCAGCTGCCTAAAAAATGAAATATTTGATTAAAAGCACAAGGCTGTTGTTGTTGCTGCTGATTGCTGTCAGTTGTGTGCTGGTAAAACGCAATTTAAGCGCTTCTTCCACGTGTTCAGTCATTAGAAGTCATCATGCATGCAATTTGCAGACTCTGTTGTAGCTATGGCTAAAAGTGGGAAGGTGACCTTCAGGCAGCAGCTGACAATTTATACGAACTGTCATGCATAATTTGATGATAATTTTCACCCCCACCATTGTCACTCTGTTATGTAAGAGAACTTGACCGAACACCGAACACCAGATGATAGGATACAGGACACGCTGCAACTGAAGTGTGACCTACAAAGCATAAGTATCTATACTGTTCAGTTTGGTTCTCTTCTGTTGTGTTGTGCTCTCAACTAGACTGCGGCAAATAGAGCACTTAAAGCTGTAACATGAAGCATGAAAATGAATAAATTGCTGGAGCGCAAACATTTAACGCTTCATTAACTTTAGATAAAGCGCAGCACCAGTCAGACCCGAACCCAGCTGACTCTCTATACAATTAACAAACGTCTTTAATGCCAGCTCAAAGCAAGGGCAACTTTTAGTCTAAAAATCGATGAGATTCAGGCCAACGAAGACAAGGTGCCAACAGAGGCACTTCAGCACGCATTGCAGGATAAGTGCGAAGGATTTGATATTCAGCTGAGGTGGAGTAGTTTTCTTTGTGGCTGATTGGGTAGGAGAGGGGGAGGGGAAGTGGGAGTGGGAGTGGCATACACTTACCTTCTCTCGCTTTCAAGTAGACCGTATTGGCCACAATATTCTCTAATTCCATTAGTTCCAGGTTGGCGGTTTTTTAATGAATCCTTTGGCGCTCTCGAAAAATAACACAAGTTGCTCTCAGCTCAGTCTCAGTCTCAGCCTAAGGTCCTCTAGTTGCTATTGCTCCTTTGTGGGCTGAACGTGTATATCCTGCTGCTGATTCAAGACACTCTGTGTGTGCTTAGTTATTGATAAACCTAAAAGCCAAGGCTCTTTCAAACTTGCAAATCTACAGCTGTCTGGCTAATTTGTGGCCGTCGTCTAAAATCCAGCGTTGTGGTATTTGGCACATTTACAGACACAGGCTTCATTTAGTTTCAAGTTGGGATTTGGGCAAATGAGAATTTGTGCTGCCTTTTGCCCTTGCCTTTGCTATTGCCTTTGATGTGTTTGCTAAAGTTGTGCTTGATTGGATCTGATTCCACTTTGGCTGAAGGCTTGAGCCGTGACACGTTAAGCTGTAATGAAATATGGCAGAGAAGGCGTTAATTAATTAGCTTTGCTCAAGAGAAGGGATGCATTTGAATTGTAATAAATGTGTTATGAAAACTAATAGACGTACAGATATTATATTAACAATATATTAGTTATGTATCACTTGATTACTCTTTAAAGTTTTGCTTTATTTTTGAGCAGAATCTTATTAGAGTTCAACAATTGACAGTTAGCAGCCCTTTAGGCAGTCTCTGGCTGGCGTACAGTTAAATATATATGTACATATAGAACAGTATCTACATGATGTTGCTTTTTCATTCTGCAAGTTGTACAAAATTCATGACACAGACCACAAAAAGACCACAAGGAAGCCTGTTTGTGGCACCGCATATGCCTACAGTCGGAGAAATAAGTAAGTCAACTTATATTAAGAATGAATATTTTGATTGAAAATATAAAATTTAGTATTAAATTGACTGAAATTAATTCAGTAAAAATCTTCGTATTTTTCAATGTTTATTTAAGATCAGGTTTTACTGAAGTTAAACTAAATTTTACTTATTTTTTGAATAGAGCTTTTTTATTTATTTTATTCCTTTTACAACGACTCTTCTTTTTCCTAGTGTATGCATATGTGTGTGAGTTGTGGAGCTCTAAAATTTCACTTCAATTGTGGTACCCACACTCAGCTACTACTACTTCAATCTAGCTCCGGCACCATGTCCCTTGGCAGTTATTGCACGTTGTGTCTACGTGTAGTTGTTGTCACCTGTTTGTGACAAAGGAGCTGCGTACGTTTGTATCATGCAAAGTGCACTTAGTATGTAAGTGAATGTCTGGCTGTGTGTGTGTGTGTGTGTGTGTCTTCTACCTGGAGTGGGGAACAAAAGCCGCAACATAATTTGTCCATACGACGCGCCTGTTGTCGGCGCTGAGGTGTCAGTAATGTTGCGGTCGACATTTATTAATCATGGATATGGAGTAGCAGCAACAGCTATGCCATTTGCCAGTTACCAGTTACCGGCTGAAACTGGAGCTGTGGCCGGGCCGTAGTGAAGCAGAAGCTGTAGCTGTTGCCAGGTTGGGGGCGTACGTGAGGGCATGCCAAGCTTCAAGTGGTGCGTCACGAATAACTAATAGCAAAATAATTGAATGACACAAGTTTTCTTACGGCCCTAACAGAGTGCGTGGCAGCATCCACTTACATGTACACTCACTTGATGTACTCTTGCCAAATAATGTATGTTAATCAGTATGTTTCCTGCAAGAGTTTGATAAATGTTCCGTTTCCTCTAAATCTTCGCTTGTGCGTCATGTATAATGCGTATTATGGAGAGAGATTGCACAAGTTGCTAGAGGATCGGCAGTTTTTTAATTAAAAATGAGCTCATGTTATATTTTAAAGCATTCGGGTTGAATGTATATACATATGTAGATATATTGAACAATATTTGTATTATAGACAGCAACAATAACCGCACCATGTGCCCATTCACATAGGCATCAGTCAAAGGCATGAAACTGTGGTCATGTCTGCACCATGCGAGTGTTTACTTTCCCAACAACATTTTGCAATCAGCCTGGAAAATTAATTGTTTTTCAAACGTATAGACAAACATAGAGCATAAAAGCGTGGAGCACAGCATAGACGACTTTAAAATGCGCTGCTTAAAGATCAGATACGGACAGGACATATAAAATGCTTATCAATGCGAGTGCTTAAGTGCCAACACTCTACTCCATGCTCACACCCCCAACAAGTTGTGCATTATTCACGAGTTCACACACCGATGCATAAAATTAATATGCCCATTCAATTTATTTCAAAAGGTAAAGGCACATAAAGTGCGTGTAGTGCCTACTAAAAAAACAGAGCACAGATTCCAACACATTCAACACATTGACGAGTGAACCACACCAACACACATCAGAGTTCTGCCTTCCGGTTTGATTTGACACCTCCTCCGCCCCTCTATATACACACACATATATCTCACATGCACATTCACTACAAAGTATTATATGTTAGCATGTGCGTCTGTGTGTGTGTGTAAAAAGCGCTAAAAGCCACTTTATTGAACATTTACGCCATTAGGGCTGGCAACGGGACGCAGCAGTTCCCGTGACGATGACGTTATAAAAACTCAAACGACGTTGTCAGTCACACAGTGATACGCACAATCATACACACACACACACTCTCTTACACACACATGCACGCACATGCACGGCAGCCATTATGAAAATTTTATGAAATGGCGTAAATGTGCATAAAGCTCATAACGAAATTAAGCAGCAACAGCAAGAACTTGAATTCAATTCAGTTTGAGAAGCGAAGAATACGAACAAACGGATCGGCAGAGATACAAGTCGGTCAGTCGGACGCACTCGGATGTAAAAGGTATACTACTACTACTTCTAGTTAAAGTAATGTCCTACGAAGCGATTTCATCTCACATCTAGACATGGTTATACATTTCTTTAATAATTTTCAAACTCTATGTAGACAGACTAAATCGATAAATCTACTAAGTAAATACTACACACTTTATGTAACATTCCCACTATCTTTCATCAGATTTGTACAAACCCCTTACATACAATCTCATTGTAAGGTGAAGGAATGAAAATGAGAATGAGAATGAGACCGATGGCTGCCATTACCTTGACATTTTTCTGTACACATTATACATGGAGGACGAGTCGAAAGAATCTTATGATATTACATAATTCTAAATTCTGCACTGCATAAAATACGAAAAGAAAATAAATAAATGGGCAGACAAGTAAATCATAAACTGACCCCCGAATAGAACCCCAGTCCCATCACAATACTCGGCTCAGTTAATTTAAAATCAATATCAAAATTAAGTCAATAATGAACTGAACTAAGGAACTGATTAACTTAACTAATTAACTTATTAATACTTTATAGCTTTTATTTACTTTAAGTTACAAAGCATCAATTAGTCGACTTTTACTGTATATATTTGCCTTCCTTTGTTAACATTATTTCACATAGTAGAGCAATTGAGATTTTTAGACTGCCTTTAATTACAATATTTTAAACATAAAGTACGTTGAAATTCATTAAGATTCTTGTAATAAGTTTTATAATATTACAACTAGCTCTGAAAGTTTCAAATTGTGTCGTTTATAATCCTACACTCTTTGTTAATTGCGAGTTTCAGCTTAGCAAAATGCTTTGTAGTCACTTTTATTGTCTTAGGTTATTTCTATTTAGCTTAAACTCTGGCCAAACTCGTGTTTCTAAGCTCCCTTAAGCAGCCGGCTATTGACTTATTAATTAAGATACACAGCAACAGCTCCGGGAGATTGGGTTACTGGCCATGTCTCCCTGTTTAAGTATTTGCCATCCCTTATCACATTTATGACAGCCTTGGCCAGCCAAATTGCCAAGTTTAATGCTGTCAATTTGAATGCCAGTCGCGACGTTGGGTCAGCTGAATGCTTCCTGCATACCAAATACTGCCAAATAGCTAGTAGCCCAGGCCCCAAATACCAAATACTAGTACCTTGAGCCAGATTATGTGCTAGATATTAAACTGTGTATACAAGTTCTGCTCATAATGCGCATAACACAACAGCAACAACAGTTACAACTGAGAGATATGCCAGAACTCCAATCAAGCAGCCCAATGACCCAAAAGGATATCCGCTAACTCGCACACCACCACATTAGTTATGATGCGGTCTTACTTTCGCCTGCTGCATGCAAGTCCACAAAAAATAGATACCAGCATTCGCCCGACTGCCAACATCCCCATCCGCTATGTCCTGACTGACTCTAGCTAGTTAAACTCACTGCCCACTTGACTGCGCGTTTTTATTTTCTTTGCGCTGGCGATCCCGCATTTGCGGAATACACACATATTTCTGTTTAAGCTTCGTTATGCTGCTTCGAGCCAACTTTTTTGTTGTGTTCATACGCTCTGCATGGAGGAAAAGAGTTAAGGGGTAGTAGCTGTAGATAACAAAGGTCAACTAGACAACGGAAGGTATGTGCATTGGCTTGTGTTTGTGATTTCTAAAGTCAATTTCCCACTCACCTCCTCTCATTTATTTGAACAGAAGTTACTTGCCTTTTGACTCCACTTTCAAATCTAATTACATGCAATAAAAGCACTCTTATCTAATCACTATGCGCTTAGAGTATCTGCCTGTCGGTCAGTTTGAGCTAGAGCTATATATTTCGTTGGATTTGTCGTGCCCCATGACCTCGCCCAGTTTGCTGCATGCTTTTTTGTCGTTTTGTGTTAATTTTGCTCTGAATGCGCAATTTATTTGCGTTAAACTTGGACTTTATGCATGTGTGTGTGTGTATGCTGTCTGGCTATGTGTTGTGTGTGTGTGTGTGTGTGCAGGTTCTCTCTGTGTGTGGCCCGCACCCTTTCTCTGTCCGTATCTATGTCTAGAACTTGCATTATATGTCGACGCCCTGTAAATTGTTTTCACTTTAATTTGCAGTCGTTGCAAAATTTAATCAGCTCTTATTATAGTAGCTCCATTAGCATGGCAGCATATCCCCAAATGCACACACATATATAAACATTTAATATGCATATATATCGAGAAGATTATGCACAATTCCCCTAACAATTTTCCGTATTAAAAGCAATTTTATTATGCAAAACGGAAAATTGCAACGTTTGCCATAATTGTGTCTTAGAACTGCTTGCTATTTGAGCTTAATAGAAATTGCTTTTACTGTCTACTAGTTCCATCACAGATTTCGTTTCGATTTACAAATGAAACCGATACACCCTGTTATGATAGTTATGTAAATACCCTGGCTTATATGAATAGTTGCTCAGTTAGTTACACAAGCGTTAGTTAACCGCAAAGACGTGTAGATGACGGTTGGGTAAGAGCTAGAGCTTAGAGCTAAGACATGATATTGCCACTCGTTTGTGGTTAGTCTTAGGCCTCGTCCGATTAACGTGTGATAATCGCAAATAACATTAATTGCCAGACATTATTATTATCATCATTCAAAATGAAATACATGCGTATTAGCTGGCTGACTCGTAATCTGCAGAGCATGACATTAAACTCATGGGCCACCTATTCATAATTGAAAACGTATGTCAAGTGCAGACACAAGTAAAATGCCGAGATACATGGTCTACATAGTATATCGGATACTTGACCGCACTTGGACCACCACTCTAAGCCTGTTTCTAATTTGAGCATGTTGTCTGCCCAAAATCACAGCAAGAAACATGCAAAAGTATGCCCCAGGACAAGGCGTGTCCAGCACAGAGAGAGAGCGCTCAGACTGTGCAACTTGTGGCACTAGCAATCAATAAGGCTCACAAAACTGCACGAAACTGTGTGCAGTATGACCCAGTTTGGCAAGGACAATGGCGAACTTGACTGCAGTCGTCAGGCGACATCATTCTCAGTGCTACACACTTACTTTTTTTGGGGTTCACTTTTAGAAATGGGGTATGCTAGGTCTCTGTTTAGGTATGGAACGGGGAGAAGCTGAGACAGATGCCGCACAAACTGCAACAATACTGTCTCTGACCATAGAGTTAACTTCAGTCGAGCACTCTGCACTGCAGTAGTCGCACTTGCTTTTGTTTTTTATAGCTGATTGTTGGTTTGCTCCATGACATAGATCAACATCAAGTCTTGGTTTCTGCATAATCTCTAATAAGACTCGCTCAAGTGCATTGTTCATCATGACAATGACATTTTCCATATGCTGGCGATAAATAAATGACCAGCTGTATGTCAGATACACACACTTGCACACACACACACACACACTTCAACATGTGACAAATTCCTTGCTCTGGCGCACACTGGGGGTACTCAAAAGGCTGTTGCATGCTTCAAGGCGCACTGAGGCGTCAGATTGTCGGTTGCCTCACTTTATGCTTACACTACATATTTTGACCAATTGTGTGTGTGAGTGTGTGTGTTGTTCTTGTGTCATTGTATGAGTCATTTGCATTTTCCAGTACAGCTTCCCTTTGGTGTCTGTCTCTCTGTGGAGTGTTGTCTGCTTGCTGAAAGCTCGCTTCATATTCATAAATGAATTTTGGATTTCCCTGAAGCGTTGAGTGATGCTCTGCACACTGTATAGCATGCCTTACAAGTTATATGGACTAATTTATGCCTTTTTAAATTGCATTTCAATTAATGCACGTTCTCTTTGTGCTCACACACATCCCTCCATTGACCACGCCCTAATTGTAATCTGAACTCGTGCAGCACGTTTCCCTTAATTTTATTTTATTACAGCAACATCAAAAGCTTTCAGCTCAGCCAGCATCTAGGACCTTCAACAAAATGCAGAGATATACTACAGCAAAGAGATAAAGAGACAGTGGAGGATGTGGAGGGAGGGGGCGTCGCACACATAGAAATTCTCAAATGCCACTGGCACAATTTTTCAATATTTGTCTATAGAACATTGCGTACAAGTTATGATTTATGCTTGTGGGTCATTGCTGTCAACACACGCTCACACACACACTCGCAAATACACAACTGATATATAAAACAAACAGATTGTTTCCACAACTATTTGGGCGTGCACGGTGCGGGCATACCCTGTAAGGGTGGAGCAAGAGCTGACTTCAAGTTGCTGCTTAACGAGGCAACTGACAGCCGTAACTTGCCACACGCCAAGGACACATGTGTTGCACTTTAAAGCAGCCCAAGCGTATAGCTGGTATACGAAACTTGTAGCATACTTTTGAGCGCTGCAACACAAGTTATAAGTTGTAGATGCAAAATCTTCATCAATTCTCAACTCGATTTTAATTATATAATCACCACAGTAAAAGGATAAACCCTTAAACTCTTCATCAAGCATAACAGTTTAATTGGGCTAAAAGTCTGCTCTCGTTTGTCAAAAGTTTTCAGATGAAGGTTAAAAATAACTTATCGTAAATTCTTCAACAATTTACATATTCTTCTTTTTGCCATACTTTCGATTTATATGCATCATAAAAACAGCGTACAGAAATTGACAGCCAATTAAACCACCCGGCATAAGCTAATGAAATTCTGACCCCGGAAGATGCCTCAAGAACACAAGACAAGCAAATCGAAGAGCAAGAGAGATAAGACGAAATAACACGCATCATTGACCTGTATAGGAAGACGTCTTTGGCATTTTGAAAAGAAATTTCCATTTTACATTTTAATAAACATTTTTTCTGGCATGTCTGCCTTTGATCAGCGTCAGCTTCAGCATCAGTAGCAGCATCAACAGCCGCTATAAAGCACATAGATTAAAAGTCCATCAAATTACATTTAAGCCATATAAATGGCATTAAATTGCCGTGCTCTTGCCATGAGCCAAGCAAACGGTACCCGTGCGAGCATAAATAACATAAAAACATTTATTGCACACTCTATAAAGTCGAAGAAAAAGCAAAGTAAAAAAAAGTACTGTAGATATATGTATAAACATCTATATGCACGATTTTGCAATGACCTGCAGCTAAAATATCTGAGTACAAAATAGCAGACACCAGCTGGTACTCAATGTTTATGGGCTTATGCTTCTATTTCTATTTATACCTGTATTAATTATTAATGGATATTTAAGACGCGGCCCTCGTGAAGGTATTTATTAGGTTGTAGCCCAAATTGAAAGACTTGCGAATACCCTGAGCCGAGCCATGAAAAATGCTCGTGCAATTCTTTTCTTACCCGAGAACTTGGGAGACATTCCTTAAATTACTGATGGTGCCCCCAACAACACCCTGCAATAAGCAGAAATAATGGCATAGATAAGACAGAGTTAGAGGCAGAGAGAACTCTCGGGAATGCGGCGCTTAGCATGTTAAACATTTCAGGCTCACAGAGCGTAAATGATTTACAAAAAGCAAGATAGAAGAGCTGTACCAATTGCATCTTAAATATTTAAGAGGACGGTCCAAACTCAAAGCTGAGACTGAGACTGAGGCTGAAGCAAAACAAAATACATATTCAAGTAGCGGCGCGTGTTGGTCCGATCCCGTTCCAGTCCCGTTCCTGCTCCTTTTATCGGCAGGTTATAAATTGGAAATTAAGCAGCATAAGATGTCTGGAAAATGGTCTGGCTTCGTCTGGTCTGCTCAGCCTAGGCGCATTTTATGACTACCTATAAAACAGATTGCTGTTGAAATTTCACTCACCTTTGGCAACGGAATCAAAGCGTTGCATGCGGCGACCCATAATGAACTCAACTGTAAAATTACTGGTGCTCAGTCAACATTGCTTTACAGTAGACGACGCCATTGCAATGATTGAACAACTATCAAAAATGTCTGCGGTTAGAACCGGGCGAGAATGCGGCATCGACTGCCCACATTGGTCGATGCAAAACAAATAGGCAAATACAGACAATACAGACATTCATTTCAACCGCAGTCGCTGTCAATGGTAGGTGGTCCTGCTGCTCATTATCATCATCATCACAGTCCGGCCACAAAAGTGATTCAATATGTACAGGGCCGAGAGTCCAGGTTCGTTTTAATTGTCCAAAAGAGCAAAGGATTGCGGCACTGAACTCCTGCCACGTTTTGATTAGCTTGTCGGCTTAGATAAATTACTGGCTGGCACTCAATAATTGAAATCGACAGCAGCACAAGAAAATTCAATTAACAGGACCTTATGCCACGCCCACTTCTGGTGGGGATTATGAATGTCGTTGGTGGTGTGGAGCCAATCAAACGCATGACACATCTTCAGCTGCTACTGTCCAATGCCAATACTAAGCCCAACTAAACAATATCAAATACAAATACAAACAGAAGCAGAAGCACAGACCGTAGAACGTAGAACGTAGAGTAAAGAACACATACAAATACAAATATAAATACAGGCACAGTTGCAGATACAAATGAAGTGCCATCAATAAAATAGCAAGAGCAAATGGTTGAAGCTGCCACGTTATGGCCACTTACGACGACGCCCCTGAAAGCCACGTCGACGCACCCAAAAACCTAGAGTTCCATTAATGCTGCCCAGCCCACCAGATACAGAGGGAGTCATACTTCAGGCATGTGCCACAAAACTTTTGCCTCGTCGAGGCCAAATTTACGCTTCATTGAGCCAGGAGATTTCATTAATAAAAAATGGAAAATAGCAAAGACCACCATGGTCCCACGCCAGACCCAGTCATACCAGACCCGGCAAGCGGATTTAACTATTCATGAGCCTACACAAAACGACGCTAAATGTTCAACAACATCAGAAGCAGCAGCAGCAAAAGGAGGCAAGTATTTTTCTGGTATATACACACGTAGTTACATTTAAATACAGGCACAACTGAGATCTTTCAACGTAAAGCTACAGCTTTCACTTCTATTTGCCTTGGGCCTGTTGAACAAACATGAAGTACACAGAGCAAAAACATATATAGAACAGTAAAATGTATATAATATTCTTCAAATTTCCTGCTACATTTTACGCTCAGTGTATGCGCATATTTTCATCAGCTAAGCGAAAATATGCTGCTCTCTGCTTGTTGTGCGGAATATTCAAAAATTGAAGTAAGCCTAATAGTATTTGACAGGCCATACATCAAATTTGATGTTTCTAGCTCTGGCACGCTATGAGATTAGGCGCACTCACTGAAATTCTATAGATTTTTGGGGAACTTGCAATAAGCCTGCCCCCTGCCTGACTTTTAAAGTAGAAATCGCTAAAGTTGGAAAGAGCAGCCACATCAGTTTTATCTGCAAGCCTGCACCTTTATTCTATCTACTTACACACACACACACACACACACTTTTGACTATGAGTATGTACGTCATGCAATGTCAACTGTTGTCAGCTGCCAGAGAGCAGGGACAGACGCAGAGGCACTGGCAGCGCAAGCATTTAAGAGCCCGGCGTATATGGAAATTGGAAAAACATGTACAAATGGCAAATGCCAGACACATAGAGTCAGGTCCATTGCGACAGACATAGTGGGACAGACATTTGTGAAAAGCGGAAGCATGTTTGAATGTCCCTCTGCCTGTCTCGCTGTTCCGTTTTGTCTCATCCCACCCCCTCTCCAACTCTCTCTCTCCATGTCTGTTGTGGGCACTCGCTTGTAAACTGTGGCACCGAAAATTAACGGAAAGTAGGCATGAAAGAACAACAACAACAACAACAGCAGGAAGAACAACTGTCTCTGCAGCAAGATATTCTAATTTCTTGGGCGCCTAAAAAATATAAGATATTACGCTAAAGGCGACATTTTAATTGAAATGTACAGAGGCATGTAGCCGTAATCAACGGAACAAAGAAGGAATCCTGAAAAAACGAAAACACGAAAACAAAATAAAACGTTAAACAAATTTATGGGCTAGAACTTTAAGATACCCTAGATATAGATAAGATGGAAAAACAGACTAGATAGATCAATAGATTCAAAGCTAGATAGATAGATTTATAGATTAATCTCAATGTAGGACATGTGGATAGATAAATAATATCTATTAGCTTAGAATTAGTAATAAAATAATGTATATTGATAGAAATTAACGGGACAATGGAAGTGTATATAGCTTGTGATACACATGTCTCTACATAGTTATATACTTGAAAGTATATAAAATATTTACACCCAAACGTTAGCTGCTAATGGAATTTGCATAGAAAATCTCTCGCTGACTGCGAAATCCAATCGCCAGTAATCCTTGGCTGGAATATACTTACAAGTGTAATTTAGATGCTTCTTTTAGCCACAATCATTATGCAAACAGCTATTATACCCCGCTTTCGGGCAATGGCTATGTGCGTGTGTGTGTGTGTGTGCGTGTGTGGGGGAGAGTATTAAAAAGAAGCATTGACTTTGGTTCTTTGCCCGCTGCAGGCTAAGTACAGACAATTTGGAACTTGTATGACATGATGAAAACAATTGTGCGATGCGCAGCAAACGGACGGACGGACGGACAGACAGACAGACAACCAAACAAACAGACGAGCAGACAAGCGAGAGCTTATTACCAATCGCTCTTGGCCTTAGCCCGGGCAATCACAATAAAAAGAGACCAAGTAGAGAAATGGCGAAGAGCAGAACAGAGCAGAGCAGCGAGTCTAGTCCAACTGGCAAATATTTTCACAATGTTATGTATGTAGATAACTGCTTAAGGTTTCTGTCTTGTCTACTTTTCCCATGACATCCCATTGTGTGGCATCATCAACATCATCAACAAGGCTGCCCAGTATATAAAACGCCATGACCATAAACCCTTTTTCAGACAATTTAAGCCAAGAAGCATGGGGATTTGCTTGGTTGGCTCTCCTTCTCTCTAGATGTTTAGTCCGATTCGTTTCTCGACTTGGCCCTTAGCAGCAGCTCAAGGTTTACGATTGAACTGGATTTAATTTGGTAAAATTGTGCGGGCACTTAAATGGCCAACAACTTGAGTTGACTTTTCTGTTCAAAGAACATGGAACGAAAGTGAGCGTGACTGTGTGTGCGAGTGTGACTATGTGTGTGTGTGTGTGTATGTGCATCTAATGGCTGTTGATTTTGTGCATTGCGTAAGCAAAAAGTTGATACCAACTTTCGTATCGTCCCCAAACTAGAGAGAGCTACTCCCATTCCGACCCTCAGTCCCCACACTCTCTTTCTGTACTCCAGTTTTATTTATTTATATTTTAATGTTGCATTTTCCAATGTTGGAAAAAACTTTTGCTACTGCTATAATTTTCAGCTGTTTCAGTCGCTATGCTCCCTGGCGTGTCGTAACTTTGTTGATAACTCTACAAACTCAATTACGCGACTTTTGTGTTTAGTGCTACGGTACTTGTTGTGCGTGTGTGTGTGTGTATAAGTGTGTGTTGTGTTATGTTAGGGCGTGCTTCAAGGTTTCTGCAGCATTCTCTTATACTACATGAATATTTAATAATGAAAAGCAACTGACCAAGACGTGAGTCGGCATGTCTAAGCATGTTTCTTCTATATGTATGATGCGACTGCGAGTACTTTGGGTAATCTCTTTATTATACGACTGTAAATCATCTTTCGCATACAGTTGGGAGTCTCTTGGTCCCAAGTGTTTACTTTGTTAAGAGCTGTTGTTTTATTTTTCTTCTATTTTTTAATTTTCGCAAGTCATTGCTAAATAATTTATGGCAAAAAACATTGATAATTGAATTTTGAATGCCTATAAAACTCCTAAAAGGCATTTGGAATACAAAGTCTGTTATAGAAGTGTAGTAAATATTTTCATAAGAGACGATTACTGCTTCAATATACTGTGTTGAAATTCTGATATTAAACACTGACTGAATATAGAAAAACTCACACTTGTTAGGCTTTAGATTACTATTCATAAACGTTGTCAAATATATGCATTAACAGCAGAAATTGCGGCAACTAATGCTCATAAAAGCGTATTTAATGACGTATAAATTGATGTGGCAATCGCATCACATACACTTGCTATAATGGCAAACGAAACGAGGCAAAAATCGATTTGGTTCGTAACTGCATTTACCGTTATTACCAGAACGAACCAGTTGTAATTTCATGTTGCACAATCAGCTAGCCAGGTCATTAAATAGCCCATTGCCCGAGGGCGTGCCTCTTTCCACAACTGGTACGAGTGAACGAGTGTATTTGTTGCAAAATGGCGCCACTCAATATATAGCAAATATGTTGCAATATTATTGCCACACACACACGCACACACCAGTCATAATTGGGCCATGACTAAAATAGCAAAAGCATAAATCTTAGCCAGCGTTGAAAGCATTAATGTTGCCTGGTTGCGCCCTATTCTATTGATACTGTAGCTCATCATTTCAGCATCACATTACACATGTATACATAGTACATACATACACATATGTATGAATTACATCATGTTGCAAGTTGCCTCCTTAGGGGTAGCGTCGGTATGTCTGCTTTACGAGCCAACTTCCACTTCCACGCATGCAAAACCCGAATAGAATTTTTTTATTAGCTTATATTTTTATAAGCCTTGATATTGGTATTGATATTGGCGTTGCATCTTTGCCATTTTCCTGTTATACGTGCCACATCCCTCGGGCTGTTTTGCATATGTAGTAGTATATGAAAAAGTCATACCACACACTCTGATTATAAATCTGTTTCTATATGCATGTTGTCGAGTGGCCATAAAACCAGAGTCTTCTCCACATCGAATTTTAGTTCTGTGTAAGTGCATTTGCTTTTGACACAGAACATATTTAAATTATTCATATTTATTCATGCATAAATTGCTTTCATATATTCCCTTGCATTTTCTCAAATTAAAATACTGAAATGGCTTTATTTTATTTATTTCCAATTACTAAAACCAAACCAGAGAATAAACGAAAATGAACAAACTATAATAATAATAAATTCAATAGTTTCAAGTGCTTTCACATGCAGCAGCAAGTTGAAAGGAAATAAGTGAGAAAATTAATATAGAATACTTCAACTACACATTAAAACCTTGCATCCAAATTAATATTATTCTATTTCCAATTATAACTATATTACACTAGTTTAACTACTAGCACAAACATAACATAGAGTTGTCCCTTAATTAATATCATTTTACTGTAGGTCACTTTTTACTTAGTTAGGTCATTCTCCAAATTAATCAAGTTAGCAGTTTGATAGCACAAATGAATGCATCCACAATACTCTCAGAGTATTCAGTGTGTTCATTAGCAGTTTGCTTTGTCAACACGACAATTAAACGCAATTAAAGTGGCCAACAGAGTTGGCCCAAAGAGAACCCTGGAGGAAACCAAATGAATGCACATTAAAAGCAACTGCACGTAGCCAAATTGATGGCTAGAAGAGCAACCAGATATTTCTGCTAGTTATTGTGCATTCATTACTACGAGTCTGCGTGTGTGTGTGTCTGTATGAGTGTGGTTTGTGCGGTTCACCTGGTCGAGAGTCTGAGCAGTAGCTGGTAGATGTCTGCAGCCAGCGATAAAGTAGAGAAATACTTGTGTATACCACGTACTATTCGCTTGACGGTTCGCATGTTTCGCTGCTAATCAGCAGACGAACAGACAGAGCAGAGCAGACGTAGTTGTGGCAGACACTGCTGCGTGTTGCAGCCACGAGTGGCAAGAGCAAAGTCTGAAAGACTGGAGTCTGGAGAGTATATAGTTTTGCCTGTGAAAGTTTTCGCTGGCATTAATGCAGCTGTGAGCTGTGCCAAATGGAAGAATCTTTCATAAAATTAAATTTAAACGCTGCTAGCACGACACAAAAACTTTCGACTAAAGCCCTAGCTGCAACGAAATAAATTGCACAGAATGCAGCACGCGCAAGTAGCGTTATATTTATGCAGCGGAAGCTCTGCGAACGGGTACGGATCGAGTTTGGATATGGGTTTGAGTTTTGGGAGCTGGCAAACTGAGATGCTTGGCTGCATTTCAATGGCATAAAACACACCCCAAGCAAGCATCCATGCCACACACACACTTGCACACACACTCGCACACATGTCGCGCCCCTCTTGACAGCACTAGCCGCACCCTGTTTGAAATAAGGGAAGAATTCTTGCAAATGAACACAAAAATGCAAAGAAAACAAAATATAAAACATTAAAAAAGCAAAAACACAACAACGTACACACATTGGAAAGCAACAACGAGTGAGCAAAAAATCTTTTGTGTGCAGCACAAAAGGAGCGACAACAGCAGCCGCAGCAGCAGCAGCAGTAAAAAATATGGGGGAGAACATTGTAAACAACTTGGAATAAGTTTTCCAGCCAGCAGAGTTGCACTTGCTGATTTCACTCGTTTATTTTTTCCCTTTCTTTTTTTTTGGGAGGAAGAGGTTAATATTCAGAGAATGCAATGACGTTGCCGGCGGGCTCAATACTAGCAGCTAAAAGAAGTCATTGGCCTTTTATTTTGCCGCCTACCACACCCACACCTACACCCACACCCACAGCCAACAAAAATCGACATTGGCATTTGCCCATTAGGGCTGATTGCTGAGCGAGCACATTAACAGACATAGGAGACGGAGAAAGAGCAAAGTCTTGCATCACACACACAATCAATGGAATGGAAATGCAAGAATGCACTGGCACTGGCAAACGCATCATATGATAATCATGTGATAATTCTATTTACTGTCCCAGACATTTGAGCCGCTGACTCAGCTAATAAATAGTACCCGCTTCCAACTACTCATTATTGAAATGTACAATTAGACACACTACGCTACAAAAGTCAACAGCCAACAGTCAACTTGAATTTCAAAGCGCAATAAACTTGCGTACCAATTTGCATGGTGTGAAAATTATCATGACACGACAATTTGCCTAGTACGAGTCGAGTACCGCCAAATAGTGAAATAGTGTGCCTGAGCAACTGGGTCACTTTTCAATAGGTTGTTTTTTCTTTTCTATTTTTCATATCTACTCATTATCACCTGGCAGCCAACATCTAATGCAAACACCCAGCACACACTCGTACTGAAGCGTGGGTGTGTGCGTCGAGGTAAATAGCATGAATCAATTGTCGCCAGAAGCGTTGAAATTGACGTTTCTGCTTCAATAGTTACAACATTCATTCATTCAAGTGTGCCGAAGGCTTTTATGAGCTTTACATTGAGTTTGTAAGGCAACTTTCAAGTGCTTCTATGCTTGATAAAAAAAGAAGTGCAGTATTAAAGTTTACTGAAGTTCACTGCTTTAGAGATCTCTGATTTTCAATCTCTAATCTCTTAAATTGTTATTATGAATAATCACTAACTTTCTACTTTAAAATGAAAGAATGTAGTTTTAAAATAAAAATTGTTTCTAGATTCTTGCCATTTTTCGCAAATACTCAAACGAGCTGCTGATTAGCAAGTAATCAATTCAAGATCGCTATTCGATCACAGAGCTATTCACTTATTGGAACTGAATCGATTGCACTATTTGAGTATTCTGCTGCTTTGTTTATCTGACTTACAGACAGACAATTGCTTAACATTGTATCAGATGAGGCGCATTGCAATCCAGCTCGATGCGATTGGCACAATATGGCATAGGCATTTCTATATTTGTATGTATATGTTTATTGTTATTGTTGCTTGTGTTGTTCTTGGTGTTGGTGTTGGTGCTGAACACTCTAAGCTGTTTCATTCATTCGTGATCACAGAACACATGCCATACTGGAATGGGGCATTCATTCATTCATTCATTCACTCCATCAACAACGGGCGCGTCAAATGTATGTAGAGGAATTTCAAATTCAGTTTAAGTATTCTAATGTTGCGGGGCCTTGAGGCCTCTGATTGCGACAGACAGACTCACAGAATCAGGGCTATTGATAGTACGTATGTGTATGTGTAAGGTATTTGCTGTTATTTTTTGTAATTAATTAATTAGCCTGTAATTACATTCATGTGTGCTGGCACATTGCGCTGTAAAACCATCTAAAACCACACACACACACAACACACACACTGCATGCCGATGCTCTTGTAATTTTTAATCAGCATAATAAATAAAAGCGGTCATGTTTTAAATATTAATTATGTAATCATAATATGAATAATTATCGCCAATAAAAAAAGGTGAGAGAATTGCATATTTAATGACGATGGGGTGTGGATGCAATCTGATACGCAAATCGACTTCTTACTAACTACATATATAACTATATTTATAATTATAGTTCTTATTTAGTTCCGGTCACTATTCAGTGTTAATTGTCGTGTACCAGGGAGCTATTAAGACTTCATTAATGGCACAGCTAAAGTGCCCGCTTAGCGTACGTTTGAGTATAGAGTATAAACAAACAGAGGCAACACCAACACCAACATTAAGAACAAGAACAACAGACCCGCATTGCGCCAAGGCTGGCCCGCATTTGACCCGGTCGAAAGCTTTGCGTATTGCCTGAGTAAGGCCACCTGTATCAATATAAGCATTCACACACACTTCTAGAATCATATGTGAGTGCTTGTGTGTGCGTGTGTGTGTTGGGCTGTCAAAGCTCATTTAAATACTATGACGATGTTTTATTAACACTAACATATATATATGTTTTAATTTGGCTTTTGCCTTTCACCGCTGACCGCTTAGCAATCACCCGCTCTCGCACCTGCTATAAATAAAGCGCAGCGCTTTGACGTCACTGTGACGTCATAGAACCACAATCGAATCGCATCGAGTTCAAGCGAATCGCATCGACACACTGCTATAAACATTACTTAACTTAATCATTGAATTTAAAATCGTCTAAGCAAAAGTCACAGTCAGAAGCAGAAACAGAAACAGAAACTGGTTTCCACACTTTGCACATTGCGTCTTGCCGTTTCGGGATTGTTTTCGATTCTGTTTATTTATTTATGTATAAACATGTCTTTGTTTACTTTAAGTTTGCCGTTATTGTTGCTCTTGTTGTTGCTGCTGTTGTCTTGTCCCATTACAGAAAGATTTACATAATAATTTCAATTTAGATTTATCGATTCAATTACATATATATTCAATGTAGTTGCAATTCTTACAGCATTGTGCAAATATTTTCATTTGTCATGTACACACACCTTTACGAAATGTGCTTAACAGGGTATGCTTACTCTGTGAAGAATGTGTGAGCTGAAAAATCAGAATTAAGCATCAATTAGGGAATCATTTTAGTAGATTAAATGTTATACTCCTTGGAATGCCTTACCCAATTATTACTCTACTCAAACGCTCTCTTCAGTCGTGCCATCTCGACTGTAGCCCTCCCAATTGTATCAGTTTTTGTACTCATTTGCGCGAGTGTAGGTTTTTGCTCAGAAAATCAAAAATATTTTTATTAACTCGACTGGCGTTATGAGCTTGTTGTTTACATTGCATTTTCAATGCATTACTGCATGAAACCCGCCCTCCCCCTCCCACCTCCCCTCGACTGCAGTGGATTTCTCGATTTAGTTTTATTTCTGTACATTTGCATTAATTAAACAGAGACGACGCTGGCGTTTGTAATTGAAATTTTCAGCACACACAAACTGAGAACATTTTCAGAAATGTTCATAAGCTTGACGAATTTATTTTTGATTCGTGTGTTATTTCCCCCGATATTTCTTGAGTTTGATTTGCTTTTGTTTTTGCAGTTTCACATTATTACTACTATTATTTGCTTTCTGGCACAAGGCTAACAATTGCGTTAAATGCTCAGAGTGCCTATTGCTATTGCTGTGGCAATGTGTCGTTGCTGTTGGCATCAAAGTTTTATGAATGGTCAAGCTCCCATCTACCCTCCCCTCCCCTCCCCACCCCGCCAGCTGTGTAATGTCTAAACAAATAAAAGCTGTAGAAAAACAAACATTGTCAGAAATCAAGCGAAAGCCCGAGCTATTAATTCAAATGTCGTAATACACATATCAATCGATATAATTACACATACCATAATCAAAAATGAACGTGCAGTCGCACGTCTATCCGTTCATCCGGCGCCGAGTCAGTGTATATTTGCTGTACAAATCGATATGCAAATAGCACAGCAGAAAATCGGAAAATCTATTTCGTACCCATTTTTACATATTCTCGCTAACGAATTTATCAATCAAACTGCAGCTGTAAATGCCAAATGCCAAATGCAAACGCCTCTGCCATTTATGGACTGTACTTTGAAAAGCACAAAAAGGGTGTAATAACTTTGTGCATGATAAATGTAACAGGGTGAACAAAGTGTGGGAATTCCGATTTACAATATCTGTCTATACTCTTTTTAGACCCTGTACTTTAAAAAAGTACAAAAGGGTCTATTAAGATTGTGCAAGTCCGAAATGTATGTAACAGGCAGAAGGAGGCGTGGCAGACCCCATAAAGTATATATATTCTTGATCAGGACGACGAGCTGAGTCGATCTAGCCATGTCCGTCTGTCCGTCTGTCTGTCCGTCTGTCTGTCCGTCTGTCTGTCCGTCTGTCCGTCCGTATGAACACCTAGATCTCGGAAACTGTAAGAGCTAGAGACATCATATTTGGCAGTTAGGTGCCCCTATAGCGCAAGCAGATCAAGTTTGTTTTAGATTTTTGATACCTCCCCCCCCTCCCCCAAAAACCGCGAAAAACTGCCACGCCCACAATTTTAAAGATACAAACTTGTGTTTTGGCATACGAAATTCTTATGATAATCTTTATCCGTGCTGTGAATTGTGGCTCAATCGGATAACACCGGAGATATTCAAGATTCAATTCCCTGCATTACGTAAGGGGGGAGCAGCGCGAGCGTATATGTGGTTGCATGCGACTTTGCGCTATGTGTGCTTGTGTGAGTGTTAGCGTGTGTGTGTGCAAAGGAAAGTACAGGGTCTCCTACTGTCGGTTGCATCCGACTGTAGCTTTCCGAGTTTTTAGTATATCGATTTAGTATATACATAATACTTTCGCGTGGTTAAAGGTTTTTCTGCCAATTGCAGATGCCAAAGCAATGTGCAGTGCTCTTCTATTGTCAGTTGCGCACGACTATAGCCTTTTCGACTGAATTGAATTCATTATTGCATTAAATATCAAATATTTAGCAAACACGTCAATAGCCCTCATAACATCAGCTTGTTACTGCGAAATTTCCTAAATACGCAGCAAATTATTCATTAGGAATACAGTGAAAACTCGCTTTTTCTATGACGCTTGTGTGCTTGAACAACTTCACTTCTCTTTTGCGAACACTCCCCTCTAGCGGACGAACGTTGGTCGACGCGTCGGTGAGTATCCGCTGTGGAGAGTTTGAAGTACAATTACCCTATAATCCTCCCAAAACCAAAAGCTCGGAAAGCTACAGTCGGATGCAACCGACAGTAGGAGACCCTGTACTTTCCTTTACACATACACTCGCTAACAAACACTCGCACATACACACATATCGCAAAGTGAGACGCAACCACGCATACACACTTATGTAAATTCATTATGTGCATGCTGCTCCCCCTTCCTAGAACGGAAACTTTAATCTCGAATATCTCCGGTGTTTATTATCCGATCGAGCCACAATTAACAACACTGATGAAGGTTACCATAAGATCTTTGCATGCGGAAGCACAAGTTTCGTGGTTTGATATCAAAATAGAATATATATTCTTTATGGGGTCTGCCACGCCGTCTTCTGCCTGTTACATACATTTCTGAGTTGCCCGATCTTAATAGACCCTTTTGTACTTATTTAAAGTACAGGCTCTAAAAAGTACAAAAATATATGTACATAGTTTAAATGGAGTTTTATAGCTAAAATTACAGCTAAATATTCCTTAAGCAACTCGATTATATCGAATGCAATTTAGATTAATATAGATTTAAATAAAGCAACCCCTATATGCCTAATTCTAATATAATATCCTGAATCATACAATGACGTAGTTGTACTATGAAACACCATTAACTAAGTTACTAAAAACGTTTTGTAGTTTGTGGTTATTTTTAAAATGGTTAACAGTTCTCAGTAGCTCTAAACTAGATCCCCACTTCACACATCAATGAATCTGCACATCATAATATATACAATTTATATTTTTAAAAACATATTTATAGAAAACTTGAATTTCGTAAATTATGAAACTGGTTTAGTAACTTGAGTTGAAGAAATGTCAAGCGAGTAAGGTCAAGCCAAGTGCTAAGTGAGGTTTTATTATAATAATTTGACTGTGGTTAAAGGAACCTTCGGAAAGACAAACGTAAAGTATTAAAATAAATATTATGATGCAGCACTTTTTAGCCCACATAAATCTGGACAAGCCGTATTACCCGCCTGAGTTGCCGAGGCTACCAACTAAACCAACAGCCCACGATGACCACACTGTAAAGCTATGGTCGTAGCAGACAGACGGATGGACGGATGGCCAGGCAGTGGACACTGACTGGGGGGCACTCAAATGAACTGAGTCCAGTTGAGAGCTGACCCGAGTTGAGTTGAGTTGAGTTGGGCTGAGCTGAGCTGACATGCATATGCATATGCATAAATGGCAAACTTTTATTTCTCTTCTTCTTTTCTGTATATACAATAAAAGCACGGTAAAAAATACACACGCACACACACAAAGAACAGAGTCAATATTTGCTCAAAGTTTCGCTGTAGCCTTTACCTTTCTTTATTGCCCCTTTTTGTTGCTTTGGCTTTTTGCGAAATTGGCCACAGGACACGGCCGGACAGCATAAAATATTTAAATTGTCTATCCACACATGGGGCACAATTATACTTATTTTTTTATTTATTCATGCGCAAAGACAACTGCACTGTCAGTTCCAACTGACTGAGCAAAACTCCAAAGTTTTGACACAACGATCGATATTTAGCTCCACTGACAATTTGAGTATAGTTTAAGTGAATATATCAAAAAATGTAGATAGCAGTAGTGAGTAAATAAATTAAATGTAATAATAGTTTTATAATTTATACAGTATACTATTTTATCTAATCATATTTCAAACAAGAAAGTAAATTACCTTTCAGCCAAATTCTTGTAAATTGCATTCAACTAGAAAACTAATTTGCATCTCCCTCAATAGACAAGTTAATTTTATATTTAAAATCCAGCTAAAATCAATCTCTATAATTGCCCATAGGGCATATGGTTATCATGTGTTTTGGCCTAGAATCGCTCAACTTGTTTTTGGCTAATGTTCAATGTTCAATCATGTTGCAGTGCTCTAATTTGATGAACGGCAACGCTGCCAGAGAAAAGTTGTCAGACGCATTAAAAAACGCAGTAGGAAAATGTATAAAAATTCGCATTAATTTCGTTCAGGTATTCAGGTAAACCGGAGAGGCACACACATCCTACGAGAGAATAAATTTATGAGCTCATAAAGATTTCAATGGAAAAAAAAAAACTCATAATGACAGAGTACTCGTGAGCTGATGTCGTTTGGCATTGGCTTGACGTTCCGATACTTTTCGCTAGCAGTTTACACTTTACAGCTTTCCCATTTCAATTTGGTGTGTTCTCGGCTCGATGTAATTTGCAATGAGTGAGAAACGTGGGAGAACAACTTTCACAAGTTTTTCTTCTTCTAGTGCTTCTACTTTGGCTGTTTACATAAAAATGTCAAGTTTGTGTGTACTGCCAAATGCAGCTGAAACATTTGGATTCTGCAACTTTTCTATATGTCGCAAGTAGCAATGTTTTTGCAGGGGATCAATGTGTGTGTATAGAAAGTGGCATACACCCAATGAATAGCTTCAATAAGGTCCACAATTTAACTAGGCTTTGACTGAACTTTCGGCACAATATCAACAATTGCAACTTGCTGTAAAATAAATGTGTTTCAAGCAAGCGGAGGGAGGTGACAAAATGTCAGCTAAAGTTTACGATGCAAAAACAAAAAACAACACACACTACAAAAGCTGTAAAAACCGACAGGAAAAACCAACAAAAAGTTAAACAATAAAAATTGTACAACTCACTCATTCACTCACTCAGTCAGTCTCTCATTACCATTCTCATTGTTGCCATTGTGCTTGGGTTATTTTTCTCATACTGAATATTCGGAAAATTGTTTTCGTTTTTCGGTTTGCGGCAATTTGCGACAGACGTCAGTTTTCCGAAATGAGTTTGTTATGAAGCAGCGCCAAAATTCAATTAATGACTGCAACAGCCACAACAAGCCCCATAATTAAACGCAACTAGAGCAACTGTAGGCAAATATTATTATATAAACTGCAGACACGTTTCAAGCATCAGTAAAATCCAAATCAAAACATGCGAGAGATTTAGTTCATGCCATTTATTTGCCTTCCCGGAAAAACAGATGAGCTAGAAAAACGGCATGCATTTCATTTTCTTTCTCTGGGAAAACATCTAGTATCAATTATCTAGTATCAAAACCCAGTCATTGATGGCTCTGATAGCAGTTATACGATAAAGTGCAACAGCTCTTGTTCTAATAAATATTTATACTTACTTACTTTTAGCATGTGATTCTTATATACAACTATATAAAATTACTTAGTCAATTAAAAGGAGTTGCAAAATGTTTACCTTGATTTGGTAGTAGTTGGACTTCTGGTTATCTGAAATAAATAGAGATTTTAATTTAATTAAAATGTTGAGTTGGAAAAATATAGCTCAAAGTAATGTTATTATTGCTATTATTACTATTTTATTATAAATGAAAAGGTAAGGTATTTTATTTATTTATTTATTTAGCGTCTTTCCCTTATAGACTGATAACGATGCAGATAACGAAGATAACCTATTTATAGAACCGTCACTTCTGGACTTCCAGACGAATGGAACTACTTAAATGAGCCGAAAATCTTCTTAAAGTACCAACTGATATATACGATATGAAATATATGATATATATTACGAGTCTTAATTAGTTCTTCAGCAAACAAGTCAGTCACCGTACTAAGCCTATTTCAGCCAATAGATATACCCAATTTGATGAAGATTCATTTCCATATTTCTAAGCAATATACGGAAATAATCTGCATGAATCCTATACATCATAAGCTAGACTAAATATATACAATATAAATATTACTTGAAGCGAAAATTGGCAGTATTCTCTATCAAATTTCCAATTTTTCTTCATTTATCGAAACGTAGCAAGATTTCGCTAAGAATGTCTTTTGTATGTAGTTATTATTCCATCTGAATGCAGAAAATGTTTTGTATGTGTGTATACAGTCGCTTGTGGCAACATCTCACATAACCGAGTGTAGCCAAGTCAAAGAGACCACCCAGGATTAGGCTTTAAGAGAATTCCTGGTAACGCAGCGGCAACCACAATGGCCCTCTCTCTACCCTCTCTCCCATTCCCTCCTCCCTGACGGCGCAATATTGTTAATGAATTCTACACGTATGTGTATGTATGACTGGGGCTGGGCCAGGCGATTGGACGCGCTGCCCCTAAAGCCGGGCACCGAGCAAGCCAAGCAAGGCCCAAAGCTGCAGCCTTAGGCGGAGCCAGAGCCTGAGCCTGAGCAAGTTTTGTCTGGCATTTTTCTTGATTTCATTCTTTTGCATAAAATGTCTGTTCTTTACGTTATTCAGTTGCTGTTCTTTATGACTTTTATTTCGCTGGCTGTGGCTGTTGCCAAGTGGCAGTGTCAAGGTGTTGGCCACATGGCGCTGCTTCATGCATATTTACAGCTACCACTGCCACTCCAACTGACTTTGGCAAGTTCAATGCACAAATGATTGGTTTTTAAGCGCATGAGGAGAGGCTGATGGTTTAACTTTTTGCTCTGCCACCATAGCTGTAAAGTTTCAATGACACTTTGAATAATTTTGGATCAACTTGCTGACACGCTGATGGATCATGATGTGCCATGTGAGAGTATTTACGACTTTATACAGATCCTATTATTATTTTTTGCTCGTTGACAGCACAACACTAGAATTCAATTCCTGGCAAAACCTGCTGAAATATACATACAGGCTCACAAAAAAAGGTTCTGGCAGGTAATACTTGTGTCCCATAAAGAAAAACGGCCGAGTTTTTAGGTTCACGTGTCAAAGTGGCAATAACACTCAGTCAAAGCATAGCCAAATGGGACGAGGGTTTGTCTTTAATCAAAATTGAGTGAAAAACAGAAGACAAAAAAAACTGGGGACAACAAGAGACAACCAACCGGGGCCTAAACCAAGTGAAGGCCCCAAAAAAATAGGAGTAAAACACCTTTTTACCTATACCCTATATAAAGTAGAGTAAGCTTTGGGAATATTAATAACATTAAATCGAACAATGGGAAAAATTGCAATTACATTTATGCAAAATATTTAGGGTATATCTTTTGTGGCTATTTCTGTTATAGTCGATGGGTATCTGTGGCATTTGCGAGACATCACGTAGAGCGTTTTCAAATATGCAGAGCAAATAAAAATGGCCGTAAGCCAAACAAGACGAACACGTCCTAAGAAAGCACAGCAACTCACTGTAACTCACTGAGACGCAAAAGTTTATCAAGGTCATTACCTGCCTCATGCCTCATGCCACCTGCCACGTGGCACCTGCCGCACATACCTGTCTCCCCTCTGTCTGTCCCGCTTGATTAGCAGAAATTTCTTATCAAAACGCAGATAAATAAATTTGCCAGAGGGAAGAGGATGAACACTTGATTGAAGGCTCTACTAAAAGTTTGCTATTAATACAGGAAATTAGGTCTAATACACAAGGCGAAATTTTAGTTGATTCATCTGCAGCTTCTCAACTGACTACGACTACGACTACGCTTGTCTAGCATTATGTTTACAATGTGGGATTAAATGGGATTTGCGAGCATTTATGGTGTGCTCTTTGAGTATGCTAAAAATATATTTAAAGATTATGCCAAACAAAGCTGATGGAGCTGCCCGGAGATGGGCAGAACTAATGCAGATTGTTTAACAGGAATATCATGGCAAATATTTTATCAAAAATTATGACTTGCTTGTGTGTGATAAATCTTATTTATGACCTCATTGAGTAAAAGGGATGCTTGCTGCAGGGAAGTGTGTGTGAGTGTGTAAGTGTGTAAGTGCTGCAAACTATTCAATGCTCTGTCTTCGAATCAACTTCTCTACACCAGTCGTAATTCAATTCATTGAGGGCAAAATGTGTTTCCCAGTGATGACAGGAGTGGTAACTAGAAGCGACACGACGAGATACGTCAATCAGGGCTGAAGTTCGTCTGAGAATGTCAAATCCAATCACAGACCTATAGAATAACTATAATAAGATCAATTTCACGGGGGGTTGCACGACCCAAAAGCAAGGATTAATTGGATTTCAAAGACACAATGCGCTGCCAAGTAGACTTGCCATGAATAGATGTGTTCACACACACACACACGCACACACACACACGGAGATAGGAGCATGGTATAAATGCTCATTTTGAAGACTATGCATTGCGAACAATGGTGTTTCACAGGGTATACGCAAGTCGATCAGCTTAGAGAGAGGAGGAGCATTGTCTAGTAAAGTTTATAATCCCTTTGCCTTTTTTGGTTTTGTTCCGCAAAAATGAGTTAAGCTGATTTTCAAGCGATTTTTCTGGCCAGCTAATGGACTAACGCTTAGCAACACACAATTTGCCAGGCCCAGAGCGCAGCCACGCCAACAATACAGATACGGGGGAGCAGCGTGAGTGTGAGGGTGGGTGGGTGAGTGGGTGAGTTTGTGTGGGCGTGCAGCAATTAATATCAATTCCGTTGGCCATTAACATGGCCGAAAACATATTGGCTAACAAGTGTCAAAGTCGCGCCAAATTAGAGCAAAGCCAATGACGAAACAGACGCAGACGTAGACACGGGGAGAGGGATACTCGTGCAGGGACAGGGATTGCAACTCAAATTGGAATTAGAAATGGGTATGGGTGAGGGTGAGGGTATGGCGATAGATTAGAGCATAGGTTGGGGTAGCATGGCTATTTGTATGAGCATAGGAATAGAGCTACTGCCAGGGCAAGCAGTGAACACTTTAACGCCATGACGCGTGCAAACGATGAGCAGCATGTGGCCAATCCCCAAACGTCGGGGCTAAGCCAAACACGGAATGGGCTTCAGCGTTTGGGGCGCGGGCACGTTGCTCGTTGTCCTTGTTGATAATAATATTCGATTGAGTTTTATTTGCTTTGGGGGTTTGGTCACGGATCGTCCTGCTCATCGATGGTTTATTGTCTTTGCAGTCAGACAATACTGATGGGTATGTATGCATGTGTGTGTGTGTGTGTGTGAAACTGTGACGCAAACCTCAAGCAACGGTACTCGAAACGCTTTTTATGGTGCCACAAATATACTCTGCCTGCCTCTTGGAGTAGTACTGCTAGGGTCGTCTCTAATGACAATGACATGGCAAAGGACTAGAACCTCATACCCGCAGCTGACGCCACATGTGGCCAGATCTAGACCCAGGCACTGGACACACTCCGGCTCTAATGGCCGTGCTTGTCATCGGGTCATTCGGTTGCCTTTACCGTTGCTTCTACATCAAATTGAAAACGGAACATCGACCGCTGCTGACGCTGCTGCTATTGATGAGTGATGAAGCGGAAGTGGCTGACGCTATCAGCAAATGCTAAGCGCTCCCTAATTATGCAGCCCCGTCTGGCAATCGGCAATCAGTGTCACTTACAATGACATACAACAAAGCCAACAGAACTGAAATGCAAAGAAGATAACAAAACAGCGCAACGCGACGCAACGCAACAGCAAATAAATGTATATCGAGCACTCTACGCGAGTTGTTTAAGCAATTTCCATATTTACCAGCACTTTACATATACATATATATACTAAATATTTAAAGTATCATTTACTAATGTGGAATCCTTCAGAATGAAAATATTATTGCTGTAATGGCATGATACAAATCTAATTATGTATACAACATATACTTATGTATGTACTCGATTGTCATTCATTTCAAATATGACAATATATGCATATCCATGTAAGCCTTATTGATTCGCCGAGAAGAAAATAAAAGTAACACATAAAAAACGAAGACGAGACCGGAAGAGCGCATAACGTAATGAATCTGTCGGAATGTTTATGCTTGTGCTGTATTTGTTGTTGATTTTCGCTTTTGTTATTGAAGAAGAGGTTGAAGAGGCCTCGTAGATAAGGCGAACAACAAAAGTGATAAGAATATATAGTACTAGTACCAACGCGGATGCTTTCACTCTCGATGACGACGGCACTCTCTCAGTGTCAGTGCCAGTGGCAGTGGCAGTGGCAGGCCATAAAGCACTCACTGCATGTTGCAACAGCAGCATCGCATCAAAGGCATCGATTACGTTAATGAAATTGCGGTGTCCATCGTCATGAGGGCAGCGTGTAAATTACGGTAAATACTTTAAAGCACTTATGCAGCAGTCGCCAACTAATGAGGTGTGACAATTAAAAGGCGGCAGACAAATGGGCGCACCTCAATGAGCGAGTGTGGGGTGGGGTGGGGTGGGGTGACAAACCTTGTTTGCTTTCCTGTTGAATAAGCTTGTGCTTAATATAGTCAAGTTTAATATGCACGTTGGAATTTTTCGCAACGATCAGCGTGTGTATGTAATGCTACTGATAACGAGGCGCCGTTGATAAGACGGACTCAACGAATTCGTAGGAAATTCAGTGCAAGGGCAGAGAGACCCTCCTAGCATAAACACAATGAAGATGAAGAAAAGGCAACTGCGAGTGCGACTGCGGCTGCGGCTGCAATAGGGTCTGTGGGGCGACAACGCCTAGAGAAGCAATTTTCCGGCTTTTTACACACACACGCGGCGGCAATCGGCGATGTCGATTGTCGGCGTCAACTTGAATGTTGACGTCGGCACAGGCGGCACGCTTTCTCGGCAAGTTTTGCTTTTGCTTTTATTTTTTTGAGCTTGCTTTTGCTTTTCGCTTTTCGCTTCTACTTTGCTGCTGTTTTGCTGCTCTTTCTGTTTTGTTGTTGTTGTTGCACGGCACCAATATGTATGTTATTTGTTGTTGTGTTTATTTTTCTTATTTTTTTTCAATTTGACCGCATTTGTCGATTTTGGTTTTTCTTCTTTTTGTTGTTGCTGCTGCTGCCACTGCTACTACAGCGGCTCTCTTTGCGTTTTGCTTTTGGCCAACACAACCACGCACACACACAAGCACATGCATACACACCAACACGAGCGCAGCAATAAGAAACACACACACTCACACTCACGAATACACGAAACACCAAGAGCGGGCTGCGATTAAACACAGAATGGCAAAATTTTTAAAGCGCAAGATTTAATTGGCTTGCAGAACACGCACGTTCGATTTTTGCATAAGTTGCGGCTTCCACGCGCATGTATTAGCAAACCTTTTCAAGTATTTATACGTCCGCGCTAGCAAAAGAGGTGTACACCCACGTCCGTTCGTAACACAAATGCTGCTAGTGCCAGTGTTGCATAGCTTATTGTCAGCAAATTTTGTCCAATATCGATATTTATTTTCAATATATCGATGAACAGTACATGCGATTCGATACTAATGCAACCATGAATGTTGAGAAAGTCTATCACTATGCGAAAAATTATTGGTTTAAAAAGGGCGCCAACATTAAATGGAGATGGAGATTTTCTTTTCATTTAGGTCCAGTAGAGGCTTCCTTTAATATTGTACCTTGAGTTTGTGTCTCAAATCGATCCTTAATCTTCGTAGCATAATCCAAACTAAAGCCAATGTTGCTACGGCATTTGCACAGTAAAGCTGTTTAACGGCACTTTCTGTTTGTGTCCGCCATTATTTTGCAAAAATCATAGGAATATTTTTCCTTTTCAACTTTTAAATATATCGAACAACAATAACTCACTCACATTCCTTGTAGCTTTTGATGTGATTATTCGGCCAATCAGTTTTTCGCTTGTATTTAAAAATTATGTTTGCTGCTACACTCGATGCAACTTGCTTTGTTTACCTTTTCTAAGACTGAGCAACAACCAATTCGTTGGCTCTCGAACATGTCTTTCGGTTTTCATCAAACATCGAGCATTTTGCGTTCGCACCCAACTTAATGTCGGTGTTATCGATAAATTAAACACGACGTCACAAATTATTTACAATTTCTAATTTGAAATTTATTTTAATTGTATAAGATGAATTAATAGTGTATTTAGCTAAGCTCAAAAATGTTTTAGTCTTAATAAATAATTAAAGTTATTTATTATATTTTGTTTTCATTGAATTTTATCAATATTGTGGGAAGGTTGCACGCGGTTCGTTTCATTCATAATCTACCGGCAAACTTTAGGTAACTCTTGTTCCCTAAACATGATATTCACGAAAAAGGCATTGGAATTGTTAAACCGACGCCTGAAATGCATTGCTGCTGTGCGATTAAATGGTCAGCGTTGTCTCCAGAGCAATGCCAACGGTGATGCGCCGACCGTGGAGGTAAAATTCAGCAATGAGTAAGTCTAGCACGCATGTACACAGTTCCAACTATCAATTTCATAACTTATTTCACGTGCAGGCGGAACATGACCATCAGCTCTGGCAAGCTGGCCAGGTTTGCCAATGGCACCGCTGTCTGTCAAATGGGCGACACTGCAGTTATGGTTACGGCTGTAGCCAAGCCAAAACCGACACCTGGGCAGAACTTCATGCCACTGGTAGTGGACTATCGACTAAAGAATGCCGCCTCGGGGCGTATACCGATGAATTTCATGAGGCGTGAGTTGGGCCCATCCGAGAGGGAGATCTTGTCAGCGCGTCTCATAGATCGCTCGCTCCGTCCACTGTTTGCAAAAGATTATCGCAATGAAACGCAGCTGGTGTGCAACATGCTGGCCATGGATGCAGTGCACTCACCGGATATCCTCGCTATCAATGCTGCATCTATGGCGTTGTCCCTCAGCGATATACCCTGGAACGGTCCAATAGGAGCTGTGCGGTGGGATTTTATTAGTTTTATTTTCTGGTTAAACTATAATAGAATTTGTATCTTTCAGTGTTGGCTTATGTGATGGTGAAGTGCTGATTAATCCTACACGCCGGGAACTGCAATCATCACAGTTGGATCTGGTTGTCTCCGCTACAAAGCAGAATCTGGTGGTAATGCTGGAGGGTAAGGGTAACGTGGTGCTTATGCAGGATCTTCTGAAGGCTATAAAGCAGGGCACACGCGAGGCACAGTTTATTATTCACGAAATAGAACGCCTTCAGAAGTCCTACGGCCGAAAGAAACGTTCTGTGGATGCAGTATCGGAATCTGATCCAGAATTGGTCCAGGCTGTGAGAAGCATGTGTGAGATGCGCCTTCGAGAAATCTTCCAGGATGCACAGCACGACAAGATCTCCCGCGATCAGGCTGTTAACGAGGTACGCGCCAATGTCATTGATAAGGTGTGGTCTTCATATCCAGATACAGAGCCCGCTCTTATTGGAGAGGAATTTAACGTCGCCTGCCGTTCAATTTTTCGTGAGCTAATCTTTGAGAATAATCAACGATGTGATGGGCGCGACTATGACAGTTTACGCAACATCAGCTGCCAGGTGGATATGTATAAACCACTGCATGGCTCTGCGCTTTTCCAGCGTGGACAAACCCAGGTCTTCTGCACAGTTAGCCTGGATTCGCCGGAGAGTGCCATGAAGCTAGACTCGTTGGCAACGCTGGAGAGTGGTGGCTTAAAGGCCAAGAACTTTATGCTGCACTATGAGTTTCCGCCGTATGCCACCGGAGAAGTAGGACGGATTGGTCCACTCGGACGTCGTGAGCTTGGCCATGGTGCCTTAGCTGAGCGCTCATTACTGCCCACCCTTCCACACGACTATCCATTCACAGTGCGCTTAACATCCGAAGTGCTGGAGTCCAATGGCTCCAGCAGCATGGCCAGTGTCTGTGGTGGTTCACTGGCGCTAATGGATGCAGGTGTTCCAGTTTCAGCACCAGCTGCCGGTGTGGCTATTGGACTTGTCACAAAGTACGAGAACGATGACACCAAGCACTTACAGGATTATCGCATCTTGACTGACATTCTGGGTATTGAAGACTACATGGGCGATATGGACATGAAGGTAGCTGGCACGCGGAAAGGGTTTACTGCCATCCAAGCGGATCTAAAGATACCGGGCATACCTCTCAAAGTGGTCATGGAGTCGCTACAGAAAGCCACCGACGCCAAATCGAAAATACTGGATATTATGGGTGAAGCCATCAAAGAACCACGGTGAGTATGCTCTGGCACTACATTTTTCATTCTCATTTATATACACGACGATTTAATTTAGTAAATACCGCAAGGATTGCTGGCCGGTGAGTGAATCACTTGCCGTGGAGCCGCATCAGCGATCACAGCTCATCGGTCCCAGTGGATTGCATATGAAGCGCATCTACCTTGAAACGGGCACCACCTTAACGGCTGCCGACGACAGCAACTTCACAGTCTTTGCTCCCTCCCAGGCCGCGCTGGATGAGGCGAAGGAACTAATCGACGGTTATATGCAGAAGGAACGTGTGCCGGATCTGGACTTCGGCGGAATTTACACTGCCAAAATCACGGAACTGCGGGATACAGGTGTCATGGTCACACTGTATCCCAGCATGCCACCTGCACTGCTGCACAACTCGCAGCTGGATCAGCGCAAGATTGCGCATCCCTCGGCACTGGGCCTTGAGGTAGGTCAAGAACTACAAGTTAAATACTTTGGACGCGATCCAGTCTCAGGTTTCATGCGGCTCTCACGCAAAGTCCTACAAGGTCCGGCAGTGGGCATTGCACGAAGCCTCAACAAGGCAGCAGCCGGTACGGAAAACACGTCATGAGCCCTTCCGGGGCAATACCGTAGTTACCTCTAATTAAGATTGTTGTTAACTTACGATTTCTGTTAAAAGTGCAACTTATATTTCTTAAGTTATAAATTGTTTGTGTGAATATTAAAAAAAACATTTTTAATATAATTGAAGATGCATTTTACGCAATTACAGTCAAACTTCTTTAAACTGAAATTAAATAGGAGTTAAAATAGGTATTTTTACATATATTAAAACGAATTTTGTGTAATTATTTTGAAAAACATTTTATATACATAAATAATTGAGCAGTTATACTAAAAGGAACTAGGGATTTGTGTTTACAAAATAATGCATGTGCAGTGTGTTTCATGAGTGATTCGATCAAAGGAGTTTCAAGTAAGCTTAAAAATGTAAATTTCATTTGCATTCCCGCCACTGAATTGAATTAAATGCTTTTGCAAAGCTTAAAGGAAAAAATCACGATTTTCGAGACTTTTTCAACTACAACAAATAATAAAGTAAGTTATTTGAGAGTGATTCGATCAAGGAAGTTTCGATAGTACCAAAAAAATTTTAAATTTCATTTGCACAAGATTACTAATTGACCTTATAGACAGAGATTAAATATCCGAGGATAATTTTCAATAATTTCGATGGAGCATTTAAAGTTCATTGCAGTTTATAAATATTAGTTATGACTCTCTAAATGTAAACTGCAAGCAACAACTCTAAATTATCCAGCTTATAATGGAAAACATCCTCATATTTTGGAAATAATTTTGCAACTTAAAATGTACATTTCAATGAGAGTGATTCGATTAAGAGAGTTTCAATTGTATAAAATTTCATTTGCATTTCCCCCAGAAGAACACTAATAAGAATTTTGTTGTTACAAATCAGAGATACAATTTTTCAATAAGGTTATTTAGAGTTATTCTTTGCAGTTTATAGATATCTGTTTAGAATGTCTAAACGTCTAAATCGAAACTGCATTGATTAACTTTAAATAATCCTTACTGGAAAACTATCCTCCGATTTCGGTGACTACTATTATTACATTACACTAGTCCGCTTGGCGAAATTATCGCATCTGCTGCTCTAAATGATAACACGATAATAGGAATCAGAATTGCTATACAAGGCCACAATTGGTGTTTTGGCATCACTCAGGAGGTCTATAACCTCATCGTGTATTTCGGAGATATAGCGCTTATATTTTGGAAATCTAGAGTAGAGAAAGCATACGATTAGATAGTAAGTAAATTCGCTTGCATTCACATCCGCTGGGCTTACCTTTCGATCACAAAATTAATTTCGGGTTCAGTCTCTTTTTTGCGAATCTCTCGCGGATTGGTGGCTCCAACAATGGCATTGAGCACGGCTGGCGGTAGGTCCACCACCAGCACCACAAACGTCTCTTTCTTTATGAATTGTGACAGAGTTGAACTCATCTGTTGCGCTACCTGATTCTCCAGGCGTCGCTTATAGTTGGCTGTGGGCTTGTCGTGCGTGAGGAATGTTACCTGCACATTTGGGAGTTGGCTATAACTATTTTTAATGTTTGCACTCGATGATGACAAGCTAAGTCCATTCTCACCGCGCCCGGTACCTCCACTACCGCCACCGCTACTGATGATATGGGAGAGTTGGCTGCTGTAATCTCCATTTCCACTGACACCTCCACAGCTGACGGTATCGTTACGCAGCATTTTCTGTATGAACTCTACCAATTCAGCACGCGTTAGATGGCGCTCTTGGAAGCGATCGCGGTCGAATGATCGCACGCGTAGTGCACCATTCTCGGCCACCAGTATAACATGCAGTGCACCCAGACGGGCCAGCTCTTGAGCTTCATCACCACCACTGCTAGCTGTCTCCACAATTCCGCAACGTATGCCAACAGACCACAACAATCGCATGATGTAGGTTACATCTTTGAGGGGTGGACGTGTGCCGCATACACAGATACCCACATCAATGGCACGGCAATCCTTTGCATACTCCATGCCAACGGCAGCCACCAACTTATCCAGCGAGAACGACAATCCAGCACCACTGAGCACACCACGAGTTGGCAATGCAGCATTGAAACTCTGCGCCTGTTTCTGGAACTCATGCAACATGGCATCGTACCGTTCGCCCATAGCTAAAACCGAGGAACGGCCCGAACGATTTGTTTTCAGATCTGCTGTCATCTGCCAGACGATACCGCCACTGCTGGCACGCTCAAAGCTAATAGGCAGACCAGCCCAAATGTTAATAGGACACTATCAAAAGAAGTGAGATTTTAAACTAAACTATATAGGAATGATCCCGGGAACTACTCACGTTCATGCCTAGACTGACGGCAAGTGCCACAACCGTTTCCATCTCACGCAAAGCAGCACGTGCCAAAGAGGCTGCTTCACCCTTGCCGCGCATCAGTGCTTTTAATGCCGATTCGTCTACGCTGCTCCTTGAACCTTGAATCGGAACGTTTACCAGCAGCATGTCCATAAGAGTCTGCGCCGAGGTGCGCGACTTCTCCATGATGAGTGTAATGCTGGAGTGAAATTGAAAGCGTGAAATACGCCCCTCAATAAAGTCCATGAATCCCTCAAAGAGCGCTTCATACTGGGATTTGGGCACGTTGCAGAATATGAGAATGGCACGCAACAGATTTGTGTGGTTAATGCGTATGGCAATATTCCTTTCGCGTAGTTGTGGCAACTCGCTGGTGATTTCACAAGCCAACGACAACAGTTCGGCATCCACCAATTGACTGCTTGTGCTGGGCGTAATGATGTCAAAGCAGCACTGGTAGTTTTGCTTCGGGTGAAAGTTGAAGACGCGCTCCTCGCGATAGACACGATCAACGCAGTAGCGTCGTATGAGATTCACACCATTCATGGTGACATGGCGAGCAAACTGAGTCCGCAAATCGCAGGGCAGCAGCACCACACAGCCGGAGTGTGTCATGAGATGCACGGCATTGCAGCTGTCACTGGTGCTGGCATTGCGCGAGGACAAGGGCGACAGCAGTGGTGAGTCTACTTCTATGGCGCCATGCTTACGGAATACATTCACTACCTTTCCTTTGACGAACTCAATGAGTGGATTTAGTGACACGATGTCGTCCATAACAATTGCTGAGTTCCAAGACTTCATGGCACGACTACTGCTCAGATGGTAGGTATGCTCGAGCACCTCATCGCTCTCCTGCTGCAGGCAACGAGCCACGAGATTCTTATAGGCCTTGCTCTGTGGATTTGCCAGCGCATGACGCAGCATCTCCTGCAATTCGTTGGCCTCTAGTTCGGCGGGTGGTACTAAATCGGAAATCAACAGTTCCTCGGCTGTGGGTCGTTGAGCGGGATCATGACTGAGAAGCCAGCGTAGTATCTAAGTGAAAATAGTTCAATGATATGCCAAATACACTCGCAATGTAATGCAAACTCACCTTGACGATTTTTTCATTCCTCAGATCCTGAAGCATAGGTTCTGGTATGACTATAGCTGCACTTCTTAAAGCCATTATGGTCTGTGCGCGTTCCATGCTTGTATCGAAAGGGGGCTGGCACATCTCAAACAGTATAATACCTAGCGTATACATGTCAACTTTTTGATTGTAAACCGATTTGGAAGCATTGCCAGTAAGCTCAGGTGCAACGTAAAGAGTGGTGCCCACTTTCCCAGTGCCAGTCCCATCCTCCGTGAGGGTCACATGTTGTGTAGCCGATTGTGTTGGATGTTCAGCTGTAAACACAACTGAATATTAACGTCCATATAAAAATTATTGTATTTCTCCACACACCATTCGATTGTAGGGCTAAGAAGCTTGTGGTCGCCAATCCAAAGTCGCCGATTTTGATCTGATCATGCGAATCCAAGAATATGTTAACTGGTTTCAGATCGCGATGTATGATGCCCTGCTGATGTATGTGCGACAAACCCTCTGCAATCTCACGGAACAAACGCCACAATCGATCAGTGTTATCAAATAGATTGTCATCAATAGCGGTACTGAAATGAAAGGAAAACCAATTACAATCAGTTCTTTCTGTTCAATAATTTCCCTTACCGTAGCGTACACTTTTCGCAAAACTCCATTTGAATATACATAACTTGCATTTGAGGGCGTGGCGAACTAGACTTGCGTTGTGGAGAATCCTCCTCATCGCAACTGTCATCATCTTCATAAACAGCTGCCGCGCCATTTGAGTCACGAAACTCTATGCCATCGGAATCGGAGTCATCCATATTATGCCTACATACAAAGGAAATCGTAATCAACATATTGTAAGATCATTTATATAGTATCTCTCACGTGTAGCCATTCCATATACTGGAGCTGCTCTCAGTTTCATCCTCCTCTTCCAGCTGTGGTGATTTGGCCGTTTTTGTGCTTGTCTCTTGACTTTGAGACCATTCGCCTCCTAGCATTTTATCCATTTCAGCAGCATCTGCATCGCTCACACTTTCTATCCAACTGTTAAAGTAGCGCACAACATTTTCATGGTTGAGACGCGATAGCAGCTCCACCTCGCGCGTCATCTTCTTGTACAGCTGGCGACTGCGGGCCGGCAATGGTATACGCTTAATGGCATATTCTCGATTGTCCAATATGTTGCGCACCTTCAGTACATCCCCAAAGGCGCCTTTGCCCAAATACATTAGTACCTCGAATTCTGTACGGAGTCGCGAATGACTTAGTGCTAAGGTGGGTATTTGAAAGGGTATAGTGGCTCTCTGAACGGACGCGGATGCTGGCGTGGGCAGATGGGGAACCAATGAATTGCGATGCGTATGCTGTAGGGTCATGGCATTCTGTTGTGTATTGTCAACATAAAGGCGGAGAAAAGGATGCTCCAGCAACTCCGAAGCAGACAATGTACGATCCGAATTGCATCTACAGAGAAAGAGCACAAATTCATTACATTTTATGCCAGTCACTAGCTTTTTCTCAAAGGAGCAAACTTATTTGATGACAAAAACTGTTAACTCACTTGTCTACAAAGTCACGCATCTCATAGCTATTGGTAGGCATAAGAGATTCAACAAGCGCACCCAATGCTGGCAGGTCACCACGACTATTGCACTGACCAGAGCCCCCGATCAGCTCCAGCAAATTGGGCACTATTGAGAAATCAGAACAGCGTATGTTACCGGAGTTGTCCATGAAAACGGTGCTGTCCAACAGATTGCTATGCGATACACCCTTGTTATGCAGATAGACCAGGGCATCGAGTACTCCACGAGCTACGAGGCGTGCACCATCCATGCACCAGCCCAGTGTTGAGCAGATGCTGAAGACGCTTGTGCCCAACAGAAAATCCTGTACCAGATAAATTAATAGTCCCTCCTTGCGCTTGATGCATAACACGCACTCATACTGAATTAGATTCTTATGCTGAAGTAGCGCTAATGACGACACCTGTTTCTCCACGGATGCTATCAGTTCATCCACACGATGATTGCCTGCACACTTGGATTCGTTGCTCCAGTGGCATTTGCCACTGCCAATGCAGGGCTGTTCCACCTGCGAATATTTGATATTCCACTCGGTTATGTAAAGCAGCTGACCAGTGTGCATGTCGACGCCTGTGTAAGCAACGCAGCCTCGTTGTGAATGTCCTGTGCAAGATGAAAGATTAGCAACGCATTTTTTAGAATTATTAACCCACTAATTACCCAAGCAACAGCCGCGCTGTATTTGTCGGCCCATTTTGGGAAAGTACAGCGTTTCGGTATTGCGATGATCGAGGCATTTGTTTGGATACATGTAACCGCGATAGTAGGGCGAAGAGTTCTCCGAACTCTCGGATGAGCTGGGATGACGATTGTTGGACTCGCTCATGCTGCGCCTTGGCTCGCCGCGCCGCTTGGCTTCCGTTTTAAAGATCTCTTTGCGTCGCTCTACCTCATCTATTAGAGTCTGACGTTCGAGTGTTTCCTTTTGCTTCTGTAGGTCCTGTAATTCTTGCTCTCGCTTCTGTTTCTCCTGTAGCATTTCGTCATAGAATGATCCCTTCGGGGGTTTGTTGTGCTTCAACAAAAAGGCTTGAACGCTCTGCGCCAGCTCGTAGATCATGACCTCGCCACGCAACTCCTGCGATTGTTGTTGAAGCAGATTGAGCAGGTCGTCCAATAGCTGATCTGATAGGCCCTTCGACTCCTCCAGATATATTTTTGGTGCACTGCATTAAAAATGTCAGGCATTAGCATTCAAACTGAATTACTTACAGCTAGAGTTGTTGCTGATATATAATCTAACAAAAGTATCGATACAAAAGTTATTAGAGCCATTTTGCAATTTGAGAATGGATTCACACTTAAAATGCCGATATGAAGATGATAGATATTATATATCATCAGCAGAAATACAAATTTTAATACATTATTTAAATTTTAACTGCAACTACTTACAGTTTTGGATATTTTGAGGGACATATTACGTGCAATTTGGTGTGGACATAGGCCTCCTGCAGACCATTGGAAGAATCTCGCAGCGGTGGCAAGAATATGCGTACTTCTGTGGGTTTCCATAGCTCTTTTTTGCTTTCCGGCCTCAGATCCTCAACATCGCGCCCGTAAATTGACTGGAAAGAGCCGAAGCATATTTCATCATCAAAGAATGGTTTATCTGTAGGAAAAATCTTACTTTTATAACCTCCAATTCCTGCCTCTGCCTTTCGCGAAATGATTGTTTCGCTTCCATTTAGACGTCAAGTTGTTCATTAAATCTGAATTTAATTGCTCAAACACTTGCAGTTGCAGGTGCTACAAATACTGAATAATGGCTTTTGTTCTGTGGTTGTGTTAGTGCGTTTTGTTATGAATGTTGCGGCCGGTGTCTCGCTTTTGCGGTGGCAGCTGTTTCATATTCAGCCACTTTATGCATCACTTTTCTTAATGTTTCAAGTTTAAGATTATAGCAAACTGATTTATGTTATCACTAGCAGTAATTATACTAGGTGGAAAATGTAACTTGTTGCTCTTTTGATTATTTTTCTTATTTGCGTTCCATGTGCGTAGACTTCTGAATTGAACATCGATGCAATATCGATGTTGCAAAAATTCGAACAATATCGATATTATATACTTCGTGCAATACATCGATGTTTTGCGATAGATTGAACATTTTTGGCTAATTTCAAAAACAAAAGCAATATATATTGAGGCTGGATAAACTGTTAATGTTTTACTAAATTAAATAATGATCTGGCTGAATTTAGTAACAATATTTTAAATCTCAATTAACGCAATACAATTATCATACAATTAATCACAGTCGCCAGAATTGGTGCTTTTGTACCAACCTGATGTTTGTCTTGAGTTTAATTTTATTTTATTTTAATTTATTTATTTTTCATACATTTTTTAGAATTCTAAAAACAACCACGAATTCACAAACTTTTCGTTTCTAAAAATGTGCAAAATATTGTCACGATTAATCGAAAAATTTAAGTTTGCAATCGTTTTTCCAACACTAGAAACAACTGTGCGTGTATTTAGCGCCAAACAAGTTGTTTAAATTGAAAAGAAGTATGTTAGTTCAAATAAATTTATACTATCTATTGACTCAATTAAAGAAACTTATCTTGCTCTTCCTGCAACTCAATTATACTAATCCTCCAATTTGACATAAGCACCAGTTGGGGTTCAAAAAACACCACGTGGCAAGTGTAATTTCTGTCATTGTGTCAGTTGTCATACTTTGTAAATATTCTTTATACATATCCTTTATACATATTCTCAATTTTTTTTTAAATAAAGTTAATTATGGCTGAAATACGCGCTGTAGCTTATCTATACAGTGCCATGGAAGAACATGTATTTGGGAACAATAATGACGGAGAAGCTTATGCCAATAAAATTCAAGTTTTGGATGGAAAGTCACTGCGCGTTAGCTGCCGTCCAAACGCGTCTTTGCCGGATAATGTAGTGGCCCAGAAACTAAATTTCAATGCACTGTCTGTTGAAAATCAGGAGCACCACCAGCAGCTTGAGATAAATACATTCTTCGACAAACTGTTTATGGACCAACGGAGGTGCCTAATGCTGAAACTAACCGATTATCGTACGAACGACGACTTGTTCCTAGTTGATACACTGGTTGTCCAGGCTAATGTCAAGATGCAGATGCAATCTTTGCAGCTAAAACAATGCGCTGTGCACTACGAGCATCTATTGGACAATGATGTGGATAATATAATAGTCAATGAAGTATTGTTCCGCAATACACACGGATTATTGGATTGGCTGCGGAATGAATTCCGTCAATTTTCGGCAGCGTCCTGTGGTCATCGAGCAGTCCAGATGGCTTATCACGTTATCAATATGGAAACGGGTGACGAGGACACATATTATGTCTATATACTCCTTGTCAGCATTAATGAGTTGACCAACATCACGTTGAATGCCCTTCGTTTCTTTTTCAACAATGACCCAGAAACAGAACCTCTCCCACCTTCGCGCTTGACCAGGTTTCTGCGTAAATTCTATAATTACAGTTACGAGAATCAATTGTATATGTTAGTAATATGCCATGCGACAGTCGTCGAGGATCGTGTTAATGTGAACACGGTACATGTGCTAAGCCTGGGACACTTGATCTTCAAGCGTAACAATCCTCCGCTGGATGAGGTCATTGTGAGTGCCATTTCCAAATAAATGCATAGATTGTTCGATGTATTTCTATTAACGTTCGACTTTTTTCAGGATGAAGCGGTAGATGCTTACTACTATAAAGCTTTCTTAGAAGAAATAACAAGTGAATTTCGAGAAATTAACCAACAGTTCGATGCAAACCAGAAGTTGCTGCCGGAGTTGATTCAGCAACAGAAGGACTTGAAACGAGATCTGAAGATTGTGACTGAGAACCGTAATCAGGTGGAGAACGATATGATGTCAGCATCAACTAGACTTTTACAGCTGATGAGTGTTTTGGTACAACAACGTACAGAACTTTTACAACAGTAATTTTGTTTTGTATTCATTTCTCAAATTAACAATACTGATTGGTACGAATACTGTACATAAATGTTATGTACAAGTTTAATAAATATTCGTATCTATTCGTATCTATAGTGTTCGCACTATACACAAATGTTTTTGTACAAGCTTAATAGATACGAATACTATACATAAATGATTATATACAAGCATAATATAACACTATTCATAAATGTTTATGTAGAAGCTTAATGTTTTGTATTAGAACTCAGTACCAATAGTATTAAATTTGTTAGTATTATTATATTTTTATTCCGATATCATCACTATTTCATCGTCTCTTTACTCACTCGTTGTTATTTGGAAAGTCATTGTTCCATTTTTCGAATTAATGTAATTATAATTTAGACATTTCAGATGATCGGCTATATATAGTTTTAACAATTATCAAAATTTAACGTATAGAGTATTCCTCAACGGTCAGATTCAAAAAATCGAAATTCGTAATATGTGTGACAAAGTTCATCGAGTTGTGGTCTCCGTGACGGACTCTATGCAGAGGAGAAACACCTTGAAAGAGAGCATACAGGAGTGCGAGATTAAAATGCTGAACAGGACCAAACTGTTGATGCATCTGGATGGCGGAAATGAAGGTCAGCAGCTGCAGTTCGATGCAGTCGGGTTTGAGGATGAGCGGCATATTTGTGACGAGTGCAATGCGCTGCTGATGCAAGTGTTTCGTCAACATCGCGATGGTTGTCTGCTCCGCCTGACGCCCCATCGTACCCACAATGTAAAGCTTTTGTCGCGAGTGCTAGTCACCGAAGTTGATAAGATTCTACGAGAGTTGTCCTATCGCCTCGATGGCATACGAGTGGAATACTTTGATGTGCGCAAGTTCGACATGATCAACATGCTGACGCCACAGCGAAATCAGCGTGTGGCCAGGAGAGAATTGCAATCGACTCGTAAGATGTTCAATTGGCTACAAACCGAATACGCCAACTCGTTGGCACGTACCAATGGCGATGAGTACATCAATTTGGAGTTTCTACTGACCGATATCAAGCAGCAGCAGCGGCACACACTGCATCTGTCTGTGTTCAATATCTTTGATTGCAATGAGCGCAAGGACGTGGCCGAGTTTTTCAGAACTTTGCCGTCCAAGGGTAAAAACCACAAGCGTACACTTCTCACTGACTGCATCCGGGAGTCGTTCGACTTCAAGTGTCCTACCTGTACATTGGTGCTGTGTGAGATGCCACTGGGAAGGGCGTCTGTACGAGATCTGCACAAGTTCTTACAACTGGCGGATACCGTTTTCATTGCGATTAATGAGGCCAACCGTGCGTCAAATGTTGTCTGCTTAGAGCCCTCTCAATCCGATGTACTACTGCCGATAAGCACAAAGATGAACAGCAGCAGCTCGTTGCTAAGCAGTTCCCGGAATTCTGATACCTTCGCCATGCGCTGTTGTCCAATGAATGCCACTCCAGATGATTACAGCGAACTTGCCTCTTGGTACCATCGTGTCGATAGCCAGGTGGACCTGGTCAAGCTCAGCATGGAGCGGTTCTATGATGCACAGTATCGCCAGAGAATCCTTCGGCAACTCAGTTCTGCTCGTGGCGTATTGTGTGACCGAAGTGGTGGCGATGCTGAAGCAGTTTGGCTCGACAACAACTCTACTGTGGCTTCAAGCAACTATACGGAGACACTGAAACAACTTCGACAGCTGGAAAAGGAGGCCAAGAAGTCCAGCTTCGCTTGTACGCTGTCCACTTACATGAAGACCAAAAACTTTGAGCTCACGAAAATGGAAAAGGAACTGCGAAAAAGAGAAGAGACCTTAGCTCTAAAGGATCACAAAAATCGCCTAAGTGCTGGCATATCCTAATATCATGTTATAGGATCATATAATTGGCTGTTTACTGCTCCCCCAAGGATAAGTTTATGCAGGATTCAGTCAAAGCTATGAGCCCAATATATGCGCAAAATGCAATGTATATATTTTTTTTATTGTGATATATATATCAGTTTGTGATTAGAAACACGAATACTTGCAGTTTCAACGGGTATACACATACATATATATAATATAATATACATAAAATATGTAATATATTTATTATTTTACTTTCATTATATATATATACATTTATATAAATTGAAATATTATTGTCAACAATATGTTCCATAATAGTAGTAGCAGGCCTACCTGCGGCTTCAGGCTAAACAGTTAATTTGCATACAATGTGTAACGGTTCATCAAACTCAATGCCAAATATGTATAGGGTATATACCATAATATACTATAGAATCGTATGTATGTTATTTACTATGAGATTTTCTTTCAACTTGCAACGCTTAAAACACACACTGAAAGCAAACATTTAAATATGACAAAAATTAATGCTACAACAATCGAATTCATACAACTATTAGCAATCATTATTACATATAGAAATATCTGTGTTTTGTATCTTGGCAATGTTTGAAACAGTTTGTCAGTTTGGATATGTGCGATTTGCGATGTACTGTGTAAGGTATCTGTGGATTAGATCAGGTCTAGCGCTGATAGATTGGCAGTTTGGCAGTTTACTGTATATTACTAATAAAACCATTGCCAGTAGATTAACATTCATAATCATGCCATCAGCACGATCTCTATTGATTCAATTCAAACAGTGTCAGTGGCTTAGTACTAAACTAAACTTAATATCAATTAAATTATATTGAAATGCCAGATTATAAATATGTATATTATTTCTGAGTATGTTGCGCATTTTGTGTTCAGCTCTAAACTAGTTTGTTAATTATAAACTTTAAAAGCCGTTTTCAAAATAAATACATTAATTAACTTTCGCTATGAAATATAAGGAATTACCCTTCCACAAAGCGTTATCATTGTGAACATTTCTAATTGCAATTGGAACATGTTTAAGATACTAATAAATTCTATGCATGTTTTATGATTTATGCTTTAAGTCAAAATTGAAGTAACATTAAGCTTTGATTACATTTATCTTGTTCACAGTCTTGGCCAAAGATCAAAGCTTGCCGTTAGTACAATTTTAACAATTTCAACTTAAAACATATATAAAAATATATATAGTATATCGTACTCTAAGTGTAATAGTTTTCCTCTCCTGCTCGGCTGGGCGCTCTTTAAAGTTGGAAATTGAAGTTTAAAGAGCGTCAGGTCAGCTTTTAGTTTATGTAGGTATTTATGCATATTTTTGTTGTTGTATTAAATGCTCTCTGTTGGTTTAAGATGTGATGCATCCATTCAATCATCCAAGTTCTTAGGAATTTCACCTGAGTCTCTGCGCTAATAGTCTCTACACCTGAGCTGGTTTCGTCTGCTTACCGAGTACCATGAGAAGTTTCTGTAGGAAGTGTGTGAGGCTTACTGCAAAGTAGATAAACAGAATGCATTAGTCAAGCACAGGTACCAGGCACAGTGGCAGGTGGATAAAGTCTACTTGAGTGCGCTACAAATGACAGAACGACTAAGAGTGCAAAATAAGTAGAAATTTCAAGGATTCGCGTTAGTAGTGGCTTGAGAACTAAGTATGTTTATTAAGATTAAGGCAGGCAGGTGTGTGTTTATGTGATTAGGTGTGTGTGTGAGTTAGTTTAAGAAACTTAAGAGAAACTAAGATAAGGAGCAAACTTAAAAACCTTTGACGCCGCTTTGGGACGCACAACCATCATCAGTTTCTGTAGGGCTTGTGTAAGTCCGCCTAGAAGTATTGCAACGATTGGGAGCATAGCGTAAATCATATGAAATGAATTGCAAATTAAATACGATCGCATGTGAACAGACACAAAGGAAGCTTCACACAGTCCACAGTCCGTGGCACCTATGACTTACCCATGGACTTCTGGAACCACATCGGTTTACTCTTCCAGGCGACGAACACCAAGTAGACGGGTATGCTCGACAGTATCATCAGTATTCCATAGCCAGTCTCCACGGGGCTGGCATACATGGGCACCACGGTGACAAACACCGTGGCAAGTAGATACACAACGGGGAACACCAGTGGCACGCGAATGGGGCGTGGCAGGTTGGGCTGTGCCCAGCGCAACCAGGGCAGGCAGAGCACGGCAACGCCAATGCTCAACTGGAAAGAGAAATTATGCATATTACTTTTGATAGATTATGTGACCACTTGAAGCACCTACCCAAGTGGCAAATCCGACATAGTTTATGAGCGCAAATATATCAGAGACTGTTAGGTACAAGAGCGAGAGCAAGGCCATGGCCAGTACAGCAGGAGTGGGGGTGAAGCGTTGTATCTGTATCATGGTAAGAATCTCTGGCATCTGACCCTCATTGGCGCCAGCATAGAACAGCCGGGAGGAGGTGAGTAAAATGCCATTGACGGCTCCAAACGTGGACAGTGCTACAAAGACTATAGGAGGAAGAAATAAAACTTGTAGTAAATACTTTGGTGAACCTGATTCCGCTTACCTGGTATGGTCCAGGCAAGCGCACCGAAGGCCCGCTCCGCATAGGTGACAGCCACGGCGGAGGAGCCTAATACCTCCTCTGGTGAGAGTATGGTGTAGAAGGATACATTCGCCATGACATAGACAACGGTGACCAGGGTGCAGCTGATGGCAATGGCGCGTGGCAGGTTCTTGACGGGATCCTTCAGCTCCTCAATGATAAAGTTCAAGTAATTCCTGTCAGCAGCCATAAATCCAATTAGTTCAAACAAGCAACATTGTAAGCAGCTTAGCACTCACCAGCCATTGTAGGCAAACAGACCCGAGTAGAAGGACAATGCCAGAGACGTGACACGCGTGTCGCTATTCTCGAAGTTAAAGTACTTCACATTGCCCAGATACAGTTGATACATGCCAGTTGCAATGATGATAAACAACGCCAGCAGCTGTAGAGTAGCAAATGTTCCAGCTTCGTGGTAATCTCTTTAAAATTGTATCATCTACATTTCACTTACTTTGGCATATGTGAAGATATCCTGCACAGCGGTGGCCCATTTCACGTCCCAGCAGTTGATTAAGGTCAGCACCACTGTAAGACAGAGATTTACACAGATTTACGGACAGTGTATATAGAATGAATGCAATGAATGCCATTGGACCCAACCAGCTGACCATTTGGGTGATGTAATAATGTGAGGATTTACACAAAGCTCTGATTGCTGACAATCGATTGCCATTATCTGTTCGTATGCGTATGCGATAGTTTAAATAGTTGAGATAACACTCAAAGATGCCATTATGCAATATATAGTATCACACGCAGATGATGTGATATTATTTTATTTTATATTTTGGTTTTATTCCCAACGGAAATTCAACTGCTGATAAGCCATAGGCAAACAAATTTCCACAGCATTATTTATTCACTCGACACATATATTTACTCAGTTCTCATGGCATCGATCTGTTCAAATTGTGTCTAATCTATAGGTCAAGTACGCAACATTTACGGGTGCCTGATTAGCGTACTAAACTAATACTCATACTCAAACTAATATTTATACTAATACTCATACTCACAGATACAGCAAACGGCGAGCAGACGCGATGCATCCTCGGGGGGTGTGCATTCCGGAAAGAAGGGCTTGAGCACATATGTGCTGAATGTCAGCGCCACAATTGCCTGGGAACAGGGACGCACAATCATGCACTCGATCCACAGACGTATGAATGCCATGAATGGACCAAAAGTTTCCATAATATACGCATAATCTGCCCCTGATTTTGTTATCATGGTGCCCAGTTCAGCATAACAGTAAGCGCCAACCTGAAAGACGAACAGATTGTGAAAATTGTAAAGATATATGTTGAGGTACTTTTCATTTCAAATATAGTATAAAAATGATAAAATGATTTAAAATTAGGCAAATGTCTTAGTATTATAGAGCCTTGACTATGTTTCATTGAGTAGAAACTGCTTAGCTTAAATGTATAATTGAGTAAATGCTGAGTGTTCTCAACTATCTTTAAAGTGTATTTCGTGCAACTATGCCACTAACAGACTTCTTCTTCAGCTTTCAAAGTCAATGCGTTCCGTCATTCTTCAGCTTCAATTGGCAGAGACCACGCTGCGTATAAGTAATTTTTATTGAATATCAAAAGCAGTAAAAGGCAGCGCGTGCTTTTGACAAGGGCGTGTCCGCCTGTGCGGGTGCTTGTGTGTGCGTAAATGTACAGCTGTCTGTGTGGTTGAGTGGGTGTACGGGAATTTCAATAATTTCATTAAAACAGAAAACGTCGACAGCATTTGTAATTGAGTGTTGGATCCTGCTGACAGCTCAGCCAGCGTTTCCATTGCCATTGCCTTTGGCATTTCGTATTTCCATTTCCTCAGTTAGTTGAATAATTTGCTCTATATCTGGTCTAATCAACAGGTGTACTGGCCCTTATTTGCATAAATATGTGGTTAACAATTATTTATGAGTACACTGAACTTACCATGGAGAAAAGTCCGGAAATGACCCACACAATAAGTGCCAAGTTCACGCTGCCCGTATACATCAACACTCCCGTGGGCGATACGAAGATGCCGGAGCCAATGATGGAACCCACGATGACAGTGCAGCCATTCAGCAGACTCATCTTGGCCTTAAGTGTCACCTCACCGCCGCCATCACCCCCTCCATTGTCATCGCCATTGGTCAATTTGGTTGCTGCATCGCCATTGCCATTCACAATGGAACTTTTTCTTGAGGAGTTCTTGCGATTGAGCGACTCCGTCTCCATGTTGCAGCTGGACAATGCTCAAGTAGCCTGCCTGTAAATAGACGTAGTAATTATGAATTGATTAATTGAATACTATTTACGGCTAAACTAAATTAAACTAACTGACTAAAGTCAGCAAAGTTGTATATACTTAGTATGACTATTTAAAAGCCATAACTCTCAAAGGTGAAGCTAAACTTTACTGCATATGAATCTAATTTGCTCAAGTGTTTACAGTTCTCCTGAGCATACACTGAGAGAAGCGTGTTTGAATCAGTCCGATATAGTATATACTATATAAAAATAGGTTTAATTCTTGACAGATAGACTATAGTTTCATTCTTTTCATAATTACATTGTATATCTTAACATTTAGTGCAACACTCTTCTCTTCTTTCTCCGAGTGTACTTGCTAATTGTGTTCACTTCGACTTGTGCTAATTGTTTGGTTAGTAGTACTATACATATTTGCCTTTGCCTACCCTAGACAATTCAATTGAAATTTAGAGGCAGTTAAAGAGTTAAGCCAGTCTCATTTTTAGCTTTAATCTTAGGCAAGAAATCTCGGCGTGAGTTTGCTATGGACACGACTCTGTGGCACATCGTGTACTCTGTGAGTGAAAGGCAATTAAAGGTCATTGGCCATAAGACTTGTTCTACATTTTGCCAGCTTTCATGGTGTATGGCAGGCCAAAGCTGACAGCTGATGGTACCGAAAGTACCCTGGACTTGTACCTTTCGCGACCCCATTATCAGCACACGATGAGGAAATAATGCTGACGAGATTTCGACAGAGTTCGTTAAACCTTTCCCAAAAGTTAAAAGATTGATAGACTCTCTGATTGATGTGTGCGTGTTGTTCTATATATAAAATACATGCTCGATTCTTCTGGCTAACGATTCAAGGTTGTGGCAAGCGTAACAACCAAGTAACCGCAACTGGGCCACGCCCACTTCTCTGATTAGGTCACACACTTGTTTTCATATGGCCGGGCACTTCCTTCAAGGCAAGAACCGGCACTGGGCACACGCTTTGCATAAATTAGCATAACATCAAAAGTGAGAACAACAACAGATGCACAAGCAAACAAACAAATGTGTAGAAGATTGTTATTCAACTATCTCGATCGAACGACAGGTAAGACAGGCAGGTGAACAAACTAATGAGCTGGGATTATAATCTGTATCTGTATCTGAGCTGTATCTGTATCTATTTCTGCCGAGTCATAGTTAAAATTCTAGAGCAGCTTTTATAACTCTTCTGCTAATTGTGGAACTTGGCTAATAATTTTTCACTTCATAGTTGAGCAGTCAAGCCAAACGAAGTGAAAACTGTGCTCCAAAAAGAGTAACAACAAAAGAATGTTAATCCACTGATGCAATGAGCAAGTTTTTCCAGACCACACGCCAACAAATTGCTGGGATTTTTCTCTAATTGCAATTGGGGTTTATTCGACTTCAACGGAAGCTAACTAGTATAATATCATAGAATTACAATCGATGTTACAGCATATCTTAGTCATGATATTTTGTAATTTGTATGTGTGAAAGGCGCTAGATAATTATCTAATTGGCCATTAGATCAACTGGTATGTGGCTCTAATGATTTATAATGTTGCTTTCATTAATTGCATATGTGTTCGGGTCATTGTCAGCCCTTCGCTCACATTAGTCTGGCCCAAACACAAAAAAAATCACTTCATTTAACAATAGAGTATTGATTCATCAGAGCAAGCATGTGTGTGTGAAAATAGCACAAAAAATCCATTAATTTTGCTACCGTAAACAATTCACCAAAGAACTATCTATATCTGCATACTATGGTATACATATATTTATAGTTTCATGTACAATTTGCTATCAATGTTCCAGGCAGGTGCCCATTAAATGTATACAAATTGAAAGCCAAATACTCTGAGTTGGTAAAAATTTATAGCTGCCTCGCTGAGCTCATTTAATTAACTCAAATCCCAAGTTAGGAGGTGCGAATCACTTTTATATCTTTTCGAAATGCTTTATACTGATTTTTTATTCCAGTTGAATTTGTATTTCTTTCTTTCATTTCTTTGAGTCACGTTAAGATTACACACAGTTGTTAAAACAGTTCTGACATTTATAGCACCAGTATTAGCCGCTACCTACTCCGGGTAAATACGAGTTAAACGTGGAAGTCTTTACGCCAAAATAAACTCCGTTAAACGCTGCCCAAGTGCCACACTGAGAGAACTGGTACCGCACGGCATCAATGTGTAGAGCGGACTGACAAGAGCGCTGCCTATGCCGAGGCATCTTTGCGGCGCAATCTCTGCCACAGCACACGCTCGGCCTGCCTGGCTCTTTCAATCCCCTACAACACATACAAGCACGCACACACAGCTTTGCCGCGAAAGCTCAATGCGCCGTGGCGCTACATCGAACTTGTTGGAGCGGGAATATAGATGACGTAGTGTGTAGTTTAGCGTTAGTAAGTAGTGGAGGGCTCGTTCATTTCTAACCGGCATTTTTTTAATTTGAATTTTTTATATTTTGTTGTTGTTATTAAAAACGAGTTTTTGGGCATTTCTTTTGTCTGTTTTTCAACGGAATTTCTGTTGTTTGTTCTCTGTTTTATATTCTTCTGTTAGCGTGTTTGCTTTTAATTGTTGTACGCAGCGGAAGAGATACTCGTCGTTTTTATCTGACGACTGAAAGATACCTGTATAGGCCACTCTAATTAGCTCTCTGTTTTTTGTTTATGTACTGCACACGTGTTAGATACTTTATCTTTCGGTGAGATACTGCCTGTGCAACTGTACTTGTGACGACTGCAGTGACAAAGATACAAAAGAATCTGACACATTGGAGATGCCCACACAGTAACACAATAGAACTGAGCTGATCTGAACTGAGACTGAATGTATCTTTCACACTTTGACATCCGTCTACTTATGCAAATTTGAATTTCGCACTCACGTACATATTCCAATCCCACAGTCTGTTGAGAACTGTAATTGAATATATCCGCAGTTCGGGCAAAGTGACTAAAGTTAGTTGCAATTTCTCTAAATAACTCACAACAGTCTAAGCAATTTGTCTGCCTTTGCAACTCTATTATAATTCGCTTAATTCAAAAATATCTCAGTTTATTGACCATAACTTGCAGATCGGTCAGGCAATCAGTCTCTTTATGCTAAATTATTGCTTAATCTCGGCTCTAATGGGTATTTCTGTCGACATTTCACTAAATTAGCGACAATTGACGGGCGCCATTGAGCGAGTTTTTCTTAGTTAACGCTCAAAAGATAGTCGCAGTGTTTAATTGAAATTTCAGCTTGAGTCTGTCTAGCTCTCTGAGAACTGTTTACTGTTTACTGTTCGCTATGTGTTTGAGATTTCCCCAAGTGTGACGATTGTGTGCTAAAGATTGTTTTATGCGGCATGAGAGCATTGAGTGATCAGCAGATATTCGTCAATGCGATGCAATATCGTATGATTTCTTGAATTAACATTTCAGATAACCGGTATTAGAATATGTGCTAGAATGCTATAGTATGTTTATACTAACAGCTGGAAGTGTTAATATGCAGTGCGAATATCGTCATATCATTTATTCATTTATTATAGATTCAAATAATGAATTCGTTTCTTTTTGTCAATTAAGAATGCTGTTAGTTTATAGATTGTGTCAGAAAACTATTGCAAGTATTTAAGCAAGTCATAATGGTGAATTGGGAAGTAGTATGAGGGAAAAGTAGCCACAGAGATTAAGTATATCATGTGCAAGCTGTCAATTTTCTACGCTTTAGACTACGCATAATTATGCATTAAACAGAAAGTTTAATAAGTCACAGTTATTGATTTTATTGTAGGGTGGGCTGCATGGGCAGCGTGGAGTATAAAGAGTATTTATTCATGATAAATTTTCAAGTAATGAATTCTGTACTAGGCATAGGTAAGGGGAAGGCGAGAGCCGCAACGTGCATGCGCTCAGTGTGTATGCGTGTGACTTTGCGATTGTGGGCATGTACATATGTGTGAGTATTTGTTAGTGTGTGTATGTAAGTATTTACTTACATTATTTTATAATGCTTTATATCATATTTTTACTCTTCTGCCTGAAATGTAATCTCCTGCCAACTGCAAGCCTTGATAAATGGCAAAAGAACAGGACAAACCCTCGCACATTATAATGTTTTGCTGACAAATGCCAATAAATTGGGTACGATATTCGGTTTAAGCTCAATTTATGCTCACAGATGATACATTTATTTATTTCACATACGAAATGTGAAAACTTTGATACATTCTTAAGTCGCCTAAAGAAGACACACCTCATGGGTTCAGAGTACTGGGTGTAGTGGTACAATAATTTATGAATTAATACTAAGCATGCGCTTTTGTGGCATATTTTATGAGGCATAAGAAAAGATAGTGAAAATAAATGTACAACTTATGGTTCGCTTTGGATGCATTGCAGAAAGTGTAAAAATATTGAAAATTCTATTAGGGTTTACATAATGAGCCGCAAAGTGGCGCCAAAGTGTCTGGCAGTGGGTCGGAAGTCTGAGTAGGTGTGTGTGTGTGTGGGTGTGTGCGTGAGCTGTGACGTCACTCAAGCGTACAATGCCGCTGACGTAGTGTGTATGCATGTGACTGGAGGTGGGTGACACTCTGCCATCGTCTGTCCATCTGTGCAGAGGAGAAATATGTAGTAGCTTTTGCAGACGGTCAGAAGGGCAAAGTTCGCTTTACGCTTTGTCGACGTGTTCTAAACAGCAATTAGTTGATTTGAAAGGCTTCGTTCATTTCAATGTAAACTTACACTAATACGTTGTTAAATAGTTGAACAGTTTCCAGTCAAATGCAAGAATCGGTTGTCTTTCACTTTCACTTCTCAATGTCAAGGTCTCAGCATGATTTATTTACTAGTTAAGTATTATGATGCAAGTGACTATAGATATTATGTCAATTATGTATTTATATTTCGATTGCACACACTTTTCTGTTAAACAAATCACGTTTGAATTAGTCTGTTGTATTTTCCTCTTTTATTATTATTTAATTCAAGCTTTTCGATTCGTTTCCTTGTCGCGTTCAGAGCTCCACAGTGTACTGAAAGTCAGCGCATGAACACAGCATCTGCGAACGAATGAAGAACACGAGACCGAGAACCAGAACCAGAGAACGTGTACATTCCGAAATGATAAGAGGGCGTCAAGAGCAAGAAGCTTACAGTTTGCAGACCGAAAAAAAAGTAGAAGACAAAAAAAAATCATAAAACAACGTCTGTGCTTTGGCCAGTCACGTTATTGTTGCTGCGAGTGTAATTTCTGTTCTGGCTCTGAAAAACATTTTGCGTACTTGAAATTATACGTTTCTGAGCGGACAACCCTCTCCGCTTGTTGCTCGTTAGCTATGCGCAGGCATTCATCAAGGGTTCTTAGGTTTTCAGTTTTGAGTTTCGTCCACGAATTATGCAGACCGTCAGGCAGTTATGCCACATATGTCCCTTGGCTTCTTTTTCGGCTTCAAGACTTGCCTGTGTCGTCCATTCGGATTCGCGCCTTTTGTTTGCGCACCAAGCAATGGCACAATGTGCTTTTCATTGCCGTTCTTTGCATGTTTTTGTTGTGACGTAGGTCAGCGTTGATTTCACAGCGCATGCCCTGGTATGAGCTTTCCGTTAAGCCGTAAATCAAAACATATCGATAACAGCGCAACGGTTAACTTACCGGTTATGTTCGTCAAGATATTTCGTTCACAGCGCGTTAAGTTTAAAAACGAACTGCTTTGTTGCTGCTATAGCAGCCAGCTTTTCTTCGTGTGCAATGTAGGACACTGCTTGTTTGAATTTAAAGCAAGCAGTGCGGCTTGCCTATGCCACAGTTGCCAACAAGCTAAAAGTGGTGTTTTTTTTTAAATTTGATAGATTTTTGGTTCCTTTTCCTTTAAAAATAAAACTAACGATTGTTAAACTCATGTTTTAATTTAAAATATTGCATAAAAATTTTGTTGGTTCACTTCTATTAAAATTGTTACGATATTCACGTTGGGCTTATACTCCTTAGTAACTTGAAAGCAGAATAATGGGATGTAGCCCAATATGTTATTGTGATTGTGTGCAAATACACGTAAATTAAGCCACTCGAATCTTATGGCAACTATTTGTATGGCACAAGAACGTGTGAACTAATGCAGAACGTGTGTTGCACGGCAACATTTGATCCTGTTTTCGAGCACTTCATGCATATGAAGGCGCATTGTTGTCCGCTTACACACACACAGACACACACAGGTATCGAGGTAGCATAGAATTGTGTACACATGGGATGTGCGAATGCAGTTGAAAAACACCTACGCACTGTTGCACAACAATAAAAACGCTGTCGCCTCTGTGTGACGTCTGACGCGCTTATTAGTTTGTTTTGCAACGTGGACAAAATCAATCATCGTACAACTGGCAAACTGGCATACACCTGATGCCCACTATTTTTGTGCCTGCACAGCTTCATTTGTGTATGCGCCGGACTCACCCGTGCCGGATGCTGAGCCAACAGGATATGAACGCAGGCCCAATCAGGGACGGGTCGCACTCTCCGTCGAGGTCCTTTGCTGCCACCATGTTTGTGGATAAACTTCACTTCTAGGGAAAACTATGCAAGACAAGGTATTATCGTGTTGTAGGTACACAGTGTTATCGAATTGTTATCGATATCGATTCGATATACCATTTACTGAGCTTATCGTATGTAATTAAGTTTTTGTTTGGCTGCTTGTAGCATTCAGCCCTTGAGCAGGGTATGAAAATATCTGCATCACAATGTCTAGCACGCACGACTGCAGGCTACTAACTTGGTGTTCTTTGATCCCAGCGTGACTACGCCAATTGTCGTTGGCAATTGCATTGATATGCGCTGCATGTACTGTTTTTTGGCAGCAACCATTCACCGTGGAGCAATTCCTGGACACACCGTGTGGCATGTCTCTTGGCAAAAGGGCAAAACCTTAATACCGCCCCATTGCGATTTGCATTTTTTAATGGACTGTAAATGTCAGACAGGAAAAAGGAACTCATATGCATTTCTGTTTAAGCGTGAACTAGCTAGATTTTCCATTTTCCAACCATCTCTCGCTTGAACAAATTTTGAATACTAACTCCACTGAGCAGGTGGATCAATGAAGTGCGTACCTTTTGTCTGCTGGCCGAGTGAGAGCTGACAGTAAGCTACTTACTCTGCTCGGCTAACGGAGACGAGACGCTTGTTCAGGTTTTTGCAAATTTTATGCACTTCCGGGCCGACATACTCCGGCGGCACATGTGAGATGGCTGCCCACTCGAGGTACTCTTCTTGCTCGGACTGACAATGAGCTGCAAAGCGGATTTTGATAGCGTTTCATGCAGCTGCAACTCGAGCTGTAGACCTGGTATTTATGCAAAGTGCCCCACCCGGTTGATTTTCCTCAGTTTGATGGCTTATGTTAATTTCCATGGACTGAAATCAATTAAAGGCAAGTGGAAAAATGAGAAAATATGAAAGAAACTGCTCGCACAATCAAAACTTTACTAATTACAAACTTGCCGAAAAATCCGCTTAATACAATAAGTGCGACAATGGATGGATGATGGTAACCAGTTTCAGCCTCTGACTCACTCCCCCAGTACTGCCACTCGAGCAAGTGCGAAATAAACTTGCGTTTTCAATTACCAGAACCGGCACCCGAGTCTCGACTTGAGTTGAGTTGAGTAGAGCTGAGCCAAGTTGAGCCTGCTGCCAGGCATCAAAGGATATGGATGACGCCGTCTGCTGACAATGCGAAAATGCAAAGAGCAAAAGCACTTGAGAACAGAAGACAGAACTTCTGGGAACGGGCACAAGATGGGAAGGAATGGCATTGGCAACTGGCGACAGCAGCTCGAATGGTTTTTGGCATCAAATTGTTGATTTGCTTTTGTATACACTTACTTTCGGTAAATTAGTTCTCCTATCTGATTAACCAAGTTTAATTTAATAAATTCTAATATCATTTAAAAATTTATTGCTTTGCCTAAAATCGATAAAGAAAAGAATATCGATATACATAACGTTTCAAGTTCTATACCATTTAGCTGGTGCGCTTAAGCAATGAAATATCAATGAGCTGAGAAAATGTAGCTAAATTCCTATTGGAAAGAGTATTCTGATTGGATTGTTAAGTTTCTAGCAATCCTCTAACGATAAACGTGCAGCAAACGTGTTGGATAGTTAATGTTTTCTCAACGTATCGTTTTATTATCAATTTAACTAGTTCCATCATGACTAATATTTTGCAGATTCATTGAGATGCATAATTTATTTAAAGCCATGTGCTGTTAGCCATGTCTTGGCTATGGAATCAAGTCGCCTGTTGGCATGTGGAACTCGCTAGTGCCGAAGGATAAAGTTTATAATTTCATAGACTACCCCACCCCCCCCCCCCCCCCCCGTGGTGGCAGCGTCTTGAATTGATGCACTGAATTAATTATGCACGTACGTTGCATTCTTCAACGCGGAAAAGCCAACGACTTTGGATTTAACCCAGACTCCAATTGTGGTTGTCTGTCGTGGTGCGTCCGAGTGGAGGGTACTGTGCACTGGCGGCTCGTCTGTTTGTCTGCTTAGTTTGTGTTTTGTTGGCGTTGGCGGCGCATTTAAAATAATTGCTCCGCGTTGCAAGTGGAAAAACTGAAACTGGCAATTCGTGTGAAAAGTTTGCATTACGCTTTTGGCATAAGCTTATAATGGATTTGTCAGCGGGTTTGTTGCGTTTCGTTTCGTGGTCGTGTTACAGTTTCTCTCCACTTTTTGCACTCCTCCAGGCCGCAACAACTTTTGGGGTAAGCCGTGAAGCTGCTCATTGGGTGCCACAGCGATGAGCTAATGTAAATTATGGATAGTTCTAAGTGGCCCGAGAGTGGGTAACGACTGCAAGTTAAATGTTTGGGCTCGTTTGCATAGAAGTGCGGAGAAAGTTTCAGCGAACTAAGAAAGAAATATTGCCTGGTGAAAGTAGTAGCTAAAAGGCACTGATTAAAGTTGCAACTTGGCATAAAAGCCGTGAAGCATATGGAAGGGAATGGATTTATTCTTTAGAATCATTAGCATACTGAAAGGCAGGTCTTTGGCTTGGACTTGAGTTGGGATACTTTCGCATTGAAGCATAATTAATTTGTAGTTGATTTAAATTGAATGACATTACGATTAACTATCATCTTACAGTATATAGTCTCCATAGTACCGATATCGATAGTACCATTTACCAGCACTAGATAGCAGTGTTGATCAGCGCTTGAAACTTCTTGCTTTAATCGCTTTTAGCAGAAGTGATTGTACCGAGTCCTTCAACATGTTATCCAATTACCATCCATAGCAAATTGAGCTGTTCGCTCGTGCCAAAAAACGTGAGGCATGGGTATTATCTATATGGTAACTCCCCCTCCCAGCTGGTATACATTTATGGCCTCACATTGGGCAACATTGATGGCGCTGTCTTGGCTACGACTACGGCTGGAGCGTCAGCTGTCTGCCTCGTTTATTTAGGCCGACGGCGAAACGTTGAAAGCAAATTGATATTATGTGGATTTGGCTTTCACTTCGGGGGTATCAATAGGCGAAATCCTTTCGTAGCACCCGGGCACCGTCACTCGAGTTAAGCCAGGGATAATGATTATGTTGCGCAACGCACAGTACGAGGAGTGGGAGTGGGAGTAGGAGGAGGAGCAGGCGGAACATTTGGAGCAGTTTGCTTTTGCATACATTGAAGCTTACGTGGCGCACTCTTCCGTGGGTGGGGGCGTGTGGGGGGCGTTGCGTCAGAATTTGTAATCGACAGACAATCGACGTGCGCTCAAGAGTATAATGGAAGTTGAAGGGAATACGAATCGTACTCCAAGGCATTGCAACTAATTGGGTTTCGCTTAACGTTGAGACAATGAGTTAGAAACAAGACCACAATGCCGGAGTGGAGTGGAATGGAGTGGGTGGGCAGGCCGTGGCAGGCTCTAGTGTCTCCTCTGCGTGTCTCAGTGCCACTTGATTGGAAAATCAAACTAATTAAAAGATTTCAATTAAACAGTGAACTGGGGAATGTTACGACTTGGCGCAGTAATTCCATTAAAATGGCAAATCAATTTCAATAAATTTCATTTGCTCACCTGGAAAAGCGCACAAGGTAAGCAACCAATTGCTAAGGCGCTCGGACACGCCCACAAAAGCAAAACGATGCTGCTGTTGCTGCTGGTGATGTTTTTGCTTCTGCTTCTGCTGCTGCTACTGCTGCTGCTGCTTCTGCTTTTGCTGTAAGCGTCATAAAACTGTTACATGCTGACAAATCTGTTAATTGAATCGAGAATCCAATTAAAACTTCAATTTTGCGGAAACTTTGCGCTTTTGATAAAGTTCAAGTGCATAAATGGCCAACATGCGGTCCCTGATTTCATTTCACATGTTGATGCTTCTGCCAAACTCAGACAGAGTTTACATTCTACATTCAACATTTTTCAGCATTTCGTTTTGCACCTTGCCACAAAAGTAACAAGTGTTTGGAGATACCCTGTGTGAAGTGAAATGTGTCAAAAGGAGAAAATTGTATCTTTTACAAGTAGAGAAGAAATGAAAGAACTTGAACTGAAAACATTCACATATTCCATATTCCAATTTTGTATCTGCATCTTAATTTAAATTGTATCTTTTACAAATAGAGAGGAAATGAAAGAACTTGAACTGAAAACAGTCACATATTCCAATTTTGTATCTGTATCTTAATTTCATGCCCTCCTCACATCTATCTACAGTTCAGCTCTACTGCAACATTTATCTGCTTCGGGGTGCAAATTCAATAATGCATTTATGTGGCACTTTGCTGACTACATTAAAGCACACAATTTCCTAATTAGTGTGACTGCCATTTGCACAGTCCAAAGACCTCCCCCTCACCTCACCCTCGGCCTCTTTATCTATCGTTATGATGCCGCATCTCTCACTTTGTCTTCGTCGTTTTGCCTGCATTTGAAATTCGTGCACGCAAAAATAGTCAAAGCAAAACCACAAGCTGCGCATAACTAACTGGTACTGCTTTATTTGGACAAACCACAGGGTGCCCGTTGGCACCCTCGCTACCCCAGCATCCCTTTGGCTGTATAGAGTCCTGTTGCAGCTCGACCACAAAGGCAACAAATACAATTTCAACTCGATGTGTAGAGATGAGCAATAGGGTTGAGTGTTAATATCATCATTTAAATTATCATCACTCTCTCTTGCTAAGTGTGTGTCCTAAGTACAGAGGGAGAATGAAGGGGAGAACAACTTTTACAAATGTTATTGAACAGAGTTGACAGAGACCTTAAAGTAAACTCTGTAGGCCGCTGTTCACTAGAGTTGTTGAGTTGCTTTATAGTTCGAACAAATGAACAAATGAGTCTTTGGTATAAAAAAAATTCAAGGAAAATCTGTCATATATTTTCAAGTATTTCAATTGTCAATTGTCTTAATTATATATGCTATAATTAATTCAAATAAAAACTCTTGTACATATGTATATATTACAATATTTTCTAAATTGCGCAAATGATAAGTTTTAATTATGCATATATGATTGAAATATCACGGTTTATTAAATTTGCACATTTTTGATGGAAATTAAAATTACATTGTATACAAATATTTGTGGGCTAAATGAATTCTAAATAACGCATAATTAAATTAAATCCATTTACAATTTGCAACTCTGTTCAGAGAGAGTTTTGGAGTTGTTACAGAGTTTAAGTACTGTCCATCTCTAGCAGGGAGCATGGCGCCAATGGGTGGTCTTGCTAACAATTTTCGGCTGCTGGAACAGAGACCATTAAAATTGCATTTAGTGAAAATTTATCTGTGTGCAGAAAGGTAGCAACCGCAGGCGCACTTTGCACTCGGCTACAGTTACAGCTACAGCTACAAGTGTGCGTGCCCGGAAACGGAAATAAAATAATTCTGGTAGCACTCGCCAGTTGGCAGTCAGTTCCAATGGCAATGGCAACAGGAATTTCCCATCTCACTCTCCAACACTCTCTCTTTCTCTATCTGTCTGTCTATCTGTTTGTTTGTTTGCTGGAATGTTTGCCTGTTTGCCCGAGGGGGCGCTGAGTGTGGCAGGGGGGGGCGGGCAGTCGTTTATGCAAATGTTTGGCTCTGATGCTTTAACTAAAAACACTTTAACCGCATTCACCTTGGGCAAATGCTTGTTAGTAGCTATTGAAATCAGTAGAGACACTACCACACCGCGTCATGGCCCACTGCCTGCTCCAGCTGCTGCTCCTACTCCCACTCCCAGTGCCTGCCCAAAAGGCCGTAAAATGCCTGCAAGTTACAGCCTTGCCCCAGCACTCCCAAATGCTGTTGTAGCCGAAAAATGTTTCATTGCCTTGGGTGCTTCTCGTTCAGCCTTTGCTGTTGGGGTTGTTTCAGTTGCTCCACTCTTACGGCACACCTCACTCAAAGACAGGCATCTCTATGGAGTGTGGTAGCATGCCCTAATCTCAATACGCAGTCAAAGGTTTTCTACAAACCAACTGCAAATGCTGTATAAATAAACTCACACGTAAGCCGCTAACACTTTGGCGTGTTTATTATGGAGCTGTGTCTATACTGAAAGCGTTGTTATGGTCGGGTGAAGCTACTCCAAGAGCCACCAGCATTTGTAGTGGTAGTTTGTGCGTGTGTGGCAACTCTGGCTAATGAACTCTTTAAATCAGTTGGATCAGAAACTGAACGGAGACTGTTTGATCAAAATATTTGGTTTATTTGCATTTTTAAGTAATTTGAAAATAGTTAATCTAAATGATTGATATATTGATTGATATATTTATATATTTTCTTTTAATATTTAATTTATTTACCTGGCTGTGGAGTGTCGCTAACATACACACACATTATTTGTATTGCTGATATTTTATGCATTACTATAATTATTTTGTAATGTTCTAATTTATGCCGTGGATGAAGCATCTTCTCCAAATTCTTATTTAACACTTGCAATGATAATTGTCTTAATAATACTTAAAAAAAGATAAGTCAATAAACAATAGGCCAACGTTCTAATCTCACGCTAAAAACGAAAATAGCTAAACAACGTCCGTACAGCCTTAGAGAAAACGCAGAGCTATATGTATATGACTATTAGCAGAGTAAGAACGGCAAAACTATATATGACAGAATTCAGTTCAGCTCGCTTTGCATCGATATCGATATACTCGTTTAATTAAATATCGATATACACAGAACTTACATCTAGTAATAAAATAATTATGATCTTAACTACTTTATAATAATCATTTCAATTCAAATGGGGTATAATAGTGTCAGGTTATTTGTTCTGTGCGTATTTTCGTCACAGCCAAAAGGGCAACTCTGCTGCAACTCTTCAAGCTGTTATTACTAGCTGTTATTTAGCGCCTTATTCAACACTGCCACAGAACAACAACAACAAACAGCCGCAATAACAAAAACAATATGGAGCGTAGGGTTAGGCAAGGCGAAGTGGTGAAAACAAAACAAACATTTTCTCTCACGAAATTTATCGTTTGCATAAATTTGCTTTATTGCCCTGCTGCTGATCCTTGTTGTTGTTATTTCGGAATGTGTGTGTGCCTGTGCGTGTGTGTGTGTGTTGTAGGAAGTGTAACTTTCCTTTGCAGAGGCGAGGCAAGGCCGGCCATCGACAACAGCAACAACAAGCCATGGCAAATGTGGCGAGCAAAGTTTTCCATTATTCAATTTAACTAATGAAACTGAAAATTCATTTTACCACATTAACACACACACACACACACACACACAGAGAGTAAATGTGAGCCGTTACCGCCAGCAGGACATGTGTGCGTGTTCTAATTCAGCTCCTGCTGTGGTTGTTGTTGCTATAAAACGCGAAAATTTATATTTAGTTGAGGGCAAGCAAAGCGGACATTGACGACATGGAACGTACACTGGACATTGGCGCCGCCCAATCCTGCCTCCTTCCCCATCGCCAAGGCACAATGTGGCGGCATTTTAATAATTAAGGATACTTTTTGGGCGTTTTCATGTCCATTTGGAGTGTCTGGCGGGTCTTTTGTTTAATGTGGCGACATTTCGCCTTATAAATTATGTGACCAAATGTGCGTTCAGTTCATTTATTTCCCTTGCCCTTGTCCGAATGAGATTTACGAGTCGAGATTTGAATTTCAATTCTGTATATACCTTCAATTTTTACTGCTATCATTAATTGTTAGTGTGGATATGAAATATCTAAGGAAATATTCTGTTGGCAACAGTACCAATACATGACACAACTCAATTATCATCATCAACTGCATCCTCGTCGTCGTCGTCATCTTCATCGTCATCGTCATCATCATCATCATCAACAGCATCGTCATCGTCGTCGTCGTCATCATCGTCATCGTCATCATCATCGTCAACCACCAGCCGATCGCTGGAGGAGGGACTGATATGTTGCACAGCCAAGGTGTTGTCATGACCTACTTCTTCCATGGTATCCTCCTCTTCTAAAACAGAGTCTGGTGATGAGCTTTCAGCGTCGAAGACTTCAGGTTCCGCATGATCTCCATTGCCCAGCTCACGTCGTTGCGGTGCTACTACGCCTGGCGGAACAGTTTCTCTGGCTCTGGGACTAAGAATGGTGTCTCCGGGTTTACGAATTTCCGGAGTTAGCTTTAACGGACTTAGTGCCTGCTTCACTATGCCATCCTCGCCAGCAACACGACGAGTGCGCGCGCTGGTGGTGGAGGGTTCGGTATTTTCTTGACTAGTGCTAGGCTGTAGCAATGGAATTAGTTTGGGTTCAATGGATCGTTCGAATTCCGTAAAGTCGAATAGTGGTGGCAGTCTGCGTCCACTTGGCAGTTGTTGATTGGGATCGTTGCGCAGCTCATCAAAGAATGGATGAGCACAAGCGGCCATTGGCGATAGACGCTCGTTGGGCGTATAGTTAAGCAGCTTGGAAACCAGATCGATAGCTTCTATTGGCGTTTTAAGGCGAAACACCTTTGACCAGGGATGTGGCTTCAATTGCGGCAGTTGTATTTGTTTGTAGTTGGGATTCATTGCTTGCATCTGCTCGGCTGTGGGTGTGCCCATCACCTTGACGATTTCAACAATTTGATCCACGCCAGAATCACCAGGAAAGATGAGTTGACCCAGCAATAGTTCTGCTAGGACACAACCAGCGCTCCACATGTCTATTTTAGTGGTGTAGTGAACAGCTCCAAAGATCAGCTCAGGCGAACGATAGTATCTGGAGCAGATATACGAGACATTTGTCTCGCCTGCAATGAGCAGTTTGGCGCTACCAAAATCACAGAGCTTAAATACACCCGTGTCTGAATCCAAAAGCATATTCTGTGGCTTTATGTCTCGATGGCAGTAACCCAGGCTATGCATATAGGCCAAACTTCGGAACAACTGATACATATACAGTCTGATATAGTTGACTGGCAGGGTTTGCTTAGCCCGTGCATACTGTCGCTCCACTTTGTAGAGCGTGTCGGGCATGTAGTCCATGACCAGATTCAAATAGACTTCCTCACGCTTCTCGCCGCTAGAGTAAAAGAAATACTTGAGATTGATGATGTTTTGGTGACGGAGCTTTCGCATTATCTGCAGCTCGCGATTCTTGAAGCGACGATCCTGCAACACCTTCTTGATGGCAATCAACTCATTTTGCGGCAGTAGCTTGGCCTGAAAGACCACACCGAAGCTTCCATTACCAACGACCTTGCTGTCCGTATAGCTTATCTCGACCATGGCATCTGACCCATAGCCGGCTGTGGCCACCACGGAGATTACCTTGTTACTGTTCAGGTTGTTGACGCTCTTGGCCATTGTGAAATCCGGTGTTTTCCGATTACCTGCAGGCGGAAGATAATCGGATACAAAACGAAACCTTTTTTTGTTTTTGAATTGTTAGACAACACATTTAATGAGGGTCCAACGTATAGTATGATATAAGCGTATTAAGGCATATGTGAGTGTTAGTGTCAGTATTTTAAAAATAATTTCGAATGGGATATTTTATTTTTGATTTCTATGCAGCGACAATACATACTCTGTTTTGTTGTACTGAAATGTCAAATAAAATGCTCTGTTCACTCGCTGATTGAGAGCCACAAGCGGAAAATCCTGCTCAAACATCAATACAAAAAGTAAAGCTCTTTATTTAAAATAATGCAGATTTTTTTTTTTGTTCGTCAGTCTGTTTAAAGCTTTGCCATTCTCTGAGACTAGTGATGGGTTTTAATTGCACGAATTCTGTTTGTCATTGTTATCGATAACTGCCTCATTTTTCCGATGTCATTTTATGCGTCAATAACTTTTGATATTGATATACCGTATTTATTTATTGATATTTATACTCAAACGAAGTAAAGTAAATGTAGAACTCGGATTCCATTGGAATATGAGAAGTCAAAAGAATCGATTGGTCTGCAAACTGTAAACACAAATAAAGACGGAGAAGAAAAGAGCACGTTCGATTGAATTACACACTTGGCGGAATTAACAAAACTGGTTCCTGATTCCAGCTCGTAGTTCTTTTTCGTTCCTTAGGGATGGCTATCTGTGTAAATATCGTTATTATTATCCAACAAAATATCAGTTATATTATCATGTCGCAATTAATTTCTCGATTAGTAAAAAAAATTGTAAAACATATGCATTTTGGGTATGTGGTTTATTACTTCAACTTACATATGTACATACATATATGTTCATTTTATTGTTATATGCAAATTAGTCATGAATATACAACTTATTTTCATAAGACACCGATGTATTTGTGGAACATATTCTACAGCATTCTCATGTTTCAAAATATATATAAAAAAAATAATTACGCTTATTCATTTATACTTTAACTTAAAAATAAACAATCGCTGTTCTTTAAACTACATAGTAAGAAAAAAGCGTCACAGCTCTATCAGAGGTTATTTCCTTCACGATAACTGAAAATAACGATACCATACGAACCAGCAAAGGAGGTGGACAATTTGTTCGATATATCGCATTAAATATAAAAATATATCGTTTTAGTAAATTACCGCGTATCGACCTCATAACGATATTGGTGTATCGACACCCGCTAGCAGTTCATAGCTTGCAGGCTCGTATAACAAGAAAAGTGCAAAATATAAAAAATTAAAAAAAAAAAAAAAAAAAAAACACTGGATGACCCCATCAAATAAAGGTTAAAATTCGGAGCACAATTATTATTCAATTATCATTTTATTTATTATTCATGGAACTTACTCAGAATAAGTCTATACATTAAGACAGCAAATAGTAAATATAAAATAATATTACATTTGCTGTTTATAAAACTTTTATTTATGTTCATACATATGTCTACTCAAGGGCTGATATTGTTATATACCCGCATTGCTGATTAAGCTGTGGTTTAGCAGCACATTTCTATTGCAAAGCGATGACGAATCTGTAGAGTCTCATGTTCTTATAGGGGTACAAAGTAGTAAAGTTTTCTAAGTTTGTACTGGCAAATTAGTCTGTGTGAACAACTGAAAGTCGACGGATCAAATATATAAACTAATAAACAGCGATACCTTATACAGTGTCAATATGGGTTGTGGAACTGAATTCGTGAAATTTACACAAATTTTATTCAATGTGGTGTCCATGGTAAATGTTTTTGAATTTCAATTACATATCAGCTAAAGTCTTAGTGCTTCAATGACAAAAAATTCGAATAAAATGAAAAATGTTTGATATTAAATGTATAATTAAAATTTAAAAATGTGGCATATTTAAATGCAAGGCTGGGAATTTTAAATGCTATGACTAATTATGCAGATTAGATTATTTATTATGTGTTGAAGTAATAATAATAATTCTCAAAATATGATTTCCATACATTCAAATAATAAAAATAAAAATGAATTACTTTATTATTTATAGATATGTGGTGCTGCTTTAGCCATATTCGCCATCATTATGGTCTTGGAAATTAAGAACTATTCAAGCTTTAAGGTCTTAGTGTCGGTGAACACTGTTGGCATAGTCACGATTGTGATTGGGATCGTCATCTTCGGCATATCAGTACTGGGTTGCTGTGGGGCACTAACATTAAACGCAACGAAACTACGAATTGTAGGTTTTTTAATCCGTTTTAGCAGTATGAATTTTGTGAAAATTATATTCTCTTTTCTAGTACTCCATTATCATGTTCCTCCTGTTCATACTTCAAATGGCATTGGCTATATATGTCTGGACTCAGTATGAGAAATTTGGTAAAACAGTAATCAAGTCTATGGATCATTTATTTGAGAACCGACAAGACCCCACTTCAGCCAAAGCCTTTCATTTGATGGAACTAAAGGTGGGTATTCGAATTGGGTGAAATACGAATCAAATTGCCAATCTTGCAAATGTTTTCAGTTCCACTGCTGTGGCACGAATGGAACAATCAGTTATGGAAGTGGTGAACTTCCCGCCGAATGCTGTGGGAAAACGGGTACCGAACATTGCTCCAAAGAAAAGGCCTTTTTGCCTGGCTGTGCCCAAGTAGTCAGTGAATTTTGGGAGAAGAAGCCGAAGATAATCAAATTTGGCTCATTGGCTGTATCTGGAGTGATAGTAAGTTCGCCCATACGAAATTTGGTGACAGCAATTAACTTCATATTGCATTGCTTACAGTTTCTGGCCGGAATGTTTGCCAGTTTCTTGATATACAAGATACGCAATGGCTCGGATTACGAATACGAGGATTATTAAAGGGTGCTCTAATATTAAGTGATGAATAATGTATCGTATCGTATTGTATAGTATGTATATTAAATGTGCTTAGCACTATAAAGTCATCGTGATTCAACTATGTTGCAACTGCCTTTGTTGCGTTATAGCAGTACGTTTATGCGGTGCTTATCTTCGTGTCTTTAGTTACCACTCAGGGGATGATGGCTGTTTGGCGTGTGTACTCCAAGTAGCCTGTAAGTTTGCCAATTTGAAATGCTGCACATTGCAGGCAGGTCCTTGTCCACGTTCAAGATGAAAACTTTTCTACTATCTGACAGTTGCTGTGTCTTTTGTCTCGGCCACTTGCTTATCGAGCTGGTCTTTGTTCTGGCCCTTACCAGTTACCAGTTTTTAGTGTCCCTTTAAGTGACCCTGGGGGTCATCGTCGTCGTCATCATCAACATCATCATACCCAACCTATTCCAATTGTAATCAGCAATAACGACAAGGGCGAATGTTTTGTTGTTGTATAAAATGTGGTTTATTTTGCAGTTATTTGTTTATTGTATATCGTATAATATAAAAGTGACACACTCATTGTAAAATCTTGTTAGACACAGATACATATACATATACAGGATTACTATCATATTCAATATTCGATTTTAATCATAGTTATATGATACTTGATTTTTCGTTTTGTTTTTCGTATTTGATTCTTTTTTTTTATTAATCATAATTAAGCACTAAAAAATGTTTATCAACTTACAGAGAGTACAGTATAGTATTTGTATTGTGTTTTTGTAATAATTGAAACATTATTTCTATTTGTTTGTTAGCTCTAATTGAACCACATAAAGAATTTCATTATAATTTCATTATGCGTTTAGTGGCAGTGTTTAAATTAGTTCTCGTGTTATTAATTTCGTTACTACTAAAAGAATATGTAGGAGTATGGCTAAAACAGATTTATATTTACATAATAAACACACCCAAACACACACACACGCACGCACACATGCATAGATACAGTTGTAGTTGGAGTAGATATTAAAAATTATGCAAATATTTGTTCACATCGTACTATTGTTGTTGCAAATGATTAAACTAAATTGGGCATAAAATATGTGCTAAATATCTTTGTGTATATGTGTGTGTGCGTGTGTGTGTGTTTATTTGTTGTTGTTGGCTTGCGCTTACATAAATATTATTGAAATTGCTGGACGTTGTTGGCATAAGTAAGTAAGTTGTTTATTTTTATTATAGCTAGTCTCATACTAGTATATTGCATATTTATACATTGCCTATGCTAATATGTAATATAACTTTATTAAAATTACAATTATGCTGAAATTTATTTGGCTTTGCTTTTGCTTGGGTGTTTTATTTTTATTTTTATTTCGCTTTAAGTAAAATTGAATTTTACATCATTAATTTCTGCTGTGGTGGCATTATATGAATGCGTATCAAATTGGTTCTTAGTAGTTAATAAAAAAGCATATGGGCATATCCGGCAAATGGTCAACCAGGCCCGAAAATGAAAATCTTCATAATTATCGTATTTTTGTGTGAAGAAAGAAATATAAAATATCAAATATCATAAAGAAATGGCAAAATTTTCATAATACAATGAATCCATACCATATCTATTAGGAATTTGGCCTAAAAACTAAAAAAACTGTAATTTCTTCACTTTTAGCTACTTTTAAAGGCATTTTTACATTTAATTATTTCGCAATGAAAACATATGATATGTTTGCACTTTTTCTACCAAATCTCTTTACCGTAATCTAATATAAAGGAAATATGAAGTTATTCATAAAAGAAGTAGATGTAAACCAAAAAAAAAAACAACTAAAGTAGCATGGAAAAATCGTACGTTCGCGACCCGTACGTTCGCGACCGGTACTTAATTCAATTAAAAAAAAACAAATGGAGATATTTTCTTGGGAATAGGCGCAATAGAAAGCTACATTAATTCATTTTCATAGTAAAGTTATTGCTTTAGAATATTCCATCTCAATTCGCTGATTTTTGCATTTTACTAGATTAAGCCAAAACCGACTTCTATTTTGCGTACGTTCGCGACCGCATGTTTTTTGCCAATATTTAAAAAATGAAAACTCGATAAACCCCATCATTTACACTAAACAAAGAGCTACCAAAATGCTATAAAAAAGCATAAGAACATTTTTTAGAAAACGCTTGTTTTCTATTTCATTTTTGCATTAAAAGCGTACGAACGTACGTTCGCGACCCCTGGAAATGCCCATATTTAATTTACTTGCAGCCCACACACGCACACACATGAGCAACACACGCATAACAATAAAATTTTATATTTATCGCTAACGATTTCCTCGTGTGCCTCTGTGTGTGTGAGTGTGTACAAATACACTCGTAAGCATAAATATTTTGTGCTGCCTGCTTTTGGGCGCCGCTTCTTCTGCTTCTTCTTCACTTATTGTACCCCCTCCACTACTTCGCTGGCTGCTTTGTTGTCTGTGCCTTTTCGCATATTTTAATAAATTTTATGCTGCCGAAATACGCGCCGCTTATCATTAACGCACAATTTATTTTTGCTTTTATGCGTGTCTGCATTGTTGTTGCTATACTCGTATTTGTTGCGTGTTGCTACTGCTGCTGTTGCTGTTGTTGTTGTTTTCCGTATCTGTGAGTTACATTTGCTTTTTTGGCTTTTTGATTATTTGCTTCGCATCTTAAGTTAGACTGAGTTACATACTCTCTTTTGCATACAAGTGTTTTGCTTAGCTAATTAGTTTCTAGCACAATTAGATTTTTGCTTTCTCATCACACACACACACACATTCACTCCTACTCATACACTCTCACACACGCACACTCACTCACGCTTATTATCTATTTACATGTTGGCATAATGTACATTTAATTTGCAAACGCCATGAACTTTCAGTTTACAGTTTTCCCCACAACTTTTAAATGTTGTTTACTGTTGTTTATTGTTGCTGTTGCCTGCTGCAGCTGCTGCTATTGTTTCTCACATAGTGTAGCATACTTTCAAGCGCATAGTTTTATTTAACTTGGCACTTACACGCGTTGCTGCTGCAACTTATAGCCAAGCTTGCTGCTGCTCGTAGAGTTGCTGCTGTTGCTGTTGTTGTTGCTGTTGCTGCTGGTGCTGCTGGTGCTGTTGCCGTTGCTGCTGTTGCTGTTGCAGCCAAAGTTTGCAGAATGCCGTTGGTGGCGGCGCTGAGGCGCACACATTGCCAGCAGCTACTCCTACTCCTACTGCATAGTCCTGCGTGTGGGCGTGGTCGTTGTGGGCGGGCGTTGGCTATTGCAAATTAAATTTAGCTAATTCTCACAATTCTGTGCTCATTTCGCTTACAATTGCGCTCTGTACGGTTGCAGTGGCAGAGTTGCAGTAACAATTGTTGTTGTTGTCGTTGTTGTGAGGCATGGAAAAAATGAATAGAAAGAGGCATATTAGAGCAAGTTGGCTTCATAGTGTACGGCGAGTGCTCAATCTCAGCGTTAGTGTGCAGTGAGTGCTCGTGAGTGTGAGTGTGAGTGTGAGTATGAGTGTATGTGAATGTTTGTTCAGGGGCTTGTTAGTTGTTCTTTTCTTTCAAACTACTGTGCGTAAGCGTACATAAAAAACGCTTAAACTATGTGTGTAGTATCAACTTTATGGCCAGAGAGCCATTAAACTATATGCTGAAGCACTTACATAAATAATATTAATTCTCCCTATACCATTTCTCAAGTACTTAGAAGTAGTTGTAGCAGTTGGTGTTGTTGTTGTTTTTTATGCTGCCACGGGCCAAAAAGTAAATTTATAGCACAATGCTCTTGGCGCCACAAGCATAACAACAACAACAACGAGCACACTGAAATAATTACTTAATTTAATCGTAAACCTTAAAAAGAAACAAAAAACAATAAAGTCGAGAACAGAAGAACAGTAGAAACAAAAAATGTCCAACACATAATTTTAAGGCCAGAGTTGTCGAGTTTTTATAAAGACATTCATAGGCTTATCTCTCTGCGCCACAACAAAAAGGAAAAAAAGAATTTACGAATGCCTCGCTGGCATTTTCAACATTTCCAGCGATTTTCCCCACTTCTCCTATACATTGTTGCGAAAAACTTTGCTTGTCTTTTGCTTTTGCTGTCGTTCAATTTTCTTTTGCTTTTCCCCTTTTTCTTTCGGTCTCAACTAAAAGTCGCGCATCGATGGGCGAAACGTACCGAAAAAGGAAACAAAAATTGACGCTGTACTACAAGGGAAAGTGTTTTGTTTATACACTATACAGACGGCAATACATACACTATGTAACAAGGTATTAGAGACTTTTGAGCTTGCTTCGAATTATATAAATCTTTAATACTCAATTAATTGATAAGTACTATCTTAAATTGAAAGCTGTCTAGACTCAAGTTGTTTTAGACGATTATGAGTTGAGTTGTTGGTATTATTTTTTTAACTGTTGAATAGAAAAGTGTAACGCAACCAGCAGCTGCAGTCTTTCAGAATTTTCTTAATTTTATATATATGGTAACTATTTAGACTCCTCTCTTTAAACACCATGTATCTTTTGTTCTTTCTCAGTACAGCCGAAAATTTTGACTACAAAAATACAAAATTAAATTCCAGGACATTCTTTATAATATATTTATAAAAACTTATAACAAAAAATACATATTTAATTCAGCCTTAAATATGAACCCATTTCCAACCGGCTTGCCTAACCTAACCTAAATTCAGACTATGTGTTTTAGACTATGTGTAAGAGTATTTAAATTTGCACGCGGCATAAAAATATATTCACTTTTTGCTGTGTTTTCTCTTATTTTTTTGTTGGATACTTTTGTTTTACTTCTATATTTGGCATTACGCTTTTGTTTTTGTTTATTTGGCTGCGGAAAAGTGTTTGTGCGATATGAAATTGTTGTACGTTGAACCTTTTTGCTTTCATCGCTTATTGAGTTTGTGTGTGTGGGTGTGTGCGAGAGTGTAAGTGTTGTTGCTGTGTTGAAATTTGTATTTATGTTCGGTTGAAGGCCTGGGCACAGAGAGACACAAGGACATACTTGTGAATAGAAGCGGGAAGTATGAGTATCATTTGCCCGGCACTCGCCTAGCCTCGTAAATTTTAATGTTTTTGCTTTTGTGCCAGGGCCATCATATTTTCAGTTCTTTTGTATAAGTATGTGTGTGAGTGTGTGTGTGTGTGTTTGTGTGTGAATGTTTGGTGAAAATTATGTATATTTTTAGCACTTTCGCTTGTTTTGTTTTCGCTTATCGAGTTTGAAGGTCATTTGCTTAGCTCTTTGTTGTTGTAGTCTATCTGTGTGTGTGTTGTGATATCATATCTTCATATAGTATGTCTGAAATGTATGTTTGCCTGCCTGGCTGCGCAGTTAATTTGTTGTGAAATTGTCATTTTGTTGCTTCAATGGCTGCGTGCAATGCGGCGTATGAGTAATATTTTTTCGCCCAAATGTATAACCTTTTGGGGGCGCGCTAATGAGGCGCAAACAGCAGTCAGCACAGTCAGGGGTTGCATTCTATGAGTTTTGACCAAATTCCTACTCCAGCCACCCCTACCATTCATTGCAGTACCCCTGCCATTGGTAGCGCTCCCAAATTTAAATTGACATGTTTAAAGTCAATTTGTGCGCTGCCTGAACTTTGGCCCATAAACAAGGCCATGCCCATCATCAGCCTCGGGCCCTTAGCCCCGCTGACATTAACCTATTCATTTGTAAATGGCCTGTCGAATTTTGTTTGTGGCATTCGGCATTCGGCATTCGGCATTCGGCATACGCATTGTCTTCGCGCGGCATAAATATTTGTGTGCCTTTTGCCTTGCCGAGCGTGAAAATGTGGAAAATAAACAAAACAGGAGCAGAAACAGAACCAGAAACAGGAACAGCATCGAGACACAACGGGGAGGCAGTCAAATCAAATGTAAATCCAAAATGAAAGCAACCAAAGTGAAATTGAAATGAAAGCGAAATGCGAAAACGAATGCCAATGCCAATACCAAGTGGAAGTGCGTACACTGAGAGCAATATTTAGTATTGCGACTCTTTGTAATTGATTTGAGTTAAGTACAAAACAGTGGAATTTAAATTGAACGAAAGTCTTCTACAAAAAATCCTTTTAGGTTTGATACACTTCCAATATTATAAGCTAATTTTCCAATTGAGAATATATTTATAAAACATTAAAATTTAATAACATCGCTCTTCAATTCAATGAGAATATTTTTGCTAAAAGAAATTTGCAAAAGCTTAGAGCTTAATTTGATATATATTGGCTCTTATAACTCCCTAGAGATCTAGCTCAGATTTGAGTAGAATTGGGTGCTGTAAATACGTGATACTGGAAGCTTGAAAATATTTCTAATAAAAATAAGATACCAATATTTTATAGATTTTAAATAAAATTGATTTACTTGTTTTAAAAATATTTGCAAATCTATTTTGCAAGTGAAGTTATTTAATACTGAACTTCATAAATAGTTTAAGCTGCTTGAATTTGTTCTCAGTGTAAGGGCTCGATAACTTTGGGGGGTTGCTTCTTTTCCATTTACCATTTTCTCATTTGCCATTGTCGTTCTGTAGCCCAGTTCGCTGGCAGGCAATTGAAAATTGGCAGCTGGCAAAGTGCTTTGACTTTGGCCCCCAAACTGTGCAGATAGCGACTCTGATAGAGCTGAGGCTGCCGTCAAGGGAGATGGCATGGCCTGGCAGACAGAGAGGCCTAACAGGCACATTAATACATAATTTATAATGTTTTTATGCTGTTTTTGTTATTTTTTGTGTATTGTTGTGTTTGCTCTTGGCTGTTTGTTAAAGAGACGCATGCCCCAGCCAGTAGCAATGTGATTAAGAAATTTCAACTGAAGATCAACTCAATTCGATTTAAAGTAGGAACGTAATCAATGTTTGTTCTACTTGTGGCAACAATTAAAAAATGTTTATCAAGTTCTGTTTGCCATGACAATGGGGGAGGCATTCCTTGGATGGCCAGATGCAAACTACATTTCACTTGCAATTGTTGTTGCCGAGGGGTTGCTGTGGTTGCTGTGGCTGCATGCGGGTCAAAGGGGTCATAGGGCAAACCTACTTGGTTCAGTAAATAGTATAATGTAACTGCTTGTTAGCTACATACTTACATACACACAACTAAAAGTAAAGATAAACAGTGAATAAAATGGAAAAGAAAACGAATAAAGAATAAGGGATAACAGAAACAGATACGGAAACGGAAAAGGAAACTAACAAATAAACTTACCGGCGACTACTTTGTATAATTGGCGATAGGATTATCTCTAAACTGGAGGAAATGTTTTGATTTTGTTGTAAATTCGAGTGCGTATTGGAATTGTTTGGTCGTTGTGCATTCACTGCAGTTGATGCTGCTGTGGTGCTTGCTGCTGCTGCTGCGGCTGCTGCTACTGTTGCTGGGGTGTTGGGGGCAACGGCTAAGGATGTTGTTGGGTCATTCGCATTCGGATTGGAGTTGGTTTGGCTACTGTTATTGCTTTTTGCATTCAATGTGGGACAATTTAACGTTTGGTTGGCTATGGTAATTGGCAATGTTTGTTGTTGTTGTTGCTGCAGCAGTTGCAGTTGCTGTTGCTGCTGTGGACTCATGTCTGAAGCACACTGTTGACCACTGTAGACATTCGCATTGCAATTATCTAGATTAATATTGGCCAGTGCGCAAATGGATGCTCCTGTTGCAGTTCGATTAACATTGTTGTTGTTGATATTGTTGATGTTGCTGTTGCTGTTGGTGTTGCAGTTGCTGTTGCTGTTGGTGTTGCAGTTGCTGTTGTTGGCACTATTGTGGCTGCCAGTGGGCGACATCAAAGGCGCATCGGTATCAAACATATCGGCGGCCTCATCATCATAAACATCATCAGTGTCTTCGGTTTCATCATTTGTTGTATTGGCATCCGGATGCATTGCCTCCAATACAGCCATCACCTCGTCCTCCTCGCTGCAGGAGTGCGATGAGTGCATTGCCTGTGCATTCACATGGATTGCAGTTGGGGTGTTGGTGGTGGTGCGGGAGGAACACAAAATAAGGTTTAGCTTTCTTGCAGGGATTCCGGGTCTACATACAATCGAATTACCTACATATGTACTAGGAACAGGCACTAAGTACGAATCCGAGTACGAGTACTCGTATCACAAGTCAACATGCAATTCTAGTCATCCGGTTTAACACAATCATTATGAATAACATTAGCATAAGTATTAGCAACAGATCAATCTATAAAATGCAGGCAAACATGCGCCATGCAATTTACGAGTATTCAAAATTCTATGAAAATTCTAGAAAAATGTTTTAGAGCAAATCAAAAATGTGGCATTCGCTAGATTCAACTTAAATTTGATTTAAAACTACCCAGACACAGTAGCTGCCCACTGTGTGCATATGAATTTATTATTAGATCCGCAGGCACACAAATTTTAATTACACACAATCGAATGTAGTGGAGAGTACTGTACACCAACAACACCCCAACAACAACAACAGCAACAACAACACCCCAACAATGTGCACAACAATGGCAACTGTGGTTGGAGTAACAAAAGCTTGCCTGATTGCGTTCATAAAGTGACCGCCGGCTAAACACCTGACCAAAATCAAATCCCCCCACTCCCACCTCCTCACGCACAATGGAATATAGAGAAGAGTGAGTGTGTGGGTGGTGGAGGAGAGGCTGGGAAGGAATGCTAACCACACTACAGTATAAACACCGCTGTGGATTTTCATTGATTGCATTCTGTTTCCGCTCTATGATAATTGTTCAGGTTCTGGCTGTGGTTGTTGCTGTTGTTATTGAGGTGTTTTAAATCAAGCAATTTGGCTTGTTGTTCAGATATTTGCCCACTATAAAGTAAGCTACGTATTTTCTTAAGAAACTGCAGTTTGAAATGTTAGAAAAAAAAGGAAACTAAGAGCAGTAGAGTAGTAGAGCAGTATCTTAATTTAATTCCCAATTCTAGGTGGGTTTAAAAAGAATTTTTCTTTAAATTTGAATTTTTATTTAAATTAAATTTACATTTATAGAAAAACTACCCTGAAATCTATTGTCAATTTATCAATATTTGCTCATTAAAAGGAATGGGTTGCGCTTGACAGATTGCTTTTCAAGTAGAATTAAGATTTTTATCTGAAAGACAGTGAAAGGATAACTAATCACATCTTAATTTTACATTTTTAAATTTTAAGTATTTATACATTTAATTTACTAACAAGAAATTCAGTCTACTAAGTCAAAATAATATTTGGCTGAATTCCTTTAGTCATGCAGAGTATTTATTTACAACAAAAATAGAAAATATTGCTAATAGTTAGAGTGAACTTTATGGATCAGTTTAATTTCTATATTATTTAGGTATCTGTTTTCTTTTCGATTCGTATTACTGTAAATACTTATGAGTATATTTCAATAGCAGTAATTTCCTAATTGAAATTGCTCTAGTTATACAAAGCTTGGTCAATTCCCTATATATTCTCTTTGGATTCTCGTTTATGTCTCAATCTCAATACACTTAAAAGCTCATTCAATTTGGCCAAAGACACGTTTGTTGAGGCACATTTGCTGTTATTATGATTGAGTTCAAAACATACACACATACTAGATATACTCGCAGATACAGATACAGCCACGTGCACAAGTGAATGTGTGTGTGTGTTAAAGTAAACATAATGCCATCATCTCTTCTGCTTTGCTTAGTCCGACACACACACACACACCGAGAGAGATATTCATTTGTAAATGAAATCATAAAGGAAAGGTGCACACACACAGCGGATATCTACTACTATATACAGATATATGTATATGTAGTTAGCATATGTACATTTGTATCTTGCAGATACAAACACTTGTGCCACTTGAAGCTTATGCTTTTTGGCAGACAACTAAAACTTTGCTTTTGCCTGTAGAAGTTTATTTTGTATAGAGCGTCAAAGTTTGTTTGATTTGTTATTAATTAAAATTGCATTCAACTTGAAAATTGTATAGAAAAGGCTGTGTCTCTGTGACTCTGACTATGATTCTGTCTAAGCCGTACTATCAATAATGAAGCCTGAATTGCAGCCTAATGGAAACACGTACGAGATTGCTCAAATAAACAGTGGGACAGGGGGTGAGGAAGGAGGGAGGCAAGAATGTAGCTATTGGCTTGTTGCCTGTGGAAATTTAATTAATTTTCTTCCAGTTTTATGGGTGTGTTTGTCTCACAGTCTACTGTCGATGTGTGTGTGTGTGTGTGTTAATTAGGCATAGTCTTTAAGCAAACACGCCCCCCTGGTTCTTTGGCCCTGACGCAAATGCATCAAATGGCCTGACAAAACGCTGGAGACTATAAAACGCCCCCCATCATTAACAGCTACAGCACCCTGGCATAAAAAAGGACTCTTTCAATGTCAGCCAACTGCCGTCTGGCAACTGTCATGGCCAACAGGCGTGTCAACACACACTCCTATAGATAATTATTACCTATGCTATGGAACTCGAGTTAACTTCTTTCTTTTACGAGTGTGCACATACCAGCATGACGTTTTGTCTGTGCTTCGTTTTTTACTGGGTTTATCTACAATATTTGCCAGACACATGCATTGAAAAAGGATAGTATTCTTTTCCTTTTTTCGTAATGATTTTGTTGCGAATAAATGTGTGCATAAATATTGAAAGCGACAGATGTCCAGTGAGGACAGACAAAAGACCAGCTTAGAGGCATATCAAACAGTTGAAAATAAACAGAGAAAACTTTTGCCAACATTCATTGTTTGAGCACTTCATAATTAAATCATGCTGCGCTCAACATAAATGTAAAAAAATATTTAAAAAAACATTTGTTAAATAAACTTTCAGCAGCATTTTCCGCACTATTTGAGTTCACAAATTGTTTTCTGCATATGAATCAATTGCCTGTGGAATATTTTTATAGCAAAATTTTTCAATTGTTTTGCATAAAGCAAAAAAAATACTGTCTGTAATATCGATGAAATTCTAATACTACATAAATTGACTGCATGAATAAACATTCTCTACAGCCATGAATAATTTGAATAAATGAAGAGGAAATGGGAACTGGATGGAATTCGATATGGTAGCATTTTACAAATTTATGCGTGAATCAAATTTTATTTAATTGAAATTGTTTGGAAATTATGGTTACATTTTTATATGAGAGGTGACTGTACTTAAAGCGCAAAGAGGGTATATTTAGATTTGGTCTAATGTTAAGTGTAGTTGAAAGGAAATCCTAGCTCTTAAAGACAAGCGTACCTATAATTTTGTAATAAATCACTACTAATTTACTATTCCTATTTAGTCGACTGCGTGCGACTGTAGCCTTCCCTGCTGTTTATTGGAAATTAAATTGTGAAATGTTTACAATCTGCATAATAATTACATTTAGTAACAGCTTAACTTATTCAATACTCTTTCATTTTGTGTGGCTTTAAGTGCATCGCTTAAAGCTCAATAAGCCAGGCTATAAGACGTTGCTTTTATTGTTTACCAATTGTGTTAATCTAACATTTGTTGTGTGTGTGTGCGAGTGTGCATTTGTTCCCTAAGGCGACAACAACAATATAGCTGAATGGCAACAATAGCAATAACAACTACACAAGTCAAACAGCTTCGGGCGGTAACTCTTGGAGCGGACAAGTTAAGTGCGTACTGGCCAGGAGACACTACCAATAGCAACAACAATCGAAACTTTTGGCACATTAAATCAGCAAATTTATTGACTTAACTGCTTTGGCAAGGACATGGCAAATGCCCCGTGCCGCAAGCCGCATGCCACATACCCGGAGCCACGCCCTAAGCTTGGCGCTTGCCGTTTGCCTTTTGCCCCGCCTTGAAGTAGAGTATCTTTTTCAGCTTGTGTCTCGCAGTAACTGTGTCCTTTTGCCTGTCCCAATTCCTTTTTGCTCTCCACATCTTACACACACACACACACACACTATCTGGTTGTCTCTTTGAATTCCTGCTCTTGCTCCTTGCTGTGCTGTCATAATTTTTGATTTGCTTGTTTTATTTGATGTCCTCTCTGTTGTTGTTGCTGTTGTTAGGTTGTCGTTATAGTTGTTGTTGCTCCTGTTGTTGTTGCTTTCGCCTGGCGCTGTCTTTGCTTTACTAAGCTGCCTCCAGCTTAAGGAAAAACAATTTTGCAAAATTTATTTTATAGCAAAATTATGCCAAACATTTCGAGAATGTTTCTATGTAGTTGCTGCTCTTGCCTCATGAAGGCCATTTGCGACACATACACACGCTCACACACACACACGCCCAGCATAACATGTGTGTGCGTGTGTGTGTGTGTGCGATGCTGGCACAAAATTTATTTAAGAATTGTAAGTATTTTTGCTCTGCTTGCTGCGAATTTTGTGCCATCAACTTGAGTTGAAATTATTTGCTTGAACTGCCTGCCGGCCAGCCCACTGTGCCCCACCCCCCACCACCACTTGATCACACCCTGCCACAGCCACTGACTACTGACTACTGACTCTACGCATTTCCCGTTACATAAACTTGGATAATGTAGCGCAAATAGTTGCTTATTATTTATGCTGCTCCCCTCTCCCCCCGTCTGACCCATCGTCTTTATCTGCCTTTGGCTCAGAGCAACTCATATGTGTTCTAGACAAAAATTACTCGGCATATTTCAGTTGTTAATTAGTCATGCGTGAAATTGTAATCAAGACTTTTGTGTATTTTGCGTAATTTTTAGCATAGTTTAGACTTGATTTAAGACACATGAGTTTACACTATTCGACTATTTAATAGAACGAGTACAATTTGACTAAAAGAATCTCAATAGAGCGAGAAGTCTGAAGAGATGTGGAGACTGACTGTTAGTCGACTATTTACTCAGACTTAAGCGCAGTATGGAGAGGAGATAAATTTCTCAGCTAACTTAAAACTCCATTTAAAAAACAGGATATCAAAGAGAAGTGAACTTTTCACATTGCGAGAAGCTATCGAACGGACAGACCTACGAGTTAGTTAGCTAAAAAATTATGTTATCTCCATACTGAGCTTTACTTTAAACTCAATGTTAGCTTACTTTGCGATAGGTTAGCAATCGTTAGCATCGGTATTAGTAGTTAAAATAAACAGCTCTTGTAATTGTAATTAATACAACTTTAAAATACACAAAAATGATTGAAATAAAACCCACTTCTCTTTAATTCTGGTTACCTGATGACTTGTAATAAAAATCATCCTTCTTCCCCTCTTTACAACTGTGTGAATACCACCACATTACTGTGTCTTTGTCCTTTGTATGCAACCCCATTCTTCCTCTGCGATTTAAAGTTAACTTGAACTTTAACTGCTGTAATTACAACGCGGTACATTACGACGTATCTGCAAGATACAAATAATACACCACATGTGTGTGTGTGTGTGAGGAGAGTGTGTTCCTACTTCCACGCCTATTTTCGCGCAGTCTATTTAAGTTAATTAAATTCCAGTCTATGTGCCAGACACAAAACTCAGATAGCAGCAAGTTTATTTGCCAACATACATTTCTCTGCTTTTGATAAACGCACACACAGACACTCTCACACCCGCACACACAGATACATATGAGTGTGAGTGTGCAGAGATAAGAGTGCATGTAACTCAACTCTGAACAGAGTGTAGTCCTTTTGGGCAGAGAGTTGTACCCCTCTAGTCCCCCCGCCTAGCTGGCAATGTTTACAATGAGTCTTGCGAAATAATCAACATAAAAGCTTTAGTTACTTATGAGAGGAGTGGGGGAAAAGTATCTACAAGTACGTAGTAAGTGTATCTTATTAGAGATGTACAAGAAATAAACACTATATGCATACAATATAAATAAATTCAGGTTGATAAGCAAGTGCCACGACTTGGCCACTTGCCACTTGCAACTGCAGGTGGCAGCAACAAAAAACAAAGTGCTCAAGTCCAGTAAGATAGTGCGAATAAAATACGAATTCAATTAAAGTTGGGCGACAACTGAAAACAAGAGAAATAAAACGCGTACTTAAGTAAGGGCATAACATGCAGAGGACAAAACACAAAACAGAAAAACAAACAAAGGAGACATTAAGACAGACAAGATGCAACATTCGACAGTCGGACATGCGACAGTTTGGGGCACGAACAGAGCCTAGGGCTTACTCACAGTTTGTTGCGTTGAGGTGACATTCGATGGCGCGACATTCTGTCCATGCTGCAGATACACTAATGGCCCACTTGTAGCACCACCAGCACCACCATTGCCATTGCCACTGCCACTTGCCGACTTTGGCTGTTGCACAATGGGCGGCTGCGGTGTGGGCATGACGGCGGCGCCTTTGTCAAACTGATAGTACATGACATCGTTGGCGGGCGCTGTGCCGCCATAGAGCGGCGGAGGCGGTGGCGGCGGATCGGCGGTTTGCGAGCCAGAGATGTGATACGCGCTCGCCTGCTGCTTGGGCGAACCGGAGGCGGAGCCGGAGCCGGGGCCAGTTGCGAGGCCAGGCGGCATCTGTGGCATCTTGTAGTTGTAGATGTAGGGACGCTCGTACTCGCCGCCATGTATGTAGGACAAGAAGAGATCTGATTTCGCCGGCTGCAGACCAAAGGCACCGACATGACCGGCGCCAATGCCACGCTGACCCAAGGCGGCGGCACCACCACGATGGTAGCCAGTCTGGGCCACACTGCTGCTGGCGTAGTGCATGGGATAGCAGCTGGCATTGGCCAACTGCGAGCTGCCGCCAGTAAGTAGCTGCGTCTTGGTCACACTCTGCCCGGACAGACGTCGTGTTGGCACGCCAATGTCCGACTTGGCATCGCGACGCTTCACCTGCGCCTGCACACTGGACGATGGTCCCTGGTAGTAGTAAGGCGCCGCCGGATTGTTGGGCCATTCCACGAAGCTGCGTTGTCGACTGAAAACACCTGGAGCACCCATACCAGCACTAGCACCACCACCACCATTACTGGCACCATTGGCCGTTACCATATTACCCGTGAGATTGCTGCTGCTGCTGCTCGCAACGCCGGCGCCGGCTGATCCCTTGCCCAGGGCATTGTTCAGACTGAACTTGTACTGATTATTCTCAAAGGTCGTGTAGCTGAGCAGGCGATTGCCGGCGCCAACGTTGCTGCTGCTGCCACTGCCACCGCCATGCGACATAGTTGGCGGCGGCGGCGTTGAGTTAGTAGTAGCTGTGGATGAGACGCCATGTACTGGCGCCAAGTTCTGTTTCGGATTAGTGGATGAGGCGGAGGAGGAGGCGTATTTGTAATTGGACTTCTGTTGTCGTTGCTGTTGTGCGAATAGTGAGCGTTGCTGCTGCTGCTGATTACTCACAGTCTGCTGCATGAGGCTGTTGTAGCCACCACCATTGTTGCCGCCACCGGCGCTGCCCACGGACTTGCGATGGCTGCCACTAGAAGCGCCCGAAGATTTATTCGTGCCATAGCGTGTGCTGTCGCTGGATCTGCAGGTGAAGTAGTATGAAGGCGAAATGGCAAAGGATGGTCAGGTGAAAAAGGAGACCAAAGAGATCTATATCATCTTACCTCTCCGAGGAGTAGGCATAATCCTGATCGGCGCCCAGTCCCGAATCTGTATGCTCATGCGAAACACGTAATGCCGAATTCTCCAGTGGACTCAGATTGGAGCCAGTGGGTGATATGAAGTCACCCATGCTCATGCTAGACATCATGCTAAGGAATTTTGAAATAGTTATCGATAAATATCGTATGACCTAATTCGTATGACCTCCTCCACTTACCGCACCAGTCCATGCCCATTGTTTCGCTCGCATTCACGCGAGGATATCGTACTGGCCGAGCGTATGGAACCGTTCTTGGGCGCTCCACCACCACCACCTGCACCACCATTCACACCACCCACATTGGCATCATGCGGATGCGAGCTTTGGTAGTAGAGCCTAGAAGGCAGTCTGGTGAGAGACTATCAACAGCAACTGAAGGATTTGCATACTCACCCTCTAATGCGATCCACACGATTCTTGGCCTGGCCCGTGTTGGTTGATCCACTGCCGTTGGTAATGGTGTTGCCGGAGCCAGTGCTCTTGGCGCCAACGCTGCTCTTGCTGTTGCTTTTGTGTATCTTGAGATTGGAGTTGGAACGCTTGGAGTTCGTCTCCACCACGGTGTAGGGAATCTCGCGTAGCTGTTGCTCCGACATGCCGGCGGTGTCCACCAGATCGAACTGCAGATGCTTGGCCAGCTCGCTGTTCCACATACGACTGCGTGACTCCGATGGAGATCTATGATTCGATATCAAGATTATAAATGGGTAAAGATGAAACTACTCTTAGGGAACTTACTTGTTTTTGCGATGGCGTCGTGACTTGTGATGCGAATGCGTGTCCGAGTGGCTATCGTTGCTATGCAGACTACGAGCCACCATGCTGCTCTTGGATACAGATGCCTGTTGCACAGAGCTCTGACCCAGACTGGCCTCCGCCTGACGACGCTGCACCTCGCGCCACTGGGAGGTGGAGTCAATGAGCTCTGCGCTACCACTGCGCATGGATGAGCTGCGATGACCTGAGTAACTTCGTCCCCTCGTGCTGTCATGATCGGAGCCACCGGCCGAGTCCCTTCGATGCCGATGCGAGCGACGATGCTTGCGATGATGCGAACGACCCGAGCGACCAGAGCCACGCGACAGTTCACTCTCATTGTCCGAGGTGCGACGATGCCGATGCTTGTGCCTGGGCAGAGAAATTAGAGGGGGGAATCTAGAGGAAGATGCAGCTGCACTTACCGGCGCGTGGAGCGGGAATCGTTTGATGAATGACTCTCCACGGAGCTGGAGCGATAGCGCTGCTGCTGATGCGAGGCGGATGAGGAGCTGGCCCGTTGCTGTCGCTGCTGATGATGCGATGACGACGACGACTGCTGCTGCTGCTGAGAATGATGATGATGATGATGACTCGTACCATGGCCATGGCTATGTGAATGATGATGATGCAGTCCACCGCCCGTCGTGCTGACCGAACGCACCGAACGTGGACTTGACGGATTGTGACCGAACAGTGAGCGCTGCTGTGATCTTGGCCATGGAGCGCTCCGTGTGCTGCGCGGCGAGTCAGGTGTCTGCAAATTGCTGCCGTTGTTGTTGTAGCTGCTGGAGTTGTTGTTCTGCTGAGAGGAGGACTGCTGATGGCTGGGACGCACACCCAGGCTGGTGGGTATGCTGTACGTGGAGCGGTAGGGACTGTCATAGTTGCTAAAGTTGGGAAGACAGCGAAAAGGAGGAGAAGCGGGTGCGATCAGTCAGCAATTGCAACGCTCTGTCTCGCATTATTTTGCCATAAATTTAAATTGTTTAACATAAACGTTGATTAAAGTCTGCAGCATCGTTGCACTTAGGCTGTCGCTTGCTGAGCACTGAGCACTGAGCACTGAGCACTGAGCACTGCACACTGTACACCACGCCAAGAGGAGGATCGTCCCCTCATCCAGCGCACTTTGAGCTCTGCTCAGATCGACACAGACAAATAATGCGCGTGTGTAAAATTGAGTAATTGCCGCACTGGCAATCAGCGGGCAATCATTTGCGAGCTCCCCATTGCAGGCGACATGGACATGGACATGGAGTTGGAGTTGCAGTTGAATGTGAATGCGAATGTAAACGTGAACATGGACTACCCCGGACGTGCCATGATGCCCGGTCGCGCCTTGTGATTTATGTCCCGCTTGGCATGGTGTGGGCAACTTGATTGGCCTGTCCTGTCCCAGCCCCGTCTGCCACTGTCTGTCTGATGGTCTGACAGTCTGACCGGTCGGACTGTCCAACTGTCCGACTGTCTGACCGGCTAGCGTTTGGCTTCTTTGTTTGCAAATGATAAACGACGTGAGCTATTTGCTCATCTCTCAGTGCTCTCTACTTTTTCTACAGTCTGTTCTGTACTCTGCTGATCTGTTCTGGCTGTCTTACTAGGAATTGCTACGCCAGCGATTACATTACTCTGCTGCCACAATCCTTGGCTACCATCTCGGCTTAATTTATGCATAGATGGTGGCCTCAACACGAGCGACATTGATGGGGTCAATGCGGTATTGCCACTGCTCAGCATAATAATAAGATTTACATGAAATTGATCGTAGAACGAATTGCCATTGCTGCACTATATCAAAATGAGATTCGTATTTGGATTCGGTTATTTATATTTTATTTAATGTCAAGGGAACTGTGAAAGATCAAGGTTGTTCGAATATTGAGAGGGACTCTACTAAGGCAGCAACGAATTGCCTTATAATTTCACTGTCTATAAATAGATGTGTTCTCGTATCGGTCGCAGTTTTATTTGTAGTACTATCAATCTATTCTCTATAATTCCTCAAGCTTCTTACTCTTTAAGACTGCATTATAGTTCATCCCGAAATCTGTTATAGAACTATCACAGTCCATCGATTTCAGCTGCGTCATCTGTTCCATAAATCTTGCAGCCGCATGAGTCAATTTCCATTAGAAGCTCGCTTCTGGTTTCCACATCCTGGCAGCATTTCCGTAATGCCAATGGCAGCTCCACTCTAATCGACGATACTTTTATTTGCTCATATATAATTTGATGTTCAAAACCATAAAACATTTAATAAATGTTGCGTCTAGACAATGTAACTGCCTTCAAATGGCAACTAAATGGATTTTGAGCACGGCATGGCATAAAGAGGACTCAAGCCAAGTCACCGGAACACTTGGACATGGATAACGCAACAACAAATAACAAGTAATAGAACAATGCGAAGGCGGCGGCCTGTCAAACCCATCAGACGCACACACACACACACACACACACACATACACACACGCAGTTACAGTTGGGGTGCCATGATGAAGTGTTTTCTGCATTGTTTTTATATTGAAGCCGTACAATAGAGAGAAAGAGTTTCACTATGCCAAAACGGAAACTGCATATGAGCTGCCCCTTGGGTAACGGTATTTGCAGACAGTCGCCCAAATGGATGGAACGGTATGAGGAGGATGAAAAAACACTCACATGTTGAAAATTAAAAACAGATCAAAGGAAGATGCTGCAACGAGCAACTGGAGAGCACTTCCGGCGCGACTCTCGAAATTATTACCGAAAAAATGGCCAAAAAAGGCAACTGCACCAAAAAGGAAGTGGATAAAAAAACGTATACACATAACTGTATATATATATATCTGTATATGTTGGTTGGGTAAATCAAAACTTTTGTGCATGAAATGAAAACAAATGATGGATATTTGGAGTACTCACTTGGCGTTTGCGTTTACGTTTGAGCTGCCGTTGCCGTTGCTGCTGGCCAAACTCTGCAGCGGCAGCGGCTGTGGCAAAGGACGGTTGCCCATGACGATATTGCCGCCGACGCTGACGCTGACGCCGCTGCCGATGCCAATGCCGACTCCAACGCCGACGCCTCCTACGCCGTTGCTGTTAAAAAAGTCATCAATCACGCGTCGAGGCTGGCGCTTGGAGGGGACGCGTGTGAAGGCGGGCGGCGCTCGTCCGGCGGCAAGTGCATCCTTCTCCGTTAGCTTGTCCGTGCGACTGATGTTGTTTTCGGGTTTTTTTTGGGTTGGGTCAGACATGCGATTGTTGGGCAGGCAACATAAAAGTAGGCATGAAGGCGTCCAAATATATTAACAGAAGTGAGCAACAGGAGTAAAAAATACATGTATAAAAATAAAAATAATAATAATAAAAAAATAGGAATAGAAATAGTACAAGACGCTGATGGCTGCTCGTAATGAACAGTGAAGCATAAAAAGGTTGTAAAAACTTTCATTTGTTTCACAAATTAAAAACGCCTAGACCTGCGTCTGGGCCAGGGTACAGTTTCGAGAACTCGCACTCGCACTCGAACTCGAACTGAGTCCGAGTCCTATTCTAGTTGGCAGTCGTAAAATGCGCTACGGCGCCCCAAAACTTTTCGACAGCCATCGGCAACCCCGGCTAATAGTTTCGTTTGGCTGAGTTAAGGTTAGCCACGTGAACTCGATTTAGGAGCAGTAGGAGCAGCAGTGGCAGTGGCAGCACCGCCAAGTGCAAGAAAGTTTTGCCCAGGTCCGATGTGGCCAAATGGCAAATGGGAATGGGAATGGCCAGCCACAGTCACCGCAAATGGCTGTCATAAACATGGACCTAGGCCGTACACCGGGGGCCAAGTCCCTGCCACATTCGTCATGCACAATTGCCTTGCATTTGGTGTTCAGCTCTCAGCTCTAAGGCATTTCACAGAAAGTCATTAGTGGGCTTTGCACTCGACTTGAGTTTGTTGGACTGCCTGCAGATCCGACATTTTTATTGGACTTCCAATTAGCTGAGCAGCCAAGCTGGTGTAAACTTGATCTATGCGAATTTCAACTCGGCTTACAGATGCACTGTCCAATCTAACCTCGTCGCCCCTTCCATTCTCCCTACCTTCCCTACCTCTGCCCACATGGGAACTGGCTCGAATTGCAGGAAGTGCAAGTGGGAATAGTAGTAGAATACTACTTCACATGGTTGGCGTTCATGTGTGCGAACTGGTTCATTGTACGAACCATGTGGCTCAGCAATGGTGCGGTGGTGCAGTGGTGTTGCCCTTAATGATCTAATCACATGAGCCGCACATTGAAAAGAATTTTGAGTGCTTGCTAACATTTTAATTGGCTGCGCATTTCGGGCGCAGCAAATTGGCAAACTGGCGAAACTGGCTAATAAATTGGCCCAAAGCCAAAGGCATGGCTCAGCCTCATAAGCTGGCTGGGTATCTTGGTACTACTAGTGCAGGTTTAATAACATTATTTAATGCATTGCGAGTCATACTCCCTCGTAGCATGGCAACACTTCCGGCATAGAGCATTTCAAGTATGTACACACTACTCGATGGGCTAGTGGAATGTACTCACCTGTGTCTGAAGCGCGAACCGAGCTGAAACAAATCCGCTGCGTGCGACTGGGAATTGGGCAGAGGAGCCACGCGCACTTGCCTGAAGAACGCATGATGCTCCACGCAGCATCTCCACAAATGTTTGCACGCCGATTTGCGTGGAGTTTCGAAGCCATAAGTGCTGAGCTCATTCTGTAAAGAGGCAGAGAAGCCAGATGCAGATGCAGACAAACAACAGGAATACACCACAACGTGTGATAAGCACTAAGTCAAGTCACAGCGACAACGACGACGACAGCGATGACGACGAGGATGCTGAATCTTCAGCCTGAGCCGACAAAAGATGCTGTTGCCAAGAGTGAAGGCAAATTGAGTGAATGAATGCCCGAGTGAATTCTGCGTTGAAGTAAACTTTCCACTGCCAATCTTAAGTGTGAATTCTTTGCCAAAAAAAAGCATTAATCCAAAAAAAGAAAAAACGCTCCCCAAAAAACCTAGAAAATACGAAACTTTGGCTTTTGTGTGCGTCAAGTGAGCAAAAGTTTTTTGATTATCAAAGCGTTAGCACCAAAAAGTGTTCAACTAAGAAGAGCTACCAGCTACCAGTTACCAGCTACTTGTTGTCTAACGAGTGCTTTGGCTAAACCCATACCTCCCTACGCCCGCTCCCTATCCACTTGAGTCTGCTGACAGCTGAAAGTTGTCAGCCAACGTAAAAATTGGCGACACTGCAAAATGGGTTTAAAAAAAAAAACGAGGAAGTAAACTGAAAATGTTCTTCCTATGCTGAAATTTGTATACACTTTACAGTTTACAGTATCTAGGGAAGAATGTCAATATTATTTCAGCACTAGTAGTAATTGCTATAGTAGTGGTAGGTATAGGAAGGAGTAGTAGTTGTAGTGGTACAAGGAGAAGTGGAGTCTAGTAGCCAGAAGTAGTTGTAATAATAAGTGAAATAGTAGAATTCTTACGGTTATATTTTTACTTATAAATCAAAATTCTAAACTTATTCCTACGTAAGGAAAAATTGGCAAAATTATCAACTTTTATTGAGGTATTAAATGTACTTTTCTATGAACTGTATGATCTATAAAGTTTCTTGTGCTTAGGATTGAGTCTAGTATAATTATAATAATTATACTTTAATGAAAATTCATTACCAATATAATAGCAGTGTATTATAGTATTTGCTAAGTTTCCTCTTCAACTACTACTATCTGCAACCCATTCAATCTGAAAGAGTTAAACTCTAGGACCAACAATCGGTCGAACAAAGTGTCTGCTTATACCCTTTCTGCAAGGAGGAGCATTATAAAACTTGGAAGCGCACAATAGAAAACGAACTGCAAATTGTGCGAAGCACTCGACAGCGAAATATTTATGGTTTGGAGCAAATTCGAGTGCCTCGTCTCGTCGATGTCGCTGTCGTTGTCGTTGTCGTTGTAGTTGTCGCCTGGCGCGTTGAAATTTACATTTTTATCGCTTATCCTGAGCATAAAATAGCGTCCTTTATAATAAACTTTGGCAATGCGCGGCCAATAGTAATGAGCCACGGTCGTCTTGTTGCGCAGCACGACAATCCCGCTGGGTGTCAGGCCCAAAAAGTACTCCACGCTGTCCTCGCCCTGCAGAGAGACGAGAAGAGAGAAAAGAAAAAGTCAAAAAGAATTGAAAATGAGCTGGATTCAAGAGTTGCAGCTAAAGTTTGAAGAAAGTTGTTTGTGGCACAAAGGATATAGCTTTTGTTTCAGCGACAAAAGTTTTTGTTGGCCATTGCCAAAAAAAGCGAAGAGGAGAAATTTTGTTAACAACTGCAAAGTTCTTTTGGCCATCAGCGACTTGGCCTATTAGCAAGTGCGACACTTTATGACCAAGCCGTAATAACCCGCTCGCCCCAGCTGAAAAATATATGTGTGTGTGTGTGTGTGTGGCAACGAATGTAATTTCAGATGTTAATTAAATTGAAAAAGGGAGGAGAGGGGGGAGGGAGGGAGGGATGGGTTGGGTTGGTCTGGGCACTGGCGCCGCGATAGTCAATGATTTGTGTCTATAAACAAACAAAAGGAGACGGGCACACATACCACAAGCATGTGGCAGCCCCTTACACACACCCCCATACACCCACACACACACACACACATATGCACACCACATACCAGCACATGTATACAAACACAGCTGGTGATTTATTGAGGTTTGATATCAAAGTAAAGGGCAATAAAAAATGCAAATGAAGTGCCAACTTACGCAGCACAAAACCCAGCTGAGGGGCAGGGGGTGACGGGTGACGGGTGCAGGGTGCATGTCAGACTCGGGCTAGGGTTAGTAGAGTGTTTGGGGTTCTTTGGGGTAATCATTGCGTTGCTACCCGAAATGTGAGCAAATGATTTATAATATTTGCCATGAAATGAAATTAAACTTTGCATTCGCTCTGACCCCTTTTATGGCTGGCTGAGCCACACCACCAGCCACCAGTCACCATCTATGGTCTATGGACTGCTGTGGTTTCAACTTACCAGCACTGGATGCAAATCAACACCGTACATGTCATGCCATTTGACTTTGTCCAAATAGTTGAGCTCCGCACTCGATGGCGACATGCCCTTGAGCTGTTGATGCAGCTCCGAGACGCGAGTTTCCAGCTCGCTGCTCTGATTGGGCAGCAGGCGAAACTCTGACACATAACCCTTCGAGTGACGTCGTTGATCATAGTCCCCCAGTTCAGCTAGAATCACACAAGAAAAAAACATAAGCCAAATCGAATTTATATACATTTAATTAACAAGATAAAAATTGTGGCTTTACTTACACTGCACCACAAAGGCACCAAGCTCGGCGGCCAGTTCAAAGGCAACGGGCAAACGTCCCTGCAGCACATCCTGTTTCACTTGCAGGAACAGTTGATATCTGTGAAACAAGTAAATTTGATTAGTGAACGGAACAAACACTGAGAAAAGAATCTGAGTGAGTTGAAAAAACGAAAGAAATTTAGAAATTGTTATCTAGTTAAGATATTCGCTTGAAGTAAGATATATTTGTCTATACAGAATATGAAGAGATTTAGATTTGATTCATTGAGACTCAGAAGTTAATAGCACTTGGCTGCATAAGGTAATGGATGTAACTAATTCTTGATAGAACATTTCAGATATGCATATACAACATAATTATTATAACTATTATGACATAGAAACTTTAGATACATTTTAGCTTATATCAATCTTGTGACTTTATATCATCTTGTGACTTTTCAAATCATTTATTTGCTAAATCAAGATTTAATTTACATAACGCTGAATGCTATAATTCGTATAATTCATATCAAAAAATAATTTAGATTTTCAGGATTTTTATAAATTTGTTTATGATTATCATGTTATAGATATACGCTCTTGATATTGAGATACTTTAATAAATCGGAAGCCACTTCTCGATTTCAACTACTGATTCCAGTTTGATTACTGCATACTTTTCTCAGTGTACAGCTAACAAGTTGATAAACAAATCTACGCATAAAATGTTTTTCGCCTACGACTTTGATGTTTGACCTAAACACACAACACACAAAACCCACAAGCAAACTGTTGACATTGCCCCTACAACATATTTCACAATTATTTGCACAACTTGCAGCAAGTTGAAGCCAAAGCCAAAGTTGAAGTGGATGCTGATTGTTTGTCCGGCTAATACATGGTAATCCGTATGATTGCTTGCCTGCATATTATCACGTATCAATATTGTTAATAGGAAGCTTTTAGCTATGCCAAAGTATGATGAGCAGCAGCAGCAGTTGCAGCATCAGTTGCAGTTGCACTCTACGCCAATTGACGTTTATTGTATTGCCGCAGACTTTGTATAGCTAAAATAACAAAATTCTCTAGCTGCACTTCAATAATATTCAGTTTCATTGCCAGTTGAGTGCATTTGCCGTGCATTTTCCGTGGATTTATATGCGCCAATATTAGCACAGCAGTTGGCACTCGCCGCGTTTTGATGATGTTTGGCCAGCGATTGGTTCCACATACATACATAGTACGGTCGGAACAATCATCCTGTCGTCCACTTGGTGACGATTATGGCGGCTACGTGTCGTCCCACTCGTATTAAATGCCAATATTTGCACACACCAAATGCTTGATAAATGCAGCTAACTGCATCACGATTCCTGCACCCAGTCATACACTCCATATTCCATGCCATCCACATAATGACACCCTTTTGCAATTGCCCTGCGAAAATTTTGCCATTTCTGCAATTTTATTTTTCATTTTTCACTTTTTTTCTTCTACCTCTATCATAAGCTGGGTACGTGTATAAATGCATTATGCATCATCCATTAGTTGTCTGCCCTCTGTTGTGGCATCTCTGCCCTCAACTCATTTAATTTGCTCTTTATTATTGAATGCAAGTGTGTGTGTGTGTGTGTGGCAATTAATAAATTGAATTTGTGTAAACCGTTTAATTGTTCAAGTTTTTAATAATGACAAAAATTTATATAGCTGTGTAAAGGTTTCAATGCATTTAAAGTGATATCATTTTGAGTGGGTTCTCGACGAATTTAATAAGGGAATTAAATATGGAGTGCTTGTACTACGTAATAAAATTTAGTTTCTGTGTGTCAGAATATTTCTTATATTATATCTAATATTACTCATAATTTTACACTTAAGTAAACTACATATAAATAAAACTAAATATATTCTTTCACACATTACTATCCTCTAAATGAAAATCGCTTTATATCAGATTCATCCAGCTCTAAATCAGGAGTGTTTAGAGGGCTGCATTTACTTTACTTTCTATACTTTTTCTTACTTCCACTCAGTCTTAAAATGGTCTTATTATTCCGTCATTTTCACTCTTAAAACTTACCTCGTTATCTCCTCCAGCAGCTTACATGGATCTGCGGCATAAAATTTGATGCCAAAATACAAATCATATGGATCCGATTTGGGTTTGAGTTGGCGGGAAATGCGTGACGCTGGATCCAGCCAGTGCTATAAAAGAGCGGAAATGAAACAAAAGGAAAATAAATTTCAAAATGATAACACGGCGCTTGGCGTCAGCTTGCTAGACATTCGAAAGGTGGGTCAGGTGGACCTTGTAGACTTTCCAACTATAAATGTTTTTTTTATGACCGACACAAAGGACACTAATGTGTGCGTGTGTCGGCCAGAGGCATAAAAGTGAATTTCAATGAAGGCCACGCTTTCCGCTTTCCGCTTTCCGCTTTCCACTCTCCGCTCTCCGTCTTTGTTGAAAGCGAAATTATATAATTCGCCTTGCAGGCACTCATGTCTCGCCGGTTGAGTCAATGTCAAAGAGTTGGAAGAACTTTTTGTTTTGTCGGTCTTAACGCTCTCGCATGCGCCTCAATGAATTTCAATGAAAATGAAAATGAATTTCAAAAACCAATATGTTTGCCCGACAGCAAGGAGCACCGGATATGCCAGGCATCTGCCATATCCGGCATGACTGACTGCTGCCCCCTCAGCACTTACCGTTTGATTCTCATCGTCTATATAGCGAATGCCGAAGTATGAAGTCTCGATTAAATTGAGCCTGGCAAAAACGACATCCAACAGTGCTTGGCCCGGCAAATCATCCTGAAAATAGACAAGAAAATTGTTGTTAAAAGGCTGTGCAGCTGGGTAAAGATACGAGTACAGAGAGAAGCAGAAGAAACGAAAGGAGCTGGTGAAAGTCATTCAATGGCAAGGCAAACACTCGGCAAACTCAAAAGACTCAAAAAACATTGAAACATGGAAACACTGGCAAACTGTTGAGCCGTTGAATGGTCGTCAGACGGAGTGTCCTGTGCTGTCCTGCTGGTGCTGCCCTATCTTCCTGCTTGGCTGCCTCTGGCCGACAAAAGTGAAAACTTGCCGGCGACAATTATTCAATTGGAAAATTGCGCCTTTTTGCGCTTTTGCTGATAAAATAAAACGTGTGCTAAATGCCACGCCTTGCCAGACACCCAGACAGGCAGACACATGCCACACCCATGACGCCCCCTTAGCACAGTTCGACACGGCAACAATTGCTGGCCATCAAACATTTTTGTTCATTTAATTGAATTCATGTGCGGGCTTTAATGCTTTAAAAAGCCAATTTTTGTTTTCTGTTTTCTCTCCTTCTATTTTTTTTTGTTTTTTGTTGGCTTTCGACTAGCGCCAATAATAAATTGAGTTGATTCCCTAAGGGCGTTTGACCACACTCCCATCCCATCCCATCCCATTCCTATTACCATTTTCATCTAGAGGCGGACACAGTTGCAACCGCAAAATACCCAAACTATGGACCAGAGGAGACGCACCATTGTTAACCACAGAATCCCACACATTCCACATGCCACATGTGGCACATGGGCTGTTTCTCTCCATTGTCTGTGCCACAGCTGGTGCCTCAACATGTTTGATTTTTGGCGCTGACCAGACACTATCTAGAGCCTGGCCATTCCAAACGATGCCCTAGCCAATCCCTTGTCTGACTTTTGAGGCGGCTGCCACGTTTTTTTTTTGTTTTGTTGCGCTTTTTACTTTTATTTATATTTCGGGTTGATGGGAATGAGTTGGGTGGGGTAGGAAGGGGAGTAGGACTGCCGACTGCTGCCATGTTTTATTTATAGTATTTTGCTTGACCAAACATCCCTTGGTGACCACATAGAGCAGCGCATATAACAACCAGAAGCAGAGAGCCGCTCGCAGCTCGCAGTCTGCATCCCTTTTGTATTGGGCATGTTTTATTGTTGTTGCGTCATAAACTTAATGGCTGCCAAGTGTGAACAACCCATAGATGAAACTGTAGCTATAGCTGTAGCTGTAGCTGAATTCGTGTCTGTGTATTGGAATTTATGTTAAACTTTTGCTGACCAACAAAAGGACAAGCAAACAGCACTGAGAGATCTCAACAGTATACAACATGAACTGCTGAAAACGGTTTGTAAGTTGTCTGCTGGGGATTGAAGGACCTAAGAAAATGCGCTTGCCTGGCGATAATCTGTATATGACAGCACGTGCCTGCAAAAGGTCAAACAGCCTTGACTCCTTGCATATATGGTATGGTTAACAATATAGTATGCCAGGCTTAACCCCAAGGAGTCATAAACCATGTATGGTAATCTTAGCAACTAATTGTAAAACGAAAGTCATAGTGACAGCGATGGTGACAGTGACAGTCACTGTGACAGCTGCTTGAGTCACTTTAAAATTGCATTACGTATACGACGTATACGACAACGTGCTGTGTCCAATGTGTCCTGCAAGTGCATTAGACAATGGCTCGTAAAATACTCAACTGGAACAAGATACATGTCGCATTGTTGAGCTCAGCTTACAGCTCTTAGTACTCAGTACTGTTGCAAGTTGTGTATTGTTGTCAATGCTATAACCAGACGAACGGACAGACGAACAGACATCAGTTGAAAAGTGCATTTTAAAAATGCAAAGGATACATGAGCTCTCTGCTCGAGCTGTTGCCGAGGCAACGAAAGTTCTAAGCTTCTAAATAGAATATTTGATGAGTGAATGTAAGCTCTCATAATAGCCTCATTTGTATTATAAAGTTTATGTGCAAGCTCTATTTAACGATGTTAAAAGGACGACACATTACAACACACTTCATAACTGAGTTACGTCCAAGTTAAAGGAATGAACTAGCAAAGCAAGAAAATTATGCACAAGTCAAGTGGAATATTTAAGACATTTTATACCCCGATGGTGATGTTCATAAGAAGTTGCAACAAGAGTTAATAAAAAGCTGAGATGCTAAGAGTTAGTATTCCAGTCTATTATTACTGTGGAAAATTGTATTAAATTAGGTTAAAATATATAAAGATTGTGCTTCTAAGAAGTTCGAAATTCAAATTCGAAATTAAGTAAATTGTATGTGTATTTTCCAACTATAGTGAGTTCTATTATCAAGTTCTTAGTGACAGCTTTAAACCCCCACAAACTCTGCCATAAAATCTACAAACTAATATAGACCCATTCACTTTCGATCCTAATGAACTACGCCTCCTGCCTGGTATAAAGTTGTTGGCTTAAATCAACGTAACATGTAGAGGCCGCAATAGTCTGCAATTAATCACAAACTCGACGCAAACCCGGAAAAAACTTGTGTGCAAACAAAAGTGTTTAAGTCCCAAAAGGTTTGGCCACAGGCCTAACTGAGCTAGACTAGACTGAATGGGGGGATTCCACCCTTGCTGTCGCTGGTTATTGGCTCCTCCCCATAGGAAGTCCATCAGTTTTCGGCGAGTTCAATAAATTACGTACGCCTTGCTGAGAATCAATGACGTATACAAGTCGGGGCATCAAAGGCTGCCAGGCGGGTGTGGCGACTTCTACTAGATGAGCCAGTGCCATGATTATGCTGATGCTAATGATGATTAGGTCTTTGGCTTAAATGTCTTAATCAAATTATGCTTACTTTGATGTTTGTGGAGTTTGCTGCTGCTGCTGCTGCTTGCTGGTTGGCAGACTGACGGCAAATCCATCGACTTCGACATCGACATCGACACACATGCTCCATCTTTGGGTTGAACCCCAGACTAACGCCATTGCTGGCAGCCAAGCCCACTTAATGAGCTTACATTTTTAGTCCCATTCGTTCTGCCCTCCTGCGACCACTCCAAATGCCCCATATACTCAGTTGTCTGTATTTTTATAGAACGCTTTTCTTGTCAGCTGTCGGCAAAAGAACTTTTGCCATGCAACTTAATTAGTGAGCGGCAAGTGGAAAACAGGAAAACTCACCACATACAACGAGCGAGAGACTGGAACTAAGTGTGTGTGTGGCATACATGCCGGCTCGACTCCCACCCACTACTACTATGTACTATGTATGTCTAAGACAACGAGGGCGACACTTTTGGCTCTTTGCAACATGGCAACATCTAAATCCCAGCAGCGTCTTTTGGCAACTTAATCAACGCCACAAACTTTGGCTACGTGACTAACCCAGTTTCCTTTGACTGCGAGAATCTCCGAGAATCTGGGCGCTGAAGTGCAGCTTGTTTGTGTTTAATATAATTAACACATACTCATAGTTTTTGCTCCTCATCTGCAGCAGCAGACACACTAGCAGCAGCAGCAGCTGTTTATTCTCCAGTTGCTCCTTAAGCGCATCTTTGCCACACGCTTTTACTTATGCTGGCATTATTAGCCCTGAACTGGGGGCTAAAAAAAGCAACAAAAAATGTATCTTACAGCAGCTGTTATATATAAGCTGGCGCTTAGTTGCGAAGAATGTATCTGTATCTGTATCTCGTAATTCCTTTGCAGTTTCCCCAGTTGCATTGTGCGTTTAATTGCGCTGCTTGGCTTAAACGTGCGCTGACCTTTGACAACATTACACACACACATACTCGCATTCACATGTTTGTGTTTATAACGGCATTATGAGTTTTAAGCTGCTGCTGCCAAACAAAGCCAAAGCAGAAGCGAAATAAAAAAATATATATATAAAAAGGAGAAAGAAAAAAACACTCAGCCGTTTGCAATGTCACAGACAAAACGGCGACAGCCAAACAGAAGAACAGAGCAAAGTACAAGTGCGCATAAAGACGATGATGGAGCAGCAGCAACAGCAACAGCAGCAACAGCAGCAGCACTGGCAGCTACATCGTGTTGTCGTCACACAACAGCAAAAGCAAACAGAGAGCCCAAATGCTGAAAACAGATTTATGTCCATTCTAGCAACTGCAGCATCAGCTCCAGCTCCAACTCCAGCTGCGGCTCATCCCCAATTGAGGCTGGAATATTTGCTGAATGCTGGCGCATCTTCACCTAACTGAAAACACATTCAAACAAACGAGATTTGCGTAATTCCTGCAGCTCAGTCAAGGTTCGTCTCGGCTTACTGTGCTGCCAGTTGTCTCAGCATTTTGTATACTCTATGAAAAATTATGTGTGATGGCGAGGAGTTTTTGTACTACTCGGAATCTTAAATATTATATGTGGAATACTGTAGTGCTTTTGTATTGATGTAGAATTGCATTTTTGTTGGTTTTCTAATTAGTATCAATTTACTCATCGTTTAAAGTACCTTGAAAGCAATCGGCAAAAACAGAAAAACTCAATTATTAACATTTTGTCAAACAAGATCATGAGCTAGCACAGAAAGCAGAAGCGGTGGGACGCCAATGCTCTAAGAGCAGAGTCTGCTCATTTCATTATTTCTCGAGCTAAGCAAAATGCACCTCAAACCAAACCTTTATCTTTTGCGTGTCTCCTAATTTTGTAAAAGATAAGATATCGTAAAATTATTATCGATAAATATCACACAAATATTAATATCTAAAAACCAGTTTTAATTTTAGAGCACAATTTTTATAAATGGATTTCTAGGTTTCATGTTTTGTCATCAGCATTTTAGTTCATATAACCTAACTTAATTGATTAAGAAGCTGTTAGTTACTGATAGTTTTGCATTAACTATCGAACTATCGTCTTGCTCAACTCCACTCCAATTATGACATTTTCATTGAGCTTAGCACTCGCTTGTTGTCATTCCTTTGAAGAGTATCTCGTTTGCAGCCTGATCATATTACAATTCCCTTGCTGTTTTATTTGAGCTGCGGCAGCTTAGAGGCGTGCTGTCTGCTTACGGTAGTTTTATTTCGCATGCCACGCCGGGCACAAAGCCTGACAATGCTTGCAATGGCTGCTGCATGCGGATAGCGTCAGCTTCTCATCCATCCAAATGCCATATGAGTTAAGAGTACACACACTCGACCAGCCAGCCAGCCAGCCAGCTCATAGCGGCACTTTTTGCTTTCTAGGCTATGTCAGTTGTTGGTTGTCAGTTGTCAGTTGTAGGCTCTTGGTTGTTTGGTTGTTGGTTGTCTGTTCCTGTTGTTGTTGTTCTTGTTAATGTTGCAGCGTCTCTCGTACGTTGGCCCGTTGACATTTGTCGCATCTTTTTGGCATTGCCTTGAGGAGGAAGCTGCCAGTGCCAGCTCATTTGGGGTCTGGGTAATCAATGTATGTACGTATTACATACGTATACATATAGTAAATGTTTATGCCTGTCCAGCCCATTTGCTGTTTCTGTTCTGTGATATATTGCACATGCAACCGAGCAACCGAGCAACTGTGCAATTGTACAGCTGTACAACTGTTCAGCTTGTCAGTTGCTTTCCGGCATGGAAAGCAAGAGCTACGACTTCCGCTGCTGTCGAGACATCGTCAACGCCTCACCTGCATCACTGGCATCACTAGCATCACTTGCATCGCTGGCATCACTGGCATCGCTGGCATCACTGCCATCACTTGCATTTTCCGCTGCCTCACGCAAACTTGCAACAGACGCAACAGACACAGACAGACAGCTGAAGGCAGAGTAAAAAAAGTTGGATATCATTGTTTGCCTGGCTGCTTGGCAAATATTTTGCGCTTATCCTCGCACATCAAGAGAACAGTCAAAGTAAAATAAAAATGGAAATGAAAAACCCCAAGCCAAAAGCTAACCAAACACCCAGCACTGTGGCGCGGGCTCACCTTGAATTTCTTTGGCTTGTGTGCCATTCAAACGCTTGGATAAACAAGCCACGCAGCGAGAGAGCTAGAGAGTTGGAGAGTTGCAGATACAAATACCGACAGAGACATAGGGCGAAAAGAAAAAGAGTCTAGAAGTGGTCTTTATTGGTCTGGTCTGGTCGGGTCCAGTCAGTCCAAAGACCAGACCACCAAGTGAGTGAGTTATCTGATGGCCGCCATGTGCCCCCGTTGCCCGTTCAACTGTCTATGTGTCTGTCCGGTGGTCCGTCCGTCTGTCCAACCGTCCGTCCATCCGTCGCGCCGTTTGTTCTGTGCATTTGCGTTTAAAGTTTTTTGATTGAATTGTTGCAAATTGTTTGCAAATCTATTTCGATTTCAATTCTTTTCTGGCCCAGGCTGGCCTGGCCACGGCCCTCATCGAACAATTGCTTTTTGTCTTGTCTGGAGGCTTTTGCGGCCACGCAGATACAGATACAGATACATACGTATCTGAATATATACTTAGGCAGATACAAAGCCCCAACGACATGACACTGAGTTATGGTTCTGACAGCTGCAAAAGCCAACGACGGCTAGCCCAAGCTTTTAACCCAACCAGTTGTTTTTTCCTACCATTTTTAGTTAGTTTTTTTTTCTTTTAATATATTTTTTTGTTGTTAGATAATCCTATTAGCAAGCAAAACGCAACTTCAGCAACAGATAAAGTAATTACCCCAGCCTAAGAAGATGCTTCGCTGACTTTTTGCAAAAGGTAAAATGTTCAAGTTTTTGGGGTTCGACCTTTTTATTAATTATACCCTATATTGACTGCGGTATGCTAGACAAGACGAGACGTTTGGTTAGAGAGGATATTTCCGATTGTATCTGAACTTTACAGACTCTTTTGCAGTCCTTACCCTTTTCCCATTTCATTTGACAGCCTGAACCAATGGACTGTCATTGCTAAACTGCCAATTTTTATTTACATTTGCGAATGAACTGTTTGTCTTTAGGCCTGGCATGGGGTACGTAGGTGCAGAGATCTGTTTTAGCCATAAATGTAATAGAGTCGGGCATTTATTTAGCCATTAAATACGCTTCATGAGTTTTTCGTATTTCGCATTTCGTATTTCGTATTTTCATTATCAATTTAAAGGCGCACAAGGCGGAGCTGTAAAAAAGCTTTTAACTTAATTATGTTGGCCATAAACTGCAGGTTTATTTGGCCAGCTTGGCGTGTGAACGCTTGGACCCAGGCGAGTCTAATTAAATGTCCCCCGCGGCATAAAGTCTATGCCAGGCACGATACTACATGCATACATACATACAGATACGTGTACGTATGTATCTCAACGTAGCTACAGATACATTTTGAGCTGCAGTTGAAGTGTTTGCTCGTGAAATACTTGAAGCAATCATTATTTTGCTTTCGGCTTGTTATTGTGGCCAGCCAGCCGGCCGGCCTGAAGTGTTTTCAATGATTTACATAAATTCTCAAATGACCATGCCGCAGAGCACCCTGTATTGACAGAATTAAGCGCTAGACAAACAGAAGAGAAAACCCACACAGCTTCAAGTGTTTTAATTTTAACCGTTAAAATATAATTATATAACTACAACAACAGCAACAGCATCAGCAACAACAACGCCAACAACAGCTTTAACGACAATGCGAGCACTTCAAGTTATGAAGCTCGAGCCGCGAAATGTTACTTCTGGGCTCTGGCCAAATGTCATTAGCATGTAAGCATGATAAATGGCCAAAATGCTCACTCCCCGTCTGGTCTGGCTTTATATGGCCATAAGAATGTTTTGTCTGCGTCTCTCTTAGAGTGTGTACGTGTACTACGAGTAGGTCTCAGCCATGAAGTCGTCAGCGCGCCATTTGTCACAGTTTTGCCAACTTTTCTTAGCTTTAAACAAAATGAAATGAAATAAAGAACCCGCGCGGTACCAGCACTTAGCCATTGTAATGACTTTAAGTTTATTTTTCTCCGGTTATATTTCAATTGTTGGGCAAAAGAATTTGCTGCGAATTTCGTAAGACAAATGCCGATGCTAAATCCCGGACATTTCGACTCAATTTAGGGAACGGAAGGCGGAAAGACTTTACGTTCTAGCAGTTGCTGGAATCGGCCAAATAAAGTAGAGTTAATAGAGCTTATATACTGTGTATATTTAAGACGTAATATGTATTAGCTATTCAGTTATTCTTTTACATTCGAAACTTTAAACTGTGTATCTGAGTCTACCTACAGCCAATATACCCTTGACTTGGCTGTCATTCCATGTATCTATTATGAGATGCCAGAGAATCCCATTAATCAAACACCAAATTTGCAGCTTATTTGCTTTCTGATAGACTTCTAACATCTAATATTTTAGCATAATTATAAATGATGCGGCAAGAAACATAGTTCTAATTAAAATCATAATCTAAGCCTTCTGAGAGTAAAACAACATCCAACGAATGATTTCCCACTGTTTCCACATCGTGTTGTGTTAACTTTAACGAAGCTGGTACTCATGTTTCTGTACCATGGTCACACACACACAGATACCAATACAAACACTTGTTTTATGTTTGTTTCTGTTGTCGCTGCCTTCTCATCTCGCACATAGCAAAAATCAATCATACGCAACGCGCGCTCCGCTTGTCATGGCAATGAAATATCGATTACGACACGTTGTCGAGGCAGTCCCACAGCAGCATTGACTGATGTCACGGATGTATCTGTATCTGTTACTGTACTTGTATCTGTATCTGTATCTGTAACTGTTGCTGTTGTTGTCTGATAGAGGCAGCAACAAACATTTCGCCACAGTTCGTCTCCATGAAATGCAAAATGATTCAACCGCAGGCTACAGTCACCTGCTCCCTCCTCCCAATACACGGCTCACGGCCCCCCTCACCATCCCTGCCATTCATTAACGCAACTGCAGTCGTGCGATGGCGACTTTAAGTGCGTGCGCTTAGTGCCATCGGCAGTCGTCAAACGTGGCACAGACAACGCGTGGTGCTTGCCACATTGACAGACAGCTGGGACAAGAGAGCGTGTAAATAAAATTACGTTAGTCGCAAGACGGCCACACGCATTTCAATACCCAGTAGCCTGAAGGGGTATATACGCTTTAAAGGCACAAAATATACAAGTAAAGTCAAAGTTAATACTCAATACTTTTACTTTATTTAGGACTCAAGTCAAGGCGACACTTTAGTGATTTATAGAGCATCTATTAGTCGAGCTTACTGTCATATGGCCACATGCATAGTTGTCGCTGCTTTTGCAGTTATCTCTCTGGCTGAGCCGCAGCACTTTGTATTTTCATTCATGGCTGCTTTTTTGGTATTTGTCGGCGGGCCTTTTATCAATCATGCGCCTGACGTGCTACGTGAGCCTCTCGGCCAATAATTACATGCGATAAGTTGCCCAAGTGCAGGCCAGAGACAAATTCCCAACCACCTCCTCCTCGCAGTCTACTTGCAATTACTGCTGCTGCTGTCCCCATTGCCAGTTTAAACTCATTAATAATGACCTGAGGCAGGCAATGCACCGACAACGACAACGACAACCACTACGACCACGACGACGATAGTGACGATAGCGTCGACTGCCAGTTGTTGTTGTTGTTGCTGCTGCTGCTGTCCGCCCAGTTTAACCATTGTCAAATTGTGGCCACGCCCACTACACAACGCCTAAATCGGAACACATGTCTAATGCGCAATTTATACTAGCCGCCAGGCACTTAAATACTTAGTCGAAGCTAAAGGGGAGCGCTGCTTTGAGCCGCTTGTTTTCAGTCGATTTGGTGGCTTAAACCGATTGACAGCTGTTGTGGCTTGTAGCTCTGTTGTTGTTGCCGTTGCCGTTGCTGTAGTTGTTCTCTTTGTTCTTGTCAAGTGCATGTGCTTGTAAAATTATTATAAATGTCTTGTTGATGAGCTGTGATTATTAACGTTTACGTGCTTCAACTCAGCATAAAAAATCATAAAAAAAACTAAAAACTAAAAACATGCAACATGCAACTTGGCAGCTCAACGCGACGCCAAGTGTCATTAGTCAGTTCCAAGAATTGTTAACTAGCCTCGGCTCAGTGCTCAGTGCTCCCCTCCCTCCAGTCTACCGCCGATCAATCAGGAATGAACTGGAACACTATGCCGTGGGCGCTTAGCGATCAACTGCTCTGATTATGCAGATACACGTGAGTATCTCTATGCTCAGACTCAGAGACACAGAGACCTGTATCTACAGTCATCATATAATTAACTGTCGTCCGCTCCAGCCGCTGCTCATTATGTCCCCACATATAGTAGTGGTATAGCATGGGCCCCACAGGCCACATTGATGACACGAATTTGCATAAGATACGCTTATCATGTCACATTGTCTGTGCCTTATCTGAGATGGAGCCTCACTTGGTACTTGGTACTTGGAGGAGTATTTATTCTTATGCCATGTAAACCATAAAAGCGTACCTCAAGCGGAAATGTAAGTAATAAAGCATTAAGTAAAGAGTTCGTTTTATGGTTGAATACAAATACAGCAGACAAATTCATTTAAAAATTGTAAACAATATTTGATTGTTATAGCTTGTATATAATTCATAAAAAAATCTTTTAATATGCTGCTCAGACATCAACGTTTTTTTATGATGTAGCTGAATCAAGATGGCATGAAACTTGTTTAGCCTAATAAGCTACAAACTCTTGAGAAAATTTGCAGAATTTAGATACTCTAAAAGTAAATTTGTTAGGTATTCTATAGTCGAGCATAGCACTCTTTAAGCTAAGACTAAGTCCAGTTGAAGTAAAAGCTATAGACTTTTATTTATATTTTTACAGACTTCTTTACAGGGTATGCTCCAGTCTAGCCTTACGTAACAGATAAATTCAAATTCTCCTCAAACGCCAATAATATTTTTATGGCCACAATATGATTGAGAGCATGCATGACTTTGGGCTTAGGTTGTCGACATTTGATTAAATGTGCTCTTAATAAAATGTTGCCAAATGTTGGTTTATATCTGATTTATATTTGTAATACGAACTGGGCTGGGCTGGGCCTGCAATCAGAAATTGTTCAATTAAAAGGCATCGTGAAATTATGTCTATGTCTGAGCATTGGCCATGGACAATGTCTACGATTTCATGGGCTTTTTTTTATATTTATACTGCATGCTTGAGTAACTTTTTAGCAAAGGCTGGCTGAAATCATAGACCCAAAAAGAAACCAGGGCACACACACACACACAGGCATATGTATACTATATACATTAGACAGACAGACAGGCCATAGACATATGTACACATGTGAGAAAATCAGAATTAATTATTTGATTTGTCCGCACAATGATGCCAACTATATGATGGCGTGCCACATCAGCACAAAATTCTAAGCGACACAGACAAAAGGCGACAACGATGAGGCAGCCTTCGCCCGGCTCCACGCCCTGACAGCTTACAGGTCTTGATGCTCTCGGTTGTTGTTGACGACCCATTTAATTTGGCAAACGTGCGCAGTTTTAAAGCTGAGGCCAACCACAAGCTGTTGCTGTGGCAGGGGCAGTCACGGCAACAGCAGCAGCACCAACAGCAGCAGCAACAGCAGGCGACGTGTGAATGATGACACTTTGCATGTTTGCCAAGTCACAGGCAAAGGGCTCAGGCTCTGCACTAAATATTGATGAGGGTGCTCCGAGCTCCGAGTTGGAGCTGTAGCCGTGGCTGTAGCCTCTCAGTCGGAGCTGACGGTTAGCAGATGTGGCAGGCACGTGCAAAGTATGCAACACTTTTTGTCAATTGACATAAATCACATACATAGCAGGGACGACGGAGCAAGAGTTAACATAATGGCATGGGCAGGTTTGCTTATGTGGCTAATGTTAACACTAAAGGGTGCCAATGATGCAGCAAACACCCACACCCACACACACACACCCACACTTTCATTTAAAACTCACCTTGATCTCATGTATAAAGTCTGTTTCATCCAGCAGATTTATGCGCACGGACATTATCCGCGATGGTCGGCAGAGGCAATTCATATTGAAGTCGGTTTGTTGCGTTGGTGTATGAAGTTGAAGTTTAAGCGAATTGCGTATACGCCGTGTTGTCTCTCATTTTATTGTGTGACTGCACAAGCTGTAAGTAAATAGATACAGAGATGAAAGATTGGATGAATACTCGAGTATTGGAGTGTAGAAAGTGGCAATTAAATTGTGCACATAATTAATAAATAGTTTGTAGTGTTTGCTATCAGTCTAGTGGAGCTGCTGTTGCTGCATGTTGCAATTAGCCAACTGTAAACGAGTTTCGCTTGAAGAGATGCCAACAGAGATACGAGTGGCAGAATGGCAGAGTGGAACTGGCATGTCAAGCAGTTAACTGGCGTTGACAATCAAGTCAGTGGAGGCTTGTTTTAATAACTCCTTTTGGGTTTAGCCTGGCTTTAAGAACGCTGCCACTTATCTGTGCCACAGATCGCGGCAACATCATCAGCAGCAGCAACAGCAACAGCAGCAGTAGCAACACTAGCAGCAGGACAGGCAATGACAAACCAACTGTCAGCAGTTGCCGCTCCCTAGACGAGTATTATCATTATAATTTTATAATTGCGGTTGTTGTGAGCGATAAGTTTAATATGCACGAAGCTACAACAACAACAACAAGCGCAATAACAATAGCAACAGCAACAGCAACAAAAGTCACTTAAGCGGATTAGTTAAAGGGCGCTTCTGTGCCCGTTGCTTTTGCCCCAGTCCTGTTGCCTAAAAGCAGATTATGTCATTAGAGATACTTATTATACATAGCAGACGAGCCCCATGCCCAGCAGCTGCGTTGACGCTTTAAGTCTTCCGCCTCAGCAGAAGCACTTTCAAGGATTTCCACTAAAGTAAACTAGTACTAGCTAATACATACGCACCACTAGCTCTGTGCCCTGCTCTGTTTAATTAAAATTTAATTTGCATAACTACCTCGTTCTAATGAAAATATTAAGTAAAAATAGATAATCTGTTCAAAGCAGCTTGAGTTTATTTAAAAGTTTACGTTTATTTTGTAAAGAAAATGGCAGTAAAATACTACAAAATAAAAGCAGTTGAAGTAAACTAAGACTTTAAATAAAAGATGTTAAGTTTTTGATAAATAATATGTGAAATGCATGAAATGAAATGAATTTTCTACATTTTACTTATTCATGTTAAGAAAGCCAGTGAGCTAATTGCGTAATACTTTTCAAAGAGAAACAATCCCAAAGGTTCAAAGTGCTTTAATGAATACATACCAAATACTACATTTTTGAGTAATTAATTACAAAATAAGAACAGTAGAAGTAATTGTCTTTAAGTAATTGTTCTTTAGTCTCTAAGTCTTTAAGTAATTGATACTAAGAAAAAAAATCTGACTAATATCGAATAAAATCAACTAAAGGTATCGCCCTTAGCAATATTTGAATTCAACACAGAAATAATTTTATACTTTTTATCTTAGTTACTTCAAATACTTTCAAAAGAGAAACTATCCTTTGTGCCTTAATGCTTATTTTTCAGTAATTAATACAAAATAAAATCAGTAGAATTTTACTAAGTCTTTAAGTAATTGATAACTGCCTAATGAATCATATAAAATCAATTAAAAGTTTTGGCTTTTTGCAAAATTTGAATTCAACACAAGAATAATTTGATACAGTTTATTTTATTTACTTTACAAACTTCAAAGTTTGTTCTTAAGTAATTAATTCAAATTAATTCGTATATGTACAGATTGATTTAACAGCATGTACTATATAGCGCCAATTTAGTATGTTACTGAGTACTCTATCGATTCTTTTAACAGGCTGTCAAGTCAGCGTATTTCATTTGCTTATATGCAAATAATGCTGCACTTTTAATTAAATTAGACTTGTTGCAGATACAACGCTGATAATATATAATACGTATAATTAAGGCAACTTCAGGTGAGTCCGATGGTTTCTCTTTGCATAGATCCAAGTCGGCAAAGGCTGATGAAGTTTGCATTTTTACAGTTTTCAACAGTTGCTCTAGTGCTACTACAACTACTGACAGCCTTTTGTGGCAGCTGCTGTTGCAAGTACAAAATAATTAATGTACACTCGCATAATGAAAAGCAATGCCAAAGAGACGAGCACAAAAAAGACAGCGGCAGCAGTGAGGCATGTTAACATTTCACACATTTCAACATTTCACATGACATCCAACTGCTGCGGGCTGCCTGGAGGCGGGAGGCTGGAGGTGTGGGACAGAAAGGTTTCACTACTCTTGATGGCAGTAGTTTGTGGCTATGAGATTTGCATGCCTTTTGCTTAGGCATTCGTTAGTTGCTTTTGTTGCTGTTGCTGTTGCTGTCGCTTGAACATTCGCACAGCTGGCACATTTCACGGGGGCGCCTCTCAAGGCGCTCATTACGCTAATGAAATATTATGCCTAATTAATGGAAAGTCGGCCGGCTGACTAGCTAACAGACTGGCTGACTGACAGACTGTCTGACTGACATGTGGCAGACATGTGTCTTTAACTTGGTCACTCTGTCAGCGCCAAGTTGCAAGTTGCCTCAATTAAAATCTATAAGTGTACGAACATAATTCATCATACACGCATTCTCACACACACATATCCACATAGAAATGAATGACAGGCACTATGAATGCGGCTCTGCATGTTGTTTTAATTGCATCCAGCAGTTCGTTCAACCTTTCCACGCCGACTCTTTGCCCACCCACTTGCAACAGTGCCGCAGTGCAACAGTGGCAGTTGCAGCCGCAGAGCGGAAATTACAATTTACATACGTGCAACGCATTTTTATGACGACACAAATTGCTTTAATGTGGAGTAAAAGTCTCAGAGTCTCCGCTTAAAGCTGCTGATGGAATGCTCAACTCAACCACAAGCTGTGGCAAGTGGCAAGTGGCAACAAGGCCCAAGACATGCAGAGACATGTGATAAATATGACATTGATCGGTTTTTGAGCGTGTGTGTGCTCTGTGTGAAAATTTATCGCTTTCGCATATTTATAGCGTCATATCTTTAGTCCCTGGGCTTATATGTACAGGACATCATCAGGCAAACGCCAACGAAGCGACACCCTCATAATTTCTTTTCCCATCAAATTTATCACCAACTGAATGGGGAGTGTGTGTGTGTCTGTGTGTGTGGGGCGTGATTTTTTTCTTCTTTTGCCCGGCACAAAGCAAAAAGTTGGCTTGATTTGTGATAAAGTGCGTGTGCCATTGGCAGCAGGGGCTAGCAAAATGAATCGACCTGCGTCTGGTCCAAAACACAACCCTCAAACCGAATCTGAAACCCAATCCCAATCCCCTATTTATCAGGCATGGCAAACCTAAACTTTGCTTTCCATTTCAGCCGGATTTTAGTACTTTTCTTTCAGCTTCTTTTGCTACTTTGCTTTCTATCGTTGGGTTTATTAATAATAAGTACACACACACACACAAGTCATAAAGTTGACTCCTTGTCATGACTGCATTCATTTGCGCTGGCGTATCAATAACTGAAAATGTCTCAAACAGCATTTTGTCATATTTCAATGAACACACTCGCACACACACACTGCCTCCTTGATGTTTGCGGAAGTAACACCCAGACCCGAAAGCAAACAAACTTTTAGCACATTCCCATACATCTGTAGACGATGTACTATAGTCGCTGCTGCTCCAGTTCTCTCGGCCTGCTCACCCAGCTAAACGAAATTATTTATTACTTTTGGCGTAAATGGTGGAGCTCCAGTTGGGAAGCTGGTGGTGTGGTATGCATGAAGGAAGCTGCTGGGTAATGATGATGAAAAACGTGAAAGCATCGAAAAGTGCAAATGGCAAAAGGTGTAACGCCTGCCAGAAGGATTCACGCTGCCACGCCCACTCCACTTTAATGATGATTAAATGCGTAGTAGTACTACACATAGGGGAGGCTCTGACACATTTTGTCGGGCAGTGATTTACCTTTTTCTTCAGCAAATTTCACTCTGCGTTTTTTTCAGCTTCCTCCTTGATTTGACTATGAAACTGAGCTGTGTGCATTGGCACTCTCAAATGAGCTGGAAAATGAGCCAGAGCTGTGGATTTATTTTCCAACTGAGCGATGAAGAGTGAGAGTCTGACGACTGAGGCTACACAGGAATTCTACACAGTAATAAAATTTTATAGTGCTGCAGATGAATCCTGAAGGCCTACAAATCAGAGAAAAAAAAGTAAGAACTATGCGCGGGCATGAAAATTATTTGCCGCGGAATTTCCACATTTCCACACACACATAGACACACACAGTTGGGGTCAGCTCCCGGCTGGTGTGCAATGCGCCAATGCCGCAGATTGGCAGCCAGAGGCGAGCATAAATTTCGCTGTGCAACGACAACGATTGCTGCCACAAAGGCATTATAACATATATTGGAGTGTGTGTGTGTGAGAGAGTGTGTGTGAGTAGGAGGGAGTGGACCAGCTGTAGTGGCATGTTGCATACCTCCGGCATTTGCGGCAATTAACACGGTCGACGACGTGTCTTGGCGCCCACTTGTCCCTGCCAAGCGGTATTCGATATTACTCCGTACTTCTTTCTCTCTATCTCTCCCTTGTTCTCTCAGTCACTCTCTCTTTATTCTCCTGTCTCCTCTCTCAACTCTTCAGCTATTGCTACTACTCTCTTTTTGGCACGTAATGAGCCAGGACAACTGCCACTGCGCTGGCTCTAATTGCATTGACGGATTCGCTTTGGCATGACAACACTCCTCCCTGCCTTTGTCCGTGCCCCTCCCCCCTGTAACACCTCATCACACACACTCATCTTACACTCTTACACTCAATTGAGTTGCCAGTTAATTATCCTCAGTTGGCATTTCGTTGATATTTTAATGATTTCTGTTGCGACAAATATTTCACTTATGCCTTGACCAGGCGCAGACTTACAATTGACATGTGCAACACTCCATCCCTCCCCCTGCATTTGGTGGCATGCCCCCTCTAGCAGGTAACACTGCACTGAGTGCAATGACACACAAGTTCTGATGCCGTGTGCGCTATGAGTATTTATTTACAGTTGCCGACTTCGTTGACGACAGCCGCGACATGTGTGTGCGTTAATATTTAAGCGGCTGCATGGGAACTTGTTAACACCAACAAGCCAACAACAACAGCAGCAACAACAACAACAACAGCAACAACAGCAGTAGCAGCAGCAACAACAAGCAGCCAGGCATCGCAGGCAACCCAGACAAGCCGTCGAGGGAGTTGTGGCAGGGCGTATGGGGGGCAACTGCCACAGGAAGCTGCACTGCTGCTGCTGCTGCTGCTGGGGATCTGGCCTGGTTGGGTCTGGTCTGGGCCACGTGAGTGATTGTCAAGTGGTTGACGCTGCAGACAAATGAAATTCGCTTAAAGTGCGCCGCAGTCACAGTCACAGTCTCAGTAACCAGAAGTGGCATGATGGACGGGGGGGCAGGCAGCCTCGTCTAGGACAACTTGACTTGGCTGTCTGTGAGGGGGCGTGACTGCCTGCCTTGCTGCTGGCGCACATATCGTATATTTATTTTTTATTTTTCTGGTTACCCAACACAGGCTGCCCTGTAGGCGTGGCAAGCACATGTCTATAAGTGGCAAATACTCAGCTAAACGTGTGTGCGCAGTTTGCCCTGTGCCACAAGGCACAAGTGTTAAAAAACTAACGGCACGTTTAAAGTGCGATAAAAAACTGTTAATCACAGCAAGAAGTTATATATTTAAGTAAATACACAAGGCATTAAATTGCAGGGTAACTATGAGTCGGCTAAGCTAAGCTATGACTTGCGTTTTAGACTCTGTACTTTAAAAAAGTACAAGAGGGTCTGTGAAGTTTGTGCAACTCAGAAATGTATGTAACAGGCAGAAGGAGGCGTGGCAGACCCCATAAAGTATATATATTCTTGATCAAGACGACGAGCTGAGTCGATCTAGCCATGTCCGTCTGTCTGTTCGTCCGTCTGTATGAACACCTAGATCTGGTAAACTGTAAGACCTGTCGGTTGCATTCGACTGTAGCTTTCCGGGTTTTTTTTTTTTTCTTTATAGAAAATCTTTTGCTTTGCCTCAGGTAGAGTCAATGGGGGGAGGGAGTGGTGTGTGGTAGGTGGATGTTGGTGCTAGCATATGAAACTGTAAAATAGAATCAGCTCATTCGTCATGCTTTTGCGGCAAATGCATTTGCCGAGGCACATGCGTGAAAATTACTTTATTTTTAATGACGCTGATGAGCATGATACAACATAGTCATGATGACGATGCTGATGATGATGATGATGATGAGGTTGGGGAGGATGCCGAAATGGCACAACAGCAGCTGCATTTGCATATATGCATCTCAAAGATACAATGGCAAAGAGAGAGCCTGAGAGCCAGATGTGCCAGGCTCCAGCCTTTCCATTATGCTGGCAAAACAGTTAAAAGCGTGGGCGTTATGCCTTTTGTTGTTGTTGCTGGCTTCTGTGCATGTCATTAACTTTATGAGTGCTTAAATGTTGTGGGCAGCGGGACTAGCTCAAGGTAACGGAAACTGCAAATCCAGCTGCAATTGCCACAGAGGCAAATTGCCCCAGCTAGAGACAGTACACTCTCTACTCCAGACTCCCGGACTCCTGCTTAGCCGAGTTTCGATTGACATTTATTACACGGCGTGGAGCGTAAGGCACAATGTGTTACTGCTGCTGGTGAGTAATTCTCCAAAGTGTTTCACTTGCTGCCAAACAATAAACCAGATATTGCTCCCTACCTTCCCCCTACCCACACCCACAGTTGAGCATAAATTCTCTATGCCTAGGCAGAGAGCCTTCAAAGACTACAACGTTGTCGCACACGTGTTACAAATTTTATATGAGCAAACAATTTTCATGACGCCCAACGCTCGACAAAGACGACTTGAGGTGAAGGCAAGAAGAAAATAATATAAACGCACAACAGATAAAGCCAAATACTCCGAGGAGCCTCAGAGTCAGAGTGAGGGAGCTACCTCTGCTGCCTGACGGCATTTTTATATATGCGTACAGGAAAAATGTCGTAAAAAAGTTTTACGATCAAACATTGCACTTTATGTGCTTTTATGTAAAATTACCGTACAACATTGGCAACATTGTCAGCTGAGCTGTAAAAGTAGCAGCCATAGGCAAAGCCCCGGCAACAGCTGAAGGTGCAGCGCGGTTAGAATCGACTACAAGCCACCCATCCTCATCTTCATTCCCATTCCCATTCCAGTTCTCATTCTCAGTCCCAGTCCAATATCATGCAGGCAATCAGGCAAAGTTGCCTCACAGCTGCGAGGGGCTGTGGGTAAATCCAATTTACTTATTTGCCTGTACTACCCCCACCTCAACCTCATGTGTAGGTATATTCTCTGCATATATATTTAAAGTTGGCAACTAGGCGCATGCTTAATATGCGATATGACTTCAATTAGCGTGTGGCGCGTTTAATGTCATCATTTTATGGCCAGCTCACACATCGTTTTTGCATCGAATTTCACACTCTTTATGCTGCATTATAACAATAAATTTATGGCCAAGGGCTAAAGTGGCTTTTATCTTTTGGTCAACAGCCGACGCTTCGGCAGCAACTCGTAAAATTTATGCCACAAAACATTCTGCAAAGTCTCTGAAGTGGCACTCTCCCCCCTCCCTCCACTCCCCATCCATTAGCTGTCCCATTAGTAGCGCATAAAACATTTTGAGGCAAATCAATGGGTATGTGAGAGAGGTGTCAAATACTACATTGGAGCACAACCTGCGTCTCATTTGCACATTAATAAGCATATTATTTAAATGTTTTGTCAGCAGAGTTTCGATCTTTTATTGCTCAAGGCGTAACAGGTTATTCTTTTGTACTTCCACTGACCCATTTCTCTAGTTCTCTGTTTTCATAGCGAGTTCAGTGAACCAGAGGCGCGACTGAAATGTGGGACAAATACTGAGACTTCATTTGCATAATTAATAACCAGCAGAGGAGAGAGTCTCGTGTTATTATCTTAATTACCAATTCAAAATTACACGACAGAAATTTAATCAAGTCGACATTATGCTCGATAAGCGGTGATTACAACCATCACAAATGGCTTTAATTGATAAGACAGATTTGTATCACTGACCAGATTTGTGACTGGCCAAATAAGTATATAAATATAAGTATCTGTATACAGTATATACTTGTGGGAAACCATATTTTAACATCGCATTTTATAGATATCGAATTAGTATACTTGGAAAGAAGTTTAATCAAGCTGTCATTATGCTCGATTAGCGGTGATTACAACCATCACAAATGGCTTTAATTGATAAGACAGATTTGTATCACAGAGTGACTAGCCAAATATATATCTGTATAAGGTTTATACTTGTGAGAAACCATATTTAAATATCACATTTTACAGATATCGAATTAGTTGGCATACTTGGTTTATTTTTCTTGTTTTCTTGTGGCTTTGGCTTGAACTAATACTGGTTATTGCTATCTGATCGTTATGTAATTGCGAACAGAGCTAAATTAAGTTATTACCCACACAAGTAACAATTATTATAATAATACATATTTTAACAATTTGCAGAGTAGATTAAAAAACTACCACAATTTTAACTCTAATCAGAGTCCGATAAGTATCTAGAAGTGAAGTCTTCTCGTAAAGAAGACTCTTCCACCTAAACTTCTTTATTTTTATATAGTTTTAAACTTTTTATTTCTTTTTTATTCCCAGAGTTAAATTAATAATATAAATTAAAACTCGAGTTCTTATCTTATTATTTTTTACTTTATTTTATGTGTAAGTTTTCAATTCTACTCCAACAGCTATTAGTTTATTAATATACTCAGTCAATTTAAACATTGTCCATAAGAGAAATTTTCCCATTTTTGGAGTAAAATATGTTTTGAATTTGTTAAAGCGTGTTTAAAGAAATTTACTCACTTCAGCACTCCAATTTGAGAGCAAAAAGTATTACTCTATCACTAATGGCAGCTTTTAGTGTAATACTGGGGAAAAACAGTTTTCTCTTTCGGATGGTAACAAGTAAAGCAGCTTTTCATGCAGACTGCACAAATCCAGTTGGAAAAATCCCATATTTTTTTATCACTGCAATATTTCTTTTTGCCAAAAATATATTCAAAGGCTGGCAGCGAGTGAGACGAGTGAGTTGAAAGTTAATCAGGCTTGTAGGCTTTATGCGGCTTTAGTTGAAAGCCAGGACGATGTCAAAGGCAGTTATATGGTTCGCTTAGCAGTTGCTGTTGTTGATTGTGCAACTGCCACATTGGATTTGATTGACATTGAGTTAAAAGTGCAGCAGCGTGTTCTATATGGAATTATAAACGAATAAAAAGGCAACGACTATGCACAACGAATTGAGTAACATTTTCAACTGGATAACGTGTTGAATGCTGCACTTCCGACAACGTGCAACACAACTGTGCAACTGCAACTGCCACTGCCACTTACTGGGCCTGCTGTTGTTGGCCGTCTTGCTGCTGCTGTTATCGCCAGTTGCCATCAGCAATTGTCGAGTTCTCCTTTAGTGTGCCACGCAAAGCTCAAGCTGCTACCCGAAAAGGTGTCTATGGGGAATCGGGTCAGCAGACATTGTCAGCAGTAACATTTGCCACAAATTTGCATTGCATTAATTTGCAGCAGTCGGCACAGAGACCACTGATTCGCTGATTCCAACCGTCCCCTTCTTCCACCCGTTTACCAAACAAACTAAATCCCTAATGAGCGAATGGCCAAAACTATAGCGAAAATTTCAAATGAAATGTGGAGCAAAGTAGCGACTCCCAGAGTCGAGTGGAGAGTCGAGAGTCGAGAGTTTGCGTCTGCGGCTGCTCTTTAGCTTTTTGAAGCGTTCAAATATTTACAGGCGGCTTGGCTATGCCGGCGATAATGAGCTCATTTTGCAGCCCCAAACCAGAGTGGAGAGTATGGAGTGGAGTGGAGCTCTTCCTCTCTGCTGGTCGGATGACGAGTCAATTACACTTTGTTTATTTGTGTGCAGCACACCAAGTCATTGGCCTGTACGAGTACGAGAGAGTTTTGCGGTTATTTAATACACTTTACTGTGGTTCCTCATTCGTGTTGTTGTTGCCTCATGTTGCATGGAAAGGAAATGCGCCTCGTTGCTGCTGGAATTGACACACTCTTGCTGCACAGAGTGTAAATAATCGACCAGCTCTGTTTTGCGGTTTATGCATTTTACTTAATTACCAATTTGGATTTTAAATGCCCTTTGATGTGGCCAACAAATCCGAGCTACTTAATGTGATAAACCCAGACACATTAGAGACTAAAGGTATGCCTCTCATTTCCTGTGTGTGTGTGTGTGTGTGCCCCTTTTGATGTGGGCGGCTCGTTTCCTGCCTGTCGCGTGTCTTGAGATAAACTACTAATTCAGTGCACATAAATCAAAATGCAATTTGTTCTGTGCGAAGCTAATAACTAAACAAACTGCGGACCACTAAATCAATGCAGACGCACGATAAAAACCCTGAGCAACATTGGGACAACATTTGCCAATGATGCGGATGCCGATGCCGATGAGGATGCCGATGCCGATGCGGACGGTTGCTGATTATGATGTGCTCAGCTGTGGGTAGAGCGTGATGTTCATAATTTATTAGCTGACAAAACAAATTCATTATGAAATGATAAGGCACAGGCACAGGCACAGACAGAGGCACAGACACAGATACAGGGCTCTGGGAATTGTCGGCATACCTAAAAGAGATCTATGGACTAAGGGATGGGAATGGGCATGGGCAATAAAGAGTTGCGGATTCGACACATGTCGTGGCCTAAGAATTCAGGCCAGGCGATGAGCACGTGACAAAGGCTTTACTGCTAAAATTGGACACGTGACAGCTAATCCTGTCACGCAAATCACACTTACTCGTGCACGTAATTAAACTGAGATTAGTGATGGTCACGTGAGAAATTTGTCCACCTCTTTCATGTGCCGCCAAATGCAATTGGCCAGAGCTATAAATCTGTTTAGAGCCAAGTCATATCAGCTGCTTATCACGCTGCCATCTCCACTCCGCTCCACTCCACTCCAGCCCAGCCTGGACAATGACAGTCAGTACTTGCGAGTAGCCCTGATGCTGGTACTGCTATGGGTACTGGGTACTGACAGCTCATAAAATGCCGCAATGACGTCCGGCTGACAGTGAGTACATATCAACCTGAGCTGCGGCAGGCAGGATTCATTCCTAGCTTTAATAGACAAGCGAAGCGTACCACAGTGCCTGGAATAAGATTAATGAAGCCGTTTAAAACGCTTTGGTTGTTTATCATGCCGCAGACCAACACACCAGCGAATGCCATGCCATGCCGTTGCTTAGGTGCTGCGGCTAATGCGGTCGCTGCCAGCGCCATTAGTTGACGTCGACATGGAGCTGAAGCTGCTGCAGAGTCGTGGCACAAACAGCAGACAATGTAACAACAGCAGCAGCAGCCACAGTGGACCGGGCAACAGGCTGTTGTTGCTGGCTTGGCCAGGCTTATTAAGTCGCCATAAACCATAAGCTCACGTTTCCCTGTCTGTGCTGGCATAGCGGAAAAATATGTTTAATAAAAGCCGCAATCTTATGGCTGATGCTAAAGCCATGCCTGATAAATGCCTGTGGGCGTGACAACTGCCGCCCAGTTGTCCCGCTATCCCGCTGCCTCTGTTGCCGCTGCCATTGCCACTGATTAGCCAGACATGACCCAAAGAAGGAAACCCGCTCTGACCACGATTCCTGCCTCGAAGTTCAAATGTAAACGACATTTACAGGCAGTGCAATTAAAATGCTGCCAGCTGCTGATGAGGCGTGCAGCACTTTGATGGTCAAACACGTAGAGCTTGACAATTTTTTATTATTTTTTATATATTTTATTTTTTATTTTTATTTCTGCCTGAGCCAATGGCAAGGTAGGCGTCTTGGCCAGGCTCTGTATGCTTTATTGGTACCAAAAGATCTATGTGGAACGATAACGAGTTTGATTTGTACGCGCAGCAACTGAAACGGGTTATGATTGACTGACTGACAGACTGACGGACTGATGGACTGCCTGCCGTCAGCGACATTGGCAGCCAGCTTAGCCCGAGCTAAGCCACCAACTTCAACTTCAACTCCAACTGTGACTCCGACTTGAGGTCTGTTTTGAAGTGTGCCCCGGCCAGCAGACTTACAAAAAATTAATGACCCTCATTCTGTATTCAAGTGTTATCGAAATGATTGCTAGTACACGTAGATGCCCTGGCACATGGGCTTGGCTCCATGAAATATGATAGTTGAGCATTGTCATATGCATATATAGTATAGTATAATCTGAGTGCCAATTAAAATAAACTTATATGCGCCTCATTAGCTCGTTACAGCTGCAAGAAGTGATAAACTTTTGTACTCCTAGAGTTCTCTCTATATAGTTGTATCTTTCTGGCTGTCTGTCTGTCTGTTTTGTTGAAAGTAATCAGGCTAAGTGGCCGAATGTTTTCTTTCAATTCCACGGCACGTAACACGCCCCGTGTATGAGTGTTGTCTATGTGCAACGCCTAACAATGGTTTCGACACCTCATTTCTTTAACATGCTGCATGCATGCCTCTGCCTCCCATAGCCTCCCGCCCCCCACTCTTTCTCTTTGCAGCACTTGTCTGAGGCGTTGCCTCATGTAATTTGCTAGCCAGATAAATATCTTGCAGCTTATCACGATGTCTTAAACTGCCAGCTCCATGCAGTCTCCGCTGCAGCAGCTTTTGATGGGAATAATTTATGTGAAGGTTAGTTGCAGTCTCACACGAAATTGCCAGCTCCCAAGGCAAGGAATGGGAATGGGGTATGGGGGTATGGTCAGAGGGGGAATAGACTGGCGTTTACTTTCACAAGTCAACACGTGAGGCGGCTGCAAGTATGCGGCTAACGGAGCGCACATTGTGCGGCTGCCTGACCTCAATTGTGGGCGCAATTTGCTGCAAATCTGTGGCAAGTAACAGCTAGTCTTACATGCTGGGCCAGCGGACTCGGGGCAGTTGAGGCAGCTAGCCAAGCATTGCGCTTGCATTCATTAACAACAAATTGTGAACGAAATGTGCATTAAATAAAATGTTATGAGCACAAGCCAATACACACACACACACTCGCACACACACACGCCTACACCCACAGTCTGTCGATGTAGCGGCTTTTTCGTGATTTGCTTTTGTGCCGGTCAAGTTGGCAATTTGGCAAGCGTGAAATGTGCAAACCGCAAATAATATCAAAACCTGCTCCACTTAGTCAGGATAGCAGTGAGGGAGAACAACAACAACAACTGCAGTTGCCACAACAACACTACACCACACTGTACTACAACATTATTTGTTTTCAGAATTTACAGCCTTAGTGTCAGCCAAAGTTGCATAGTTAACTGGTGTGAATGCTCCCTTTAAAGGGTATCTAAAGTCAGTTGCAAGTTAGGTGTTGAGGTATTCAACAGAAAAGTAAATATTTTAGTATAGAAATGTAGATGTGTTTGCATTAGAATCTAGCTAGAGTAAGGTTCAATCAGATAAGCTCGACTTCAAATTACTAACAGAAAAAAATCTGTATTCTCTATAAGCTTTGGGTGAAGACCCTAAGCTTTCAACTTTATTGTAAACAAAAGAAAATTTTATGACATTACAATAAAAGAAACTTTAATTGTAGTAGAAAAAATACTACTACTAGTACTACTACTACTACTACTAACTACTCCTTTTCGTATACTCTGTACTCTATTTGGAGTAATTTCTTAACTCACCTACATTCACATTCTATTCTCAACCACCTTTCCATACTTAATACCTCATCTTAGTTAATCTAATCAAACTGCGTCTCTGTGTTTTCCCCAAATCAAGCAGCTTAAGCTGTACTATTTATTATTATTTATCTTTTCTTAAACTCTGCCCAGGCAGAAGGCGTGATATATTCCGCATTGTATACCCATAAATTCTTGATGGTACAAAGAGTTGAGTGAATATAGCTCGACTCAAAGTAGATTGAACTAAACGCTAACTAGACTTCAAACTAGACAGAATCAGAGTGCAGATACATTTCATTTCAATTCATATTTCAACAGGGTATACAATAGTTGGCATAACTCATACGTCAAGTGCCTCACAGTTGAGTTGAGTCGTAATTCATGCATTGGCCCCTGGGCATAAATCAAGTAAAGCAGAACTCGAATCAAATGCAGCTAAATGAAATGAAATGCGCAACTGTCTGCATTGCATGAGAATATTTCATAAAGCAAAATGCGAATGCGAATCGTATTGGCCTCCGACTGTACGCACCTGTGCCAACAGGTAGCTGGCTCTAGTAGCGGCGAAACACCTCCTCCTTTTCCTACTGCCAAACAGGTAGCGGTGGGCTGCCCCAACAGCTTGAGCGTTGAGTTGGGCATACAAATGAGGAAGGCGCGCACGTGCTTTATGCTAATTATTTGCTCGGAATTGGGCGTGGGCCGTCGATGGCACCTGAGGGGCAAAAGCCGAGAGATGCCGAGACGCACAATCAATTAATGAGGCATTGGCAATTGGTATTGGTATTGGTGTTGGTATGGTTATAGCTTCAGGTTTTTGCTGTAATAAATTGTAAATTGTGTATGTTTATACACACGAGACTCTGTGTAGAACTGTGAGCTTATTCACACCTGCATGAATCGATTTAATGAAGCCAATTAATGCGTGTATGATTGAATTGCCATGCTCTTAAACGTGTATCCATGTAATTTGCAGCACGGCAAGTTCGGGTTTCATGTGCGATAATTAAACGACTGATAGACAACGCTGCGTATGCGCAATGTCACTCACTGCAAATTAACATCAAATGTCAGCTTGCCCCGTTGCTGCTGTTGCCGTTGCTGTTGCTGTGGCAAACTGATTAAAGTCAAACTGTGACGCTCTGTGCAACGAACTGTGGAACGAGCGTTGTCAGCTTATGGGTAATCATGTGCGGCTTGGACTTGGAATTAGACACAGTGGTGGTCGTGCGATTGCCCCATGTCCGCGTCTCTGTCTCGGTCTCGGTCTCGGTCTCGGCCTGGGTCTCGGGCACTTTGGGTCGTAATGTGAGTTCAAGTTCAAGTCATGTGCAGTTGCTGGCGTTGCTTTTAATTAAAAGTAATGCGCGCCGTTTAGCTAAAATGTTTCCCTTTCTCTCCTCACCACTCACCACCCTCCGCCTCGTCTCCGTCTCCGTCTTACCCTCTATCTGTGTGCTGTTAGTACAGATGGGGTGGCACACCCATCAGCATTAGAAGCTTGCTATTTTATGCTAGCGTTCTTTTATTTTTCGTACCCGCTGCGGGTCTCTCGCGGTTATTTATTTGATAGCTTTGGCAAGCAACCGACCAGCAGGCCAAGCTGAGGCAGAGATGGAGACGGAGACGAAGAGGCTGAGTGTGGTGGGACGTCAGTTTTGGTCAAATCACAGCAGGCGGCTGTTTGGTTCGGGCATTGATTGCTGTTAAAAACTGAAAACCGTGCCTGAATTATGCGTCCAGCAAACAGAAATGGAATCAGAACAGCAGCAGCAGCAGCCTCGTTTGGGGCCACAAGTTTAATGCTCAAAATATGCAAAATCATGAGTCTGCGTTGATTTTAAATTGTATCATTAAAATGTGAAGGCAGCTGAACCAAGTTCCTAGTAACCAAACAGCCAAAAACAGCCACAGCATCATAATGAAACACCAACACCAACAACAACAGCAACACTAAGTAAACAGGCAACAAACGGTACTCACACTCCACAGCTCTATACAGAATTTCTGTGTGTTTAATTTTTTCCGGCTTGTTCATTACAAATTTTGATTGAACCCAGACAGAGACTGATGGACGGACAGACACAGACCCACAGACCAATCGACCAATAGACCAATAGTCCAACAGACACAGGCACTCCATGGGGCATAGACAACTCGCTCTGGGGCAGATCAATCAATTTCATTTTGTTCACTACTTTGCTAATAAATTGTTTCAGCGCTTGAAAATGGGAAACCCAAAAAAAAAACTTATGAACAAGCCAAACATTATAAATAAACAAATTTAACATATTGCCAGTTGTAGCAATTATATAAGATTTTTTTCTGATTTTTTTGTTGTTTTTCAGTTGTTAATTTAATTTATTTTGTGTGTCTAATTAAAAGCGGGGACGCATCGGTCTATGCCTTTGATGTCGCTATGTAAACTTTGCGGTGTCGCTTGATTTATATGTATATCAACACGAAATCTATTTTAAATAATTGGGAACAAGCAAAGTAAACATTGAATTTTGTACGTGATCGAAAGAACTATTCAATATTCAGGTAAAAAACCGAGTTGCTAAAAAGTAAAGAAAGAAATGAGGGTTACATGCTTATAGAATTATTTGCCTTGAGTTTGATGTTATCAAGATGCAAAGTGTGTAAGTGTGTATTATATAATTTAATCGATATCTAAAGGTAAATAAATGTTGGTGAAAAATATAGATACATATATTTTAACAATATATAGTTTAAGTTCTTTTATTAAGGCGTACAAATCTGTTTTTTCTACTTACTTAATATATGTGTCTAGTAGGGACTAGCTTTATTTATCTTTCTATCTACCTATCGAGTACCTACTCTTTATAGTTTTTCTAATTTTTTCAGTATTGCAATCGGTTCAAAGTTATAACTTAGTTAACAGCTTAAATTGCTGTAATAATTATATTACTTGAAGGTGAACAAACCTGGCTTTAAAAGATTTCCTAACCTGTTCATGAAACCCAGCCAAAAGTGTGTTATAATTTATGAAGAAATAAATTTTGTTTTGAGCATGGATATCAATTAGAGCTTTGCCAATGAACTGTGAATGTTTGCATTAAATTATATACTTAATATTTGTATTTATTTATTGCCAGCATTGCCCTTAAACAAAGTAATGCTCGTACATCGATATGCAATCGAATATGGAGCTGTTGAAATTTATGCGCACTTTGAGAAACGCATTGGCAATTGACGTTTTGCATTTTGCCTGTTAGATAGATCAGTTAGCATTTGGTTGTTATTGTTTGCACATTGCTGTAGTTGTAGTTGTAGTTGTTGCTGTTATTTTATGCAAACGACAGTTGTTACAATTTATGGCCAACGAAAATTGCCAACAAATTTGCTGTGTGTCGTGTGTGCAATTTTCGCAATTTGCGAAAATTTGCGAAAATTTTTGCGCAATGCAAATGAAAATTGTGCAAGTACTACAACGATACAAATACAAGATATATATCATTGAATGCATGCATTTGACACTTTTCAAATCGACTGCTCACCGGGAGGGGAGGGGAGGAAGGAGACTCAGAGGAAGCGCATAGTATTAGAGAGAGGATGGAGAGGGGAGTGGGACAGTGAAGTTGGCCGGAACTGAAACTCCAACACGTCTAAAAGGCGCTACACAAAAGACTTTTGCCAGCTATTAGCAGCTTTTATTGTTGGCTTTTTTTAACGCTTTTGTTATTGTTGTTTAGTGGCAGTTTTTGCACGCTGTTAAGTCATTCTTGAGATGCCTGAATGCTGATTTCGAAGTCGAGTAGTAGAAGCTGCTGCTGCCAATTGATTGCTTGACTCATACTTGTGAGCACAACGGGTTTAAGTTGTGGCAACAATACTACAACAATCGCAACAACAAACATTTGTTTGCCATTTTGAGAGCTCAGCTTGCTTGTCGCCAAAACGGGGGCATGCAGGCGGCAAACAGCCAACAAATTGCCACTCCAAAGGTGTTGCTGCTGCTGTCGCAGATTTCGACGTCAGTGTCGCCTTTGGGGCATGCTGCATGCTGTATGCCGTATGCCTTTTTTGGCCATTCGCTGACACAACAATGGGCCAGATTGTGGCAGCCGAACATGAGATTTGGTACCGCCAGGCGTATACGTAATATTCCATTTGCAATTTCTATTACACACGACTTGACTTGACTGCACTTTTTACAGTTTGCCAAGTTGATTGAACTGTCAATTGCCGGCGGATATTACACTATAATTTAACTAATTCCCCACAAGTCTGCATTTATGAAAAGCCAATCGCCATTTGCCTAATTAAAATGCCCCATGCCCCATGCCCCATGCCGCATGCCACATGCCACATGTAAACTAGACTGGGACAACTTGTAAATATTTCAAATCATTCCACTTCTCCTCGGCTAATGGCAAATGTAAGTGCACAGTAGCAGGTTAATGACATTTAATTGGCCTGCACTTAATGGAGGGAATCAGTAGGGGACTGAGAGTATTGGAAATTGACCAATTGACATACATTTTTAAAGAGACTACTACTAGGCGTATCGATGCCGTAATTGGACATAGTTTATGTGTCTTCAGCTGCCAGAGTTCCTTTCTCGAACTCGTACTCTGGTTCTGCTTACAACGCCAACTTATTAAATATTTATATGCCCTGAGACTCATCTCCCTGGGCCAAGTCGCATTTGTATTATTTCTGCGTGCAATAAAAATAGCTTCACGTTCCTAGACACAGCAAAACTATAAAGCAAAAGAAATTTCGCTACGCAAAAAGAGCAAAACAAAATCATAAAAAATGCCGCACTTATTATAAAAAAAAACTATCTAGAGAAAAAGATTTTGCAATTTATTTCGTTTGAGTCATGCCACGCAATTGTCTGAGCAAAGCCAAAGTTGCATAAAAAAAAACGAAAAAAACCGAAAAAAAAAAGTATTTTATTACCACAAGCTAACGGCAACCCGCACTAAGCGAACCAAACTCACTTTTGACTTTAACGTAGCCTCGTCTGAGCCCAACTCAAAGCCCAAGAGCCAAAACCTCAAACCCGAACCCAAACGCCGTTGGTGTCAAGGTTAAGCGTTTGTCGGCACGAGCGTTACGAGTATTCAGGTCAGTTTTGTGGATGGATGCCTTGAGTCCCAGTCCCAGTTCCACTGCCAGTCTCAATCTACAATCTCAGTTCTCAGTACCCAGTACCCAGTACCAGTTCCAGTTTTAGTGCTCAACAAAAAGAATAAACTGACAAATGTGTTGGCATTCATTTCGAAATGAAATGAAATTTGTGTGCAATTTATATTCATTAGCCAGTGAGCATTTACTCATATCTGAATCAGCTCAAAAAGTGTAGAAATTATTATGGTTTTTTGTTCATAACTCTTGGCTTAAGTTTGGCAGTTGCGAAATTCTATTTATATCAATAACTTAAATTCACTTCTTCTGTTATTCTCTTACTCATATAACAGCTGTGTGTTTTTTAATAAAACCTTGAAGCGATTATAAACTTGAGGCAAGTTCGTAGTGGGTGGGCAACTGCCATATTAATCAAATCTGGCACATTGATATGGCATAGCAACTGGCTCCTTGACGGACAGCTGCCTCCGCCTCATAATGAAACTGAAACTGAAACTGAAACTGGGAGTCGACTCCATTTGATGTGCTGTCAATGTTTGCTTAGTCTGGCCTCGTCTCTGCAGCGGATCATTAATCATAAGTCTCAACTTGTTCTGCCGCTCTGATAGAGTCAAAACTCATAATTGATTTCTCAAGAAACCTTTCAACTTGATATGATTTGTCTTTAGACTACCTTTTTTTGGCATCTTTTACTGCCCAAAATTAGCAGGTTTACACTTTTCATTTCTCGTCTGTTCGTGCCGCCAGCGAAAGTGGCAAAACAACAACAAATTTCTCAGATATCTCGCTTGAGATAAACCACAACTTAGCTCAGAGTCAGTCAGCGAGCCATTAGTGAGATTTCAACAAAAATAACTTAATGAGTTTTTGAGTAGCTGAGAAATTATTGATTAGTCCATCTCTTGGGCTTGTGAAGCTATATTGTGGGTTAGTATGTTGTCGGAATGAGGTCGATATACATCAAAGAGTTTCAGCAAGTCATAAGCCTCAAACTGAACTCAACTCCCGCAATAGTACGACTACTCGAACATTGTAAGCCAGACGAGAATTGAGTGCATTTTCATTTTTCAGTTTTCGTGATTTATGCCAAAACATTTAACATTTGACTTTTACATTTGAATTTATGATCGCACGCTGTCTCAATCGAAAATACACTTGTACCACCAGCCAGACAGAAGCCCATAAAAAAACAACGAACACCGAAAAGAAAAACATACACCCGCTACATAAATAAGGTGGAAAAGTTTTCCATTTACATAGTTAAAAGTCAATGCCGCATAATTTAACAGGAAATCATTAAGCGTGCCGATGTTCTATTTAAAAATAATTCACGCCCCAGCAACAATCGCATGGCATACCATTTCCATTTCGATATCTCCAGTAATCTGCTGCTCGATGGACTGACTGCAGTTTGCTACTTTGCAGACTTCGTGGCATTTACATGAAACGCATCCGGAATTAGAACTGTAAACAACATGTGTTGAAATGCCTAATTGATTGACTTGACGGAGTTGACTTGATGGTGGTCTGTCCACGTTCCAGTCAGTCGACTTGCGCCTCGTCCCCCTGCGATACCCTAACTATCGCTATTCATAAATATACAAAGAGCAGACTGGAACTGTAGGTAGGTGTCGGTGTGCCGATGTTGAAATACTCTGCCTATAATGCCATTAAATGCTTAGGATATACTAAAGACTAAATAGTTGCTTTCCCTATTATAGATAAGGTGAGACATTTTTTAAAAATTTTTATGTATATAAGTTACAAAATAAAGAGTATATTTGATGAGATTGAAGGGTGTAGGTGGTAAGACAAAAATCTAGTAGTAAATTATATATATATGGCAAATTATATAGTATGTTGTGTTCTCCAGACTGTGGTTATAACTATAGATAATGATGGAATTTTAATGAATATATGAGTTCTATAATAATATATACGAGTTTTGTAATTTAACATTCATTTAGTGAAAACAAAAGACTACTGAAGTAGCTAAGCTCACATACAGTTCTATAGTATTATCTTAAGGCCTCAGTCGCTCTAGCTACAACAATGCCACTATAAAGACTAAGTCTAACTATCAATTAATTAAATAAATTATTTCATTTGATTGTTTTCGGTTCTAAGACCAATTGCTTATACCCATAGCTAGAGTGTATTCACAGAGTGACAAAGAGTCGCTCAGCGAATTGAGAGTTGGACAAAATTATGGCTTTGGCATTCAGTGTATTCGTTGATCGCTTGATGGATTGTTAGTGGCAACTAAACTGCTTGACCAGTTAGTTAGTTAGCTGGCTAGTTAGTAGTAGTTGATTTGATTAGCTGTCGCTGCATTCACTCAGGTCGCCAGCTACCTGAACGCGGAAGAATGCAATTAGTTGTAGAGTCTGAGTTTTGAGTTCTTAATGATGTGCGGTTTAAGGCAGAGCCCCACAGTGGGGCACAACTGCTATTAAATCAATTTAACTTCAGTGGTGCATAGACACAATTTATTACTTAACGGCGTTTTGCTACCAGCCATATTTTTAACTTTGCATAACACATACGCTGCGGTTGTTCCCCCCTCCTCCTCCCCATACCCACTCATATTTCTAAGCTTTTTGTTTTATTTTTTTGTTGCGGTGTAGTAACTGCATTTGCGTCTTTTGCCAATTACAGTTAACACAGACAATGGCACATAAAGCATTCTAGCACCAGAGAGAACGCTGCATGAATGGGTTTCTGGGTTCTACCGGAGTTGTAAACTTTGGCTAGAGCTATGGCTATGGCCAACTTTCCAATTGGCAATAAAGCATGCGAAACCGTTGGCAATTCTTTTCTTTACTACTCGATTTTTCATTCGCTGCTGACCACAAAATGTTGATTACCGCGCTCAGATACTCAGATACTCGGTGTACTGGTATGTATGTGTGTCTGTATGTTAACTATGTACAAAGGGGGTTACAATGGCATTTTCACGCGCCCTGCAACAAGACCCACAATGAGAACACTAGAAGTAGCCACAAAAGACTCAGAGGCGTTGTAAATGCCCAAAAAAGGTTTGCAGCCACAAAGTAGACCAGAAGAGTGGAGTCGAGGCGGAGTGTGCGGCACGGTGGTGGCGCCGCGCAATGCTTACTTACGCTCGAGAGTGAAAGAGCTTTGCTAGAGCCGGCCTAACGGTAATTCAAGTTAACGAGCTAACGTAAATTAAGATCGCTTGTTCCAAAGATACTACAGCAGCAGCAGCAAGAACAAAACAAAAACCAAAATTCCCCCAAAAAAAAGAGGCAAATGTGTTTAGGCTCTATGCTGGAAGTAAACAAAAGAATGAGCCCGTAGACAGGCAACAAGCTGCAAGTTGCAAGTTGCAAGCAGGCCTGTTTTATTTGCGTCTGCAGCACAAAGAAAAGCAGCAAGAAGTTCACCAAAAAAGGCAGCAACAACTGGAAGAAAAAAGAAATAGAATAAAATTGACTGCAGGCAGACAGACTGCAGTCAGCAACGGCAACGGCAAAGGCAACGCCAACGCATAAAATGTGAGCAGAGACGTGCAACTATGCGTATTGGTATGGCATGGGAATGTATCTATAGTATGTGGGTACGGGTAGCTACAAGTGCTGCTCATCAGTGCCCCCTGCCTCTAGGTTGCTGTCAATCAAATGCCTTTACTACACACAGTCACACAGCAGGCACATCATTTGCATGTTGTGGCCAGTGGGTCAGTTTGAGTTACATTTTGTATCTCAGAGATACTCTGGCTCATTTGTTCTTCACAGTAGATTGGAATCACTAGCAAGTCTTTTGCTTAATCGCCATTGATTATGCTGCATGTTTTGTGTCTGTGTCTATGCCTTTAGTTCACATTAACTCTCACTCGTGTTCCTTTCACTTTGTCTGCTTAAATTATCCATCAGCATGTTTTCTTTCTTCTCTTTCAGCTTTCGGCTTCCACTCTACATGATCAACTGCAGCATTTGGCTTTTGTTCGCTTTGAGTTCTATTCGTTTCATTGGAATCTTCAGCAGCTGAAATATATGTACAAATCGATTTTTTACTAGATTCTAGTCTTTTCTTTTATGACTCTGTCGTTCTCAAAAGTCATAAAAAGCAAACCACAAAATGGAAAAAAAGCATGTACTAGATATTTGGACTTGGTGCTCTTTTAATGTGCCACTGCCCCACCCAACAGGGCAACATCATCATCAATAGCAACATCATTATCATAGTCATGATGGAGTCATGGAGTCATGGAGTCATGGAGTCAGTTGTGGCATTGTCATCGTCATCGTCATCGTCATTCTCATTGCTTTTGCGTGCCTTGCGTGGCTTTACAGTTTCGATAGTTGTTAAGATCGCGTGCAACATGCCTGTTGTTCTAGTTGTTGTCATAAAAAGTTGCCACTTTATGACTTACTTCGACAACTCCGCACTCCAACTCCAACTCCAACCTCAACTGTGGCATCTGAGTGCGGAAATAGACTTAATGATCAATTAGTTCTGTACCCATTGAGCTGTGTACAAGGAAGGGCACTACCCCGTTAGCTGCTTCCGACTGTTCCGACTGCCTCTCTGGGTGTGGCATGTTCATGTGGCACCCATAGAACTACTACTATGATGCGCTGCAATTAACTAAACTCTAATTGGGGACGCTGCTGCCTGGGCATAAAGTGTGTATTTTAAGGCCATTACCGATGGCTTCCTGTCGCAGCTTGCTTACATAATAAGACTTGCCAATGGTGCAGATGAATGTGATGTGAATGTGAGTGTGTTGTGGCTGCAACATCCAGAAGTTGCCGCTTTACTGTATGATTGCGCAAGCGACACAAAAGCGAGTCTAGTTGTAACAGCAGCAGCAGCTGCTTTAATTGGAAATTGTTGTGCGGGGTACAGGGGGATAGGTAAAAAGCGCAACAACAGCAGTTGCCACACACACACACACACACACACACACACACACACACACACTCGCAGTGGCAACAACATCGTCAAGTGTTCTAGTTACGTGGCTGTCGTTGCTTTCAATCTTTTGGCGCGTTGCTGGCAATTGCATCACGCAAAGGCGAAGATGAGATGAAGTAGTAGAATAAGAGGAGTAGCTGGAGGAAGGAGGAGTAGAACTGGCAACGGGTTTGGCTTTAGCTTTAGCTCGGGCTTTCCTTGGCTACTTTCTAAAGCTGACAAGCTTGGGGCTCAGCCTGGCATACCAGTCAGTGTCTCTCTCCTATAACCGATCTCTTTCGCTTCACTTGGTTAGTGTGTACGCTGTGTGTGTGTGTGTACGGGTGTGTGTGTGTGCCCAGTTAACTGTTTCAACTGCTGAGAAACTAGTGCAAGCATTGACTCTGCTACAGCTTCTTGTTCTCTTTATGTTTTGCTCTTTTTTTGCAGTTTGCAGTTAGTTTTACTGTTGGCAGTCTACGGACTGCTAGCTGTTGTTCTACGTGTACTCCAGTTGTTGTTGCAGTTGCTGTTGTTGTTGCTGTTATGTATGACATTAGTGTTTTTGCTGCTGTTGCCGTTGCTGTTGCGTCAAATTGGAAATTAACGTGCAACTAGGCTAGGACCTCTGGAAACTATGGCCCTTTGTTCTTAAAGTTTTTACTTTTTCTATTGCTTCGTTCTTTTTTTCAGAAATTAATTAAGTGCCCTGGCTCTGGATTTATACAGCTTGTAGCCAAAGTTTGTTGCTGTTGTTGTTGCTGGGTTGTTAGTTTGTGTCTCTGTGTGACTTTTGAAATAGAAAACGAGAATTTTATAAATTTCGCCAAAGCCATAAAACTGAACTCGTAAACTTTTTTGATTTGATTGCACAAAACACTCGTATGTTTACAGTTTTATCACAGTTTAAGTTGCTAATTAAAAGAGCAAATATGTATAAAATAAAAGCGATGCTAACTTTTTGCTTCTCAAGGCTATAAAATATGCCATAAAGTAGGTGAGCTTATGCTGCCATTAAGTTCTATCTGAAATTAATATCAGTTCTGCAATTTATATCATTTACTTGACATTAAATATATTGGTATAGAAGTAGGCAAATAAATCACTCACTCACCCAGTTGGGCAAACATTCAGTCATTAATCAAAGTAATTTTCCGTGTCTGCAATTGATAACTTGGAATAGGTTGCGAGTCTGTCTCAATAACATTTTGGTCTGGGCACACTGTGTCAACAACAATGCCGACAACATTTTGAGCAATTTGACTGTCAAACTGTGGGGGCATTGGGGGTAATGGGGGCAATCCTTTCCGCTGACAGCTGCTTGATGGATGCGCCAAGCCGTAAAGCAGTCGCAGATTAGATGGTTATGCTTATGGGGTTAGGGTTTGGGTCTTTATCAGCCGTCTGTCTGTCAGTGTGGCAACATCATCATCAGCAGTCGTCGCGTTGCGGCAGCATCAAAGGCACCAATGCCCCCACTCCGTGTGCCTCCTTTTCCTGTAGCTAAACGTTCCCTCCCCATCGCTGAATTTACAAATTACAACTAATTAAAAGTTGATGACTCTGCGTGAGTGAAATCAAGCGCAGGCCATTGCTATTGCCCTGGGGCTGATAAGCAAATGAGGAAATGTTCTGTTGGCCACAAATTCTATGGAAAATCTTCAGCCCTTGCCACTTGCCACTTGCCACTCGTACATTTTTCTCTCTTCTCAAAAATATTTCAACTCAAGTCTGCAAGTCATCGCTGAGCTGTCCAAGTCAGTGTGTATGATGTTTATCTGGAAGATGGTAAGAAGCTACAAGATACCTGCATGCCTGTCTGTATACCTGTACCTGTATAGTATACCTGTGCGCCACATCCGTTGGGCAGGAAATGTTTTTTGCACTCGAGCGATAAATGTGACAAACTTGCACTATAAAAATGCAAAAATAAAATACCAAAGAGAATGAAAATAAATGGAGGAAAAAGTGTACTCTTATGCTAAGTTTTCATTACGGAGCTAGTGTGTGGGAAAGGCAAATAGAATTATTACGAGAATGATGATGATGACGACGACAACGGCAAAGGCAAAGGCAAAGGAAGAGGCAGAGACAGAGGCAAAGGCAATTGACTTGTTTTCCACGTCCCACAAATAGCAGAGAATGAGACCAGAAAATTGTCTCGACTACATATGACGATGTGTTGTAGTTGTTGGTGTGATTGTTGTTCTGCCTCATAATTAAATATTGTCAACAGCTAAGCGTGTGTGCTGTGTGTTGTGTGTTGTTGTGTTTGTTGTCGAGCGATTTGCTTGCAATCTGCAATCTGATGAGCTCTGTCGATGCAGCAGGAAGTGCGAAAACTATTAGTGGCACTTATTTATTCATTAGAGGCAGTTACAGACACCCAGCACTAATGGTGCACACACACACACTCGTACACTCATACACTCTCAGATACACACTTGGGGCTTGACTGTTGCTCCAATTATGTAGCTGCAACAGGAGGCACAAGGGACGTCTGCCGCACATGTTGCTATTTATGTATTTGCATAAAGTCAATGACGTTGCAGGGTAACTCGACGCACACTCACACTCACACTCACACTCATACACTCATTGGGTACTCATTTAGTCACTCATAATGCTCAAAGTCATTGCACTCGGTGCAGTGCGTATGTTCTGTGCTTACCTCTAATTTATGTATACAGCGCTCTCTGAGTGATTCGTATGTATTCGAGTATTCGAGTATTCATGTATTCACTGATATTCACTGAATATTCGTGTTGTTATCGGCACTCACAAATCAAAGACAAATATGATTGTATGCTAAAGATGGTATTATAGGCAAAGGGCAGCCTGCGTTTCGTTTCGTTTCGTTTGGTTTGGGTTTTGGGCAAACTTAGCGCCGCATGGGACCGATTTCCGAGGAATAAAAGCGGCACACTAACACACACACACACACTCGCGCGCACCCGCACACACACACACACGCTTACACGCACACTTCCGCACAATAATAAAAGCGTAAATGCTTATTTATTTGCAAGTCGTTCACAAAATGCGCTTGTATAATTTATGAAGGCAAAGCACACGACGACGAGCTGCTTGGAACTGCTTGGAATTGGGGCGGCGGCAAGGCTGTGGGCGTGGACCAAGACCGGGAAAGGGACCGGGACGACGACGAGGACGAGCGCAACGCGAACTCGATAAACATTTTGAAATGCGAATGCGAATTGAACTTGTTTCATATGAGTGTGCGTGGGTGTGTGTTGTTGTTGCCAGTTGTTGACTCGAGGGTTATTAGAATAAAGCGCCTGCAGGGACCGCCATAAAATTCACGTCCAAATGTCCGAAAGCCAAAGCGTCACAACGCGGCAATATCATAAAAATGTATAGCACACAAAAAATTTGATTGCACTCGCTCTTTGCTTCCGCTTGCTCTTTGCTATTCGCTTGTGTATTCGTATTTCGTTTCAGATTTAATTTGATGTCTTGCGAAATTTTTGAGTTACAATTCTTTTTTTCGGGGGTTCTGGGTCTTGGGTTTCGGTTTGTAAGACGCGCTTAATGGACTGCACTGGCCGAGGCGGTGTCGGCAACTGTTAGTCCAGTGCGTCCATCAATCAAAGCAACTGCCGAATGCAATTGCCGAGAAAACCGCTGAGGTTGCAACTAACCGATCAGCCAGACAAACGACCGACAGCGACAACGACAACGCCAAACGATACCGATACCGATACCAACTAAACGAAGAGTCGCGAGTCGCGAGTCAGCCTGCTCTCAACTTGAAACGTTTCAATACTCTCTGGCTCTCAGTGCGCTTCAAGCGTGCGTTCGCCACGACGTTCCATCAGCAACTGTTCGGGCCTCGCACACACAGAGTCTTGGCCAGCCGCCAGCCAGCTCCAATGTGGATGCCATTTGTGTATGCCATGTGGATGGTGTTGGCGCTGTGTGCAAAGCGAGTTTTTGGCGCCAGCTGTGGAGACTTTCTAGATGCCGGTTGGCGTGAGAGCGCAACTGGGAGAGTAGAGCATAAAGAAGAGGAATTTGATTTAAGCTTGTGGCACGTGTAGCAAAAGCCGGTCTTTTCAACGATCATTAACGCTGGAATTAAGTAATAAAAGACTTTTATATGTGACTTAAATATATTTAATACATATAATTAATAGTTATTTGCATTAAACTTTTACTTTAGTATGATTATGTTAATAGTATTATTGCTTTTATTTACAAGTATTTACTAATTCAAGCAAATATTTTTGAATAATTAAAAGCGCTTATATTGTTAAGAAAATTAGGTAAATTTATTTAAAATTATTTATTATAGTTAATTAAACCGTGTACTGGAATTCAATTGCAATATCAACTCAAAATATTATACATTTTAGCAAACAATTAAATAATTTAATCAAAATCTATAATAAATTTGGCTTCACAACAAATAAATCAAGGCAATAAATAAGCTATTTAATCAACTGCTTAACAATTCTATACAATCTCATGCATAATCATTTACCTCATGCCAAATTGCAGTACATGTGTTACGAATGTGTCGAGCAAAACAAACTGTAAAATGTGTAGACTTGGAGAGCGCGTGCGCATGACAAGAGAGCGCATGCAGTGAGTTGTGGATAGAGAGGACGGCGAGACAAAGAGGCGGGACACAGAGCCGGTGATGGCAACGACCACAAAAATAAACGCAGCGTTGCCATCCACAGCTGAAGGGTGAATGGTGAGAGAGGGGGGAAGTCAGTGTGGGGGGAAGTAACATTAGCATCTGTTTTATATCAGGGGTCTGTCTGCTTGCGATTCATTGCCAAGTAACTGATGCCTACAGATCTAATTGTCTTAAGTGTGGGGGAATCAAACTGAATCCAACTTGAACATAAATACCGATTGATGCCCGGCATTAGACACACACGCACACACACACACACGCACACACATACAGAGGTATACGCGGGAGCAGAGTAAATAGAATTAGAGAATTTTCAATATAATTTGGCATGATTGCAGATCAGAAAGCGCCAAAACGCTTTGGAATGCCCAAATGCAGTGCAGCATGTCCAAATGGTTGCAAAGAGGCTGGAGAGTTTGCGTGCCGTTGCCAACCCACAATCGAGCATTGGTCATCGTCTAGGATTCACACACACACACAGAGAGCTAAAACAACTGAGGGAAAGGAATTTCAACTAGAAATTTATCTACGCTAATTTCAGAGCTAAACTTGTGTAATAAAACCGCATCATCGACTGCAATTTTCGCTGCTCGCGTGCCGATGCCGATGCCCGTTCGCATCCCAACTTGCAACTTGCAACTGGTGCACTTACCAGCCGCTTGCAACATGGCCAGCCAGCCAGCTCTTGCACTTTGGCAGTCTTCGCATGAACGCCTCCAATTTCTCATAGAACTATGGGCCGGTTTAGGCTATGACTTTGACTTTTGGTCTAGGATTGTGGGGGATTGCGGTTTGGAGATTGCTGAATGGGGCTAGCGGAATGGGGGGGTGGTCTAGGGGCTTATGGCGATGGCTTGGCGTTTGGTTTATGGTTTATGCGCCGCCGTTTTTGGTCTATTAAAATGATTGCAGTATTTACGTAGCGCTTTTCAGCCATAATTTGTGTTTGCAATGCTCATCATCATCATCATTGAGTGTCCAGCATCTTTGGGTCTTTTTGCATTCAATGGACCATAGGAGTCGATGGCCAAGCAGCCGCAAGCGTTTAGCTCCCAATGCTGAACCGTTCTCTATGCATTTCTATTGTTTATCTACAGCGATGAGCCAGGCAGCAACAGCAACAGCAACAGCCACAGACGCAGTGCCAAACCCAAACCCAAACCGAATACAAAAACCCATAACCCCGAACCCAAACCCTCACCCAAACCCAAGTCAGAGCTCAGCTTGGCCTTGCTGGGATCTTTGCTTGTGCGTTAATATTTCCAGCTTATCGCCGTTGGCGTCACATTGGCGTATTTACCATGATTATTGATCGCTTAATACGAATTTGTTACAGCCTTTTTTTGACTCTCCCCCACTACGCTCCCCCCTCATCTGTCTGCTTTCTGTTTGCTTGAGCTGCTTAGAGATACTTTTGGTGTGATACTCAGCATTTAATGGCCCTGCTTTCAATTGCTGTTTGTCTTTTTGCACAAATATTTGAGTTGAGCCATCCAGCCCCCCATGATCAATTACATTACATAGTGTACACTGTACACTCACTTGCCACAACTCATGGAGAGAGGGTGAGACATAATGTCAACGGCATCATATCTCGACATTATAAGTCTGTGAAAGTCCATTGTGGTGAGCGGTATAACTTTCAATTTGCTACAGCCTCACAGACATAGATTCCAACTCTCAGTCGTATTTCATGTTGATTATGATGATGATGTGAGGGACCCAAGACATTACGCTCATTATGATTTCATATGCGCAATGTCTTTCAATCTGCGCTCAGTATTCACTGTATTCACTTTTCAACAACTCGCAAAAATCCCACAGCAAACAACAGGCAATAATATGTTTGAAATGTTTAAGCTATGCACGGTATTTAACTATAAGATACCCTATACTAAGAGCTAATAACTGAGAGAGACTCATTAGATAGATGGATATCTTTCAGCACCTATGATATCACTACTTTATCATCTCTTCAGCATCTATGATATCACTTCTATATCATCACTTAGGATCATCTGTAAATGCGAGGAAGCTGTCTGTTTATTTTTATTTAAAATTTATTTAATATAAATACAATGCATTTCAATCAATATAAACTATGATTATCGAAAAAAATTTCATACGATCGAATAGATCTTTTAAAGACCTTTATATTGTAATTAGATATAAAGTAAATTTGCATAAGCAAAGTACTAATAAAAATCTGCTGTCATCAATCTTATATTACTAATTTACACAGTTTATTGGTTTACTGTCCGATTCCCCTTTACCCACTGACTTACAGGGTATTTACGAATTTGAAATACAATCAAATTGAAAATACAAATTGCAGCAAAAAGTTTCAAAGTCAAAAGCCACGCCCGCCACCTCAGGCAGGACAATGAACTGCTGCCGGTAAGGCCCTTTTGGCCCAGCTAAGAGTGTATAGCATTAAATAACCTGTTTAATATAGAGACTCAGACTCTGGACGTTTTTTGTGCGCACTTCCGTTTGATGCAGCAGACAGGAGGGGGCAGGCAGCAGCAGGCAGTGAAGGCTGCTAATTTTGACAGATTACAAGGCATTGTGAATGGTTGCCGCAGGGTTGCCTTTTTGGGTTAGCCCAGCAGCAGTTGAAGCACTTTAATCAATAGCATCATACACTGGCCAATGGATTTTTGGTAGTTGCTGGACATTGAACTGCCATAAATTTGTGGAAAAAGCTTAAGAGCAGCAGCACCAAAACATCCGCACAATTTACAAATGCTACAGTAAGCCACGGTAGCCACCCTGCTGCTTTCAATTACGCGTGGAAACCGACAAAACCCCAGAATATAAAACACAGCAGCACAAAAAAGTATAAAAAATTTTAAAAAACGAGATGCAAAGAATTTATGAGCTGCATGGGCGAAAGCATTTACGGATATCTGCATACAGAACCCCTTGAAGAGCACAACCGCAGACGACGCCAACGATTAAGCACCGCAAATCAAAAGCACCAGCACCAGCACCAGCAAAAGCAAAAGCAACAAAAAAATAACCGTAGTCGTATAGTCGTTTGCCGTACCCGTAACCGTAAATGAAACCAAAGTCAAATGACAAATGCTCGCACTAAGAGTTTTTCGGTTAAAATGTCGTGGCCAAAAGCAAAGTGTTGAATGCTAGCGGAAATCACTTGAAACCGAGAATAAATCAAAGCAAACAATAATAGCAGCAAAACAAAAAAAAACCGTTCGAAAGGCTACAGTCGAAGCAACCGACAATAGGCGACACTGTATAAGGAGAGATAATGCAACCCAGCAACACGATTGATCTACTAAGAAAATGTTTGGAAAATCTCGTCTCCAAAACTTTAAAGGTATAAAGATATACATAGGTGTTCCTACAGAGAGATTGAGGGACCACCAGACGGACAGACAGATAGACAGACTGATGTTGCCTTCATCAAGTTTCAGATCAAAAATACCTAAATATTATGGGGTCAACAAAGCTTTCTTCTGCATCTGGCTAATATACCCATTACTACTTTTTGAGTACACGCCTTATAAAAAGCAAAAAGAGAGAAAGAAAACAAATATTATATCAAGAGGAGAAATAGAGAAATGGATGCAGCTTCCGCTGGAGCCAAAAGTAAAATGAAACTGATGAAATAAAAAAACAATGCCCAACCAGTTGAAAATAACAAAAGAAATGGCTTAAATCAGCAAGCAAAAAACGGAAATCCTTAAACAGTTATAAATGAGTTGAGTCATATCAAGGACAACAAACAGAATGCAGGACATGCAGTTGGTCCAGCTGAGTGATTTATGTGACCATGTCAACGTCTGTGCCTTGAACTTGCGTCTGCTGCACGTCTGGACAGGCTTAATTGGTGTGACTGAGTCCAACCATTATTTCAGCTGTCATCCGCCTAAAAATACACTGAAAAGGGTATATAGAAATGTTCAATTTAAGTGATTATTGCCACTGATGAAAGTCTTTTGAAAGTATCTTTTAGTAAGAAGAGTTGGTTTATCTTGCCATTATGTAGCTTCATTATAAAACTGTTATTCCTCCTGCCAAAACACATCGGCACCTACGCTATTACCATTTAAGAGATTATAATTTTCGCATTGCCCGAATAAAAAAAAACCAAAAACTTTACAAAACGCAAACTTTGCAGACAGTTTTTGTGCCATTTTAACTAGATGCAACTCGACTCGAAATCGCTGGAAAATTTTGATGGTATTTAGTTTTTATTTCATTTTACGGCATTTGAATCCAAATGTGCTTTTAAATCGGCTTAGTTATGCGAGCAGCTTTCATGTTCCTGCCGGATTAAATTAAACAAAAAAAAAAAACAGCAACTAAAAAGTGCTGAATACCTCACTAAAGGTGCTTAAATAGTTTGAAAGTATTTGCATTTTTTGTGCATAGTTAAATTCAACTGTCTTTTAGTAACTTCAAATGATGCGTGCTGAGGTGAAAATATGTTATCTAATCAGTGTTTTGTTCACGCCTACTTCTAGCAGAAGAGTGAGTGCGCTGTTGAGTACTCATGATTTGCCAGAATTCATTGCGAAATTATTATTTTTACCTGACAAATAGGGTGAGTGTAAATACAGATATCACGTGATTAAATGCGACAACTGACACCGTCTAAGATCACCGTCTGCTATCTAGATATGACGAATGATGTATGAGCCGGACAGAACTCAGCACGTGTTGAAAAGTATCTTTTAGTTGGCTACATAATGCTTCGAGTGTGTATCTCAAAGTTAAAGCTTTCCGCTTAGCATGGGAAGTTGCTAGTTTTATTTTCGAGCAGCTACAGATAGATTACTGTTCTCATTTCCCAAATAGATAAAGTATGATTCAGCTCAAGCTAAATCTAGTTTTAATATCAGAGTTACCTCTTAGGAAATATTCTTATCACATTAGAAATTATCGCTCATTACATCATACTCATTCATAAACCCAATTCCTTCATCCTTTCTATCTATGTGTATATAATTATTGCTATTATTAATCTAAAAGTTATTTTTAACTGAAATTTTTAATTTCAATTGAACTGTCAAAAGATTTATATAAAAAAATGAACCGGCGCTCGATGAGCTTGACAACATGCTCATCATCAATTATATAGCGGTTATTGCAACAAAAGGTATACAGGGAATGCGACATAAATAAAAATGTTTTGGTTATAAATAATAAAACACAAAGTCTAAGTGCTGACAGAGTTGACAGTGGCGTTGGCCACTTAATCAAAATTCAGACACGGGCAAACAATTTGCAGAGATAACAGCAATTAGACCCATTGTGCCTGGCCACTGGATGAAAAGCCCCAAACTGAAAGGCCTGCGATTTACTACCATATATACTCGTGCCTCCTCTATACACGTAGTAGTATCTGTTGTGTGTGTTCCCAAAGATAACAGTTGGCGAAATTGCCTGAACAAGCTGTCGTAAGTACTTTCAGCCACTGTGTATTAAAAGCACGTCACAATACAAATAATAATTTAGTAATAGATATTAACTAGTAGCGCAAGGCGAACGTCGCGAAATACTAATAGTTGTCCGAGTGGAGGCCAACCGACTGGCCGTGAAATCGCGTTACTCCGAAGAAAAGAACTGTTAAAATTTGCAAGTGGCATTCCCTTAACTCAACTGAATATGGCAAGGATAACGGTCATACTGGGACTATTTTGTATATCCTTAGTGGCGAGAAGCAATGCGGAACAGCAAATGCAATTGGGTTAGTTCTTCCTATGCAAAATAATAATGAAAAGGATAAGAAAATTTAAAGGATATTTAGTGATATAAAGTGTTATAATGTGAAAGGAATAGTTATGCAGTTCTCCAGGCCAAAACGAATCAAAGACTGTTCAGATCGGATAGCACAGCAACGAAAAACAAAACGGATACTAAATTAAATTCAAAATAGGTTAAAAAAATTTGAAAAATTTCTTTCAACTTAAAAAATAGTAGCTGCAATTATCTACAAATTATATAAAATTAGAAAATGTGAAACATAATATGATTTCCATCAATATTTACTTGATTATTGAAATGTAAAAGTTTGCCCTGGCAAGTGTGTTATACAATATATAGTACGTACTTATTCAACTAATCTTCTGCAAATCTTTTACATACCCAGTGTCATTATATTTTCCCTATCGCAAGTTTACATAGTTTTAGCTAAATGCCAGTAGGAATGCAATTTATTTGTGACTGCGAGTACAAGTACTGCGTTTATGGCATGGACATTTTGCCAAAGTGATTTCATGAATTCGAATTGCGCCATAAAGTTGATTAAACATGCAACATGGGTGCAGACAACTTCGCTTTATGATTATTTCCCAAGTGTGAATTTGCATTGGAATTGTAATGTCTTAACTTGGCTAATTGTACAGCATATAAATTGTGTATTAAAATAACTATACAAATGTTAGTTATAAAACGGACAGTCCGTTTGAGATTTATTTTTAAATGAAGCTTTATAATAATGCAAAGAATATGGAATCGAAGAATTTTTTATAGGATTCTCTATTAAATTCAGATACTTAGCTCGGGATAAGGAATATCACAAACTAATAAGATTTTTATCTTCTTGTACTCACCTCATTTCAAACTATCTTATTCTTACAGCTGGCAGTGGTTCCATTGTAACCGCCCCCGTTGATGGCGAACCTGGCTTCAACTTCACCATGAACATCTCCGAAACGCCCGTCTCCAATTGTCCCACGTTGAAGAATGCGGACTCCTTGCGTCAAACTGAACTAATGGCACGACTCACGGATGGCTGTCGCTATGACCGTTTGGAGCCACCCACCACTCTCACCGATGCTGGCCAGATTGATCCAGTGAATGTGTATGCCAGGTTCTACATCTATGCTCTAAAGGATCTGGATACGAGTGACTTGCAGTTCATGCTGCAGGGCCTGTTGCAATTGCGTTATGTTGATTCGCGTCTGGCATTCTCCAACTATGCGCCAAGTCGACTGCAGCCTGTGGTGGGTGAAGCGTCACTGCGGGATCTGCTGTGGGTGCCACACATCTTTCTGACCAACGAACAGAGCTCCAGTGTGTTGGGTACCAATGAAAAGGATATGCTGACAAGTGTTTATCCCGATGGCACGGTGATCACCTCGTTTCGCATTCAGGCTACCTTATACTGCTGGATGAACTTTCAAAAGTTTCCGTTTGATCAACAGAATTGCACCACAGTAATGGAGAGTTGGATGTATAACACAACGATACTGGAGCTGCACTGGGAACCCACAAACCCCGTCAGTCTGCACTCCCAGCTGCAGTTGACGGAATACGATCTGGAAGGTTTCCTATTGAACGAGACCGTGAGCGTATCGGATTCTCATACCATGACACATGGTGCTCTGGTGGGCAACTATAGTGCGCTGAGCTTCAGTGTGGTGCTTACTCGCGAGGTGGGGTACTACATCATAGATTACTTTGTGCCCTCCATGATGATAGTGGCCATATCATGGGTATCCTTTTGGCTACAGGCGGATCAGACACCAGCACGGTCCATGCTCGGCTGCTCCACGTTGTTGTCCTTCATAACACTCTCACTTTCCCAGGAGAACAATCTGTCCAAGGTGAGCTATGTAACCATGTCAGAGGTGTGGTTCCTGGTCTGCACCTTCTTCATCTTCGGCAGCCTGATGGAGTTCGCCTTCGTGAACACCATTTGGCGAAGGAATAACAATCTGGAGCTCAAGAAACGCACCACCAAGTACATAGTGCGCTCCACATTTGTGCCCAAGATTAAAAAGAATCCGCGCAGCTTCAATCGCAGCCAGAGCACAATGAGCGGCTGTAACAAGATCTGTCCAAATAACACAGTCATCACCATCGAAACACCCATCATCATAGGCGATGGCCTGAGCAGGGAGAATTCAGCAATTAGTCTGGAAGACAATGATGCCAGCATCAGTTCTAGTGCCAGTTCCACAGCCAATCTGACCAGTACGACGGATGAGAAGCCGGCACAGACTTTTGCCACAATGACACCCAAGGAGGTTTCACTGTGGATCGATCGCAAGATGCGCTTCTGCTTTCCCCTGGCATTCATTGTGTTCAATGCACTCTTCTGGTCGCTGGTCTACTGCCTGTAGAGCAGCTCAGAGGAGAGAGGAGGGAGAAGAGCGTGCTGTGATGTGGCCACAACAGCTGTTGCAATATAACTGTTCTGTCTATAGATTTTAATTAGGCTATGGCTTTAGTTGTTTAAATTTATGTGTCATATAGTCGTATAGTACTCATATTTATGTGTTCTCTAATAAACTCAATTTGTATACTGAAACTGGGGACTATCAACACCTCCGACTCCGACTCCAACTCCAACTCTGGGCCCCACGCACGTACGGAGCTGATAAATTTGTGCTTATTAGGCAGGCGGCAGCAGCACCCTGGCGTCGATGGCAATAAAAATAATGCCACTCGCAACAGGCTGGGCAACAAGTTGCACACACTCACACACACAGATACACACCGGATGAGAGTAGTGAAGGAGCGCAGAGTTGTTTCGCTCTTCTATTTGTATCAATGAAAAAATCATAATGCCAGCACGCCCCATGCTAAGGAACGCCACTTGGCATAGTCAGTGAGGTGGAGCGTGGAGTGCAGAGTGGTTCAGTGGTTCAGTGGATTTCTGCTGTTCAATTTTTAATTAATTGCCCATGATGAGTGTGTTGAAAACATAGCGAGGAGCTCTTGTATGTGTGTGTGTGTGTGTGTTGCTCCGGCTGCTCTATTTGGTGAATTGTTTTAAAACTTTGCTGCTGTCTCTCGACTCGACTCGACTACTCGACTACTTGATAAATTAACGGCACATGCAACACGTAAATTGTTTTTAAATTGCCTTTTAAATGAACTTCAATTCACAATGTGAAAATTAAGCGCAAATAATCTACCACCACATGAAGATCGCTTTACTTTTTCTTCTTCAGTTTTTTTTTAGTTTTTTTTTGCTGCCTCATCCTGAAATTAATTTGAAGTGCTCATAACTCAGTGACTGAGACTGTGGCTCTTCTGCACGTCATCGTCATCGTCATGGTTCAGACATTGCAGACCTTCAAGGAAAATGAAAATTTCTTATGCAAAGCTCATATCTGACCATCAATCTTGCAACAGTTGCACCACCACCATCTCTCGCCCAGTGGCTGTCAAACTGTATTTCGTTTGTTTCGGGCCACTCGAACTTGTTTCCTGACCGCGAGGTGTACATAATGAGATGTAATCTGTCAAAATTAAGTGTATCACAGGCCCACAGCGACAGGCCCAATTGCAGGTCCAGTCCAGGTCCAAGTCCATGCTGATGGACCAGTTTACAACTCCACTTTAGCTCCTTCGTTTTTGATTTTGTTGAAACTTTGCAGCCCAACAAGTTTATTGAACTCCCAGTAAGTGCAGAGCTTAGGGCGAGGGCTGATCGAGGGAAATGCTTGAGGTCTTGAGGCGGCGGCAATCAGGTAAGGCAACTCGACGGATGTTCCCATGTCACTTGGCTAAGCCCTAGCACATGATAGATGCCTTTGACAACTGGCAGCAGCTGTTTGTTGTTGTGGTTGTTGTTAATGTGTACTTATCAAACAGCACCCGTTAAATTTAACCCAAATATGAACTTTCAACAGCAATTTTATTGATGGCTGCCTCTATTCGTAATAATAATGGGTCAACATGCCGCCCCTCCCTCTGGCTGCCACTCCGTTGCCCAAAAATAGAGTTCGTTTACACTATTTGCTTGGCTTAGCTTCCGATTCCACATTTCCCGTTTACCATTCCCAGCTGTGAGAACTCTGCTTGCCCCTTCTTTCCAGCAAATGAGCTGCATAATAAGCAAGTGCCTCTTCTGCGTATTATTTCTGCTGTTTTTCCTTCATCTTTTTTTGCACATGAGAATTACAGACATTTTCATTTATTATTATAGTGGTCGGAGCCCAGTCCCCATATAATTTCCAGTTAAGTACTTAGTCCAGTGTCTCCCACATGTCTCCAACTTTTGAAGCATGAAGTGAAAAAAACAAAAAAATGCCGACCACTTGCTAAAAAATTATTATGTATAAATACGATAAGACAAGACAAAAGAAAACTTAATGTAATGCATTCACAATACACACCATTTAAATTCTATCATCGGGTATGCTGTGCTGAATGTGGGCGTGGCAGTCTGCCACATGTGTGTGTAATTAATGTTGAACTTGCAATTACAATTTAAATTGACATATCCAGATGTGAGAAATGCTTGAGTAACTTTGTATGATACAATATGAAATACATATGGAGAGTCGTAATAAGCAGAGGGTGTCTAGTGATGTGTGTTTTGGAACTGCAAACGGTGAAAACTGAAATAGAGAAGTATTTTCTGGCACAGGCTCTGATTTAACTTCCGTTGATTTACTCATTTCAGTTTAGAGCTAGGTTCAACTTAAGAAATCTGTTAATTCTGACTCCAAACTGCTTCTGTTTTAATCACTATGTAGTCCAGAATTATATATATATTAGAGGAAAATTCATTACTGACATATAAATCCATTTTAATCATAAGTAATTATACAAATTTCAGTTGCTAAGCCCCTTAACCAAATCAAGTTCAGTTCTAATAAAAATTTGGAAATGATTTGTGAAAAATTCTGGATCAATTTTACAAAATTACCTTAGCTAGTATTAACAAAACTACTAGCAGAATATCATTCTTCTAAACTTCTATTATAAGCAAAAAAAAAAGTCTGAAAAATATTTAAGAATGTAGTAACTTTTTGATAACAAATAAGTTTTGTTATAATTTAGAAATAAATGCTGAAAAAACATGCCAAAAATTGGGTTATTATTTTAAAACAGTATTATAAATATGATTAATATAATACCATGTTTCCGTAAATAAAACATAGGAAATATATTCGAAAATGATCTTTAAAAAATATACTCATATGAGAGCATAATTATTCATAACAAATATCTTTTTGATTTCCAGGAATATTTAAGAATGCTTTGTATCGCATTATATGAACAATTTAATTTAAAGCGTATGTTATAGCCCGTCATGCTGGACAGTTGTGTGGTGGAGTTTTATTTTTAGATGGTGGGAAAATTCTATTTCAAGTGGCGTTCAACAGATTGCCTATCTAAACAAGCACAAGTAACCAGAACAAGCAACGCCAGCAACAACAACAACTATGACAACAGCAACAACAGCAGCAACAGCAATTGTAATAAGAACAACAAAAGCAAGTACAATGCTTATTGTTGTTAGTTTTTGGTTAGCCAATTTTAAGTGTGGCGTTGGGTTTGGTTCAAGTCAAGTCAAGTCACGCTCTGTGGTCTGTCTGCGGTTCAGAAGTCAAGTACGCCGTCCATTTCAACGAGAAGCGTGCGAATGAGCGCAAGTCCAGATCGACCGGGCAACGGCATCCGAAATGCAATCAATAGCCAAGCCACTTTGGGCACTTTATGACTAATAGATGCCTTAAATAAGTGGCCAAGGGCTAATTTGGTCATATGACCATATGGAAATTTAATGCAATGCCCATTGGATTAAGTTGCCAGCCAACCACAGAGGCAGACACAGACACAAACACAGAGAGGAGGAGATGTCCATTCCGGCTCAACCACATGGAGAGACTAATGAGCCAGCGCGAGCGTCGTCTGCTTTTGGTGCAGGTATTTACATGCTGCATGCCACAACCTATTAACAAATTGCCAACAAAACATTGCAGTGGGCAGAGCGTACAGTGGGCGTGCATACTAAATTACGGATACTAATAAGGAGATGCCTTTGCAGCTAATTTAATAGTCATAGAGGGTACATAAACGTAGTGCGTTAATGCCAAGCACTTGCTTCCGCTGCAGCACTGCTCTGGTCTGCCCTGCCTGGCTGCCTTGACCCATGATCATGACGATGTTGTTGTTGTTGCTGATGTGGATGTTGATGTTGATGATGGCGCCCGTCGATTAGGTGCATGCAATTGCAGCAGGAGTAGCTGCAGTAGCTGCAACAGCAACAACATCAACTTGGCTTGCCTTATGGCGCCTCATGTTTGCCAAACAGCGAGAGATTCGAATCATTCACTTGGCTTAGACGCCGCAAGCCACAAACGTTTTGCACGTTTTTCCAATGAAGCGGCAGCAGCAACAGCAGCAGCAGCAGCAACAACAGCCGGCGCCTCGCCTTGCGGTCATAATTAATGAAAACGACTTGTAAATGCAACTGCCGGTTGTTGCCATTGTTGTTGGGGCCCAGTACAAGTAACAAGTACACAAAGTAGGATCACTCCACCGGTCGCGGCCGTTTAATTTGGCAAATGCCTTTGCCCATGTTGCCCATGTGACAGCAGCGCCAATCGCTGCTCTAGCTTTAGGCTAGCAGTTATTAATTAGTATCTGCTTATCGCTGGCGCACTCGACTCGGCAACATTTGTCATAGTAGATATATATATGGCGGGGGAGTGCCACAAGGCATGGGGACTGCGGCGAGGGCGGGGCACGGTACACGAAGCACGGTACGAAGAATGTACGACGACGTCAACGCGTTCGCTTGTTGCTGATCTTATCGAGACGGGCCCAAAGGCAGTGTGTGACATTATCTTAACTTCTTTTGTGACTCTGCAGTGGTGGGCTATATATATCATAGCAGCCACTAGTATGCTGGGCTCATCCATTATTTATGGCTAGAGGAAATCACTCCGTGTTGTGTTGGACTATCGCGACTGTAAGTAAATTAAGCCAACACCTGGGCATTTTTATGAGCAGTGCTTAAGGTTAAGCACACTCTATGTCATGCTAAATGCATATCAATTTTAATTAGACACGATATCGATAGAACACTAAACGCTGCACAAGGCCGCAGCGTTATTGAGCAACAGTAAAAGCCACAGTCAGAGCCACAGACTCTGCCTCAGCCAGTGCCACAGACTCTGCCTCAGTCTCATGCCGGATGATAATCAAGTGCAACAGCAACCTGCTGCTGCGGTTATCGCACCAAGTGTGCCCAGACAACCGCACGGATACGCTTAACAGCAAATCATTTGCGGCCACCGAGCACTTGCTAATGAGAAGCGCGGAGAGAGTCGCTCAACTGGGTTGCCACCGAACAGTTGAATGAGCTACAAAGATCCACAGAATAATAGTAATATAAGCACAAAATTAGCTACAATTAATCTAATAGTAGAACACTTATAAAATATATGAAATTTTTACTAAAAATTTAAGTACAATAATTGCAATAATTTAATAAGCATTATTTGAGATTTTTAGACCCTGTACTTTAAAAAAGTACAAAAGGGTCTATTAAGATTGTGCAAGCCCGAAATGTATGTAACAGGCAGAAGGAGGCGTGGCAGACCCCACAAAGTATATATATTCTTGATCAGGATGACGAGCTGAGTCGATCTAGCCATGTCCGTCTGTCCGTCTGTCCGTCTGTCTGTCCGTCTGTCCGTCTGTCCGTCTGTCCGTCTGTCCGTCCGTATGAACACCTAGATCTCGGAAACTGTAAGAGCTAGAGACATCATATTTGGCAGTTAGATGCCCCTATAGTGCAAGCAGATCAAGTTTGTTTTAGATTTTTGATACCTCCCCTCCCTCCCCCAAAAACCGCGAAAAACTGCCACACCCACAATTACAAAGATACAAACTTGTGTTTTGGCATACGAAATTCTTATGATAATCTTTATCTGTGCTGTGAATTGTGGCTCAATCGGATAATAAACACCGGAGATATTCAAGATTCAATTCCCTGTACTTGGTAAGGGGGGAGCAGCGCGAGCGTATGTGTGGTTGCGTGCGACTTTGCGCTATGTGTGCTTGTGTGAGTGTTAGCGTGTGTGTGTGCAAAGGAAAGTACAGGGTCTCCTACTGTCGGTTGAATCCGACTGTAGCTTTCCGAGTTTTTTTTTTTTTGATATTTGTAAAGTTTAAACTTTGATATTATTTTTTATTCGCAGATTAATAATATTATAAATCTGAATTTTACTTTTATTACAGTGAATAATAAAATTATATGAACATTAATAATATTTTGGTTTTAGGGTTGTATTTCTAAATTCTCTGTAGGCTGCATTTAGCTGACATTAAAAACAATAAATCGCATAAATACTTAAAGCTATAGACATGATATTTGACATATGTATAAGAATACCCTAATTACTATACGGTAAAATTAAATTTGTTTTAAATTGACATACACACATATTAGTATTTGGTCAATCTATTAGTATAAGTAAAAATCTTCTGAAATTATAATACTATATTTAAAACGATTTCCATTGAGTATGTTATGCGCGTGGAGTGTTTAAGTTATTTGCAGTTTGCTTTCCACCATATACCACATTTATTTCTGCACACATTGAAATTTACCTAGGGTATACACACAGTCCAGTGCATTCGACTGTAGCCTGCCTGCTATCTTATTTCTTTCATTTGCATGAAATTAAATATTTTTGATGCCCTCGACCAAACAATCTACGTTCATTTGTGCTGAAATTTGTTCGCAAATGTATTTCTTTTACTTCGTTAAGTTCTCCCAAATAGAATCTCTATTCAAGTGCATTCCTTGCACTTGAAATTGAGTTACTTGCTCTCAGTTTAGTACTTGCAACTACTAGTAGCAGCTCGCGCTTGCTACTAAGTATGTATAATGCAAGTTTAGCACAACAGCCTTTATTTGGGGGTGGGCGGAGGAAAACTTTAGCAGCATGCAACTTGGCGACTTGGCCATTACTTCCAGCAAAGAAATTAAACATCAAGAGCAGAGCAACCGAGAGCAGAGAACAGACACAACAAAGTTAACTACGATGCGAGCGAGGAGGCAACATGAAAAAAATTAGTTAAAAGATAAACATGGCACGCCAGAAGCGCGCAGACAAAGGCCAAGAGAATGGACAGAGAGAAGAGAGTGAGCACAGACTCTAGATACCCTGTAGACGACAGGAGGGGGGGAAGAGGAAGATGCTGCGTCGTGCTGCCTGCTGCTTTTGGCTTTGTCTTGATTATGTGGGTTTTCAGCAGCAGCAGCTGTAAAGACGCTGCAAAATAAGATACTTGCGGTTTGTCTATAGCTGCAGCCGGTATCCCTGGTAACTTTTAAGCAGCATGTTGTTAGCCAAAGTTCTTCTTGTGGCATCGTCAACGGCCTCATGTTGCACAATGGCATGGCACAGCAAAATAATTGCTTCAAGCGCATTTTTAATACTCTCTGGCCGAATAACAAAGCGTGCACCCAATGCTATGAGTGGAGTGAACACAGTGCCTTGGCTTTTGCTTTGGCTATGGCTCTGACTTTGGCTTTGGCTAATGCTAATGCTAATTAAATACAAATACAAACACGTGGCTGCATAACTCAAACCTAAATGCAGGTCTTCTGCCACGGCTCTGGCATTTCGTTCATTAGGTAAATGCTTTGTGCCAGTATTTTCATCATAAATACATTTCCCAAAAATATATATATTGTATGCTCAACAAAATGCTGCCCTTGTGGCACAGCGTACAACATTATTGTCGTGTTGGCGCTTTTAATTAAATTCATAAATCAGCAGTGTGCCAGGCAGACAGACGGACCAACAGACAGACACAGAGAGCTATAAAATTCTTAAGAAACAGCTTCAAACTCAAATAAAAATATGCTCTGGCTTATCTTGGAATTGCGCTAACCTTGCAATCATTTCCACTGAATATACAAAGACTTAGCTCAAGGACCCAAACACAGATCTTGGACCCCCGGAATGCATCTCGTGAAATTGTCAAGCCACAGGCAGTGGAACAGCACTCGGCACTTGATGCCTCAGTGATGCCTATTGAAATGCGAGCCAGTGCTCATAATTTGTTTTAATTGAATACTCTATGCTTTGGCTTTTGGGCTCACAAAGTGCAGACTGATGCTCTGCCCCCCTTTGCTTATGTAGATGAATGTCAATAGCGGCAAAAATATTTGCTTTTCATTGTTCATGCAAATGCAAACGTAGACGTCTGCGTTGCGTCTTCAACTTTTCACTTCATAATGGAAAGTTGCGAAAATATTTTGATTAGTTTCTGTCTTCGCCTCTGGTTCGCTTTGCTCGGTTGACTTTGGGTTTGTGTTTCGACTCTGGCACTGGGAATTTCAATTGGGAACAGCAATGGGAACGGGAACGGGAATGGGAATGGCAACGGGAATGGAACTCACTTTGAGCTAAAATAATTAGTCTGTTGAGAGCATTGTTTGTTTGCATCTGCGTTAAAATAGCAAAAAAAAACACACAGAATGATGAAAAACTTTTGTCTATGAACCCGCACTTTTTTCTGGATTTATATACATTTAAGGAAAATGCACAGGGATTTGGATACTCATGTTGTCTGAAGGTATCTTAAGCATATGGCTTTACATTATAGAAGACTATGTGAAGTCAGTTCCAATTTATACTCTAAAAGTGTTGAAATTAAAGCCCTCTATTAAAAAGTAGACTAAATATAATTGAAAATATTATTAAATTACACAAAACTTAATCAAACAAATATACAAAAAAAAAAAACAGAACATTTTTAAATAATTTAACCTAACACATGTCTGACAAACTCAAAGAGACAAAGAGCTGAATGACATGCTACAAGGAAATCAGTTCTATTTTGACAAATGTTCAAATGTGGTGTGGTGAGGGGCGTGGGGAAAGGTGGTCTGAGACAAGCCCAAAGTGGCTCTTAAATGGTTTCAAGCTGCTGCTGCTGCCGCTGTTGCTGCCAGCCACAAAACCGAATCACACTCAAATTTCCAAGTTGTTTTCATCGCTGGATTTATGGCAAAAACTTTGTCAGGCAGCAACAACAAATGAACAACTGAACAAGTAAAAGACACACACAAACACCCACACACACACACACAATGACACCATGGAGACGCATTAAGTACACGAGCAAGAAAGTGCCAAATTTTTGGATCACACGGTAGGGGCAGAGCTGTAAGGGCACAAGGATGTGGCTGTGGGTCGTTCGATGCTCGCTGTGCGCCTGGCCAGCTGTTAATGGCAACAGTTGTCAAGCATCACGTAGTGGAAGTCAGGCAAATCTAATCTGACACACATACTACACTGAGAAAATAATCAGGCTAAAAACTAAACACTAAAGACTTTATGCAGAGTTCTTTAATATTAGAACTTAACTATTAAGTGTAACTTGAAATATGTGTAAGTATATAAAATGCATGAAAAGTTCTTAGAACTAATATAATTAGAACTAATGTAATCTTATGATTACATATTTTTATCTTATGCTTACTGCTCCATTATATTCCACAGACAAGTATTTACAGCTGCTGACACTAGACGAGTCTGAGCTAGAATCTTCGGAAACAAAATACCATAACTAGATTACAATTTCCTATTTTAAACTATATTAACTTATACACTTTTTGGCTCAGTGGACTTAAAACATATCTAACTAAATGAACGCTTCTTAAATCAAACTAAACATACCGATAAGCAGCCGAAGAATGGAGTGTTCTATCTATAGCCTGGAAATACGAATCGACATCCCTAACGCATTCCCAGTGCGAACACGTGTGAGAAATATATTCCAAGCAAATCTAGCAAAATAAGTGGAGCTGTGAAGTGTGTGTGTGAGTGTGTGTGCTGGCATTTGGCTGCCAGGTTGCATTTCTATTCAAGTGGAAATCAAGTGGGCTCTATGCAGTGGGTGGTGCAAGTGCGCAGACATGCATACTTACTGGTTTCAATTGCAGTGGCAAATTGTGTAATGAAGCAGTTGCAGTTGCACTGTGCAACATAATTTGGTTTGAGCACAAAAGTTGAGCAAAACTGGAACAGCCTTCAGTCATTACGCACTGCCATTAATGATGCTTAGAAAGTGGAGCACAGACTCAGTCCCAGTCTCAGTCTCAGCCTAAGCCTCTCGGGGCAAACACAAAAGCTTTAATATTAATCATGCGACCCGTTGGCTCAACTTTATATTTCTTTTTATTCTTTTTTTTGTGCCTCCATTTGCTTAATGAAGCGCCGTTAGGACGCCAGTTTTGTGCTGGGGTTTTCACCCCATTTGTTTTTTGAAAGCGAAATGTTGAGCCGAGAAATTTGCGACAAGTGAGTCAGCATGCAGACTGAGGCGTGGCACTTGTCTTCAAAGTTAAAGTCAAGTGATGAACTTCAAATAAGAACTAAAAAAAAAACAAATATTCTGCACATGACTTGAGAAAACTGCCAAAACTGTCTGCCTTTGAGACAGAGTTTGTCTTACACTTGTCTGTGTGCCTGGCCAAAAACTTTTTCAATAAGCCACAATTTTAGCCAAGTGCTGGAAAAGTTTCCGTCACAGGCACAGCCTTTTAACTTAATAAAGATAATTTCCGGTGGCATGGAGGAAAAAAAAGAAAACTATAAAGAAATACTCTAGTCCATTTCAGCAATAGCATGTCCAGCTAAATGGCAGCTCATAAACATACCGTCATATATACGCTATCTGCAGCAGAGGTATGGGCACTGACGACAGGTAAGCATGGAGCTAGGTGTGCCATCAATCAATCAATGCTGATATATAGCTTTTGCTCTAGCTCTCTAAGCCGTGTGTGACAAGAACTAAGTAACCTGGCGGCCACATGTCAAATTGTTTATGGCAAATATGTCAATGGCCCCCGTTGCAGTTTATCAATCAGTCAATACACTGGCAAAGGCAGAGGCAAAGGCAAGGCATCATGTTAATGTCGCTACAAGCGCTGCCAATTGATTTCAATTCAATTTTACAGATTGCAATCGAAGCTATTAAACTGTACGAACGCAACGTGCCCCGTCCAACACTAAGCTCCAGCCCAAGACCAAGATCTGAAACCGAGACTGAGACTGAGACTCAGACTGAGGCTGAGTCTGTGACGAAGAGCCCTGACGATGCGCTCCACACGTAACTGCAATTTGGTCGTTCGCCCCAGGGGCACTGCATTAATGAGTGGCAACATGCAAAGCAATACAGGAGATTCGAGCTATACTCGTGGATGCAACTCGTTGCCAGCTGTCCCATACGTAGCACGGAAGCTACTGCCTCTAATGACTGCCATTACATTTATCGTCTTGGCCATTACAATAAAATAAGCAAGTATTTAGTAATTATCCAATTTGAAAGTGACTACAAATCAGCAGAACTGAACTCTTGCCACCAAACACTGCAAACGTGCAACACTCCACACACACTCACAATCACTGCCAGTTTACCAGCCTTACCAATCCCATGGTACCCCAAAGCAAATGTCACATTGCCAGTTATTGGGTATTTGCCTCTGCTCTGGTGTAAACTGGGTCAGTTCCGAGCCATGTCGTCTCACAAAAGGCATTTTCAGTGTGGTCCGAATAAAAAAAAGAACAATATGTCCAGGATGATATGTGCTGTCTATTGCATCCTCTGTGGCGTTTCAATTTCCACACTGCATCAGGCTGATGAAACGCCTGATGCCTGTTACTACTACTGTTTGCCATGATCCTGCCATATCCTGCTGCCTTTGGTATGCTCTTTGCGTGTCAATGCTTTGAGTCATACCAAGACCCAAATGTCAAACCTACCTGGTATACTCATATTTCTGTTTTATTGCCCAACACTCAACTGGCCGGACACAAAGGCTGTCTTAAAACTCAATTTATTTGCCTCAGTTAAATGCTAAGAGCAGACTTACTTGCAACACTTTGTGGGCTTAGAGAACACAACCATTCATTTGTGTTTCGTCAGTAAAAAGGTTGACTAAAACACAATGGAAAGGGTCGAATTTCAACATAAAGTGTTGATGTTCATGTTGAGCATATCGTTTTAAACAAAGTGTTGGTTTAATTACATTATAAATTGTTGGCAATTGAAGTAAAATGCATAATATTGCTCTATTTTTGCAATAAGTTTCTTAGTCTCCAAATAAATGGAGAAATTGAAAACCATTTTGTGTAAGGAAACAAAACGGAGCAAGAAAGGAAAGCTACAGTCGGCTTCTCTGCTCTCTCTACCCTAGCACAGAAAATGTATTATCTAATATATTTTCGGTGCTTATTGTCCTAATGAGCCTCAAAATTGTAAATATTATTTGATTCATTAATGCAAAATCAGATCTCAGTGACTGTAACACTGTCGCAGCTGTGGCATATACAAAAATAATCTCGCGATTTTCAGAAGGAGAGGAATGAGATATTGAAAATCAGAAATAAACTTGACCTGTTTAGGCAGTATACAAATCTAAAAAAAAAAGAATTCAGTCTCTAGCTCTTACACTTTTTAAGATCTAGATGTTCATACGGACAGACAGACGGACAGAGAAGTAAAACTATATCTATTCATATCTAGCTCGTCCTCCTGCAGAAGAATATATATAGTTCTTTATAGAGTCTGTTATGATTCTTTCTGTCTTTTGCACAGTCTTAATAGACCCTTTGCAGTTTTTTAAAGTACAGGGTCTAAAAGTGGCAAAGTCATAGAATATGTATTTACTTTTTACAGTTTTTCAAGCCCCGCCATAAAGATAATTGACTTGTGCATTTATCTAAATTTTGTTTATGCCTTAATTGAATTAAAATTGCTTATAGATCTTAGGTTCCAAGGCGGAATGACTCATTAATATTACTAAACTTATGGATGACCTTGCTGTTTATGGCTTCAAATGTACAAAAAATAAAATATAATGTTATAAATCTTTTAAAAATATAAGAGTAATAAATATTAATATTATATATAGCAATGCAGATAGAGAGTGCTTAGCTTTGGTTTGGTTTGCCGGTTAATTAAAGGTATTGCCAAGCAGATAATGAACTCGAGATCAACTGTCAGTTTGTAGTACTATTTATGCCACGGCTTATGGCTAAGATTGTGCTCCATTGTCTATCCATCTATGACATTGGAGTAGTATTTATGTGATCCCGAAAGCACTGCGGCTTGCAGGCGTCACCAGCGTCATAAAAAGTGACTTTTCTCTTGGGCTCATAAAATATGGTACTTGAACACACTCATATTGCGAAATGTTTTGGATGTGTTAGCGCTGTGTTGGCCACTTGGACACTTGCCAATAAATGTCATACTATATATTGCGAGTGCCAAAATATTGTCATAAACAACAAGAGGGAGGTGGACTCTTTAAAGTGCGATAAAACGTTTAAGCGCATCAAATAATTTATGAGACGCGATAAGCAGACCACTGGGTAGAGCACGAACGATTTATGAACGTGGAACAGCTGGGTGGCACTGGAAGGTGGAAGGTAGCGATTGCAATGGAGGCCATGGGACAACATTTAATTAGAATTTCTGCCAGTGTATGTGGCGAGATCAGAGGCATGAGCAATTTTCAGTTAACAACCAACAACCAGCAAACAGTTGGCAATCGTCAATTGGCCATCATGGCCAGTCAAAACAACTCAATCAAACGCCAGAACCGCAAATGTCATTCATTAAACCGAACAAGCAGCTCCAAATGGCCCAAAGCCACAAGACTGTGAACAAAGCCAAAAACAAGCTGGCTGGTTGGATGGCAACTGTTGCAGCTATCCATGAGGACAGCAGGCACGACTAAACTGTAACAAGGAACTGTTCTGGAGCAGGCAACAAAGAAGAGACAGGAGACACAAGACTTGTGGCATGGGGCATGCGGCATGCGGCATGCGACTCGCTGTAGTATGCAACATGCGGCAAAAGGGGCAGCAGCTGCTTGTTTAGCAACTTTCTAAATGAGTGCACTATAAATCACGACGGGGCTACAAGTTGCTGCCTTGTTTCGTGGCTACCAGAACAAAAATTAATTTAGTCATACGGCCGGACACTTGTAGCTATGGCAGGCCAGGCGCTAGATTAATGGGCGGCAGTTAGAAAGTATTGTACTAGCTTGCTACAATTTTTACTGGTTACACAGGAGATTTGAGCCAGTCATGCGCTGTGTGTGTGACCCCCAGTCGATGCCTAGGCAAAATCAATGAAGCGCACTTTTCCCTCCAAGCGTGGGCGACATGCAACAGGAGTGGGGGGAGACCAACTGCAGTAGTTGTGGCATCAGCAACGACATCAACAACAACAACAACTTTAGCTGCTTCGACCCACGTGCCCCGTTCATACCGCAAACAATAAGAACTTAAATTTTTATTCATGATCAACAATGCGGAAGTTGCAGCCAGCGCAAAACAAAACAAACCAAGAAAAAAATTTACATTTTCACATTAACTCGACTCGTTCCACTCAGAGCCTTGGTCATAAGGCGAATGCCAGTATAGCCAAGGGCTTTAAACCTAGAGCCTGACGAATTCTGACTATTCTTGACCTTTTTGCATATTTGTCAAAAATTTCATGCTTTTCCATATGGGAGAAGGTAAGTAACTTAAGTGCATTCTTTCATGTGCATTCGCTTCAAAAGTTTATTGTATTGCTATGAAAGTTAAACTTTTATTTGAATCAGAAAGTCAAGTAGAAATAAATGTCACTTGCAACACATAATATGTGACTGTCTAGCCATAATAAGGTAAAATATCTGGGTAGTAAGATCTTGGCAACCTCGTAGATACAGAAAGATTCAAAAAGTATATCATCTTTCATAAGAGAGCTGAACGTTCTTATAAGCCTATTGGGATCACTTTCGGCACAAAAGAGCGTCTGTTCGATGCGCCTCTATAGTGAGATTCCCCAACTTTTAGTTTTATTATTATTCTGGTACGATTTATGGCATGTATCAGTATCTTTTATTGGTTAGACTTACGTAGGAATCTTTGTGTAAAAGTAATCCGGCTAAATGAGATATGGAATGGTTTCGAAATTCCCATTACAGAATATAAAAGAAGAGTTTACAATCATAAAATTCTGAAATTAAAACGAATTTTCGAATGTTATGAAACTAAATAAACTCAATATTTTGAATTTCTCTACTTAATTGTGTTTTTATAACTGTTTTTTAGAAATCTACTTAGTTTTTCAAACTGATCAACAACTTTGTGGTAATTTTATAATAACACTTATATATATGCATTAACTCAACTACGAGTCTCTCAATTATGACAATTTCTTCCGCAATTCGAAGTCATGGAGTTTGTTTGAGTTAAAAGATAGATTTCACTTATAGATACATTTCAATCTGCCAGAGTGTGTGTGTGCAGCCAATAGGGCAATCCCCTGCCCGGTGTGGGTTCAAGTCCCAATCCGAAAGTATTATCTTATCTGGCTGTTTATTTAGAGCTCATTGTGTTTCAGGGCAGGGCTGCGTTTCACGTTTGCCTGTTGTGCGATTGTTTGCCTTTTATAGCTGCGACGCGACGCATCACATCAACAACAACAGCAACAACGACAACAACACGAACAAACACACAAACAACAATAACAAAACAGTGGCAAATTGTAATTTAATACCTGAAAAATTTGCAATACAAAGGCGCTTAAATGAGGTGTTGCAAGTTCATGTCCGTCTGGGTGTCCTGTTGTCCAACTATGCGGCTGTCCATGTGTCCGGTATCCAGTGTCCGTTGTCTGTTGTCTGTTGTCCAATGTCCAGTGTCCCCCCTTCGTTTGTCTGCCCTGTGGCTCTGTTTGTCTGTCTGTGTTTGTGCTTGCCTGGGCGCAGAGAGTTGGCATCTCTGGTTACAGGCGGAAACAATTTGCAATGCGATAGAATTTCGCTGCAATTTTAAAAGAGTCATTTTTTGTTTTTAATTAAGCCAACGTCAGCTCAAGCCTTAACCAATATACAAACAGCCACTCGCATATATATACATATATACCTACAGACATACGTATGCTTCACTGGCCGCAGCCGAGAAGATATATATTTTCCTTAATTATAGAGCGCAAGTGACACAGATATTTGCCTGGCACTTTTTCTGTGCATACCTACATATGTCCGGATGTAATTTGCCAGTTTAATTACTAAATATATAAAAGCCGTAAGCGTCATTTCGGACCACTTGCCAGGACAACTTGCAACATTTCTTGCTAATTTAATCAAACACACTGCGTATGAGTAATGCAACATACTACGACAGCTATCTGCCAAGTGTGTGTGTGTGTTTGTGTGTGTAGATTGCTGTATAAATATTTGCAACACATTTTGCAATTGCTCCAAGTGGCATAGTGACATTTGGCTACATTCAAACCTCAATTCACACAACGCACAAGTTGCGACCCATTGAGACAGGGCGTCGTCGTTTGCGACCCTGTTTGAAGTATATTAGACCGAGTGAAGTGCTGAAGAGTAGTGGGTGAGGGGTAGTCAGGGGGTGTGGCAGAAAGCGACATGTGCTAGCCATGTTCATAACTGTAAAATATATTTGCACTGCAGGCATAAATGTAATTTCATGGTGTGTCATTTTCAACCCAGTTGCTCCCAAAGGAATAGTGAGTACTTCAACTTTGCCTCCTTCACATGCACATCCACATCCACATATTATTTTGTTATATAGTAGTACTTGTAGTAGTATTGCGAGCAAAACATTTACGAGTTGATTTTGATATTCCTCGTGCTCCAGATGCCGTCTGCTTGGACAGATGATATGCAAGTTACTGCTACGAGTGCATCATCATTCGGTTTGCCATTTGACTTTTCGTATTTTCTGGAGCAGAAATTTATTATGGCATTTTCAATATAAATTTCTCAACTTGCGATTTCAAATGAAAAAGAGCTTGCAACTGTCTGAATTCTAATTATAATGCGAATAGAACTGTTGATAAAACTATAGTAAGAAATCTGTGACATGTAAAATGTAAGCTAAACTACTGAAATGACATCAGTGCTCCACTTTAGGCCAGGTAAGGCAGACTAGTTGGGATCTCGTCCCACATATAGTTATACTGGTGTATTGTATACACTCTTATATTGATCAATGACAGAGTTTATAATATTCCTTAGCATATAGTTCATATAATATCCCATAAAACATAGTATTTCCCAGTTGCCTCCACTTTGTTCCACTTTACTTTCATAAATGTAAGCTAAATCTATTTGAATTAAAAACTTGTAAGAATAATTATAATTTTTGTGTTTATATTCAATCATAATCGATACACCAGCTAGATTAAAAATGATATATCAAGTACTCAACGTAGTACCACTTTGCACATCTCTATCGCATGCAACACACTGTCGAACTTCATCACACAAATTACTTGCATGCGATTAGAAGATTTTCGCCTGCATTTTAACTCATGTAAGCACAGTTTTCATATCGTTTGAATAAAATTTGATAAAGCCATTGTATTATTTAGTAAGATTAACAAAGTATTCAATAACACAATAAAGAATGAGTTAGCTAACTAATAAATTTAAATGAAGGTCTTTGGGTAGACATATCTAAGCCGAATTGCTCACATCGACTGCCAAGTGAAATCCCAGTAAATTATAATATTGATAAGCAAATGGGGAATAATTTTAATACTGACAAATAGGTAAATTTAATGCCAATTGCCTTGGCAAGTGAAGCTCAATTTGAATACACATTTGACATCTAAAGCTGCCATGGCAAATGATACTTGAACAGCAACAACTTTTCGCAGCTTAATATCCAATTGGAGTTCAGGCAATGGCCACGCCCCCAGCTGCTGGCAGGGCGTAACCTCATTTTGAGTTATGTTAAGTGTAAGTAAGTATAATAAAGTTTATGCCACGCTCTGTTGCTGCAATAAAATTTGCAGGAGCACAGAGGGCGTGTGGCAGCTTGGATGGGGTGGGGTGGGGACCACCCACAATTTACAACAGTAACTGTAAATACCCGCCAGATATTTATTACATTTTAGCAATTGTAATTGTCATTGTTTGTCTTGGTGTCTGGCAATCGTCGTTTAATTGCCAGCAGAGGGGACTGGGCTATGGGACTTGGGGTTAGAAACGCTCTCTGCTCACACGTAGCTCCACTGACGGGGTGCGAAAGTTAGTCAGTCCATTTAAAAATAGACACGCTCAAGCGCTTAAATAAATAAACAAAATGTCAGACAAATAAAAATTTATGAGCCTCAATTGAAAGACTGCAATTTCAATGGCAGACGATAAAAAAAAGCCCATGCGATATAAAGTATAGAATACAAGCTGAAAACATGATGAGTCAATTTATACAAAAGGCGCCACATGACCACACACACGCACTCACACAACTAACTCTGTCTATCTGTATCTGCAGTTGTTTGTGGTTTTTGCTTTCATTGAGCAGAGATAGTGGACATGTTACATGCGGTAATAAAGGAAGTGGGTCAGCGCAGTTACAAATGTATCTCGATTTCATTTAGATGCGCCTGCAGCTTGAACGCTTATCGCTAAATGACAAATGACAATCTCTACCACACTTTGAGATGCTTTTTACATCTGCGTATTTGCACTGCACTCTATGAGATGTCTATCGGCTGCATTTGAAGGTAAGTTCCGCTGGGTTTCACTTTTAAATCTCGTCAGTTCATGTGGAATGTGGGTCACAGAACATCTTCTACCTGTACCTTAAAGTGCCAGAAATAAAGTCGTTAATATTCTAATAAATAAATGTATCCAGCTGTGCACAGCTCCTCTATTACTTTGCTATTTTCTAAAGAAATTGATTATAAAGCACACATGCTGTTTTATTTTCTCTGATGTGGGAAAGCAGGGCCCAATAAGTCTCGGTAATATTTGACAGTAGGCAACATCGAGATAAGCTGTGAAATAAATTGAATTAAATCAGCAAAAGTCACGTTTTATGCTTTTGCAATTAAGGCTAAGTTGGCATTAAAGCACGAGCAGTTGAGATACAGCAAATAAATTGCCAAATCATTAATTTGTCTGGTTATTAGTTATCGAAGAGTTGATTTCAATGATTTCACGACAGGCCAAACCCCACTCATACACATAGTATTGGTTTTTGATATTGGTTTCGGGTTTCGGGTTTCTCGTTTTTTTATTTTTCGGTTTTGTAACCTGTCTTGGGGTATCTTGAAGATACACGTTCTGACAAATGCAATGAGTCGTTTGTAGCATTCAAGTAGCAAATTATCTTGTCTCAAGTTGTCAGCGACAGTCAGACAGACAGACAACATATTTTATCAATGCTGAACTATCTCGAGCTGCAGTGCTCACAGTTGGTATCAATTTGTTTGCGAGCAGATACAAAGCCAGATACAGATACAGATACAGAGACAGATACATTGGAACTTGTTATGCCAGTTGTATGCCGTGGTACGTCAAAGCGTTTTCAATTTCAAAAGGAAATAGCATAATAACTTACTTAAATCATTTCATTTACGTACAGCTATAGCAATTGAGCACGCACTCCAACTAAAATAGATGCTCAAACTATATAGTATATCTGTTTTTTGTGTACTTTACTTGCTGCCAATTTCCAGCTATATACTAGATATATTTCGCATTAAAGTGTACTGTAGCGTGTGCAGCTCATTAAAATTGCTTTTGTCAAGTAGAAGTACAGACGACCCGACACAAAGAAACATTCTCCAAGGGTCTATGGCTCTGTGTCTGTGGCGCCATTGTACAAAAATTTCTTATTAAGTGATCAATAATCATTTTGTTTGAATGCCAAAAGCACTCCATAAACCGCCCACAATTCAAGGCGGCAAAGAACGCCAGAAAACCAGAGCCAAATTACAAACAATTTACATTGCTGCCCCCAAGCCAATAGTATATACACATAGTCCGTTTCGTGTTTTGAAGTCTTAAGACAAAGCCCCAGACTAGAGTTGTTACTAAGGCAAAGCCAAAGCCACAGTAAGTGCCATAGACAGAGCCAGAGCCAGAGCCAGAGCCCAGGCCTTGCCTGTTGCACTTTTGCTCCAAATGCAATTTGCAGCCTTGGAATTTGGGTTAAAATTACAGTAGATAAAACATTTTTTGAGCTGCGGGCCGAGTAGTGGAGTAACTGCAAGAGTTAGAAGAATTTGAAACAAATCATTATCGGTTTAGCTCTTGTACATTGTTGGCCAGTGTAATACCTACATACAAACCGCATCACACCCAAGCAGTAAAATAATCAATTCAATTAAAATGCCATACAACTGACCAAAGGAACGCCCATGAGCAACGCTTGCCGCAAATCGACTCCCGACTCTGCCAATAATGATGATGATGACGATGATGATGATGATGTGGCTCATGATGAAGAGTATTGCGGCAATGCTGTTCTGCATTGTCGGCATCAGCTTTTGCGTTCTTCGACTCCTTCCAAAACAGACCGACGAAAAAAAGATACAGAAATCATATAGTATGAAGAAAGGGCGTGCTGCGGATCTGGCTGGGCAAGTCAAGTGTCTGGCCGGCTGGCCGGTTGACTGGCTGGCTCCACTCGTCGGCTCAGGGCAGCTCAGCATCAGTCTACGCTCATGAAAAATTCATTCATAGTGTGGAATTTCGCGCTTAAATGTAAAATAGTTTTGCAAACAAGTCGAACACAAAGCACATTGTGCGATGTTATGAAAGGATTCTGTAAAAATATAGCATTAAATGTGAGTACATACTGCAGAGATACAAATGCTAGTACTATTTTTCTACTCCTAATAGTAAGCAGGATTACGACTGCAACTGGGACTGCAACTGCAACTCCAACTGGGACTGGGACTGGGACTAAAAAAGGGTTTGCCTTTAAAAGCCTGAGAGTTAAAGTAGCGGCATTACAACGCACCAGCGTGATTAGCATAAATGTATAAATACATATAAAAAGCGTAGAAATTCTTGGCATCAGAAGAGTAAGCGGCTACATGAATACTCTCAACACTTCTTTTCAATTCGACTTAAAGAGTTTTCTCCGCTGCTGATTTACCACAGCCAAACCTCATAAGATAGTTAATGTGCCAACATAAATAGCTGCAGATACAGATACATCAACGCGGCTAAGCCAACGCAGCAGCAGCTGAGGCAACTCCATAAAGATCTCGTCGCATTTAAAGACACCTCAAGTGGAACGAATACACACATACACACACACACAGACACACACACACACAGACAGATACAAAGAAGTAGCAAGACATCTTGATAGACAACTTGATGTCTGTACGTGTTCAACTACAGGCAGCCTGGGCAGAGAGTCAAGACTTAAGCAGTACTCACTTCGACAAAAGCCTCCCGCACTGCATGAGCTTGTTGTGTATGTGTGTGTGTGTGCAAGTACCGCCCCCTGGCGTTACGCCCTAGAGCGAGTTTACTACCCTTACAGTTCCTTAATAACCGTGCAAAATTTGAGAAATTTTACTTTTACTGTGGCACAGTTGGCTTTTAATTTCCCTGTGGCATGTCTAATAACATGAATGAAAAGCGCATGAAAGGCACACGGGGTTGATGCCACATGCTGGCATTTAATCATAAAAAAATCTGCAAACATATATTGTCAATTACGATATGCACATTCAATTTGTAATATCAAAGAGCTAAATGGAGCATATAAAGAGAGAGAAGTGAGTGTATTTTAATTTTGCGCAAACTAACTAACCATAATCAAAGCGCATAAACTAGCATTTAGTGGCTATTTAATTAATTTTCCAAGCGTATTAATTTTTAATGAAATCAAATGAAATTAAATGACAATGGCTGCTGCTGTTGGTTTGATATATAATTTATGCACATACACTCACTCAAATCAAGCATACGCCGTGTTGTGCAAATATTTATTAACTATTTATGCTGTGCAGAGTTTACAAAGCGAACTGCCATAATAAGTACAACAATAGTCGCCATGACTACTATAGCCAGAACAAATTCAAATAACACTTTTGACAACGTCAGCGTTTCAGCAAATTAATCATACGCACTGTGGTGCTAATTGTAAGTGCAAACAAGCTCAGCTCATCAGATATTATACAATACTCTTGCATAGGAAACTGCAGTGAGTTGTTTAATAATATGTTAAGTTTATCAGTTGCTCATCAGTTCTTTAGTTACTTACTTTCATTAGACAATTGGCATTGCCATTTCTGTCACTTTTATCCTATCCATAAATAATCATATTCAACAGCAACTATCAGTGGCCGGGTATTAAATATTTAAGCACGCTATCAGTTCGATATTTCAGCATATGCGAGTGCTTTCCTTCAAGTACAGCTCTTCAATGTCCACTCGAGAGTTCAATGATCCAGGCATTAACTAAGCAGCACTTGAAATTTAGTGAACACTTAGTAAACGCAGAGTAGGAGTGAGAGTCACATAGAGCTTCAATTTCAAGTGAGTTGGCGAATGTTGAGTTCAAAGCAACAACCGCAACTCAAAACTCACATTATACTACTACGACGAGTGACCCGCAGGCGAATGGTGGTGGTACCTCAACATCAACATCAACATCAACCTCAACCTCAACCTTAGGCCAGGCAATCCGAGTGGCCAATGCTAAGATCAATGCCAGTCACTGCCGTTGCCAACTTCCTGTTATTTAGCCAAAGGTGCCACGACCACTACTACCCTATTTATATGCAGCGGTAACTATATTCTCTTGCCTCTCTTTTTTAAACACTTCCTCATTTCGCTTTGTGCCTTGGCATTTGGCAGCTATTCTGTGTCAATTCCCAGCACTGTGTTTGAGTGTCACCAGCATCAGATGCGAAGACCAGAGGCAGAGTCAGAGACAGAGTCAGGTGAACTGCTGTAGGAATAGGAATAGGTGAATGCTGTTCAGGCTTCTTCTGTCTGTCTGTCTGGCTGAGTGCCAACTGTAGTGCAATAAACTCGCATTTTTCTTCTTTTATTTTTTGCTTTTTTGAATAGCTGGCAATCAAAGATTTGAATGCAAGATACGATGACATTTACTCGCACATTCAATTGCGCTTTTGATTTGAATATTTACATGTTTGCCAGCCGAGACATTCCAGCCATTCGAGCCATGTCTCTTTTATGCTTGCTTCCTCTGCTCTAAACTCGAGTTGTGTATGGCACAATATACTATATTATTGACACAGTCAAATTGGCTTCGGCTTACAGTGGGTCTTTGGTGCAGCAGCTAGCAGCCGGCAGCTACAGTGGGTCTTTGGCTTACCTGGACTAATTGAGTGCCAAATGAGACGAGTGTGTTTAAGTTCAAGTTAAAGCTCTTCATTAGTCGCATTTACTTGCCTGAAAAGTAAGTTTCGAGTAGTAGAGACTTAAGCCTCTGTCACTGCGGTTTCAAGCATACACAACTAATTTGCCTAATTGATAAACCATGCCAGAGCAACATCTTAGCCAAGGCCTTATGCTGTTTGCTTTTTAGGCTTTGCTTTGTCCATCAGTGCACTCAAGCGCAACCTGATGCACTTCAGCTGCAGCTGCATAGTATAAAGCAAAGAAAGTCAATTGCATATGTATTTAGTAATATGCTCATATAGACCTCTTAGTATTCATATCAACTGCAACTTTATGCAGCTTCTGTTGCAGCTACTCCACCTCCGCCTACAGGCTGTATACAGGAGTGTATATACCCATTAATTGCAATCAATTTCGCTGTCAACACACACTCCAAATAACTGCAGGATATTTATTTATGCCCTCCACTCGAGGCAATCATCCACAGAACCTTTTGCAACTGAATAATTACCTTATGACGCATCATTATCATTATTATTATTAAGGCTTCCCTGCCACAACTTATCATTTTCACATCAGCCAGGGGCTATAAGGCCAGGAATTAGAGTCTGCCATGAGATGCCAAGTGGGCAAAGCGACTCGACTTGACTCGACTCGCCTTGCCCCAGGCCTCATAAATATTTCCCAGCCTGCAAAAATTATATAATTATTTCAAGTATTCTCAATCGGACATTGCGATGACTGTGTTGAGTGCGTAATCATAGCCGGAAACTTGTTTTTTATAGTGCATACATACTCTCCATAAGAGGGTATTCTTATTTGCAAAAGATACATTGATATACATTGTAAAGGCACAAGAGACTATGCAGTTATAATTTGTCTTCAGGCTACCTAAGAGCTCTAGCACAGATTACTTTTGTTTACCTCTAAAACTTTGATCATTGTTAAAGAATATTTTGGAATTAAGAATTGTTGATTGAAAGTTCTCATTCGATGCAATAATTACATCAGAATATATCAAGCTTGTAAACTAATTTCGTGCACTGAATCGTGGGGTATACTTTCGCAACTTGTGTAATTTCCATAGAGTATTTAACCGGCGGACTTCAAAGGCACGAGCTGTGTTCCCTCTTTCTTTGCCTTGTTGTTGTTTGTATTGCAGTTGGTGCAGCGGGTTTTTTAGGCCAGTGCCAGCATTAAAATGCAGTAAGCCATAGGCTCTACGTACTTATTTCACTTATTTCAGTTTAAAGTGCAAATATTTGCGGCTTCTGGCGTTTAAAAAGGCCCGTAATGAAATTGTGCGGTATACGGTGAATGTTTTCATTGCACCACTCAATTTACATGAATGTAGATGCCATAGCTGGGCGCACAATCAATATGCTCGTAAATCAATGTAAAATACATATAACAACGCTGGAATACATATTCCGCAAGCATACATATGTAAATGTATGTAGAGTATGTGCCTATATGCTATATACTGGCATTCGCGTGCTATACCCTGTACTACTGTCCTAGATATCAATAGTATGTAGGTCTTTACCTCGAAATCTAATATTAATTTGATCAAAGCTCTTTTAAAAGAAACTATTTTTATGACAACTAATACAAACAAGTTTAAAAATAATATTGATATTATTGTTGTTACTATTAAACTTTAAAAATTATAAATAATATAATTAAAATTCATTTTATTAGATTTATAATCAGTGATTACTCCTAAACAGTTTAATGACCATAATAAGCTAATATTTAGCTATTAAACACTTGTTCCCCTACATAGCTAACCATATTAAGCAAATATCTCTTACGCTTTTAATAATACTAGTTGAACATTCTGCAGTTTGTTTAAAAAAAAAAAGAAAAAAAACGAAACACTTCCCAGTTTGCCGTTGCCTTCATCTCTATTTTATGTACTTGTGGTGTATATACATACGAGTGCCATACAATAAATACAGTTAGTAGCTGCAAAAGTTGTGCGCTGTAAATATTTGAATTGACCGCCCACATGCACCCACAGTAGCAGCAGCAGTAGTAGTAGTGCAGCACTTGGCATGAGAAACCGCAGCGCATGCTTGACTTTACAGTAGCTTCAACGCAGAGCAACTACGCACTCCAGCGACCCAAAGGCCCACCAAAACGGTGCAGGGCAGTTATTGAATTGATGGCCGCGGCAAGTGCTTTAATGGAAACTTAAGTATCATCGTTTAAAATGACGCAGAAAAGCGCATGAACGAACCAACGAACCCAACAAATGATGTTGACCCTTCACTGCCGTCCATTGCGTTACCAATGCCAATTATTATTTATATACCCTGTAATACCATGCTCTCAGAGGGTTCGTTATGCATAAATCATCATAGCATATATATTTTAAATTTGACTATTTATATAGCATCGTAGGGTATGCTGTAGTGCAGTTAGAAATCAGAATTTTAGCTGACTGATACTACATATATATACATATGGCACAAGGTTTAAGGTCATTGCTGTACATTTCAATACAATGTAAAATGCAGATTTAATGATTCTCAAAATGAATCTGGATCGAAATATACTGCTATACTTATTTTTAGTAGCAAAACCAATATATATAATATAAATATGCGGTTTATATGTAGTACATTTTTTCTGATAAACAATACCTAATTAATCAGTATCTAAGTACCGCGTATAAAAAATTTCTCCCATAGTTACTGATTGTTTCTGTAGCTCTCTTAATGCGGTCAATCTAAACTTTAAACAGGCTTTTGACATATATCTAAAATTTGAGAACTACTTAAATGCAATTTTGAAACTGGGTTGAAATCAGTGCTTCAAAATCCAAAACAAAAACCTCTGCAATCTCAATCACAACTGAAGAGCTAATTTTCCACTTGTGTGGTATAATACACTAGTTTACAGGGCATCTAGTTCTCGAGTACCGCTTGACCGCTTGGCTACTTTTACTGTTTATTTTTAAGAGCAGCTTTTTTGGGTGCACATTAATTTTATGCACTTTTTACGACAACTCGCATAGAAATTGTGCGGCGGCCCTCCATATAATGGGCATTGTGAAAAATGTATTACAAGGCATTGGGCTGAGGAGAGCAAGCAAATATTAAACTACACGTCAAATATGCAACGCAGCAGGAAAATGTTGTTCAACATGAAAGGGGGAAAATCACGTCGTGAAAAGGGCATAAACTCTGGGAAGTAATGAGCAAAACCCAGTCGTAGCATATTTAATATGCACCAATTAAAAATGACAACTGATCTCTAAAACCCAACAGCGAATCATCAAAAATTTGTTCAACAAAATGATATAGTACTCTCCTCCAAAATATTTGAAAGGTGTCGCTTAAAGCCACGTGCAAAAATTATGTCACCCCGTACTTTCGACACCCTTTTTACGTAACCTCTGTTGATTTTTCTGTTTGTTTAGATCTCTGAGTAACTTTTGCATTAACAATCTCAGCTCGTAAAACTCAAACAACCCATCAAAAGTGATGCAAAGTCAGCCTCAAAGAGGATTCTGGCTAAACCGATTTGTAAATTTATTTATGCAAGCCCCACGCCAAGCTGAGTAACTTTGATTTCCCCCGTCAAGGATAATAGAAAATCCCTTTTAAAGGACAGTAGAATGTGCACTTTTAATATTTAATGCCAGCACCTCACAAATAATTCCCTTCTAAAATATATGTAATCCCTTTGTTTTCTTTTAGCCGATAACAAAATGTAATTTTCCAGTTTTTTTTTCATCGCACCTCATTGATACAAAAGCTCTCTCGTCTGTCGAATTCAACTATTAATTTATCGCATTTACGCTTGATTTAGCAAATGATGCGAAATTAATTTTATATCCCGCACATAAATTAAAATCACACGCCATGGAGTACCCCTAACTTGTTAATTACATATAATCACCATTAACAATTAATTATGTAGATAATATGCAGAGGTGTGCCAGTCTGTGTGTGTGTGTGTGCATGTGTGCACAATGTGACTTTTAGTCAGATTGAATATTCGTTTCGATCTGGTAATGATTACAATCTTAAACATATTATAATTAAAGCCCAGTATAGCAGTAATATTCTGTATCTATGAATATCCACATTATTTGCTTAATAAACTTCACTCAAAAAGAATCGCAAATGTTTGCTTAACTCAGTCAACAAGTTTGCGCTAGTGAATTTGTTTCAAGCCCAAGTTTAAGGTTAACTTTAATGCAAGTTTGGTTGTTGTTCCGCATCCAAAGAGCATTACCCCTGAAATATGATAAACAATGTCTGCGACTGTGTCTCTGTCTCCGCTTTGTAGACATTTATAATTACAACAAAAAAGTTTCACGCTTTTTATGCTCATTTCAAAGTGGATAATGCGGGGTATAATAGGTTTGTACAGAATCGGTAACAGGTGGAAGGAGCAGTGACCGTCTGAATTTGATAAAAAAAAGATTAGGTTATTTTCATTCGCTTCATTGAAACCTTATAATAAGCAACATTTAATAGAAAGTATCTGTTAGATACGTATTTTAAATTTGGCCCTCACATACATACTACTATAATAATAAAAGTTCAAAATGTTATTCAGAAAAAAAACTTCATAAGCATGGCAGCCCTGAACACATAGAAATATGTATTGAATCCCTGGTAGTTTTAGTTGTTGTGTAACCCTGAAAAAATATGCGTCATGTGTATTCAAAGGACAACTACTAATTGTTGGAATTTCATTAATTAAATAATAAGCACAAGCTTATTACAGTATTCTACGGTTAAGTGCACGCTACGCAGAATTGCTTCACTTTTCCCGACCATTAAAAATCATTTAAAAAGGTGGTAGTAAAGCTATGAACTTACTGATCCTGATAAAACCGTTTGATTATTCGTTTGCAGGTTTAAATATTTAAATTTCAATATTGTTTTTATGCTGTCTATGCGCAGAAGATTACCTGAAACATTACCTTAGCCCCTTTGCTACACAGTTGAAATTATGTTCTAGTCACGTCTCGCTCGACTAGTACATACGTACATGTTTCACCCTCACTTTTATTTTTGCAGCGCCAGCGCCACTTACAGAATCGCACACCCCCCAACCCAGAGCCCGCACGTCCCTGTCGCCACACACTCACAAAAATATGATTTATGTATTTAATTTAATGCTCTTGTTGGTGTTGTTGATGTTGCTGTTGTTGGATGTTGTTTGTTGGTTTTTTAGAGGACAGCAGTATGTGTGTTTATTTGTCAGGCGACAACGGGATAATAAGAGAAACCAGAAACGAGAATCCGGCAGACAGTGCGGCCCAGTCGACGACCAGTCGGAATGTTTCCTTTGCTATATTATGAGCATTTCCTTTGCTTTAACGGCATTTTGCTGTTTTAAAGGCATTAAACTGTCGTCTCACACACACACACACACACACACACACACAGAGACAGGGACATAAAAATGAAAAATGTGCGGCGACTTTTGCTGTGTTCATCTTCTGCTTGAACTTTTACTTGCACTTCCTCTTTACTTACTTCCATTACCACAATTTCTTCATTTTATTGTTCTTGTTCTTGTACTCCTGTAATTATAAATAATTTGCTTGTTGTTCTCATTACATTGTAAAGCATTAATAAATAAATAGACAAGAGGCCAACTAGCTCGGTCCTGCGCAACTCGCATGAATTATGCAAACTTCTAGCAAAAGCAAATCAAATTTTTCGGCCACAAAAGCAAGTGCCCCCCGCTCTTGGCTTGTCCTCTTGCCGCTGGTCATGTCCTTTGGCCGGATGAGCAGAAAGTAAGTATCTAGTGCTTGTAAAGCATTAGCAACACTCACACACACACTTATGTAATTACCACACACACACACACACAGACACAGTTACACACATGGCTATAAAACGAAATGTGCCCAAAAAGAAAGAGCCAACAAGGATCAAGTGCAAATTTTTGATAATTAAACATTCACAAGCGCCAAAATGCTTAACACAAGCACAATGAGGCTCCAAATGGGGCGGTACTGCGGCATGCCACGCCCCTGCAATGGATGCCACAGGGCAAAGGCTCAGTGGATGAGGGCAGTAGAGATGCCTCAACTTATGCTGGCAATGTAATTAACACACAAAAATTGAAATCTGCTGCCAAACACACACACACACACACCAACACACATACAAACTCACTTAAGCACACACGGGCAGACAGGCAGACAGACAGCTTCAATGAGCTCTAGGAAGTCAGTTGCTTGTGTACGTGTGTGTGTGTCTTTGGATGTGTGTGCGAGCGTGATTGTACTCTTGTTTACATACACGGAATCGCAACAACTTTCTTCTCTTCATTTTTGTGTTTTCGTAATTAAAAATCAGCTGCAGGATATTTTCGCCATTTTCCAGCGAAATTACAAGCAGTGTGTAAAACATAAACAGCAATTTTCACTGTGAACTCAATCTACTTGTGCCACGTTCTTAATTTCGGAGCACCCACAAGGACCTCGATATAAAAAACCTCGTTAAATTAATATTAAGAAATCTGTAATTGAATTTTGTATTCGAATGACAATTGCTTACTTTATTGTAATTATTCTTTTATTTTGATTTATTATATTGCGTTTCTTATTTGAGAGAACACAAAGTTGGCTGCGCTACAAACGGATTGCTATACGTAAGAAAGCTGACTGCTATAAAATAGTATAATTTAAAACTCAGTTTCGACACGTCTGTAATGACAAATAACTCACTGCTATACATTATGTGATATTCTATAACGTGCAGAAAGCTGACTGCTTTAAATCATATGCTTTAATGTGCTTTGAACTTGGCGCCCTTAAGTGACAGGATTCAAGGTACATTATCATATGAAAGCAATTAAATTTAATAACATGGCCAAAAGGAGAATTATAAATATGATAATAAGCTTAACTACATTTAAAACACAGTCTGCAAGAATCAGACTCAATCAGAATGTCTACATAAATATGTAAGCTTCATAAAAGTACTTGGATAAATAAAATAAATAAATCGTCGGCCTTTCCGCATTTGTATACATCTGGATGGCGTGACTAATAGGGAAATGTCGGGAGTGGGAATTATGCACACACGGCATTAACAAATATTTTTATTATAGACAGTTTGAACTCAAATAACAATTTCACGTCTGCTGCATTCGAGAACCAAGCCGAACCGAATTTATTTATGTAATTTATTTCCCAATCATTTATTTCGTATTAATTAAATATGCGGTTTTTTTTAACGCGACCAACATAAATATTTATACATATATAGTATTTTTATAATTTGAGCAGCGGGTGAGATAAATCTGTTTTTAAGCTGCAGTGCAAGCAAATGAAAGCACTCGACTGATTTTACCACTCTCTTTTTTTATACTCAATGGAAACTGAAATGGAATGGAAAGCCTTTGAGTGGAACTGAGGATTGCCAACGGCCTGTTTTTGACAAATTGACTTTCGTAGCAATCATAATAGCAACAACAACAACCAGAACCACAACAGCCAAAAGAAATGAAACTCAAGTGGTAAATAGTATATTCATATTGATTTCAAACGAAACTCAACATGCCAATGACAGATTTATTTTCCATGCTGTCGTTTCGGCTGTCAATCAACTTGGGGCCAAGGTGTTGATTGATGTCTAGACGCAGCTGGGCGAGGGCGTGTCTGTGCGAGTGGGCGTGTCATATACAATAATATTTTTTGACAGCTACGCATGCAGAACTCGACTCTGATTCCCTGATTTAGATGTGGGTGCAATGCACGGCAAATAGAGCGACTTCACTACGCCTGGCCACACTTGAATGAAATGGTACCCACTGAAGGGGAGCCAATAAGCCGGGCATTAGCTATGTTCAGAAATGCAATGACGCATGCGATCAATGTTGAGTAGGATTAAATAATGTACATACGAACATACTTGTGAACATTCTTCATAGACATAAATGTATAAAAATGCATAAAATGTGTTTGTCATTAAAAACTTGCCCTAGTTCTTATTGTCCTCTATATAAGAATACTATAATAACACACCTGCATAGGTGTGCATGGCATTCACAGATGCACGCAAGCCGCTTTTGTTTGTCAAGTATCGTAATTTTGTTAGGATGTTTATTCATTAAAAAACACAACTAGACCGCAGACAAGAGGCAGACGCAGTAACAGACTTCTTAAAAACAGTCGAGTTACTCACTCCCTTCGTCTCCGCATCATACATTATTTTAATAATTTAGCTTTCCTCTTTAAGACAACGCGAAAACTTAAGCACTCACAACTGGTTGTCGCCCTAAAACCGGGAATGCCGTTGCTGTCGGCACCGAGGACTACCTCGGTCACACAAAAACTTGTGGAATCCTGGTTGAAACAAACTGCTTTAAATGCTTGGATTTGGGGGCGGAAGTAAGCCCGTTGAAATTCGGCTGAGACTGACGCTGAGGATGCTTATCGGCCTTAAGTATCAGGGCGTTGCGCTGGCTGCCAGCTTAACCCCAAAAGGCAGCAAAAAATAGAGGTTAAGTAGAAACGAGGCAGGAAAAAACCAAGTCAGACTGTCCTACCGAATACTACTTCATTTTGACACATTTTATTTTTATTAGCAGAGTTTTCGAAATATGTTTGACAATTATGCTTATATTAGTTTATTGAATGCCTTCCAGGAAAATAGACAAATTTGCTATAGCCATTTGTTAAAGACCTCGTAGATTTGCCAGCTGTTTGCAAACAGTTCGCTGAAAGAAACCCAAGCTCTTCCGTGGGAGATGGGCAGCAGGTAGTCAGGTGCCCAGGTAGCAAACGAAATAATCCAATATACATATTGTATTGTGCGATAATACGGTACAGTACAAGAGCAAAAAGGTGTCTACCTCTGCCCGAAATAGTCAGGTGTGTTTTTTCCTACTTATTTTTATATGTTTTCTCGCTTTCTACCGTTTGGTTTGCTTTGCCTACTCGTAGCTCTCTGTTGCCACAATCCTACTATGTATCCACACACAAAAAAAAAAGAAATGAAGAGAAATAGAAAGAAAAACTGTTCGGTACTACACTCGAGTGCGTTCATTTAAATTTTTTGCAATTTTTAGGCAGTTTTATGCATGGCAAAACAAACAAACCCGCTTACAAATTCAACGGAAATCATTTCAATTTTCAGATACTGCGCCAAGAATTTCCATATGTATGTAGGTATGTTTGCAATACAATGTGTGTGTGTGTGTCTTTGTGTGTGTGTGTGTGTGTGTGTCTTTGTGTGTGTGCAGACTTCTGAAGTTTCTCCCCTCGCAGCGTGAATGTGCAAATCAATTGCAGAGTTAAAACTCACAGAAAATTTCATTAAGTTAAAACATGCAGGGGATTCCATAAATCTTTGCTTGAATATTATGAATAACACAACTTTAAATAAATTTAACTGAATGATAATTTTAATTAAAGAAGGTTAACCGTTCCGGATTCTGCGAGACAGTGCCGAATTTTCAATTAGTTTTTTGAATAAGTACTTTTTATGTGAGTATTCTTACATTTAGATTATAAAAAGAATAACATTTGTTTACTTATACTATTTCACGCACTTATTATTATTTAGCTTTTAATTTGTTATCGATAACTTAACCATAAACACATACAATAAAAATATCAAAGTCACAGTTTTAGGCAGTAGTCTGGCAACGCTGCATTCCGCTTATCGCTGTTATTTAAAATATCAAAATATGTTAACTAGCAGCCAGTGTTGCCAATTTAACTATTTTTTGGCTATATTTGCCCATTTCGAATAGGCAAAAATATAAAATTACTTTAAATTAAGCTAAGTAAAGGTGTACATGTGTGTAAATACTAAAAGTATTGAAATTCTGAATTGAAATAACATAAAATTATTGCTAACAACCCATAGTATTTATTTGGCATTTATGCAGTATTTCGTTACACATGCTCAAATGTTGTTTCGTTTATTTAGTAATTTTGAGAATCTGTGCGTATAACTACAAATAAAAGTTTATTTTGATTGCAAGTGTGGTTCAGGCTGTGTGCCAAGGATAAACGTTCGCCTTTCCCCTCCAGAAACTTTGTGGTCCATAACTGTTGGGCATTTGTGTGCCAACTGCTGCTGTCCACTCGATTGCTTAGAAATGGGCAACTGTCCAGGATTGTTGTTGCCGCTAATGTTACCGTCTGGACCTTTTGGTTCAATGGCATACCTTCCCCTCTCCTGTCACCCACCACCACCTTCCACTTCTCTCTTGCTGCTGTTTATTTTTATGTGACAATGCAAAGTAAGTGCACTTGAGTTGTGCGCTGTGAGCCTACATACTGCTGGCAGCTGCTCATAGCGCGATAATTAACATTTGTTACGCAGGTCAACAGCCAAGCACATACACACACACACACACGCATACACTACTACATACATAAGTGCGTGGAGAGAAGAAGTGTATAAAAGTCAGTGAGCTTTAAAATTGGCACGGCCTCTCGGTCCATTACGGCAGTATGAGAAGTTCCATCGGCTGTTGCTGCTGCTGTTGCTCCGTTGCCTTGCCACGGCCATTAGCTCTGGCCCGGGAACGGGATCGGGAACGGGTGCAGACTTGGCCATGACTAGGGAAGAGTTCCGCCTTCAGTTCCGCTTTGTATGCATGCCATAATTGTTTGGCTAGGAAAAATAGCAGCTCGCAGATGCCAATCAATGAGAAGCCCGCTATGATGCCGCAGATGTTGCCAATTGTACCTGCAAAGGCTGAAGAGTTTCAATATGTGTGTACTCCATATACATACAGTATACAGTATACCATACTATATACATATGTATACGGGAAATTGTAATATGCGGCAGACTCACTGAAGATCTCATACCAGGCGTTTTTAATAATCTGCCGAAAGTATTGAATGTGCGTTTCGGCAAAGTAAATACGCACAACGGCCAATTCGGAACTGTCCGGGCTATAACTGTTATTGGCATCGGGACTTCTGCGAAATGAAACACATTGGGGCAACTATGAAATTTAATGAACAGTGTGCTCAATTTGCTTCGAAATGAGTTCAACTTCAAGTTGATTACATGCGAGTGCGGAATTCTCTAAAATCTCAAATTCTGAATCTTATTCTTATTGCTTGGATTGCTTGGGGGGAATTGAAGTGAATTGAAGTGTAATTGAATCGTTTCAATCTCTAACAATTTACTGCTTACGTCAATGGTTTATATAAACCGTTCAGGGCCAGCGTCATGGTGCCTCTGACGCGATAACGTATCTCCGTACATGAGGCCAGACAATCCGGACAGTACAGCGCATCCTCGAGCTCATGCTCCAGCCCGGGCACATCCTCGCGACTGGTGATGACATTCAACCATTTAACTGAAATAATTCCACAGTTACAATACGAATACTCCCCTCACACCACCCAATGACCCCCCTTGGCCCAGTGTCTACTCACATTTGTAGCGCCGTAGGCACTCCATGTGCTGCAGCGTGCAGAAGACGCGTCCCGGGGCTGCGATGTAGTGCGTCGGTATGTTGAAGGGTAGGCATCGGCACAGATTGAATATGCTGCGTGCCCGGCAGGCGGAGATACATTTACTAAAGGTATACTGACGAGTGAAGTTGTGCCTCACCTCATTCTCGAAGAGGCACTGACGCTGCGGATATACTCGTATGTTGAATGATTGATTGAGAAATGATTGACAGCTGAGTACAGTACGCACCACACTGGGACTCATATGACGAGCCGCTGGAATGGTCTCAACGATTTGGGGATGCACAGGGAGCAGAGTATTGAAGCCAACGTTCACAAAGCGTATGGATACGCCACCAGATTGTGGATCCGGATAGCTGGCAGGCTCATATATTATCACCTACTTGAACAGAGACAGATATTTAAACTAATAATTTATATCAATCTTTATCATTTACCGCAAATCCTTCTCTTTCATGCATCAAATAGAAATTATCACTAGGCGAATGCTTTAGCGTGAGCACCAGCCCCATATCCGAGCCAAAGAATCGCTGATCATAAGGTCGTTCCCTGTGGTGCCTTCAAAAGATATCCAACAATAGAGATATTTTAACTATAATAAACACCGTCTTAAAATTTGATTGATTAAAATATGAAAAATATTGTCAAGAAAGTAGGTGAAAAACTTTCTAAACTTAATTCCGAAATTTAAGTATTGAAAAAGATAAATAATCTATAATAAAAATTCTATTAACTTAAGATTTAGTTTGGAATCCAATAAGAATTTTCTAAACATTTTTTTTATAAATCTTGAAAAAAGTTAAAATTAAATTTTAATAATTCCTGAACAGAAATTATTAATAATCAAATGAAAGTTATTTAATTCTTAGTATAAGCCTGTAAAATCTAATTTATCGTTATCGAATTCAAACAAAATAAATGGAAACGAAATATCGTGATTGCTCTACAGACTTTGCTCTCTTCACTATATATAACAAATTTTAGATTAATCAAAATCTTAATTTTACTAACTTTCCGTTAAAATTGAAGGTACAACAGAAACCATAGCTGGTTAGGGCATCCTCAAAGTGCTGCAGACAATCAAACAGTTTTCCTGCCAGACGACAGGACACAAAGATATCACTGCAATTGGGAGTCAGATTCTTGATGCGTTGCTTAGAATTGAAGAACAGCTCAGATGGCTCCGTATCGAGTAGATCCAGAAATCCCTGGAAACGTAGTACACGATCGAAATTGCCAAATTCCTCAACCCCATAGTACATGCCAAAGTAATTGAGTTCCCGATAGAAAAAGCTTGCATTCCGTTGCTTTGGATCCTTGGAGCTTCTGTAAAGGATTGATTTACAGTTGTGTACTATTCTCCGCTGGCTCCACTTACAACTCCTGTGCATAGAGCCAGGCGGCGCGCTGTGATATACGATTCATGGAGCAAACTGCGACCGCGGGTAAGGCGACCTTACTGACGGGATACAGTGGATTGTAAATGGTGGTCACCAGAGCCTCTGTCTCGTCTTTGTATGTGCTCCAGAGGAACACGATTAGAACGCTCAGCGCGGTGATATGGAAAATGAGCCAAAAGATACTGTGTGGAGTTGTTGCTAATTGAAAGGACAACCAAACGGGAGGGGGTCACTCCACTGATGGAGTTGTTACTTACCGTTCCTGAATGCGACGTCCGTGCTCGACTAATTTGCCATAACAATGAAACGACAGGTTTTCCAGTAAATCCTTTAACGCGGCAGCAAATGACAATTTTTGCACAACCATAGTATCCTCTTCGCGGACCGATGCTGATGCTCGATTGGGACGGGGTATCCACCAGGCGGCACGTCCAACCACCAGTCGCTGGGGTAGATTACGCAGTTCCCGTTCCCGTTCCCGTACTCTGATTGTTGTTGCCATGTTTTGGCACTCACTCAGCCGTTTGTGGATTGCAACTGTTGCGGCTGTCTACGCACTGCGAGCCTTTTTGTAGGCGTACTCCCGGCATTATCATGCGTCCAGGGGAGGGGGGAGTGGCTCATTTTAATGAAAATTTTGCAGTCATGTCGTGCGTGTTGTTGTATTGTTGTAATTAGGCCTCGTGTAGCAACTTATTGCCAACAAATTAACTGCGACATGGCACGTGGTGTACAACATTCCCGCTTTTCGTGCTCATCTAGTTGGCCCGGCTCTCGATTCGTCTTGGCAATTTCCCTTAATTGTCAACAATTTAAAATGAAATTAGTTAAATGTGCGTTAAATGTCAGCCAACGGAAACATCATTATCATTATCATCATCATCATCATTATTATCCTTGTCAGCGTTAGAAGTAGGTCATGTACTTCTTTTTGATTTCATTTGTGCCCAAGTAAAACATTTTTCTTTTTCCAACTACTGATTATTTATTCAGATTAAATGTATAATTTGAGTATATGTATTTATGCAAATTGCTCATGGATATATCTGTAGTTTGCCAGGATCCAACTTCTTTGTGCGGCTCAAGTCTCTTAAACGCTTGCAGCCTATAATAATATACTTGAGGTAGAAGTAGAGCGACTCGAAAATTGCCACCAATGAGAATCCCATAAAAATGGACAAAATATTCCCAATAGTACCTGTGAAATAAGCAAAATGTTATCACTAAAAGAACATATTAATCTCATACGTATGCTTACTGAATATCTCGAACCATTCGTTGTTCAATAATCTCATATAGAGCTGGGCATTCGCCATTCCAAAGTACACTCTCAACACGGAAATGTCGGATGAAAACTCAGTTTCATTATTCTCATCGGGCTTCAGAGTAGCTAGATAGCTATCGATGGGTAGCAGGCTGGTAGAAATTCTGTACTGAACATCATTGCAAGAGGGCAAACACTGTGGACAGTACAGTGCCTCTTCAGCCTCACGTTCCAGTCCTGGAATTCTAACTCGTTCCGTTAGCACATAATTCCACTTGACTGAAAGTAGAGAGTAGATACGTGTTGACTGTGGCAGTTGTAGTAGCGCTTGTCTCACATTGATACTGGCTGAGGCAGGTGGCGTGGCTGAGTGTGCAGTAGACGACACCATCCAAGGATTCCACCAGCTCCAGTGGCAATTGAAACGGCAAACAATTGCACAATGCAATTATGCTGCGTATGCGACATCTGGTGATGCAGTTGGGGAAGGTGTAAATCCATTTCATGCCAGTGCTGGGCATGGTGGCTTCGCTATGGAAGTAGCAACGACGCTGGATGTAAGAATATGAAAAGTATTACTACAGTCGATCTGTAAGATTATCAACCCTGTTTGCAAACACTGAAATTTTAATTGCATACTTTTGGGGTGCCAAGGAAATTCGACTTATATGGATGGTAGTTATAAGCAAGGAATCAAACCGAAATGAATTTCCGCTATGTTACGAAACATGAATTTCGGTAAAAGGTTCTGAACGGATTCCCAATTGTTTCGGTAATGCGTTTCTATACTGTACCTGTATTTTAACTTCGATATACAGGTACAAAAATACGTCTTTTGATTAGCATAATAATACCCTTTAAACATTCAATATCAAATTTCAAATAAAATATCAAAAGAAGGAACTGTAGAATTGGTTTAACAGCCCAAAAGTATGCAATTGCATTTTATAGGAATATCCTAGAGAGAAATGCGACCTCTATTCCCAAACTTACTCCGATGGGAGAGAACGAGTATAGAGTTTTATCTGTGTCTATAACACGCGGAAATATCTTCAGATAAGTCTCTTCCTTCTGTCCCGGAAACATTTCCAGGGCATTCGATGATGCTATGGACGCAAAGTTATCTGCATCATGTATGATGACAATATAGCCATTGGTATTCAATATTGGTGCAAAATAATCAGCATGACTCGAGTTAACCACAACCACAAGACCCTGAGCCGCATTAGCAAACCGATTTTTAAAAACCCGCTGCTTAAGTCTGCATGAGAATAGTCAAAGTCATAGGTTATTTGAAACTCCACGAGTAAGAGTTGCTTCGCTTACTTATTCTTCGAATTGAAAGTGCAACAGGGTCCATATTTGGTAAGGCTATCCTCGAAAGCATCCGCGCTGAAACAGGGTATATCCTCATTGGAGAGGGTGCACTTTAATATAAAATTTTGGCAAGTCGGCGCCAACTGTAATATGCATTCTAACTAAATCTAATATTGCTCAATTTGTATTAATATATCACCATTTTCATAATGCGCCGCGTATTCCAGAAGGTCTCATTGTTCCAGGTACCGAACATGTCAAGAAAGGCTTGAAAGTTTATGTAGGCCTCACTATCGGCATGCCTGTCCGTGATGGAGTATAGAATGCGTAGATATTTCAACTGCTTCACGTAAAACTCCAATTCCCGTGGAGCTGGATCGTTGTTTTGCCTGCAGCACAGTTAGAATTAAGATCAGATATGAAGTGGGAATTGAGGCCACTCACAATTCGAGTGCATAGTTGGTCACCGCCTGCTTGGAAATGCGATTGTTTGAGCATATTGACACCGCCGGAAATGGCACATTTTCAATGGGATAGAGTGGATCCTTCAGATTGATGATAAAGTATTGTGCGATAAATTGCTCCCAGGTGAATGAGAGCACCGCTAGCATGGTGGCGAACGTGGCTATGTGTACCACCAGCCAAATTAATCTGCAAATAAACCAGGCCAAGGATGAGGATGAAACGTACCCGGTAGAAGATAAACGCACAAAGCGAACGACGGAGAGGAAGGGTTTGTGATAAAAACGGAAACGGAAATGAAAAATGCGAAAAATGCATTGCAAAGCAGAATGAAATGAGTTGAGACGATGAGCACAACTGCTACAGAGCTGCAAATACAAAGAGACAAAAGATACGAAGCACAGTGCAAATTTTCTATGGGACTTGAGTATGAGTGTGTGTGTGTGTGTGTGCATGTGGCATGCTGCGTATGAGTTAAGTCAAGTTACCGTTTCATCCGACGCTTTACCTTTCCAGCAGCGTTAATTCCGTCGCCAATAGTTTGCTGTAGCCCTGCAAGGATATATTGCGTATCAGCTCAGCCATATCCAGACAAAAGCTTGAGCCAAGCGATGCCTTGCGCCCATTGCCATCGCCAGCCGCCTTCCCAGCATTCGGATTTTTAATCCACCAGATGGCATTCGATGTTGATTTAATATTAACCATTGGAGCGCACAATTTTAACGATGAGACGAAAAATTCGACACTGGTGCAGTGCTGTAGTACTTCTCCTTGTTGTCTGTCTGAGACTGAGCGTCTTTTTATTAACGTTGCCCCATTGTAATCGGATCGTCTGCGTGGGCGTGGCAGACGTACCTTAATGTATGTTTGTCATTAACGTATGATTTAATTGTTATTTATTTCAGCAGAGGCGGCACCACATAGTGGTTAAACTTCTCGGTTAATTATACACAAGAGTGCAGCATACTTTCAGGCTGGCACATCAAAAGTGGAGCTCGCGTTGGCTACCACTTGTAAAAATCATGTTGCCGGAATTCCAAAGTTAAAATATGTTGAATAAAAGAAAAAACCGGTAACCTGAGTAAACATTTTATGAAAACAACAGCCAGCAACAAATTTAATAAATGCAGCACTTACATTTAATGCGCGCGCTAAAAAGTCTGCTGCATTTTTTGTTGGGCAATGAGGCCTTGGAAATAATATTCAGTTGGTAAGATATGGCATACTTTTAGGCTGTAATATCTGCCGAGAATGCAACAGAAATGAAAAGTTATACTAGTCACTGCTATTAGATAACAAATATAAATATGAAAAGATGCCAAAAAGTATTTACATTTTTATTAAGTTTTATTTATATAAGAGAAAACTTATTAATCTATCTCTAGCCTCCATATGGCCAAAAGGGTTGTGCTGGATAGGGACGGGAGCCGACAGCAGCATAAGGATTTGGATTAATCACACGAGCAATGTCCGCGTAACTGCGTTGAGGACTACCTATAGCTGTATTTAATATAACAACCAGATTGAGTAGGAGCATTACCATGCTAGCACCAGACATTTCTTCTGCAGTTTTATACACACCTGCAAGTGAATTTATAGCAGCTGATTAAGCAGAAAATCATGTTAAAGCGATGCAGTATGGTTAATCATATACAAAATAAACAATTTCATACATATCAAGCGTAGTCATCTGTAGTTCTTTGAACACGAGTGTGTTCGAATTCAGTATTCAAAAGACCCCTTAACAGAGTACTTATCTCGGTCTCTACCCTTTTGATAACGAGTCATTCAGTATACAGATTATAGATATTATATAATATATTAAAGCTCATAAAGTCTTTGTCTTATACATTGGTATTTTATCAACTAGATTAAAGCGACTTCCTCAATCTCTCCTTAGCCTCCTTGGGGCCAAAATGGTTGTCCTGGATAGTTGCGGGAACGTACAGCCACATATGGATTTGGGTTGATCACACGAGCGATGTCCGTGTATGCTGGTAAGCCCCAAGTCAGGGTGAGCATAGCGAGCAGTGCCAGCAGGAGCAGCACCAAGCCTTTTCCTTGCAGTGGAGACATTCTGTTACTTGAGATTGTTTGGTAAGAACTGTGCTGCAATCTCGATTTGTGAAAGCCTTTTATATGATTGTGTCTGACCAGAAGAGCAAGCTGCATTCCATTGCCTGTTTATTGATCAGGTTGTGACAATTGACAACCGTTTACAGAACCACAGAGCGCATGCGTCACACGTAGTACCAGCACCATTGTTCAGTGTCTCAGTCTCAGTCTCGTGCTCCACACAGTTTGCATTATGGATCTTGTTTACAATATCATTCACATTGCAACTTGGAATAATGTTCACACGGTGAATGAGGTATAGCGAAGATAAGTTAAATGTATCTTAATAATACTTTGATACTGTTTGGTATTAGCTTAAGAGTTTTAGCTTGTTCTTGGTAAAGCACATAATCTAATTTACTATACAAAAATATAATATAATTATTTTTAGTAATGCTGGATATACTTATTAATATAATATCTTATGATATTATGGACAATCAATCAATCAATCATTATAATTAACATTTTTATAGTATCTCATTTTTTTCATGCATTAATCCGTAACTAACTTAACTTGTAAACTCTTGCCTTTAACATCGTTATGAATGATTTGGATAAGCATAAAAACATTAACTATTTTTTTGTATTAATTAACAAGTGAGTCTATGACGTAGATTGAAAACTGTTAGCTGATCTATGCATACCATATGGCAAATAGTTAAAACGTTTTACCTATGCATAACAATCTTTCAAGAATTCCGGACTTTTGTTTGCTTCCTGCAATACCATTACTTGCATTATTGCGGAGTTAGGGGATACCCTAGCTGAATGTTCCGCTCAGGTGAGCCGTACTAATTGTCTCGCATGTCTATATGTATAGTCGAACATGCATGTATGTTTGTTACTTTTATGTATCTCTAAACCTGTATCTCAATAAGTTCACACTCACTCGGCTGAATGTATTTTGTTAACTATTTCAACGAAATAACTAGTGCATTGAGTCATAGCATGTTGTCAAGTGTAAACACTGATGATTTGCAATTCTTATATTGCCTTAAATTATTTCATCACTTGAGATAAATTAGAACATTTTTATAGTATTAGTGATTTGTTCAAAGTGTGAGCTTATAAAAAAAGAACAAAATAATATCCATTGTATTCCTCAATTACATCCGCTGTTCAGATATTTAATGTTTATTTATTATGTTTATTTAAGAAAACATATAATTACAATTTCTTATTATTATTAAGGAAAGGTGAAAGACATTATGCGAATATTATATTAAATTATTTCAACACTTGTTTTGAATTTCTTACTTCCATACGCTTTTGAAACATTGTTAGTTTCCATTAACAGAACTTCCTCCTGTTTACATACTAGCGTTAATGCAACGATAATTACGTCCCAAACATGGCTAATTTTTTCACTCTGCATTTAAGTAGAAATTTGTTTATCATAAGTTAATTATTTATTATTTATCATTTATTATTAATTATTTTAATCATACCTTTCTGTTATTACTTCAATTACGCTATTGAAAAAATGTTACTCTCTATTTACACGATGAAGTTACTTCATGAAGTTGCTTCATGAAGTCTCTGTTTGTAGGCAAGGGGTGTAGAGGGGTTCGACTTCATGATGAAACTGCATGACCCATCAAGCTGAACGACTTTTCGTCTATTTTGCTTTGCGCTATTCCGATTGTTGTTGTAAACAAAAGAAACACTTCATGAGGAAACTTCACCGTGTAAATGCGACGTGATTTTCGAAGATGTTTCGAAACGGAATCGAAAAAAACTTCATGAGGAAGCTTCATCGTGTAAATAGGGACTTAGTTTCCATTAACAGAACTTTCTTCTGTAAACAGACTCACGTTAAGGCTATGCTGTTAATACTGTTTCCAAAACATAGAGTACGTCTTCAGTCTGCACTTAAGTAGTAATTTGTTTATCATAATTTATTCAATAATTACTATATTTGTTTACTAATTTTAATCATATCTAATGTCAGTTATATTTACATGCTGCAGCAATATTAGTATGTAGTCAATATGTTAAATTATGCAGCAGCTAGACTTAATTTAACGCTGTTGGGGCGTGATTCGCGTGACTGTTACGTGACGCTTGGAAGTCGATAACTGACCTGATGACATTTCAGTCACGTATGCTACACTGATCATAATATTTAGTACTTATAAGTATGTGTGTCTAAATCACACACTTTGAAGTTTAAACCCATTTAAATTTTGCAATATTCTTATTTAATTCTCATTTATTTACTATGTACAACTTGCATAACATACAAAATGTTAATGTTAATTAACAAATTTCAAATGAAAACAATTTTCAGCCCCACAAGTGGGAGTATGGAGCATTTGGTAGATAGCGACCGCCTCCTAGACCTAGGTATCCGTCCTGATAAAGCACGTTCGATATATCGGAGTAGGTGCGTCCAGTGCGCTGGCGGTTACCGGATCTGTAAGATCGCTGTGGATACCCGTAGCCATTTCCATATCCATAGTCTCCGCTATAACCTCCATAGCCTCCGTAATAACCACCACCGTAGCCTCCGCCGTAGCCTCCATAATTAGAGTGTCCATAGCCTGATCTGCCGTATCCTTTCAGTCCTTTGTACGTCTTCAAGAACAGCGCATTACCCAATTCCAGGGAGCTGCTCAATAGGCAAGCTAAGAATATCCAAATCAGAACTTTCATTTTGTGTAATTCTGTATGGTTTCGGTGCTGATCGTCTGTGTTCTGTCTGTAGATCTACGCAATTCTCAACTATTTATACCCTGCGAATGGCGTCGGGATTGCGATGACACATTATGCTCTTAATCTTTTTTTTTTTCAACTCAACGTCTGCCTTCGCACCTGGATTACTGGAGATCTGCTGCCATAATGCTAATGCTAATCCAGCGAGCAACAACGCAATGCACTACTGTGAATTACTTGGATCTTAACAGATGAAACGAGATCAGCATGCCAAGCACGTACGCGCGGGAAGAAGTAAGTAACTTTTACGGATCCAACATTTAACGGCCAATGCCCAGTGGACGGCTTCATCCGTCGCTTAGTTCCTCCCAACTCTTTTATTTTCTTTTGTTTTTTTTTTCGATTTCTGTTTTAATTTGCGTATAAACAGCTCAGCTAGAGAGCGTAACCGTTTAAGCCCGTTCATCTTTCATTGATTTACACAAGCCAAAACACAAAACAAACGTTTGAAAGCACTAGTCGAGTGAACGCGCCTAGAAATAACCTAGTTATATAGCGTTACGAAAGCTGTTTGCTGCAGGCCACCGACAAACGATAAGCTGTTTGCTACAACACGCACACATCTCTGGTCGATGTTCATCTTCTTTTGTTGCGTTACGAAAGCTGCTTGCTGCAGGCGAACCACAAACGATAAGCTGTTTACTAAGTCACGCTAAAGTCACTGCCAAATGCTAGCTGTTATAGAACAACAAATATTACACAGCTAATAAATTTAAATAAATTTGCTTAAACCGAACACACCCTACGTTCTGAGTTTTGCGCATTATACACACGGTCCAAAGACAGGTTTTTGATGAAAATCCACATCAAAGTCAGCAGCACATACAATCCTCGTCCTCAGTTAGAAATCACATCTCTTAACGGCTGGGGGTTAAATTCTATTAATCTGACATGACGGGAATACGACCGCGAATTCTTTTGACCTTAATGGTCTACATTCTACTCTTAATCCACAAGTGTCATGCACAGTTTACTTCATTCAATTTTAACTCGGGTGTCAATAACTGGCAGCAACAATCGAGCAGCTATCACAGTAGCTTCAGTAGCCACTCAAGCTGGCAGCGAAACTTCAGCATCAGCGGGCACAGCTCTTCTAGTTTGGGTAATTGGGAGAGCATAAGTGGTGCTCCAAAAGACTGGACTGTTTGGGTTAGCGGAGGTGATGATTTTCTTCCGGCAGGATGGAACAATGGAGCGGTTGTAAATCCACTGACTTTATTGGACCCCAGTAGGGCACAAACGTCACCATCTAAGATGAATAACAATAAAAAACCAAAACCAACACCAACGAGATCAGGAAAACCACAATCGTCCACCCGAAAGTCGCCAGTTCATATCTCTAAGACTAACAAGAGTTCTTCACCACCTAAAACTACTCGACGGCCCTCCAAACAGCCAGGTAACAGAAATCAGAGTTCAACAACAAAATCCACCATAACCACTACAACAAAACCAAATTCAACAACTCAAACACCTAAAATTTCAACTAAGGTGAACAGAAATTCTGCAAGAAGGAAAACCATAACACAACCCACCAAAACTGCATCAGACGGAGAAATGAGTTCTACAACCGCTAATACAAACCGCAAGAAAAAACCACAGCAAACCACAACAACAAAGCCAAACATAACCACACCACAGTCAGCCAAAAACTCATCTAAGGAGAATAAAAATTCCACATCAGATAATACCACAACGATGCCCACCAACAGTTCATCTAACGTCGACAAGAGTTCCACACCAGCCAATCGCAAGAAAAAGCCAAAATCAACAACAACTACAACTACACCACAGCCACACAAAAAACCACCTAAGTCAGAAGGGACTACACAGATGCCATCCACAAGTGCATCAACCGAAAGTCAGAGTTCTACATCAACTAAGACAAATCGCAATAAAAAGCCTAAATCCACCACGACCACAACAACAATACCCCCAGCGACCACAGGGCAACCCCGCGAGAATTTATCAAAGGAAAACACAACTACCAAACGAACCACCAAGAAATCAGCAAAGACCACTCGATCACCCACTACACCAATGTCCACCACTCAATCCAACCAAGACACAGTGAACAGCGGTATGGAGCGTCCGTTAAAAGTTCCATCTACTAGTCAAGACACACTGATTGTGGTACCGTCACCACTGAAAAGAAATATTGGAAACTCCGGGCTGCGCAACATCATCTTTCCCAGCTCTTTACAGTATGTGCACACTCCAAGTCAGGAAAACCCCGCGGAGCTCATTGATATTCGACGGCGATAAGCTGAAAGGAAGGCATTAGATAATTCAGTGATGTCTTCATATATAAATATATACGTAAATTAACTAATTATGCATATTTAAATATAAATTGTCATTTAATTAGCATAAACAAACAAACGACAAATTCACACAGACCGAAGTAGATTGAAGTGGAATTTGAGCTCAAGTTCTTTCTCGGAACTCGATGGCAAAGAGACTCGAAACTGGTTGGAATGAGACTCTCTCATGAGAGCAAATGCTATAATTTTAATAAATTATGTGTAATTTATTTAAAAATGTGCGAATGTCTTTACAGGCAATTATCGGATAATTATCGGGATTTACAGAACGACACGAGGAATCAGGTGACCTTGTACCTGAACCATTGCCGATGCTGACATTGATTTCTGGTGTTAATGACCTCCATAGACGATGACTGTTCGCGTTTCTGTATTATTTCGTTACCTGAGTGAACAGGTGACAATAATTAGTCAGAGTGCGAGCCTTATATCTAGGCAATTCCCATCTATTTTTGGTCTTAGTGGATGATACATTGGACTTTTAATGGTTTTACTTAAACGTCCGGATCGGTGGAAATCTGCTGATCCATCCAGCAAAAACTTGATGTATTACTGTGAATTACTTGACTGTCTCGAGCCATCAGTACACAGAGCACGTAGCTGGATGATCAACGCACTCCACGGGAAGCACAAGCTCAAGTAGATCCAGACTCAGTGACCATTCGCACACATTGATTATTTCCTCTCATGTTTTCTTTCAGATTTTTGTTTACATTAATCGCTCCGTTAGAGAGTAAACGCTGGCTGTAGTAGCTGTCACGATCGCTCATCTTGCATTGATTAGCACAAGCCACTCGAGCAGATAAACAAACCGAGCCAAGACAGGTTTTGAATACAAAAACCAAATGTTTGTCTCTCAACATTCCATCGCCCCTCAGTCAGAATTCGCATCTCTTGCCGCATGGGCGCTTTATTATTTAATACGTTGCGATCATGAGGGGAATACGATTACATTTGCTTACGGCCTTGATGGCGTGTCTTCTGCTGCTCATTCGCACTTGTTACTCACAATTTGCCACATCGTTCGCATCCGCCGGCACCGCAGTGGCATCCGCTGGAGGCGTCACGGCCGTGGCTCAGGTACCTCAGCTCGGTTTCGGTTTCGGCTTCAACAATTGGCAACAGCAAAATAACGGATTCAATGGCGGTTTTAACAATTTCCCCAACAATGGCTGGCAGGGAAATGGAATGAGAGGCGGCAATAGACCCGGCATGAGACCTCCCCCTCCGCCACCACCACCAATGATGCCATGGGCTGGCGGCAGACAGCCAGCGCCGGGATGGGGCAACTGGCAAAGCACAGGCGGCCATCAGAATAATGGCGGATGGGGTGGCCCTGGTCATAATCAACCCGGTTGGGGTGGCGCAGGACCTCCTGGTTGGGGCAACAGAGGTGGGCCACCTGGCTGGGATCATAGAAGAGGACCACCACCGCCTGGCTGGGATAGAGGCAGACCACCACCTGGCTGGGGGGGAAACGGCAACGGACAACCACCACCAGGTTGGAATAACCAACCTTATGAACCTTACGATGACAGTGATGAGGGAGAAGCAACCCAGCCCACTGATCCACAACAACCAGATCCATTCCAAAATGGAAACACCAATCCAACCACTACACCACCAGCTCCCACTGCACCACCTACAAAACCACAACCTATAGACGTGGGCACACAGCGCCCGCATGTCATATCACCCACTCCCCCACCGAATAATGGCGGAACACTGATCATGGGCACCAATCGCCCTCCATTGGTGCGGCCACCACTCAACCCTACACAACCAACAGCACCGCTGATCATCAAATCCATTGACGAGTCTCGCCTGCGCAGCATCATCTTCCCAAGCTCTTTACAGTATGTGCATCTTCCGAGTCAAGAGAGTCCAGACGGACTAATTGATATTCGCAGACGATGAGAGAGAGATCTCGAGTCACGACTGTAAATGATACTTGTATATACTTATGCTTATGTAATTTGCAATTCGCAAGCACATACGAAATCCAGAAATTACACGGCTCAATACACTCCCAAGCTCAAGTTCGTTTCTGTTTTCAGCTATAAAGTGTAAACAGGTTCGATAGGTTGACAAACCACTCCGAAGGGGCATTCGCTTTAATAAATTATGGATAACTGTAGTTAAGACTATAAGCATCAATGTCGTATCATTAACACTAATCACAAATGGCGCCTAGTAGCCGTGATGCTGGTAGCCAGACGTATGACCCTTGGTAGCTGAATTGCTGTATCCATAGCTGTGTCCTGCGGGTGAGTAGACGGCCGGATACTGTGGTTGCGCATAGTAGCCCTTCACTGGTCCCTGCACCGGTCTCGGATAGTAACCATAGCCAGAGGGATGAGGTGGATGGGGAGGACCTGCTACTATCCCATTGCCATAACTCTGAGCACCACCTCCATAGTAGTAGTCATAGCCATGGTCGTAGCCCTCCTCAATCAGAGGTCCAGTGGGATGCACTGGTCCATAGACTCCATGTGGTGGCACAGGCGCATAGGGTGGGGGTCTGCCATACTGTGGTCTGTCATCCAGCGCGTCCAGGACTACTTCAGCAATCCTATCGAATGTGGGCTTAGCTTCTACTCCTAGTAGCAGCAACACCATCAGAAGAGGAAATCCAATATTCAGTTGCATCTTCGTTTAAGTTGTAATGATTGATTGATGATTATAAGGCACATGATCCATGCTTATATAGCCTACGGGCAACATGCTGATAATCAGTTGGCATTCTGTCTGTATAATGTGAATCGGAATAAACATGCAGCCCGTGCAACCTTCAATGAAGCCCTTACTCCTATATAGAATGGGTCAACCGGATGAAGAAAGATTATGTGGCGCGAAATAGATCCATCCACTGAAAGAACTAAGTCAAGGTCAAACAATAACCCAAACTATTTGAATGAATGTATACCGTCTTGTTGTTTTGGAAAGAGAATTTATGATTCGGTTTCTCAGAATCTCAGCTATCGCTATTATTATTCATTTCTCAATGAACAAGCTCAGAGTGACCCAACAGATAACCTCAAGAGACGGAGATTCACTGCGTTAAATAAACACGACGAAAGCTTTGAAGGTCCAGTTCCACGAGAAATATCAACATGCATTGGCGAATTGTCTATGTGGGCTTACTGCTCATTGCTCTCAGTGAAGCATCGTCCCACTATTCCCGCGATGAGAGCAGTGAGGATGCCAAAACCAAATTCAATTTGGCCTCCACCTTTACCGGCGACATCACCAGTAATCGTCATCATGATCGTGCCCACCTCAACTCGCAACTATATCCGGATTTGAGGCAAGTGCCAGGTGCTGGTTACCAATCCTCAGATATTGATCAAGCTGCTGGTCACGAGGGCGGCGGCACTGGCATAGGCACATTAGATGCGCACGTGGGACCAACGGGTAATCGTGTGACCATACCTCAACCTCAGGCTGCTTACCCTGGTTATCCATCACTGCCTGGTCCCGGTTATGTTCCTGGTTATCCACCTTACTCCAATCCTGGCCTAAGCTATCCAGGCCAGTACTTGCCCCAATACCCTGGCTATCCCCAGACAGCGCCGTATCCTGGTCATGCCAGCTATCCAGGCAGGATTCCAGTGGTTGGACACCCACCATACAATCAGCAGACTTATGGCAATATTCAGCCACTGCAGACAGCCCCGCATCCTGGTCTTGCCGTTGATCCAGCCAGTGCTGGACACCCACCATACAATCAGCAGACGTATGGCAACAATCAGACACCCAGACAGCGTGATCGCGTTTCACACAGCTTCACCATGAACACCGAGTACACGGAGGATGGCGTACACAAAGGACCCTTTGGTGTGCTCAACAATCACAGCCCACTGGGCTATGGCAGCGGCTTTGGAGGCGGCTATAATGGTGCTTTCAACAGGCCAGGTTACTGAGAGAAGGAGAAGAATAAAGCGCATAAGTTATGGTCATAAGTTAGGTGTAAGCTTACCACCACGTGCCAGCAGCTGCTCCATTTATTCCATAATAAACTTGATTTTTGCACGCCCAACCAAAGTAATTAGACATGTTTCAACCCATCGTGCGCCACAACGGCAATAGGAGTGCAACTTGGTCTTTTGTCCTGTGCATATACAGATTTCATATAGTATATTCGAGAGTGTGTGTGTGTGTGTACATAAGACACCCTACCTTGCGAACCGGAAAAAAAGTAACATGCATTTCGCTTGCCTCATAATTTTGTTAAGGAAGGAACACACAAAGGAAATCAAACTACCTGGCTGCACAATGGGAGGAAGACTGAGGACGACAGACGAGCGACCGGCAAGGAAAGGTGGTAGAAAATCAACGTCAAGGAGACAGACAGACAGGGCAACTGAACTGAACAGCAGCCAGCAGCCACAGCCTGCCCTTTTTCAGGCTCAACTGCAGCGACAGAAATCGGTTATGTATATGATTTTTTGGACAAAGACGATTACGGGAAAGGAGAACAAGCCACTGCCACTGCCACCGTCACTGCCACTGCCACAGCAACAGGATCGAATCGATGACGATGTCTTGCGGCGCAGTCGCAGCCTGCCAAGCACAAACCCAAAACAATTTGGCGCTAAAAATGTGAAGAGCAACGCGCCAAAAAGAACAGAACAAATAAACCAGAGCCAAAAGATACACACATGTATATACATATGTACAGACAAGCTGTAAGACTCTCGCCTAAACTGGTCAGGATATATTGCTAGAGATCAAAGTGATGTAATTTTTAAACGGACATAAAATGTTTATTGAATTTCTCGACTGGCGGCATACATACATATGCACATACACAAACATAAATAGATACTTAGACAATGGGACATTCATTAATGGCAACAATAACATCATTTTAGAACAACTACAACATTACGTACATAATGGGATTGGCATCTGCTTAATAGGTCTGTTAGTCGTTAGTAAATACTGTATATGTATAATGTTTAATAGTTACATCCATTTGTCGGCTTTGGTGTCCACCATCATCAAACGATCGGTTGGCGTTGCATTGGCTTAATATGTGTTAGGTTTATTTATAAATTGTTGTGATTATAATTAGCATAGGTTTTAATCTAATGATTGGATTCGACTTGGGTCTGGTTTGTTGTGCTTTGAATACTTAAACAATAAACTTAAATGAAAACATAATGAAATTTAAAACAATAAATTTATGCAAATATCATAAATGAAAACCAAAAACTATCAGTCAACACAAAACAGATGAAATACCAAATTAAAGTTATAAATTATGTTAAGAGCGTGAGTACACGAAAATTTTGTTCGTTTGTTCGATTACTGTGATATTTTCTTCAGTTTATATGACATATTCTGGTTTTTGTTTGTTTTATATTTAATTTACGAAGCGTCTTAAGTCCTAATGAAGCGTAACATTTTTTGCTCATCATTAATTTTTCTAATTTGCGTTACTCAGTGGATCAAGTGGTCGAGTGGCTATCATTAAGATTGAGATTGTTTTGAAACATCTGCTCGTTGGTTAATAGCGGTACCTTCGCCACCTCATGGAATATCTTGTGGGAATACTTGTGACGTATCGTTTTAATGCTGGAGCGTGGCTTACGATGTAATCCCGCATTCAGCACCGGCACAATTTCCGCAAACTCTGCCAACTCATAGCCAGAATAGTAGATAAGTGTAGAATTCCAGGTCTGCTTGTTCAGACCATCGACGCCACCGTGCATGCGTAGTGCCATGTACAGAGCAGCTGAAGCCAGTTGGGAATCACTAAACCTAATGGTCGCATAGTCCATCAACGAAAGTTCCAATATGTAGCGTGCTAACGTTAGGGTGGGCATTGGCACCTTGGCACAGCGAGCATAACGACGCAAGAACCTATAGGATATCGGTATGCCGAGATCGTAGTTTACGGTGCGAAGCGTATTCATTTCCATTTTAACCAGCTCGTCGTTAGTGTAGGCCCCATCACAAATATAGAGAAAATCTTCAATTAAGGGCGGCTGACGTTCGTCGTACTTACACGCAATGAAGAACGAAGCGGCTCCCAATAGCTGCAGCTTCTCCTTGTTGATAACCTCTCGGCATAGATAGTGATCGACAATCTTAACAGCGAGATAAAGAGTTTCGTGATTCAGCTCAAACGTCTCTTGCACTTCGACCATCCAGTCGACTAGAAGCGTACGCATCCAACTCGTCAAGTGAATTTGTGTCGGCATATAGTCCTTAATTGCAAACTCCGGTTCGCGCATTTTTAGATATTCGAATATGTCCATGGCATAGTGTGAGACCTGGAATGGATCATCCCAGTTAATCTCATCGAAGTCATCAACACCTTCGGGCACTGGACGCTTTTCCATCACCACAGCAGCAGCTGCGGCTGCCTTCAGCATGGCTTGCTGTGTCAGTGTTTGCTGGCACTCAGTCTGGACCTGCGGCTCATCAGTCTTCTTTGTATTCTGTTGCAACTTAATTGAGCGACGTCGCGCTGCCTCAAAGTTGGCAGACATGCGCGTGGACTCGTCCGTGGAGACATCCTCCAGGGCGGACATGTAAAGGCTCTCCTCAGTCTTGTTAAAGTCATTTGATATACGACGCACCGGTTTAATAGCATTTAATGGTGGAGCTGCAAATTTTTGAGCTGGCTGTAACAAAGGTGCAGGTGGTGGAGCTACAGCAAGTGGCGCAACTGGTTTCTTTGGGGCCACAAGCGCTCGGCGCGTCCTTGGACGCTGTTCATCTAACACAAATTTACAGTTCTCAATTATTTCTGCTTCCGTGTCAACTTTTAATGCGGCACGTGTCTTCACTTTGTTAACCACGGGGACGGGCGCCGGCGCAGGCGCAACGACAGCTCGGACTGCAGCTATGTTTAGGTTGTTCGTATTCTTAGCATCAGCGAGCACTTGCAGTTTCTGGGCAGCGGTTTTCTTTTGCATCTGCTGTTTGGCGTCCTCCTCACTGGATTGCAGCGTCATGATCTTAACATTGTTGGTCAAGTTGCCAAGGGCCGAGCGCTTGATCTTATCGTTCTTGATGGGGCTATTTTCCGCCTTACGTTTTGAGCGTGTTTGCATGTTCTCCACATTGATATCAATGTTGACGGCGCGACGGCCCAGCCCCTTGCCCCGTACGGCTGCCATGGGCATAATGACCTGGCTGGTTACAGTAGCCCGAGTGGTACCCTTGGTCGGCGCCATTTTGAAATTTGTGTTATTGTTGTAGCTGTTGTCGTTGCGACTCTAGCGTTGTCCTGCTATACAGCGACTGCGTGCGCGCTTTAATTTCCTGGCGTTGTTTTAAGTTGTATGGTAACCAAATTTTAGTTCCCGGCTTTGATATACTGTTTTGGAAAGATCATTGGTTTTGTTTGCTATTACTTTTCTAAGCGTCTTTGCCTCTCAAACTCACTTTTCTCAACTTAGGACGCTTGGCCGCTCTGCTCATAACGGCGCTTGCAAAGATACAAAAGCGAAAACTGCGCCAGCTGCATATCTCACAACGTTAAGTTGGCAGCATCTATCATAGGGTTGTTATCACGATACAATATTTAGCGTTGCCACTAGGGTAAAAACAGTTCATGTCATAGTTCGTCGCATATCGAAATTGACTCTGACAACAGTCTGGCAACCCTCCTGAAAAAATGAAAACAATGCACACCAATTCAACGCTAAATTTGAATTTAACGCATAAATGGTGAGGCAAAAATGCTCATGACCATTTAATACACATATATGTATATATATTTATGTTTAATTGGACTAATCACAGATAAATAGAGTTAACATATAAATTATTTCCAAAGTTTGATAACTCCATCGCGTGATGCTGACGCTATATAAACTTGTCCCTTATCTTTACACATCAGCAAGTCGGTTATAGCATCATGATGTGTTGCTTTGGGCATGTCCGGTCCAGATCTGGGGCTTTCCTCAATCTGCTGAGAATCGCCGGTACTGCCATTCGGAATGATTTGTTCCTCAATCACCTGGCTGCCATCAATAAGGCGGGCACTATAATTACATGTAAGTAGGGTAGAGAATATTGAAGAAATAAATTATACAATTAAATATACTAACCTGTAATTAAAGGACACATTTGCCAAATTATCATTTGCCGCTGGAACTACCAGTGATGAGTTCTTTGGGGCACCAATATCCCAGTATCTGATGCGTTGATCCGAACTACCAGTTAAAATGAACGGCGACCCGTCAACGACGCCACTCAGGATACCACAGGTCGTGGCTGGGTCGTTCAGACTAGTATTAGTTAAAACAGGTGCTGAACTGGCCCAAAGCACAGTCTGTCGCTGGCCTGTCTCAATATTCCATACAGATACTTCGTTATTGGACTGCGAGGCCGAGATCAAATATGATGGCTCTGTAGGATGGCAGGCTACCTTTCTTATCCAAGAGTCTGCCGGATGTTTAATCTCTGTTATGGGCAGTCGGAAACGTAAGTCCCAACAGATGTGCTTTCCGCCACTAGTGCCCGTTGCCAACCAAGATCCCGTTGGATCCGCACAGATAGTAGTAATGACTCCATGTCTTAGCTCATTCTGCAAACGCCATGCGCTGTGCTGCATGCGTGTATCCCAAGCCACAATGCCGCCATAGAGAGTCGCATATACAATGACGCGTTCGGCCGCCTGATCATAGGCATGCATATCGACAACCGGACCATCATTGAACTCACTAAAAAAGTAAGTACAATTGAAAAATGAGAATATTATTGAGCGCATAGTAACTTACTCTTGATCCAATACTTGTTGCAGAGTCATCTTTGTCGAATTCCGATCAATCCGCATTATTAGCAAACTGCCATCCTTGCCGCCCACCGCCAAAGACTGACCGCCATCGCATGCGGCTAATGCATAAATGGGCGTATGGGCGGAATAGACCTGACGCGACTTATTTATACCTTGATAGCCATTTAGCTTATTGCAGTCCCATAATCTAACCGTGCCATCGATACTTCCACTAGCGAAAAGTGCGCCATCAGGACGCAATGGAGCCAGCTTGATAACCGACTCCGAGTGCTCATGCAGGTGCGCCACAAGAGTGCCATTTAAACGCCAGTTAGATGGATACGCCGGTAGCAATTTATCATAGTTGCAACGCTGTGTAAGGGCCAACACGTTGTAACGACGCTTAATCTTTAATGACAGCGAATCCAAGTCTTTCAGGCACTCTGACGACCGATCAAATGAGTAATTCCGATCCGACATGGTATATTCTCCTAAAGAAGTTGCTGTGCCGCCTATTGTCGGCGCACCAACAACTATAACTCCAGAGGCGGGATTAGCGGAAGAGCCGGCTGCCATAACCATATGTGGTGCGACTGCAACGTCTGAGGCGGGTGATATCAAGCCGCCCACATGTACATCTGCAGATCCTAATAAATATTATACTATTAGATAAAAGTAACATATAAATATTTTATTATCTTACGATTTTCCAGCGGTAATTTGGTAATCTTTTCAGCTAGCGGATATTCGTGACAGGCCACCTTTTTGCGACTGACGACAATGCGTCCATTGTTTGAGGCTGGGTCGTCCAGATCCTGCATAGACTTGTGCTTTAGTGAAATCAAAAATGGTTTCATGGCCAACAGCTGCATCTCGATAGTGTCCGTTAAGCCCTCCGAGTGAAGTCTTCTGAAAAGCTGTAGTGTTTTGGAAATGTGAGTGATTCTCCCGAAACAACCAAAATCGCCAAAGCACTTACGTTACGCAACGTCTGACCCAAGTCCTCATACTGCGGCTGTGCACCACGCTTTGTGTGACTACGCACGCGCATACGTGCCTCTAAAGCACCAACAAACTGGTGAACATCCTGGAAACGCAGCACGCTGTCAAATATCTGCCTGGGTACAGGCGGTTGCAAGCAGTCGAGAAGAATGTGCGGCTTCTCCACTTGTATAAGCGGCGCTTTTAGGAATCTTCCAATGGCTGGCATTATCTTACATTGAACATCTATAGCACTCAAATTACGTGCTGTAGTGGCAATCATGCCACAAATCTCATGACGTACCCATAAATTTGGATGACACAAATAGCAGCCAGTTTCGTTAACAATCTCCGTTACAGTGGGTTTCCTAATGTGTCCCAATTCAATCAGAATGGTTACAGCACGTATTGCTTTCGCTATGACGAACTCTTCCCGATCTGTGAATCCTTGTTGCAGTAGAGGCACCAGTATATCAGAAGCCTGCCAACCCACATATCCCGCAACGCCAGCAATATTATCATAAAAAGCACCTCGAAGATTCTTGTCGTCATCATTGAGGAAAGTCATAATGTGCGAGAGTATTACATCGTTGGCCTTCTCCTTACCAAAGAAAGCGCACAAATCGCAAATACCAGACTCCATCAGTGTCTGTTTGACAATGGGTTGCGTGTCTGTTAGCAGACTAAGCACTGCCTGACGCACAATATCATGCAGAGCATTTAGCTCTGCTTCGTAACGTGGGGTGGGCATCTCATTGGGAGCATTACGTTGTGTCTCTTCCAGAAAGTAAACGGCGCTCTTGGCAAGTGCAGCAATGTTACGGGCAAAAGCCACGCGGACAATAACCGCGCTCGTTTCGTTGGCCAAGTCAGTAATGTAGGGCAGTATATACTCAGGAAATACATTAGCATCGCTGCGAGGAATGTCTTTTACCATGCCCAAGCATGCAGTCAGCGTTTCAATAGCCTGAACCTGCACCTTGGCCGGTGAATTCTGTGCCAAATTAAGCTGCACAAAAAACAATACGTATGAATATATACGGGGTATATGATAAATTTTCAACTTACTATGTAGGGTAAAATACGATCGAGAATAATCTCTGATGTGGTGTACTTGGAAAGCTTTTGCAGCAGCTGGAGTGCAGCAATTTTTGTTGATGACTGCTTTAGCCCCCTGATGCAAGAGGTGACCACGGTTATGATTAGAATGAGCCCGTCTTGGTCCGGCGGCAAGCGGTCACATTTCATCGAATCCTTTTTCTCCATATCGTCTCCTTCATAAGGTGTAAGGTCTTCTGCTTGTGTGAGCACCTTAATGCAATGTCCAATGTCTTTGTATAAATGTTGTATCTTATCATCTGGCGATATTATTGGCGTCGATGAAAACATTTGCAAGTAAGACTGAAGAAATGAGTAAAAATACTCTGGAAAGAGTTTATCACGCTCCTGATCCAAATAGTCCTCGGCACTCTTGCGGTTCATCGAATCTATGTCAATCATTGATGCTAGAAGATTGCGCAGACGTTCATTCTCAATGCCACCCAAATGTTTCTCCACCAGCTCTCGCTCTCCAGATCTATAGGCGAGCAGTTGTGAAAACTCAAATGGCGCAGTGCCTTCTGACCAGAGTTCCAACAAAGCACATCTGTATATAAAATAGACATTGAGTTACGGAATTCACAACTTATAAAACAGATGCTTACCCTGCCGAAAATATATCCATAGCAGGCAGCAGTGTGTTACCAGCATAAGAAGGTGGAACCCGTATAATTGAATCTGAGTGTATTACGGACATGTTTCCATTATTAAGATCGTCATCAGACGATAAGGTCTTTACAAAACGTTCTGGAGCTATATAACAAGTGCGCCTTCGGCTTGTATCAAAGAAATATGTATAATCTGCCGGATTATCTTCTGGTAGATAAGTAGGCTTGAATGATGCAAAATCTGACAATAAAATCCAATTCCAAGATGTGATTAAGATGTTTTCAAGCTTAATATCTCCATGACAGATTTTTTGCTTGTGGCACTGATTAAGAGCACACAGGATTTGAAACGTAATCCATTTCTTCTCCAGCACTGTGAGAAATGGTCGAGTGGAGACGCGGTCGTACAGGCTGTGCTTGACATACTCCCGCATAATGTAAGCCGCCTTGTCGATGAGCTAAGGAAACAGATTATTCATATTTGCAATGTAAAATGGAATTAAGCACATACCTCTACTCGTTGAAATGGCAAACAATTGACTGCATTTGCCAAGGCCAATGTTTTCTTTATGCTCTCTAAGCGTTCCTTGTGATCTTCCAGCGGCAATGTGGGGTCATGCTTGACAAACACCTTTACCACAATTAATCCTTCGTCGGTTTTTGCTTTGGCTACTTTAAAGAATCGTGTACTTCCCATACTATAGAAACATAAGACAACGATATAAAAAGTCCATGTTAGTAAATTCGTGTGTATGTATGTATGTATTAACATAGAGGCGTAAACAGCTGTTTCATTTGTACTCACTTTACGTCAAAAATAATTTCAGTGCCAAACTGGCCCGAAAAGTAGTGTTCCACAGCATGGATTTGCGATGGTGCAATGCCAACTAGTTGATTGCCCATTTTTATTAGCTCTAACACTTAACTTCAGTCCTCAGCAATTCTTTTATTGATATTTGTTTACTTTTTTCCTGTCCTAACAAATCTGCGCTTTGTGTTCTGAAGATGAAGAAGAAGAAAAAACATCGATGGTACTCACGGCTGCCACACTTGGCGTTTTTGAGCCAAAATTTGCACGTTTTTATTTATTAGCGCAGTGGCACTTTTTTCTTAAATTTGCCCTTTATTTTGCTAAGATAGGTCTTAAACTTAAGTAGAAATCAATATTTAACATTATGTAAATAATACAATTTCTTCTGTTGAGTTCACAAGCAGATTTATTTGCCATCTGAAGGCTATTCAGCGAGATATTTAGAGGGCTATATAACGGCTATTCGTGACATGCACTAAGGTTGTGAAATTGGCTAATCACGTTGTGCACTTGCCTAAACAGCAATACAGCCGTGAAGAACCTTGCTTTGTTTACCATTTGCCATTGCAAATGGATATTATTGCTTAAATATTATTTATAACAACGTATAGTCATGTTTTCTAGTCTTTTGCCAATTGTTTAAATTCATTTTTGACACAGTTTTTAATTATCAATAGGTAACTTCAATGGCAACGATGTTTATGTGGTTGCTGCACAGCATTGCCACTCTATATTGTATAAATGTGTTGTGTTATCGGAAGTCGCCCTGGCTATCGATTCGAATACGCGCGCATCTTTCTGGTTTTAAATACATATATGCATGTATACAATAGATAAGAACGTCTAAATTCATAGCGTCAGCAAATATATTTTAAGGGCAAAGACCTAATAAAGCAAAGTATTTTCAATTCAGCAAATTTTTAGATCACTCCAATCTATATAAATAAATCGCTTTACGTTCTAATCAAAATAGTAACTAATTTAATTTGAAATGCGTTTCGTATACTTTTTGCTATTCGCTTGCGGATTTATCCTGACTCAGGCCAGGCCAGGCATGTACCTCCGGCCGGCACCTAGAGTATATTGCGAGACTAAATACCATCACCGAATGACGCTGAATCGCGTTCCAGTTTAACCCATAGAGACTCCAACATCTGGTCATGTGATGTAACTTATAACAATAGCACTCTTTTGTTAAATGGAGCTCTCTACGTAAATAATATTGCCTTAATATCAATTTCCAGCAATATATAAATACATATATAATATAATTGAACACATATTCTTTTATTTGGCTCACATTCAGCTTAATTTGTGCAGTCACGCTTGGCGTTATTAATAGGATTAGCAATTCCACACTTTAAAAAATTGTATTCGCTTTGCGATGACGAAATATGATTTGTTTATCATTTCTGGCGGAATCAAAAACTCCATCGGATCGTGAACATGTTTGAATCAAACCAACATCTTTTTCTGATAATTAAATGCACTTTTCAATTTTAAATGCTGCGGTTGCTGCACTGAAGCTGTTGTGCTATCGGAAGTCACCCTGGTTATCGATTAAAACACGCGCGCTTGTTTCTGGTTTTAAATACATATATGCATGTATACAATAGATAAGAGCGTCTAAATTCATAACGTCAGCAAATGTATTTTAAGGGCAAAGGCCTAAAGCAAAGTATTTTCAACTCAGCAAATTTTTAGATCACTGAAATCTATATAAATAAATTGCATTACGTTCTAATCAAAATAGTAACTAACTAAATCGAAATGCAGTTTGTACACTTTTTGCTATTCGCTTGCGGATTGGTCCTGGTTCAGGCCGGAACTTGGCGTCAATCACCGGACTACGTCACGAATGAAGATGAAGTGCGTCCCAGCTGGACTCATAGACACTCTAACATCTGGCCATGTGATGTAGCTGATTACCGTGAAGCTTATCTACTAATTCACAAGGTCGAGAAGCGATTGGAGCGGATTAACGACGACCAGCTGAAGAGCAAAATTGTTAACTATGTGACAGATCAGTTGAGGGAATGCAAAACAGGAAACGAAATGGATGAGCACTGCGTCAAGATCTCCATTGGCTACGCCATGTCATTTATCAACCGTCAACAACGCCAAAATATGTAATATAATTTTATAGAACAGTCTGTATATCAAAATAAATAAATGGATAACAATTAAATTATAATTTATAAACTTAGTCATGTATGGACGGACACCCATGCTTCTCCTGCTTGGCAAAATTACTCTGTCTAAACAAATACTCCTTGAATCGTTCCCTACGTGATTCAGATAACGAAAACCGCCGCAACATATCCCGCCTAGTGAAAATGGACATGGTAATATCCTGACAGTCTCGAGATGGCTTACAAAACGTCCAGCTGCCGAATATAGTGTCGATGCAGCCGCAATTTCGACAATAACCCACAAACGTTCCCATCATTTTCGTGTCTACACTTTCACAGGTCAGCGATATTGGTCCACCTAACATGTTGGTGGCATGTCCACTAAACATCCAATTCGATAGGTTGTCGATTATTTCGTGCTGTCGAGGTGGCAGTGTCTCTTGTACGGTTATGTTTAGCGTAATGCCGTGTCTACCATCAAAGCGTTTCCTAATTCCGAATGGTGTGATTTTGGGGCAGGTGCGTCGTACTTTTGGGCGGATGCAATTTGGTTTGGCAGTGCCATTATCGGCGGCAGTTGGATCGACAATGTTGATTCTCACGCCAAGCAGGACAGACTCCCAAGAGCCTGTTAATTGGCATGGTGCACCTGTAAAGTAAGGTAAATGAAAGTTTTTACCATATCCAATTGAGTTCAAACCTTAGTGGTACCGTCTGTGGGACTGGCAAAGCAGCAAGGTAGTTTCTCAGTGCCCAACATCTCCGCTTCTCTATTTAAGTTGGAATCCTGAATGGCTTGCAATCGGCTTAATATTTGTTCTAGCATTGGACCTAAATTATCCTGCCCTGGAAGCGGTCCGTACCCTTGACGAAATCCAGTTTCCGCCGCAATCTTCTGGTTTGTCGCTGTCGCTGGTACTTGCAATCCATGTGTCTGGCTTGCTTTTTACAAATTCACATTAATGAATAGTCAACACAATGCTATGCTACTTACCTGAGTTGCTGACCACAGGATTGACCACGCTAGGACTATACATAGGTGCAGGTTCTGCGGCATCAGTTGAGGCGGCAATGCGATGTGCCATCTCCGTGGGCGACATATTCATTGACCTGGCTATGTTCTCAATTATTTTACCGCCTGACGGTTGTTCTGGTTGTCCCATCTGGCTAACGAGCACATTCGGAAACATCACTGCCGCAGACTGACCTCCGATTCCCGGCACCAATCCACGCTTACGGGATTTCTTTAGCGATTGCGAGCGGTTTTTGGCCTGCATCACCTTTAGCAAATAGTGTAGGTTTGTTTGATTCTTGGGAAACCAACTCCAAGAAGGCAATTTCTTTTTGCCAGTACTGTCTTCAGCCACTGGTGTCTTCTTGCATTCAGTGCCAAGCGAAACGAATTTATTCTGGACATTTTTCGGAACCTCCGATGCTTTGATGGGTACTGGCCTGGGCTGAGGATTGGGTACTTCGTATTTCTGCTGTTTTACCAAGGGTATTTCATTCCACACCATTTGCTTCTGCTTTGAGTTGGATATATAATAGGGATTTGGTCCGCCATTCATGTTGGACTCCAACTTCAATTGCATGCGGCAGGGAAGCGTATCGATATTTTTGGGGTCAGGCACCTTGGGTTGTATGACCAGATTGACAGTATTTCCGGTCTCTTCACATCGGCATGGCACCAAGCCATTGGGCATTTTGCCTGAATAAGCAAAATCCGGATGCCTGGATGCCTCACAATGACACTCCATCTGAGTGTTCGATATTCTGGATCCTGTGCTGTCCACAGCCAAGGTCAAGGGTTTCTTTTCGTCGCAGTGGCACTGGGTTAAATCCTTGATAGCCTTGGCTGAATTATCCACTATTGATTTGAGTTTGTGCGGATTAGTTTCAGATGTAAGAATTTCATTTAATCTCTGTTTGTAATCCTCGTAAAGGCTGTTAGGGATCTCTGTGCCATTAATCTTTTTAGTCAGTCGTTTGGAGATGCCCGCGGCACGGTCAATGGGTTTGGCAATAACTGTATCGTTCTTCTCTGCATATTGATTATCAAATGGATAGCTGAGAACTTGCTGGTCTATATCTTGGTTCATCTTTGCACTGATGGCATTGACAATATCATCTACGGTATTTGGCAGCTGAAGATTCTCAACCACATTCATGAGATCGCTTAAGGCATTCAAACGTACAGAACTGCTAAAGAAATTAGACTGTGCCTGTATACCATTTGCAATATCCTCAGAAGGCTTCCCCAATGCAGCCATAAAATCTTTATACACCCGATTTAAATCTTCAACGCGATGACCTAAGGATTGCTTTGCAGGTCCCTTGCCTTGAAGTTTTGCCACCTTCTCGAGGGTGACCACAGCTTTAACAGCTTTAACCTTGCCATCTGATGGTTCTACTTTTTTTTTGGGCATAACCATGCCACCCTTAGCCTTCTGCTTCCCACTCCATTTATCTGATGCCTTCGATTGGTGTTGTTTTTTGGCATGCTTATCTATAGTCTTCATCTCCTGCTGTTGTTGTTTGGCATGCTTATCTATAGTTTTCATCTCCTGCTGTTCTTTGGCAGCCTTTCTTTCATTCATCCCTGTGTCTGATTTGGGCAATTGAACTATATGCTCTACACCGTCCTCGTCTATAAATATGTGTTTCTTTTTATGCACCTTTCTCCTGCCAGTATCCATTTGCATATTGTTTTTCATAAATTCCCCCTCGTTGTCCTGGACAATACTCACAACGTCAGATATAAGACTGGCATGACGTTTACTATCCTCACTCTGAGCCTTCACTCGATCGCTGTATGCAGTGTATAGGTGACGAATATTGGCGCTACGGTCCATGGGTTTCATTTTCATTGCATAGATTGGCAGTAGGGTCAATGCAAACAGGAAATAGTATATGATTGCTACTTTAATTCTGGGCTGAAGAGCATGCCACCCACACATTTCATTTTGCTCCACCAATACAATTTGTACATTTGCCAAACCTCAAGATTTTTCAGGTTTTTTTTATTTATGTTTAATTTGTTTCAGCAACTTTTAACTAGACATATAATTCATAACAATGCACAGCACTAAAGAACAAACAAATTGAAATTAGAATATGTCAATTATTCTCTCTGAATGAATGCCAATGAATCTCTTTGTAAAGAATGAATGACCTTCCTATAATAGATACCCAGAAAATACGCTCATTTTAGGCTTAGTGAAGAATTTTAACAGTTCTCTATTGTTGTTCTTAAATATTATAAAAATATGTATATATGTATATAGTTTGAACTATTGCAAATTTTTGGGCAATTCTAAATTGGATATGTCTGATTCGGTTTCCTCTTGCTTCTGCTCTTTTGCTTGATGTCGCTCGATTTCCATATATGGATAGTAAACATTAACATGCGGTACAAAAGATTCCTTGATTACTTGCGGCGATGTCCAGCGCAGGAGATAATGTGGACTGCCCATTTTTTCATTGGTCCCAGTTGTGGGGCCAGCGCCAAAGGGTTGCTGACCCACAAGGGAACCGGTGCACTTATCATTGATGTTAATGGTACCCACATTGAATTTAAATGCATCACAAGCTTCCTGGACAAACTTATTATCAGTGGCAAAGATGGATGCAGTGAGTCCACGATTAATCTCTGCCACTTTATCAATGGTCTGCTTTAATTCCTCGTCCTTATACACATATACACAGAGTATCGGTCCCATCATCTCATCTTTGCAGAGGAAGTGATCGAGGTCTGTCACCTGAACGATGGTGGGATCGATATAGTATCCTTGTGATCTACTGCCGGTGCCCCCAAGCAACAGAGTACATTTGGGATGATTGTGCATATACTTGAGATACGAGTAAATGCGATTAAAGGCCTGCCTATTAATAACTGCCGAGTAAAAGCAATCACAGTAAGTGGCATCGCTGACAAACAGCTCAGAGGTAATCTTCAGCAGTGGCTCCTTGATCTGCGACTCCCACAGCGAAGCGGGCACGTACAGCATCGAGCAGGAGGAGCACTTTTGTCCGGCATACTCGAATGCAGCACGTATGGTGCAGGCCACCACATTCTTTGGTTCTGCGGACGGATGCACGAAGTGAAAGTTTTTACCACCACAGTCGCCAACCAAGCGTGGATAGCTGTGATAGGAATCAATTTGACCTGCAACTGTCTTCCAGAGCGCTTTCAGTACACTTGCAGTTCCAGTGAAGTGAATACCCGCCAATTTTCGATTCCGGGTGATCACTTCAGCGAATTTGACCGATGCAGCTGGTATAAAGTTCACTACACCGTCTGGAACACCAGCCTCTCGCATGGCCTGGAACACATACCAGTTGGACAACAAGGCCGAATCTGATGGCTTCCAGAGCACAACATTGCCCATCAGCGCGGGCGTATAGGCCAAGTTAGCTGCAACGCTCGTGTAGTTAAATGGACTGATTGCGGCCACAAAACCAGGCAGTCCACGTAATATCATATGGTTGCAACATTTATGTGGATCACTAACGGGCTCATAGTTGGCGAGATCACGCAAAAAAATCGGATTGATTCGCATAAAGTCGACCAACTCAGCCACATCTATTTCGGCCTGCTTTAAAGTCTTGCCTTGTCCCAGCATAATTGCGGCAATAATTTTAAAGCGATATTTGGTGGCAATTAATTTTGCGCCTAAATCCCATATGGCCATACGTTCACTTAGCTTGACATCATTCCAATTCTGATACGTGTGCACAGCTTTATCAATAGCTAATTCAATTTGCGCTCGATTTGCATAGTTGTAACTGTTCCGGTTAGGAGTTGTGATAATTAAGTTTATGTAATTAAAAATAATATACATTTCCTACCGAGCAACGGAATGATTCCTTTGGAAGGGTATTATCTGCAATAGCTGACAGGTATCGTAAATCTCCTCGCCATTTATTACGATGGGAATAGGTTCTATACAATTTAGAATTTGTGCCAGCGCTGACTTCACCTGGTTCCGCTCATTTGAACCAGTTTTATAATCCAATAACTTCTCGTTTTCAATTGGCAGCAACTCAAAGTGTTCCGTTTTAAAGTTAGCCGTCATGATATAACGTGCAAATGGAATAAAACCATTTCTCGGACATTGACGTTCACTATTCGACAATAGAGACCATTGGGAGGAAGATCTGAAACATTTAAAAACGCACAAATTAAATATAACGGCAACTAAATACATTCAGAACATCTGGCAGCCTTACTTAACGAAGCAGCTGTTTATTGTTTGTAAACAAGCAGCCGTGTGTTCGTTGATCTGGCAACGCTACATAACGAAACAGCTGCTCGTTATTTATAAATATTCACCGGTGCAGGTTTATGCAATAAACAGTTGTTTTATTTTGCCATAAATATGCAACTCACGCGTGTTTTGTTGAAGCCCCGAGCCTCCGAAGTGTTGACAGCTTATTTAAAACAACGCCACGAGCCATATTGGACCTCTTATTTTGTTAAAGTAAGTGTACAGCAAACTTAAAGAAGCAATATGTTCACAGGATAATTAATACAGTTTAAGGACGTTGAAAATGACCAACGCGGAATGTCGCACTTCAATTGGACACTAGATACTGGTACAAACTATCATATATTACGCACTGCTTGTTATCCCTACATGAAATATCACTGCACCAAACGGGAATTTGAAGATCTCTCGCTAGAAGATAAGTTTTTTCGTTTTCTTAAAGTTATTAATTTGGGTAAGCGCAAGAAAAGCGAATGAATCGAAGCTAAAGATTTAACACAACTCGAATATCTTCCAGGTCTCCCAATGCTCTTCTATGGCCTCGCAGCAATTCGTCTAATTAGCCATAAAGAAGTGGTCTGCATCAGTAGTAAAGTTGAGGTGCCAATATATTTTCTGTATGCCGAGGATAAAGGAGCTAGATTTTGAATTTGACTTGACGACTACTGAATTTAAAATGTGATACTAGACTGTTTTTTTTTCTCGTTTATGTAACAAACAATACATTCTATAACAATAACAGAGTGGGACATGCAAAAAATTATGTCAACATTAAACTAATCCAAAACAATTTGTTCAAATCTTGCAGTCACTTATGGGATTCTCGCAAGTATCGTCATAATTATCCAGTATAAGAGGCTCCAACAAGGTCGTAAATTGACTCAGCGAACAGGGGGTATCACATTTGGGTATGCTCAGCTCCTTGGGAAACTTATCATCGCTATTAAAATAGTACACCAGCTGGAGGGAAAACCAAACGAAATTAATTTCCACACGCGGTCGATAAATAGAAGTTTAAACACACCTTGACTTCGAAATCTCCATCACTAAATGATTTGCTGTTATGCAGCTCGAAGACCAAGGCTGATGCATAATCCGGAAGCTTTGAGGTTTGATCTAAAATGCCCAGCGCATTCATAACATTCACGAGTGTAACATCATGCCCTGAATATAGGAATATCTTGCGATCTGGATTCAAATTCTTTCTACGTTTGTTTTGCATCTTTTTAAGTATTTCCGAAAGAAATGCGCCGCCCTTAATACGCTTCATGAGAGGTGTTTCCGTAAATAACGCATAGCTGCGTTCAACCAGTGGTTTCATTTCCTCTGGATATATATTCTCAGTCCAATCGGGTAGCGCCAGCATAGCCTCCTCCTCCGTTTTAAGTGTGGTGTATAGAAGTTCTACGTCCAACACATTGGATATATTCTGCAAATTTATGACAAGTTAGGATCCATGCACTGCTTCTTCTATAGTAAATGCAGAATTACTTTGCCTGTATTCTTGCTGAGTAGCTTGTAGAGCGACTTCTTCTCCTCATTCAGTTTTTCCAGCTCTGGAGGCGGAGTCTTATACAGTTTTTGCAATATGATGTCGTATTTGTGGCAGGGCTTCTTCTGCGCAAGCAGCTGTAAACATAGACAAATTGTGAATGTCAATAAAATGAATTTATTTGTTAGATAAAAAACTCACAATGTCATCCTCGCGGGCGAGCGTGTTTATGGCCACTGGTTGCCAGGGTATGGGTAGTGTATTCTTGTTCTCCAGGGGCGGCATCATGCCGGCCAGTACGCTCTGTGCACTCATCTAAAAGATAACTATCAAACTGATAAGACAAAACATTGCTTATCAATACCTTTTATTCACGCACCACACAACGCTCAGCGGCCGAGCTTAGGACATGCATCTGCTGCTGTGTGTAGATACTATTCGATGGCAGCAGCCGATAGTAGCGTATGCGTAAGTTCCGACCTAAATTATACGACTGTAGAGCACCCTTCTGCATAGACAATTTCTAATGTTAAACATGGCTCAAATCATCACACAATGTTCAACTTGCCTGTGTGAGTGCTCCGAGACCTTCCTGCCATTCATGCGCCGCATGTGGATCATTTGGATAGAACCCGCTTGGATTCTTGGCACCATGGCGAAACAGCTGTTCAAATCATACAAAAGATATGTTATGTATGAAAATATATCAGTTGGTAAGATACTTTTGAAACTTACTATAGATATCATGCGCAGTTTCTTTAAGCCCTGTTCATCGTTGCTGTCGCCAAACACAAAATACGACATCATCACAAAGCAAAGGGCACTGCCTAGTAAAATAACAGATATCTTTGTGCCACGCCGTGATTTGCACTCGAACGGCGACATCTCGTTTGAATTACTATTTGTTTTCTTCTATCTACCGTTGCAGTTTATTGAATTGTACTTAGAGTACGTATGCAGTACAGAACTGTGAAATGTTCACAGCCTAAAAATAGTTGTTGTTTGTTGAAATTGTGAATTGTTTTTGTTTTTGCACGTTCACCCAAGAAACAAAAACAAAAGTCAACGAAAAAGAAAATACTAACGCAGCAGACAGTACGACGTCTGGCCACCGCAAAATCTACGCGACAACTGAAACTAGTACCATCGATAGCCACTTAATCCATTCAGAGAGCGCACCACTACACGGTTGCCACCTGAGAGTTTAATGAAAAATTTAAAAGACTTACCCGATTTGTTTTGAGTTTATTCTTCGATATTATCATTTAACTAATGATTGATCTGTGAGCTCTGTAGTGCTGAGATACAACCCGATTGCCACTAGCTTTAAAAATGCACCTAAAATGAGTAACCGTAAAATGAAACACCACTTTTAGCACAATTGTGTAAATTGTGGCAACCGTGCTTGTAAGCAAGCGCGAGAGAACGGCTGTGGAAAAAAGCGTGGTAGTGAGAGAGCAGACACATGTGCTAATAATCAAATTATGTAGCACATGTATTTGAACCCCGTAGGAAATTGACACTGCGTGTTATTCTGTCAATATAAAATATATATTTGAGCTTGACCAATAAGCCAATAACATGCACACACTATTATGTTACATACAATACATATATGTATATGTGCAAATATGTACACATACATATGTGTTATGTCTTGTGCTTAAGTCCTATTCCTATGCTGCATTTTCTTGATCTTGCTCGGATGAATCACTCGGCGGCTCCTCAACCATATAGCCCTGTTCTGCCTGGTATACATGACTTAGCTTGTGTTTCGGATTTGTGGACTTGTTCTCTCTCGGCTCGGCATTGCTGTTATCAGATTCCCTATCATCATCTGCAATTTGATGACTCCCTCCTAGACAATTTGGTATAAACAGTGAACAGTGGGAACAATATGGGTCCTCATTCTGTGCGCTTAACTCAACAATAGTCGGTCTTGAATGGCATGAAACCGTGTTATTGTAGATGATATTGCACTGTGGAGCAATCGCTTCGGGTACTACTAGTTGGGGTATTTCTTGAGGACCAGACATAATGTGTTCGCAAATATGTGGATTAACAATGTAAACGGTGGAAACAGCAGCATGCAGAGGCCAGAACATCGTTTCATTACTATATTCAGGCGCGAGGTAATCGTAATACTCCACTGTGGTCGTTCGATAACTCCGACGCGACATGATGAAACCTAGAGTTGTGGTCTTACTATGACTCACTGTATCCAATGGCATCTATGGGTGCGTCCTGGTTGACAATACTCAGGCAGAGGCGTACAAAATAGACACGTACCCCGTAATGCCGCAGCAGATAAAACTGCAGATATAGTTCATAGATCATCAGGTCGGGGACCAAAGAAAATTGAGATTCGATTCAGATTTGACAAACAGTATAAATCCAGATTATTGTTTATTGGTTGTTTGAGGAACGTTAGATGCCGGAAATGAAAGCTTACAAATAATTTTGAACTTCATACGTGAAGAATTTTTGAATGAAACTAATGTGTTTGCTTTGAACTATATATTCGGTCTTTTTGTTTAAAACTACTACAGTAACAAATTGACAAAGCTGCTCAGTGAGCCCTTTTCAATACCAGCTGACTTCATACTGCATAACTCTTATATCTCTTATCATTATTATCATTACAGCTTAAATCTTAGCACAGTCTTTGGTCCCACTCTTTGTAAGCGTATGCGCAATGCGAATCAACCCGCCGACTTCAACTGCCGCCCAGGACATAGCGTTCCGTATCCATTTCTTCATCAGAGTATTGCTGCTCCATACGTTCGCGCTCACACTCATCCGTCCTGGTGCAGCGTTTAAAGATCAGATAACCCCCCCAGACGCTTAGGGGCAGCATAGCCAAGCCCACAGGCATGAGGAACAGTAGAAGGAACTCGCTCGGATCACTGGAATCATCGGTAACAACTTCGCCACTATTTGTGTAGTCTGCCCAATACTCGGTATCATCTTCTTGGGGTAATACTTCCAGATAGGCTTCCCGTATCTTGTGGCCACGATAGCTAATTGCCACACAGGCATAGTAGCCGGCATCCCGTGCGCGCACATTGTTTAATATCAGCTTGCTGAGATAGATCTGTGGACCGATGAGCTTCTCCGGAGATGTGGCTAGTAGCTCATAGGTGCGTCCATTATACCGCACAATATGAGCACTGAAGTTGGAAGATCCTGCTGTGGCCTGCGTCGTGTCAGCTGGTGTGGCCGATCCTGCATAGCCATGGCGTCGAAACCATTTGATGGTTGGATGCTCCTCGCTGTGAACGCGGCACTGGAAGACCACTCGACTGTCCTGCGTGGCAGACTTATTACTAGGATACGAATCGAGAAATTCTGGTGCGGCAAGAGAACTATCTATAAATGGAATATACTCGTGAGATAAGTTGGGAGAACGTCACATGCACTTCCTACTTTTCACATCCAACTGATAAGTGCGTACTAATTGCACATCCACGGACTGCGCTGAATCCCAGACATGAGGATTAATGCTGCACTTATACAAGCCCGAGTACCGCTCTGTCACATTACGTAGCCAAAGCTCCGGCTTACAGAGACTGGAATCACAAGGCAGCGCTGTCCAGTCATCGCCGGATTCCAACTGGTAACAATTGTTGTCACTGCATTGCTATAAAAAAGAATACAATAATTGTATTTTTGATCAAATCACAGTAATGCATGGAGCTTACCTTGAAGTACCAGTGTATCTTAATGTCCGCCAGCTTGTGCTCATCCACTAGACCCGTTAGATTACATTGTAATCGTACATCGTAGCCGGCTCGTTGTTGTATCAGTTCCGTGTTCTCTGTGGAGACAGCAAAAAACAGAACGACTGAATGTTGTGTACAGTGCGGTAATATATCTTATCAAAATTATGTTGTCGAAAAAAGAGAGACATAAATATTGAAGCACCTCAACTAGTGTAAAGAAATTTGCAAATGTGATACGTTAAACACTTTTGTGCTTGAAGAATATTAAAAGTTTCTATTTATGGCACAAGTATTTGCATAACTATCAAACTATATGAATAAATTTTTAAAGTATTATTATCTTAATGGAATTCAATGATTACAATTTAAATAAACAATTTTCCACTTGACTAAGATGACCCAGTTTCTAAAGCAAGGAATTGTAGATAATAGTTAAACATTGATTGAAATACTTATTACAAACAATATAAACAATCAAATAACCGTTTAACCTTTCAAACCCACCTGTGTAATCTATAAAGTATCCAAGTGTCGTTGGCGGACTGCAGATGCAAATTAGGAACCAGATGGTTGCAAAACGTGGCTGCCACAGCTGTGCCATAATCATTATTATTATAATGAACATCATCATGTTGTGCTCAATTTTATTTAAGCATTTTAATGCACTTTTTCATTGGTTTTCATTGGCAAGTTGTGAAATCATCCATAAGAAATGCACTGTAATAAATATATTTATAAAGGAAATGCATATAAATTTGATGATGACTTTACTACAACACCTTATACTAAGTGGTAAGTAGCGCATTCAGGCAATGATTGATTTGAATATAATTTTATGGCAAACATGCTCTGGTTTGTATTTATTTATTTAAAGATTGCATTTTTCACCGCTTCGCGCACATTTTTCACACATTTTATTGTGCGCTGCCAGCCGCTGAGTGTACAATTTTCTTTTGTTTATTTACTCGGCCATTTAAGCGGATTGATCCACATACAAATAGTGAGGAGCACCCACACAGATACTGACAACAATACATATGCTATTTATACATAAGGTGTGTGTGTGTGTGTGGTGGAAATCCTTGGCTCACATATAAATTATGGCATTTTGGTTTTTCACTATTATTATATGGCAAGAGACCCCATTTATATATAGAACAATAAATCATGAGGCGACGATAATGCTCATTTATCAAATCGCTACCCACTAAAGGTGTGTATCGATAGCACACTATTTACTATTGATTGAATTCGAAACCGACACTCAAAACACTTTTGACTTGGCTTAGACTAGTACATTATTTTGGTTTTTATTCATTTGAACACTTATTGAGGTAACTCACGGAATCGATCGTCAATTACTCTGTTTATTTAGCTATTCCGCTTGGCATGATCCATTTGAGTGCTAGATTTATCACTGTTGCCCCCAATTTGATTGGCATACACTCAATTGATTTATACGATATCATTTATTAGGTACGCGTAGACAATTTGTTTATGGCTTTAAAACACAGAAACTTACACCCAGTGCCAGTGGATCTTTGACGAGCAGCAACTAGCAACTGGTGGTTAGTTCTCACATTGAAATGTATTCTTTTCGCATTTCGTTTCGCTGCTATTCTATTTTTTCTTTTTTTGAATTTTGTTTTGCTGATATGGCCAGTCTTGATGAATGCGCCAAAAGCGGCAGCAAACAGCGGCAGACAGCGAGCAATTTGTGCTGATATAGGCGACTTTTGTTACCTAATGCCACGACTCACAAAAGTCAATAGGTTTAATGAAACGTTGCTTTTTTTTTAATTTCTATTACAATTATTTAATTGCAAGAAACGTATGCAAAACTGCAGACTGTAAAAACACACGCACACACATTGGTAGATACAATTGTATCTTTAAGTCCATATGTTGTGATTCTTTACTTTGTGGCGTGATGTGCTAGCTGTTCTAGCAATTGTTATTGTTATTATTGCTCTGGCGTTTTTCACTGGGTAAACAGTTGCCGTAGCCACTCCGATCTACCGATCACAATGTTATAGTAATATATTGTGTGCGTCCGTGCCAGCGGCTGGCTATCAACAAACTACTGTAATACACGAATCGAACAAGTGTTACCCCTCGGTCAAATAGCTCGGGATTCGCTGCCGTTGCCGTCGTCACCGTTGCTCGGAACAACTAAATAAATGTATTTTATAAGCAGTTACGCTTATCGCATATCAATATAAATGCGTAAATATACAGTAGTCGATATAGAGGAGCGATATGGCCTCAGCTATGTACACACACACACATACACAGATACTCACCCAAATGTCAATATATACATAGGCGAATGCACTCAAAGATTAGCAGCTATGTCCACGGATTCTAACTCGACCCAAAATAGCTTTAAGCCCGCAAAGCAAAAGTCATGTAAATTTCATTATACGTAATCATAGTATGTATATAGCCGGCACCCTTGTCATTTGTTTATTTTGGCTGCTTGCCGTGGGTTTTCATTTTATTATTATTATTATTGATATGAACTCGGCTAGCTATCGTCGAAACTTGCTTATCAAACATAATAAATAGCGGGAGCCAAGCGGCAGCTCCGATGGCGTCTATAGATTGCTGTCAATGGCGACGACAACAATGCGTATGAATTTGACCAGCTCCGCATTCACATTCACATCGAACGTTAGCCCAACAAATCCCAAACTAATGCTCAATGGGCCAGTCAACAAAGCCAACCCGGCTGGCTCAAGGTGCAAGCACTGATGGTGCTATTGGGAGCTCTGCATAATACTCTACCAATATGATAAGCTTCAATAGGCCTGATTATATGATGATAGTGCCTTGATTAAATAACTAATACTCACTGGGGCAGTTGATAAAGCTATCCAATTAACCCCACAAAACTTAGGCTATACATACAACAGATTTTCGTTCTTATATGAGCTCATAGTTTATCGTTTTACAAATTTGTATTTTATTTTGTACCGTGCACTCAGAAAAATTCAGTAGATTGCACAGTTTAACTGAAAAATACATTTTAAAATTTATTTAATTAAAATTTTTATAATTACTTATTAACCTTTGTTTTATTATTCTGTTTGTTCAATGAATATTTCCTTGCGTCATTGTGTTTTTGGGTACTCAGTTTTAGAATCCACTTAAAAATACATTTTAAATTTCTTCAAGACAAATTCCTTTAGTTCGATTTTTGGAAAATATTTTTAATTCTTTTTTTTACTTTATTTAAGTCCATTAAAATCTCAATTAGAAGAATTATTTTTAAACCAAGCAACAATACTTAATTCAATTGATTGCATTCATTTTTAAATGAAGAAAATTCTGATTCCCATCACTCAAACTATTTTTTCGTTGAGAGTACTCTTCACACAGTTTTAAGTCACTCTGTAACAAAACTGATTTAATTAGTTAATCATTTTCTCTTGCACAAATCAATCTACTTACTTAATTCTTAATTCTCCTTGGGCTTCAGTTCGTTCAACTCTGTAGCGTGTTCTGCCAGCAAATCCAACATAACCTCAATCTTCAGATTGCACATGTTATTCTCCTCCTCCAATGCACGAAATTTCTTATTCAAAAGAACCATATCATTGACGTCGGTTTTCCGCAACGTATGCATCCAAATGCCATCGGCAAAACGTAGTTTTTTGTTGCCCAAAGTCAGCGAGATATTCTTATAATCGTCAATGTTCTCGACCACAATCGGAAAGCCAACATTACAGCGATGCACACGCGGTGGAATAGGCTTCGATTCGAATTTCTTGTTAAACAACGGCATTGTAGACAACAAATTACAAAATGATTATAAGTTTGAGCAGTTCACAACAAACGTTTTCAACCATACGTTGCCAGGACTACAAGCTCGGGCATAACAGTACCGGCAACTCCACAAACGTATTCACGTGTACCTGTTCCAGGGTTGCTGAGCTGTCAAAATGACAACGAAATTTCAGTCGCATTGAAATTAAAATCAGAATCGTTGAAATGTGTACAGATTTAATTATTTGTTTCTCTAAACTTAAAATAAATTAATAAAAAATGTCGCAGGAAACTAACAATTTTGCGTACTCTAGGTTCGAACCAAACGGTCAAATTTACCAATAAAAAAAAACCACAAAAATCACAATTTTCTTTCCTATACTTACAGCAATGGCGGGGAGGTAATAAATGCATTAGATAGAATTATTCGAGAAACCAATGAGGATTTGCAGGTGTTTCGCGCGGAACAAGCTAAGCTTGGTTCCCATTTAAATACTGTGATAGGTGAGAATCATAATCTGTCGATCCAACTGGATAAATACAATAAAACGATGCGTTCCGACAATCCTGAGGATCTACGGAGTCGTCTGCAAATCACCAACGAGGCGTTATCAAAGGCCATGGAACAGATTGAGGCCTTAAAAAAAGAGCAGAATTGCTTAAAGCAGATGCAACACTGCTCCCAACGTACCATAAGCAGCTTGGAGACTGAACTACAAAGCTATCGTTCAGAACGTTTGACAGATGATAGAAATGAACAGGTATGTATGTATAGTATACATATAGTATATGTACACACATATGTATAAGTTGGCCTTAGGCCTCACTCGACTTAGTTGTCTAGTCTACAGGAATAAGAATATATGTACATTAATTAATTACAATTAAAAAACTGACATTTTCAGATGGAGCAGAAATATGTGAAGACCGTGAGGATTCTAGAAACTAAGCTTTCCAACCAAGAGGATAAAATACGTACACAGTCGGAACTTATCAAGGCTTTGCATACGCATAAGCAGCGCAGTGGTGACCAAATCGAAAAGTTGCAACTGACTATCAAAGATCTCCACAAAGATACCACCACTCCACATGATGATAGTGCGGCCAAAATTACCAGTTTGCAAAAGAAACTGAGGAAGTATGAGAAAACTAATAGTAACATACAGAAATTGCTTAACCAAAGTATCAAACGGGAAGAAATGGCCATGACTAAGGTGCAAGAAGCACTCGTCATTAGCGAGGCAGCTGTACGTGAAAAGGTAGAAGCTGAAACACGTGCCTCCACATTCAAGGAGGAAGCCGCACAGCTAGCTACCAATATAGGCAATATCATGGATGAAGCGTCCAAGCGGGTGGACAATGAAGTGAGTCAACTGAAGGCGAAACTTACTGAGAAGGATAACACCATATCGACGTTGCGTGAAAAGGTGAGGAAAATATATTCTTACACATGTATTCCGCATTACATACATAATCTATTCTGCGCAGCTCAAGAAGCTAACGTCGGACCAGAAGTCAGCCATTGAAGGGCTCGAAGTACGTTACACCCATATTGTGGACAAATACCAGGAGACGGTGAAGCAGAATGAAAAACTTCAGGCCTATGTGGAATCTTGCAATAAGCGCCTGACTGATTTAGAAAATACAGCCCAACAGGAAGAAGCCAAATATTTGGATTGGTACGATGTCTAAATTATTTTTTTCTTCACATATTTAACATCCTTTCCCCCCATTAGCAAAAAGGAATACGATGCTAGAATGGAAGAGTATTTAATTTCTTATCAAGCACTGAAAACTCAGTATAAAGATCTTGTTAATGATCTAACCATTAAATTCGAAGATGAAATCTATCAAGCCCGAAAAAATTTGACAACATTGCAGGCCGAGAATGAGTTCTTAAAGAGCAATGGGGCTGGAGATTGTAGCGTAAAATTGATATAGTTTTCCCATTGATTTTTTTTAAATATGTATTTTATTATTAAGTGTGTACAGATGTTTTAAAATTAAATGCAAAAGGCTATGCGGCAGAAACCTAAGTGTAGCGTCCGGGAAATAAACTGGGGAACCAGTAACTAGGCTCTATCGTCTGCTTATCAATCCAGCAAAGACCCTCGCTCATTACTTTTTCGAGCGCTTTCTCTGCACGATAGTAAGACCAACTGCAAGATAAATGTAAGCTATTATGACTCCAGTGCTCCCGAGTAGTGGAACTTACCACAAATCCTTCATGAGTAGACTTAGAGTTATGGAGCCTGACTCTGTGTTGGATGCAGCAGTGAGAATAAAAGTTCCTTCCATGCTAAGTTCACCGGGAATGGATTGCACCATGTACTTGCCCTTGTCCAACTTATGGACAACAAAACTGTAAGCAGAAGTATGCATTTGTATTAACTCAAATCGTATTTTGTCTTGCATCTCACCCATTGCCGAAAATGCTGAGTTTCTTTGAGGCCATTAGTATATCCTCTTTGGTGATGTCCTGATGCACCACACTTTGACCACGTGCGGCTATCAGACGACGGCGAAGCTCATCCAATTCCATTAATCCACCAGTTTTGTGATTGGCTGCAAGGCACACTTCGACAACCTGAACACTAAGCTCATAATAGAAATCACCCATGCCAAGTACACTCCAGAAGCCCTTTCCTGTGGCCAGCGGATCAACCCCAATAGCTGCGCACATTTCTTGAAATTGCTTACGGAACTGCGAATTTTTGCGTATATCATCCTTATGTTTCATAGCAAACTCTTCCAATTTAGTTCGAAAGACTTCCATTTGCTTCGTCATTTGTTCCAACTGAGATTCTTGCAAGTCTGCTCCCTTATCTTTATATTTCTCGGCTGCCAACTTTTGTTGCTGGATGGCACCTAGCCCAACTCGACGACGCATCTTGTTTGCAATTTAATTTGTTATTATTTCTATTCATATAAAATTTACTAATCAGCTGCAAGTGCAAGACGCGAATATCGAATGAGACTAATCGATTAAGCAATTATTTGATTTAGTTCATTTGAACTAATCGCATTTGGAACTGAAATTTCAAATTTAATATTCAAACCATTTATTTATATATCAATAACAGGAAAAACAATTATTACTAACTTTAATTTTATTTATGAACTTTAGTAAATAAATCGCATACGAGCTCAACGAAGAAATTATATTATTTATGTATGTATTTACCAGTTTAAACAAAAAACGCCATTGCGCCAAAACATAAAAAAGTACCAATTTTGGCGCAAAAACGCCAAGTGTGGCAGCCCGTGATCCACTAGTGCATTTTGCTTGTGTTTTTACGCATTTTTTTGCATTCGCATTTTTTATTAATTTTAATATTATTTCTCAGCTTGGGATTTTTTCGCGTTCATTAATAAAAATGTTAATTAATGTAATGTCGCAACGAAAGCACATTATAGAACAAACGCTACGATAAATAGCAACTGAAAGCATCACAAGTCCAGACAGTATCTATAACATAAACAACAACAATAGCACTGCCCCCAGGACATCCGCCATCAATAGAGAAGACAGCCCAAGGTTAAATGCTGCAGGTGCTACTTTTCGCAGGCACCAAAACTTAATAAAAAAAACAAACTGAATGCGTTAAATTAAAAATATAAGGTCGAGCTAACGACGTTGCCGTAGCTGTTGCCTCGGCATGTTGTGCTTCGACTCGGAGAAGATGAATTGGTATTACCATGTTCTTGCGCGAAGACCCTACCTGGTGGTTACGTCCATTGCCGTTTATTGTGTGGCTTGCATTATAGTGGCGGTAGTATTGAGCGAGTTGCCCAACTTTACTGACCCCACCTTGGTGCGTATACCATACCCAGTCCTTGTCCAATAATATTTCTACGCATGCCCATACTTTTAACCATATCACACATATTGCAGGGTTTTGAAACACGAGGCACCGATATTGGCAGAAGGCTGACAGCATGGCATAATCTGGATCAAGAATGCAATGGCAACGGAGCCCTCTTCGCTATTCCCACGGACCTGCTGCAGAAGTTACAATATGAAAAAACGCGTGGTGTACCGCGCCATCAGCATCCCAATTATAGGCGTCACAAGAACGCGTATCGAAAGCACAAGAATAACAAAAGACGTAAAGAGCACAAGAAAAACCAGCACGATGATGCTGCCTACAAAATGAAGATAATAAACAAACGTTTTAAAGCGACCGTGAGCCCATTAAGCGACAAATGGATGGGTGACAGTGGAGTGTGGAGAGACTATGAAGTAACCAATGACAGCAGTGCCACATTGCTAGAGTCTGCCAGACGCTCTGAGCAGATCGAATATGGTCATAATACAACGTTTATGGATGAAGATGAACATAGCGCGCGTGTTCAAACTAAGAAGAGTACTTGGCGCATGCTAAAGCAAGCCACATTGCCCAACGATGGTTGGTCAGCCTCAAAAGCGCGCCTACCCATCGAGGGATTCTTCTGTGATTCCTCACCACACAAAGAATATTCGCATTTTGTGGTACAGCGGATTGGACCCAACGCCACTGATTCATTATTTGACTTGAATGGCATGTTGGCCATGTGCCAGTTGCAAGAGCAAATTGCCTCTGTAGCAGGTTACCAAGCATTCTGTGAGCCCGAAGCGTTGACATCTACCTGTTGCCGGCCATGGTCACTGCCCAATTATGCCACACTGTTAGCCAATAAAAGCTCCTGCTTTGATCTAACAACAGAGGATGTGTCATTACTGCAGACATTACTACTTAATTGCTATGAGTACTACCACAATTTAAAATTGGACATCAATTGTAATGTGAATCGTTGTTACGCACCAGAGGAATGTACACGCCACAATTTAGTCTTCAATGTGCTCAACTTTCTCAGCGACTTGGGATTTATCAAGCCAAACGTAAGGACAAATCTATTGAGTTTAACTTTTAATTAACGCATCACTATCTTTTGTAGGATACAAGTGTTTATTTGAAATACGCAATGATATTTGTGCCCGTGTCTCGCTCATTTCGGATCCTGCCGCTCTTCCACGAATGGGAACATGTGTAAGTTGACAATTTATAAGGAACAACATATACATTTTTTAGTACTTGCGTAGCGTATAGCGATCAATGGGTCCTGATGGCATTTTGCCAGCTTTAGCTGTCACCAGGGCTGGCACGCATATCTCCTCATAGTAGGTGGTGAGATTGTATTTCCGGAATAGTTTGCGCATTCTATTAAGAAAGTTCTCGAAAGCGATTTCTTTTAATGACGCTCTCTGACCAAAACCACCCCCACACTTCCTTAGCTCCTCAAGACGATTGTAATAATTGCCATATGTTGTTTGTATATCCTTTGTTTGACAAACGCCTTGCAAGACATCTGGTTTTATGCTCCTCTGCTGAGTTAGCGACACGTACTCATGTGGCGAATAATCAGATTCGTATATAGTTTTTCTCAAGTCTTTCAAATACGCTTCCACTTGATCGTAACGAATAGCTGGGCATTCAAAGAAGAGCTTGTAAATCTCCTCGTTACACCACTTGGCCCTCTTCACAAATTGACTATATTCCTCGCGCCAGTCCATGGCATATGGCCATGTGCGCGTCTTCATTTCCAACTTGTTTACCTTAATATTGTTTGCATAATGACCAGAGATCAAAGCCGGATCGGTTTGATATTTAAATATCCTGTTCGGCTTATGCGACCGACCTTCAGTTGTGTGGTCAATAAAGTCCTTCTTGGTCACTGTTTTCTTGGTTATGCACTTGGGTAATAGCTCAACGACATCTATGTTGGCCAAGCGTTCGCTTCGAGTCTGCGATTCATTATCGCTGGCCATGTTGAAAATAGGGGTTTTACGTATTTCTAATTTGTATATCTAATTTTTAGTGTTGATTTGTTTTGTATGTGTAAACTGTTGAATGATTCTTAAACCAAGTATATTCTCTATATGTCTAATAATTTATCAACGTAACTAAGATTGTGTCTATGTTATTTATTCTTTTTTACAGTAACTTAAAGAATGAGTTAGTCGAAGTTGTTGCCATGGATTTGGGGCTGGAGAACGAGCTTTTTAACGAGTTATTACTCACAGACGTTTGGCTGGTATCACTTGGTGGATTGTTTGTCATGTCATGTGTTTGGTTATACACAGGCTCAGTGTTTATCACAATTATGTCATGCTGTGCCATCGCCTTTTCGTTGGGACTAGCATACTTTATATACACTCTGGTCTTTGAGTTTAGTTTCTTTCCGTACATGAATTTACTTGCCGTTGTGGTAATCATTGGCATTGGAGCTGATGATGTCTTCCTGTTCCTAAAGATCTGGCAGTGCGTGCTGGCCGAGAGATTTAGCAAGAGCAGCACATTGAATACACAATCAACGCTCCCCACGACGCTGGAGCCCAACGAGCATACGGAAACATTAGAGAACCTAATGGCCCTGACCATGCGCCATGCAGCGGCATCGATGTTCGTAACGTCAGTAACCACAGCGGGTGCATTTTTTGCCTCGTACAGTAGCTCCATAACGGCAATCAAGTGTTTTGGGTAAGTTATCGCTACAGTTTGCAATAAACTTAGTACTAATTGTAAAATTTTGTAGCGTCTTTGCTGGGACTGTTGTGGCTACGAACTACTTGCTCATGGTCACTTGGTTGCCTGCATCGGTTTCAATTATGGAGCGTCTGTTTGCCAGCCGATTGTCTTGCCAACAGCATTTGACACAAAAGTTGATCATGGCTTGCAAGAAGTCACTTAATCGATTTTGTGAAATGTTTGAAGAGCGTATAACGCAGAGTATTATGGACTATGCTCTTGTTTGGCTTGTAATCTTTACTATCTTGGGCACTGCGAGTGCAATCGTTGTATTTTGGTATCCAGGCTTACAGCTACCGGAGAAGCCGCATTTTCAGTTGTTTGTATCACATCATCCCTTCGAGGTTTACTCGAAGCTGAGGCATCAGTTTTGGTTCGAGAAACCTTTGCAAGGAGTGGAGAACTTTAACATGAGCATGCGTTTCGTGTGGGGTGTGCATCCAATGGACGATGGCGACTATACAAATCCGAATTCATACGGCAACTTACACTATGACAATAATTTTAATATATCAAGCATGGAGTCGCAAATTTGGCTGAGAAACTTTTGCCAAAATATACGCCAACAGCCGTTTTATCAGCCCTCATTTGGTTTCCTGTTGCCCAACTGCTTCATCGAGAACTTTATTCGATTTATGGAGCGTAGGTAAGTCATATAACTCACCTAATACAATAAAGATTTTTGATTATTCACATTATATTTCTGTAGATGCATTGATGACATGGAAACAACACGGACGGACCGTGCACCTTGCTGTGATGCACAGTTCCCCTATGAGCCACACATATTCGATCTGTGTTTGCCACAGTTCATATCCAATCTAGCTGAGACAAGCTTTTATCAGCCGAGCAAAGCAGGCCCCAAGTTTGCTGCTGCGCCTAACAGGCCAGATGAGTATATCGAGAGTAGCAGTGGCAGTAATGAAAGCCTTAGCCTAGAAACAACCACAGCAATGCCGGTGATCGTTAAGGCGCTTATCATTGAGTTTGATTCAAATGTCAGCTATAGCACCCGCTATATGAACATCAAACTCTTCTATGAGAGTGTTGAGAGTTGGTTCCAGCAGCAGCTCAGCACAGCACCAGAAGGATTGCGTGGCGGTTGGTTTATAAGTGATTTGAAATTCTTCAATGTACAGGATACCCTGTCGCATGACACAATCATTGCCATCGTTCTGGCCATGGCTGCTTCACTTGTGGTCTTGCTCTGCTTCACTCTCAATTTAATCATCTCCATCTATGCGGTCATTACCGTCACACTGACAATTTTCAACACTGTGGCTGTGCTAATATTACTCGGCTGGCAGTTGAACATACTGGAGAGCATTGCAGTATCAACGGCTATTGGTCTGGCTGTGGATTTCAGCTTGCATTATGGCATACATTATCGTCTGTCGCCATCCAAAGAGCGCGTTGCAGCCACACAATTTGTGCTCTCACGCATTATTGGCCCTACGGTTATGGCTGCAGCTACCACTGGCTTTGCGGGTGGCATCATGATGGCATCTAATATACTACCCTATATACAGATCGGCGTCTTTTTGGTTGTGGTCATGGCCACTAGTTGGTTGTATGCGACCTTCTTTCTGATGAGCTTGCTCAAAGTAGCTGGACCGCAGTACGGTTTCATGCAGTTGGGATGGCCCAAATTGCAAAAGCGTCGCACTGCAAAAGTTAATAAGTTCTATGAAAGGTAAGTTAATTATGTTTTACTATATGGTTCAGTTAATATTTCATTATCTGTTTTACAGGAAACCCAGCCAGATTATTGCCAGTGAGCAGCTGTTAACACCCACAAGTTCAGCCATTGTAGAAATGGCAAACTCGGAGACACATGAACTCGAATCACTTAACTCAAATAACCAGATCAAGACAATTTCGGGCACTGAAGGTGGAAATGCGTTGACGCCACTGCCCGTTGACTTTGAGCGCTCATTTCAAACCACACATTAGGAGAGTATATCAAAATACAGAAGGGATAAAAAGAACACAAAAGAGAATAGATAGAGAGAGAAACGAAGCCGTCTACTTTATAATGAGCTATTTGTTGTTGTCTCATAAGTGAGATGCGAGAATTTGCATTTTTTATACAGGGCAAAGCTGTGAAGCTCCCAACATACTCTAGTGTACATTTACATGTATAGATATGTATGTATACCAATGTATACAAAAGTATTATGTAGTATTAATACTGCTATATATATATATATATATAATACATATATTCATATATGGGCGATTATTTGCCTAGTATTTAATAGTATGCATAGGTCTGAGTGCTTGCAACTCAACTCTACCATGCCAATACAAGATATTGTAATAGATCTCTAGACTATAGATCAAACCTTTAACTATGATGACATGATTTAGGCTTGGGCAAATACTTGCGCCAACTAGTTGGCTATTCGAACAACTATTTAGTGTGCTATTTTTAAAAGACTTTAAACAGTTGCAATGCGCTTGTTTAGTTAGTTATTTGTAACGTTTGACGATTTGTAAACTAAAGCAATTAGCGGCAAGTACTGGGTACGTCCACCGTCAACTGTACGACTGCATGATGTCGGTATTATTAGTTCTTAGAGTTTTTAGTGAAGTGACATACTATATACTACGCGTAATTGTTTATTTATAACTGGTATATGTACTTATTAATTGTAATCAAAACTATTTATACTCTGAATTTTTGCATAGCTGTTAATCTGGCCCACAATGTTGAAGCCGTCTACTATGCATATGTAGTTACCATTTATGGTAGTGGTATACACTCATACACACACGCATACACATACTATTCTATATAATGTACGTTGTTGTACTAAATGTGTTGTCTATCCTAGTTATAAACGTTCAAAACAATACAAACAGAAACATACATCCACATACTACACACTCACGTTTGTAATAACCATGTAACTGTGATACAGAAGGTGACGAATTGATATTCTATGTTTATACAGACAATGAGAGGTTTAAACAAAAAACAAAAATACAAATGAAAAATAATGACGTATTGTACTTAAACTACAACTGAAAACCTTGTACTTCCTTAATTGAACTTAAAACAAATGTGTTGAAGTGATTTAATAAATGTTACTTGTGAAACAATCTACGAAGAATCATCAATATCAATTATATGTACTTATATTATCTTTTATTTTTCAACTATATAGGTCAATATTAATTGTGCTCTCATTTATCGTAAGGTGTAAATCCAGCTTCACATTATATGAACAATAGGGAGTTTTATGATTATCCTAGAAATCGAACTATTTGTGGCTAAAAACAGTATGCTGCATCCATAGATTGCATCCGCGCTTACAAGTACTCAACGATATCGCATTTAATGGATATATTCGGACAGCTCTGTCCCACCACACTGCGTCCGCGATAGTTCGGACTCTTCTCAGTGAGCAGTTTACGAAATATGGGTAGTATGGCTGTCTCTCCTTCGATCAGCTCCGTCTCGGAGCTAGCACCATACATTGAATGCTCCGACTTGTTGCGATGTTTCCGTTGCTTATCCGGCGCCACATTTGGTGAGCTGTGATGGTGTGCCGCATGCTGAATGTTGGAGTTACGTGTGAACTTGCGTGGCTGCACGCACTGCTGTACGCTGGTCGGAGTAGGCTCCCGCTCCCGCTCGCTATCAGTTTCACTCTGACAGATGGTGCCCTTTTGTGGTTTGGGTCGATGCTTATTGCGATTCTTTTCCGAAACGGAACGTTGAATGGGCGACGTGGTGCTCTGGTCATACGACATCATGTGGCCATGGTGCTCGGAGCAACGCTGTGGGCTAGCATATGTCCGTTGCGACTGGCGCGAATGCTGCTTGGCATGGGAGAGCGTGTGCGTGTCCCAGAGATCGCTCTGCGAGACAACAAAGTTTGATTTTGGCGCCGATCCCATGCTGGTGCGACGATGATCCGAGGCAGTGGGAGCTGTCAAAATTGAAGGATTAATCATATTGAAATTTGAACTAATAATTAGAAGCTCCTTACTTTTACTTAGGCCAGGCGTACCGGGTTTGCTGTGCGGGCAAACATTACTCAGTTCCGATTGCGAGGTGGATATATTTGTGGATGAATTTCGATGTGAACTGCTGTACTTGGGCTTAGCCGTAGGCGTCTGGCTGCCACTATCATAGTGCCTCGATGCATTCGACTGTCTGCGTTCCCGCATTCCAGCGCAGTCACCAGTGGTCCGTTTGCCGGCACTGCTGGTGATGCTACCAATATTGGCATCCGTTTGAGCGGAGACAGAGTTACGTTTCTCTAGATGGCGATGATGCTGATGCTGCTGCTGTTGTTGTTGTTGTTGCTGCTGTTGCTGCATTTGCTGCTGTTGTTGCAGATGCTGTTGCAACTGCTGCTGTATGGGCTGCATCATGGAAGGCGCATGATGCTCCACCACCGATGGTTTTTTCTTTTTGCTGTTGATTAGAAATTGTTGTGATCGTATCGTATCATATTATATCTTTGGGGCATAATTACGGTGGTAACGATGGAGCCAAAGTTGTGGCCTGCACGGACACGAAGGAGTTGTCCATTTCAACATGCGTGGAGGTGATGCTATCCACGGATGTCAGCTCGGTAACTTCTGAGTGCAAGGAGTAAGCAGTTCATGAATATGTCTAACGAATTCTAATTGCCACCCACCTGTGGTACTTGGCATCTCTCGCCGCACCGGCGGTGCAGATAATCTGGCCATATCATCGCTCAATATCGGCTCAAGGTCAGTAATGCCACCGGTGCATGTCACACCATCGATCCACTTGCGTGCTTCTGGACCCAGCTTACGTATCAACGACTGCAGTTCGTTCTCTCTCTCCATCAGTGCCTTACGGAAACGACAATTGGTGTTCTTCACATCGCGCAGACGTTGCTCCAGTTCACAGACTGAGGAATCGCGACGATTCTTGGACATGGGACGCAATGTGGCTCGCACTCGCTTGTCCACCACGCCCTGGGGATTGCGTTTGAGTTCGACCAGCTGCAAATTGTTGAAGAATCATTTGAATAAAGAGCTGAAGGTATTCAGGCGAAAGCACAGCAAGGATAAGTTGTATCTAATGGACAGGTTACATAAGGATAGCAGAGATGCCGAAATAACAGTAGTAGTTCCGGAAAGACTAAATACAAATAATCAATTATAATTTAACATAGAATAGATTTGATAATTTTGAAGGCACTACTGTAATACTATTATGGCATTCCGGCTATACAAACAAGAAGTCGGATAGGAGAGTTGACAGTTTACAGCTATAAGATAGTTAGTATGTAGTGTTATGTAGCATTCAAAGATTCGAATTTACTAGTTTGTCTTGTGCGTATAGAGTATCGCTAAGTTATGCAGTGATCATATCAAGTGCCCTATCCACACCAATCATGGCATTTGATATGATCAACCGAGCATCATAAACAACAAACATTCAAGTTACAGATGTACATATGTATGTATGGATACCATGTATATATGTAATCATATGTATATGTATAATTGTACGGTTATTTCAACATATAACAGCTACAGAAACTACAAAACTTCCTTACTACCAGTCTTACTTTCGGTACGAACACCAAACACAAAGTGGCTGTCGTACAAAAAATTATAAAAAACGAGAGTAAGACAAAAACTAAATCCTTGCGATCCGATAGCACCAGCGATATAGCAGCTCCGGCAATACAGGTGATGAACACATTGTAAACTGAGAAACCAATGTGCTTGGAATCATTTAGTGCCGGTATAGAGACATGTCGGGTTTCCCATGCCAAAAAGGCGCCGAAAACCTGCAAAGATTTGATACAATTCATTAGTCTCCTTCCCATAATACTCAGAAATTCAACATACCAGTAGCAAGCCCTTATAGGCATAGATAATGCTAACAAATATGGTCATGTGTTCCGATTGGCAGTATTCATTCTCGGGTATAACCAGCACGTCTTCTATATTCTCATGGTGCTGCAATTAAAGCATAAAATAGTTCAGAAATTGTGTAAATCATTTATATAAACAAATCTCTCTACCTTTGGCTCTAGTTGCTTCGTTTCTCGATAGAAGGGATCGGCTATTTGCCAAGTGGTTATAATTGCTATATCTATGGCCAACAACACTCCCACAACCATGAAGAGCTGATAATCCTTGATGACCTTCTTATTGAGCTTAAGATCCGTGAAGATTGAGTGCACTCGCCACGTCTTCGAGAACATGGCTCCAAAGGCCAGACTGAAACCCGCCATCATTATCCAGGCACGTGCCGTACAGACATAGGGGAAGGCAGCTACACCACTCAGCGTTGTGTCCAGGCCCAGGAATACAATACTCAGGTAGGTCAGCATACAGCCAATGATGATCAGATTGTTTAAATGTGGACTTGACATTTTGATATAACTGCAAATAATTAAAGAGATTAGCGAATTGGATATGGAATTGATATAGATTCGTAGTCTTACCGTTGATTGCGGTATCTTATGTTAAAGGCTAGGAATACAGTGGCTATAATCACGCCAATTATAGATGCACAGGATGACACAAAATAAATGGTCGGATTGACCTGACTGTGCTCGATGTAGATGAGAGTGCGGTCCTTTGGCGGGGTTTTACCCACCCATCGCACTGGCTTGCCCAGCGTCATGTCCAGGTGGGCCTGCTGCGAGTGATATTCGCCGATCTTTTCCATTTGGCCCACTTGAAACTGATTAATTAGAATGTTCGCCTTGCGTTCGTTGTTATAGAAGCGCACTGGACCCTATAAATTAAGTAAACACATGTGGCATAACAATACAACTCATTATTCAGTATATACGAACCGTTACGCCCTCAAAGGATGTATTTCGCAGTGCCTCGAGGAATATGCTTTCCCAATCCTTGACACGATAATCAAAGTGTGTCAACAGATCCTCACGTTTCTCGGCCACATACTGTATGGCCAGAGCAGCAGCCCAAATACCGTCATAGGTGTAGCCATGGAAGCGAGAGTACTCCGTGCCGCGTAAGCGATCATATTCAACCAGATATTCATCCGCAGTCTGTTGAAAATGAAAAAGGGTTTCAGACTACATTCGCCTTACGGGAAAATGTATCCACTTACAATCCCTGCCACAGTAATATCGCCGCTGGTGGATAGTGGCAACAGATCTACCAAGATGGCACCCTCTAGAGCTGCAGCAATCTCCTCGACGCTGCATTCGCTATCCATAGTAACATTCCACCAGTCTGTCGAATAGGTGGCCATAATCAGCCACTGGTAGGAGCGCCCATACATGTCCAATCTGCAAGGGAAATATATCTTATATCAAGTGCTCCTGGACCTTAACGAATGAAACTCACTTGTAGGCTTCGCAAAAGACTTTACGAGCAAAATGTTCATTGAAATTACCCAAGATAATTCGTACGTCTTTTTCGCGTAGCTTTTTAAGTGACTCGGCCACATCGTTGACAAAAGATTGAGTCTCCACCACCTCCAATTCCATGGAATCCAAATCAGCGACCATATGATTGTGTGGAAGGGAATACCGTGGCTCATTCTGGTATACGGTGCCCACTCGCGTCCAGTTGAACTCCCTGAGCAGGGCCAGGCGAGGGGCATTGAACGCATTCTCGGAGGGCACAACCCTAAAGAAGTTGGGGAATGCATCCTTGGTGAACATGGGATGCGTATCCGCATAACTTAATTGTGTGAGGTGCCAGTGTTTGCTGGCCTTGGCTATGGGATCTGTGACATGTGTGCAGGCGGCACCGAACAGCATCACCTTATTAGGACCTGAATGCATCATGTCGAAGAAGGATTTCACACCTACAGCAGCATTGCACTGAAATCAGCCAGCGGAATTTAATATATATACTAGGTATAGGCACTCCATGTATATAGTTTACCTGTGTATCATTCCACCACATGTGCAGCCTGTAGTTGGTCAATATCTGTGGATGCTCATTGACATGTCCTAGTGCCAGCTTCACACTGGGCATAACTCCCCTTCCGGTGTAGGAGTTTTCCACGCCATCGCCATATGGAAAAAATCCGGCTATATAGACATCGGAGCGTTTGGCAGTTCTCGACTCGACTTGTCCTTGCCACAGGCCGAAGCAGAGCAGCAAAGACAGAAGCAAACGTGAGTGGCACATTTTAAGCGCACGGGCTGAAAGCGTTAGGAGCATTCAAACATTTCACATCAATTGAAGGGTATAAAGTAACTGTAGAGTTTGGTATATTTAACAGTCTCTTCGGTATCATGCTGATGTAGAATATAAGTACATATGTAATAATACAAACATATACATATGTACATATATTTGTATCTCTCTCAAAAAACTTTAAGGGGCTACTGCGCCTGCCAGACGTGCGTGTCAGACATGTCAGAAGGAGTCTCATTCAGTAGTATAGTTACACCTATAGTATATTCACATATCTGCCACTGCAATCTAGTCCTTGCTCAAAAGGATTGCAGTGTCTAGTAATTTTCCAGGCTATATAACCTTGGTGCAAGTCAATTACTATGTAATTGCGTCCTTTAAACTGGTTTTATACATTTTTCATGTAGATATAGATACATGCATAACTAGTATGTGTATCTGCGGTTGTTGTTGAGGCCTTTCACAATGATTTTAAGTAATATCAATTACGTACCAGTGTTCTTATCTGAAGCGTAGATTTTCTTTTATAATCAAGCACATATTTGGATAGGTATTTCTTAAAATAAATGTAGACTGGATAGTTTTTAGCTCAGTTCGCGGACTGAAAGTTGCGAAGGTTCGGAAAATTGTGTATCCTTACAATTTGACAGTTGACCTGACAGTAGCCAAAGGACATGCCATTGCGCATGTCCTGCCGTTTGACAGCTTTCGTTTTGGCCAAATGCTTCGCATTCTCCACAAAAAGCGTACACAAAGTGGCAACAGGTGGTCTTTGTTTTGCTAGCTTCATTCGCTTTGGCACAGTTGCCCGGGGTTACAGGACACGCCAGGACGCAAACAAACAAATGAAATCGTAGAAATAAAAAAGTAACTTGGTTCAATCATAAAATTGATTCGCCGATACATTATGGAGGACTACGCGCCGAGTCGTTATAAAATGCTGGATAAAATAGGCGAGGGTGTGCACGGTTGCGTGTTTAAGGCCCTAGATTTGCAGCTCAACGTGGAGGTGGCCATCAAGAAGGTCGCATTGAAGAACAAATTCGGCAATATTTCCTTAAATACGCTACGTGAGATAAAAACGCTGCAATTGTGCAACTCGGAATATGTAAGTGCAGGACTATGAGTGGTAGAGCTAGCAGATGCAATCAAGTTACATTATTACAGATACTTAACATTATTGAAATATATCCTGACCTTACGGGTCTGTCACTCGTGCTCGAGTATATGCCGGACACTTTATACGGGCGTCTCAAAAACGAATTGAACCCGTTAAGTCGTCAGCAGGTGCGAAAATACTCTCTGATGATGTTTAAGGGCATGTCCTATCTTCACGAAGCAGGCATCATGCATAGAGATATTAAGCCGGCCAATTTGTTAATTAGTAATACGGATGTTCTCAAAATTGCCGACTTTGGCCTGGCACGCCTTTACTTTCCCGATGACGAAGCACGCCTTTACTCGCCGCAGGTATCCACGCGATGGTACCGTGCACCTGAAATACTCTGGGGCAGTCAGAAATATGGTCCCGCCGTCGATATGTGGGCGTGCGGCAATGTTTTGGCGGAAATGCTACGAGGTGTGCCGCTGTTTGCAGGCACAACGGATATAGAACAACTGGCAATCATCATACGTACGTTAGGAAGTCCGCGTCTGAACGAATGGCCCGAGCTCACTACACTGCCGGACTACAGTAAAATAAGGTAAGCTCTTTAAAACAAATGTACTTATGTAGATTTAATATGCTTCCAAATTGAATAGATTTCCTAATTCTGTTGGCATACATTGGGATAATTTGTTTCCCAGCTGTACCCATGCTGTGGAAATAGATCTGGTCTCAAATCTGGTGGTATACAATCCAAAGAATCGTCTTAAGGCAACTGAGGTAAGCACCAGCGCCATCAGGAATAATAGTAAACCCGAAAATCACATCCGTTTCTTCTTTGCAGGCCGTGGAGCATAATTATTTTCATTAGGAATACGATTATATATATAAATATAAGATATTTTAACAGCTATTTAAGAATTTTCCGATTCTTTGTATCTGAAAATGAAAAAAGTTTCAAGGTAATATTAATAAACTAATTAACTCATACTATTCCACATTGTACATACTTGCACTTCAAGCAGGTGAAAAACACTGTTTGGCCTTCATCTGCAGATCGAAGCTGTACGGTGGCGTAGGACATCTTTTCGTTGCCACATTTGGGGCATTTTCGTTCCACTACGGGACCATCAGCTTCCTCAGTTTCAGACTCCTTTTTCACCTTCTTGATCGCCTTGTCGGGATCGTAGGTGTTGAAGTGGATTGTATATTCAGAGTCATCTCCACAATAAACTGCAATAGAGATCTTTCAGTCGGCATTCGAATAGTAAAAAAGATAAGCTTACCGTCAGGAGACAATTCCTTTTTGCAATTATAGCAAAAAACATTGCCCTTCATTTGCAGAGTCGGCAAAATAGATCCGCATGCTGGGCAAAAACCTGGTCGGGTCTGAAAAGCCTCCATTCCAAATTAAAAACAACTTTAGTAGTGCACGTGTGGTTCGAGCCTATGAGCCGCACTTGGCGTTTTTGCGCCAAAATTAGCACTTTTTTATGTTTAGGCGAAATGACACTTTTTTAAATTGATTTAACGAAAAAGGGGCTACGTTAAAATCAATATCAATATATTTCTTCTGTTGGACTCCACAAATGTACGGGCTTTCGTCATCCAATATTATTTATCAGTTTCGATATTTCCATTAAAAAATTTTGTTTGCTATTAATGCTCATTGCAACTTGCTTTGCTTACATTTTCTCGCAAGAGCAACAACAAATCCAAATAACCCAACTTGCGAACATGTATGAATATGTTTGCACAGAGCATCGAGCAAATGAGAGTGCGCTTCAAGTAGATTGTGTCATAGCGTTCAGCCTCAAGCCAATGTTACCACATGCAAAATAATTTAATGCTTACCAAAAATTAATAACGTTATTATAAATTTTAAAATATTGTATAACATAATGGTTACGGGCTTAAGCAGAAACTCATAATAAATATATTATTGAGATATAACCATTAATTCACTAGATTCATATGTGGCGTTGCCATGCCTTGTGAAAATTTACAGTAATTTATTTTATCCCTCCTTTTCCCTATATATGTGTGTACATATGTACAATGTCCCCTCTTGTTTTATTTGTATAAATTTGATTACCCATATTGTAAAAAAAAAACTTAATATGTCCGAACAAAGTTTTATAAAAGCAAAGACAACAATATTAGAGACGTCCAGCAATCGTGTTGACATTTTAAACACAAAGTGGTCCTATGTGTTTGAGCCAAGTGTTTGCCAAAAACTCGGCGAACAATTAGAAAATGGATTGGAAAAGTTTTTTGCTGAGTTGCACTCGCAAACTGATGAACAGCAATATTTACTTAAAAATAAAATAAACAGGCTACAAGTGGAAGTAGCAGAGTTGAACCAACTCCTATCCAAAAATGACGACATTGGTGAAAACCCGGAGCTATTGCCTTTAAGTGTCTGGCAACGGAGCTTAGAAGAAAACATAAAACATCTGCGTGAAGAGCTAAGTGTACGCCGTACAAAGATTAGCGACCTTCTTTCTAATCAAAAGCAGCTATGTGAGGAACTGGGCGAGATGCCGATGACGTTGCTGACGGAACCTCTGCCAAGTCCTGAAGAAGTGTTAGTCTTCTCTGAGAACCTCTCACGTTTACGTAAACTGCGTTCAAATCGGATTGAGGAAGTAGTTCAACTGCGGTGTCAAATACAGGAATATATGAAGGTTTTGGCGTTGGAGCCGCAAAATGCTGAGGATGTGCTATTGCTTGGTCCTTATAATCAATGTCTGACACCAGATACAATCGATAAGTTGCATCATCTGGAAATAGAACTTGGAGTGAAAGCAAAGAAACTGCGTGAGGGTATAGTCGATATGCGACAAAAAATTAATGTGCTTTGGGCTCGCTTGCACGATTTAGATGCATCTGTGATGAAAACGGTATGCAATACTAATGAATATACTCAGGAAACGTATGACGTGCTCCACAAAGAGCTGCAGCGCTGCCAGGATATACGCAGGAATAATTTAAAAACTCTCATAGCACAGACCCTCAAGGAGGTTGAGCAGATGTGGGAAATGACTTTTAAATCAGAGCAGGAGCGAAAGTCGTTCTCCCCCGAGAACTACGACGAGGATTACTTGGAGTTATTAGAGCAACAGCTGGATCATGTAAAGCAATTTTACAATAACAACAAAGACATTTTTCAGCTCTTTTCCAGTCGTTTAAAGGTTCTGGAAGAGTGGGAAGTTTTAAAAGCAAAGGAGAGTGATCCAAATCGATTCAATAATCGTGGAGGTCAACTTTTAAAACAGGAGCGTGAGAGGAAGGTTATAAGCAAACAACTTGAAAAACTCAAGGATCAGATTACCCAAGCAGCGAAAGGCTATGAATTGAAAACTGGAAAACCTTTTCAAGTTTATGGAAAGAACGTAATTGAAGTCATGTCAAACGATTATCTTCGTCAAGTTGGCGACAAGGTGCTACTCCCGTCTACGCCTAAGTCAACTGGTTTACGCAAGCCTCTATATCTAGGGAACACGCCTACAATTTCAGCCTCACATTTGTCTCTGCGCAAGAGTCCATATGAGGAGCAGCTATCTGCTAAGTCAATCTCAACTGCCAAATCAACCGGAAGTTTACGTAAAAGAAGAAATCCTAATGGAGACAAAACTACAAATCTTGTTGATGCGTCCAACGTAAAGCGTAGTTTATTGAAATCCTTAAAACCTTAAAGAATGTAAATTCAATAGATTTGGAATCATAAATTTGTGATGTCATTCAAATGAATAATATTCTTAGAGGATTTTGTAAACCTACGTAATTTGCTTTGCAAAATGCATCCTTCCATTTCCATTAAAAAACCGCCTATGTATATATTGTTTGATTACATTATCAGATATTACAATCTGCAAACGCTTCTATTCCAGAATATCTAGTACATGAAAGAAAACATATCGTAAACAACGTTGTATTATGTCTTGATAACAAGAACTATTTAGTAGCATCTGGTTTTTTATCATCGATCTCGGCAGTTTCCTCTGCATCACTGTCGCTGGATTCTTCTTCGTCATCTTCATCCTCGCTTTCGGTCTCATCACCATCTGCATCGCCATCACTTTCATCGTCGTAGCTATAACCGGCACCGCCGCTGGCACCATAGCCGCCATAGTAGCCACCATAGCCCTCCTCATCGTCACTGCCAGTGCCTTGTTGCTGGCGGCCGAACTTATGGGATCGTGTGGACATGCTGAGGTCCTTTGTTACCGACGTTTCGTAATTGCATTTGGGACATGGAATGGCCTTGTTTTTGTCATACTTGAAGCCCTTGCGGCGCACGTGGTCCTCGCAGTAGCATGTCTTGCAGCGCAAGCAAGAATATTGGCCAAGGCGATTGCAGGATTGGCACTTGTAGTTTTCCGATTCAAGTACTTGACACGAGGCCTGATGCTCAAACTGATCGTCTTCGCACAGGAATCCATTGCAAAAGGAGCATTTAAAGATACGACCGCCGTGCTCCCACACACCACGTTCGCACTCTAGGCAAACTGCATTTTGCAGCGGACAGGTGCAGGCGTGCGTTGTTAGGCATTTACGCCCATGGCAGACCCATGCCTCACAGAAATCGCAAATGGCACCAACCATTCCAGGGAATCCAGTGGTATACACGCCAGGGTGTTTAATTACACAGTCTCCCGTCTTCAGCATGCACTTGATCTTGCCACATTGCGCACAAATGGGCAGTCGTTGAACACTGTTACAAAAGTAACAAAAAGCACGCGACTTCTGCTTTTTCTCACATTTGTCACAATCCATCGGGGCATTGCAGGGCAGATCGGCAAGAGGAACCTCTCGTCCTCTAATCTCCTTCAGGCGTAATTTCTGTTTTTCGGCCTTTTTTCTTTGGCCGGTTTTCTTTTTCGGCATCCTAAGTTTTGTGTAATAAAGAACTAGTTACTGTGTACAAATTGATACATATGAACTAGAACAAGTAAAATCTGAAACGTTGATTGTTTGAATCTATGAATTTAATTTATTATCTTGACAACTCTTGTTTAATAGTGAAATATTAATGAACAATTTTCAACATGTAAGTAAATTAAATAAATACGTGTGCGTTTTCGGAAATTTGGTCACACGGAATTGAAAAATATCGTTGTAAAAAAGCGCTAATTTTGGCACAAAAACGTTGCAACCGTGTCCTTAGCAGTGTTGGTAAACACTCAGTTCAGTTGTTCCGTTTAGCAGCTCATTTTTATTCTCTCAACTCTTGAGCAACCTAATACTGGTTCACAGCATTACACTTCACTTTTCATTCTCAACGAGAGTAATACATTTGTGAGCTGTATTTGGTGTAAAGATTACAAAAATTATTAAAATATTATAACTTATAAAATGGGTGGACACAACGATCAAAATGGAAACTCCAATGGCCAGCATGATGATGTAAGTAGAAAAAAAAATGCATTTTCAATAGTTTTACTATGCGGGATATGTACTGAGAAACGCGTGCCTCGCTGACCGCCATTTTGAAATTTCTTCATGTGCGTCAGAGGGGTAGAGGTTATGTCTTTCTTGGTGAAAAAATAAAATCGATATAAAAATTGTGATTATTTTTGTATTTAGGATTCTATTACCGAGCCAGAGCATGTTCGCAAGTTGTTCATTGGCGGTTTGGATTACCGCACCACCGATGACAATTTAAAAGCTCACTTTGAGAAATGGGGACAAATCGTCGATGTCGTCGTCATGAAAGATCCACGCACGAAGCGCTCGCGAGGCTTTGGCTTCATCACTTACTCCCATTCGAGCATGGTGGACGAAGCCCAAAAGGCACGTCCTCATAAAATCGATGGACGCGTGGTTGAGCCAAAACGTGCTGTGCCACGCCAAGACATTGACTCTCCCAATGCCGGAGCTACAGTGAAGAAGCTGTTCGTTGGCGCTCTGAAGGACGATCATGATGAACAGAGTCTGCGCGATTACTTCCAGCACTTCGGCAGCATTGTCGACATAAACATCGTCATGGATAAGGAGACTGGCAAAAAACGTGGTTTCGCCTTTGTTGAATTCGACGACTACGATCCCGTGGATAAAGTTGTGTGTAAGTAGAAGGCACTAAAAACTGATTACCAACAGTCCCAGCTCCGCACAGCAATGCTTGATGTGACTGTGCGGCGTTTCATGACTGTAACAGGAATATTGCTCGTATTATATCAATGTTAATGAGGCACCTCTTATGCCTAATTGATGAAACCGTATGTGCCACAATTGGTTTACATTTAGTATGCACAGTACTGACAACTGGACTGACTGACACTTGGCCTGATCTGGTTTCCTATTAAATGCTGTGAGATGAATTAGAGCGTCGGCTTAAGCTATGTTACGCGAATGTAATTTATTTCATATTCTGTGCAACACGCAGCCTCGTTACAAAGCATAATAGTGACTTTAAATAGTATGTATGTACACAGTCCCAGCTCCGCACAGCAATGTTTGATGTGACTGTGCGGCGTTTCATGACTGTAAGAGTAACCCGGCTCGTATTATATCTTTGTTGACCAGGCTAATTCCATGCCTCATTGATGAAAACGTATGTGCCACAAGTTGAAACAGGTCATGCTACACAGTACTGACAACTGAACTGGCTACAATCTTGCCTGATTTGGTTTCCTTTTAAACGCTGTGAGATGAATCAAAGCGTCGGCTTAAGCTATGTTATGCGAATGTAAACTTATCCATATTCAGCATAACACGCAGCCTCGTTACATCTAAGCTCTCGAATATTAGTGACACACAGTCCCAGCTCCGCACAGCAATGTTTGATGTGGATGTGCGGCGTTTCATGACTGTAAGATGAAACCTCAGCCGATATTATATTTTAGTTATTGCCGCACCATTGCAGCAATGATCAAAAAGTGTTGGCACAACGCTAAAGACTAAGATTGCTGGAGACGAAATTCAATTGAAGCATCACTAACAATTTACTATTTACATTTGTTTATTACAGTGCAAAAGCAACATCAGCTTAATGGCAAAATGGTGGATGTGAAGAAAGCATTGCCGAAACAAAACGACATGGGTGGTGGCGGCGGTGGTGGTGGTGGTCGCGGTCAGGGTGGACGCGGTGGTGGTGGTAACCGGGGTGGAAATATGGGCGGTAATATGGGTGGTGGCGGCGGTGGCAACTTTGGTGCCAATCAAAATGGCAACTGGAACAATCGTGGCGGTAACAGTGACAATTGGGGCAACAATAGCTATAGTGGCGGCTATGCCAATAATAGCCAATGCTGGGGTAATAACGGACCATGGGATAACAATTGGGGCAACAATGGCGGTAACTTTGGAGGCGGCGGTGGTAGCGGTAACTGGGGTAACAACGGTGGCAATGATTTCGGCAACTACCAGCAGAGCTATGGCGGCGGACCACAGCGTGGCGGCAACTTTGGTGGCAACAATCGCATGCAGCCCTACCAAGGCGGCGGCGGCAAATTTGGTAACCAAGCAGGTAAGCATTGAAATGCAACAACTTTTCACCTTCCCTCCATTCCCTCCACTCAGTATTGGGGTACAGCATTAGAAGAGCACACGGATTCCTAAAGGGGAAACTGTGCCACGTGCTGAACTCTTAACATTTAACTAACTGTTGGAGCATCCATAGAGTTTAGGAATCGATTAATAATTATTACCAAGAGGAAGTTGTACTTAGTGTACACGAGTTCAGTTCAGTTATGTTACGTTACGTTATTCCGTTAACCAATCGGCTATTCCGTTGAGACGATGTTAAAGTGATCGTTGGGTTCTTTTTCGTTTTTTGTTTTTAAGGCGGTGGAAACCAAGGCAATTATGCTGGCAACAATCAGGGCTTCAATAACGGTGGCGGCAACAATCGCAGATATTAAGGTGCCCAGACGAGGTGAGCATAGATATAACCATTAGTTAAGGTTCCCCTTACAAGAGTTTGCCAATTTAATTAATAGCGACATTTCATACTCAATTCAACTAATTTTTTGGTTGCTGTTTAGACTTGATTTCAATACATCTTGCGTAGGTTTTTTCGTTGATTAATAATAATGCAAATAAGGTATTCCGTACCTCACATCAGTATTATTCTGGTAGTTTCTAACAGCATCATAGATCAGAAATGCGATACCTTTATATATATACATTTTTTTTGTTTTGTCCTCTATAAATATTTGAACTAATACGCTTTTAAGTTTACGTCTTTATTTGTTGTGTAAAAGTATTTAGCAAAAGTACTGTTGGAATGCCTTGGAATTGATTGAAATCTACTCAAATTAAATAATGTTTCTCATTTATCGACATATTTATAGGTGGTAAATTAGCAGTCGCTCAGTTTATGCCCAAAAATCAAAGTCAAAACGATACGCAATATAATGATATGAGCCACAACTCATATACCTAAACAGAAGTTTTCCGAGAACAACCATACCAAATCGCGCAGACAGTTACAGAGAGTGAAAATTGAGAATGTGGCAGTGAGAGACAGTGGGAGGAGTGAGATGATAAATGAGGAGGAGAAAAGGAGTATACAGTGTAAGAGTCGAGTCATTGGTTCAGTCGATACAGTCAGTACAAGTACAGAGAGTATGCAGTATGCAGTGTGTGTGTGTCTTGTCTGCCAGTGCAGACCCCATAAAAGCAGCAACAGCAGCAAGCAGCATCACAGTGTTACACATGCAGAGAGAAGAGGCAAAAGCAAGAGAATGAGAGACAGTGAGACAGAGAATCTCCTCACACATACGCATCAAAGCAGTACACGTACACACAGCAGCTGGCCAGGCGACAGAGACTAATTTTCAAAGTTACGAATATGCTAAGATTAATTAACTTATTCAAAATATTATTCTACTCACTATTTCACTATTCACTACTCAATATTCAATAGCATTATATTTATACGTATTCAACATTTTGTAGAAAACCCGAATAAGAAACATTGTAAAATAGATTGTCATACGCAAAGTTGTTCAGATAAAAACAAAAAAGAAAACTGAGAAAAAAAGCAAGAACACGCTAATCACGTTACATTTTGTATTCGAATTCTCTATAGTAAACAGTAATAATCTAGTATATATCTACAACAAACATATGAAGAACTTCATGGCGGCACTCGAAATGTTGCAAGATCTATCTATTTATCTATTCGATACAGTGGAGTGCCGCTCGTTATTTCTGATAATCAGTGCAAACAATTTATACAAATCTATTCTATCTATCTAATATTAATATGTATTACTACCTTTCACTAGGCTTAAGTTCCCATAATTTTAACGAGAGTAGAGCGTGCGCTCCGGTTTTTCAAGAGCCGCGCGCTGCCTTAGCATTAATATACATATACACACACATATTTATATATTAAAATATATATAATATATCATACTTAGTGTAGAGCGTTCCATGCAAGCAGGAGCAGCAGCATCTTCTGATGACATTTGATCTAAATTAGCATAACAACAGAATTATCTGCTATGTCTAGCTGTAACCGAAAAGAACAAAATCAAATTGTAACTGATATACTATACCCTGTAGTAAACCCTTCAGCAGGTGTTTGTATCCAGATGTGAGAGGTCAGCGCAATTAAGGATTTTTAATGTTTAAACGAAATTTACTTTTAAATATAGCCAAGAAAGATATAAAAATACATACAGTAATGAATTTATGTAAAATTGACAAAATGAAAAAAAGAAACTCGAAAAAAAAGAAAGATAACAAACAAAACAACAAACAGAAGCGTGTGTAGTCTCATATTTATTTGTATTTAGTTTAAGTCTTGTATTTGTTTAGTACAGGCTACAGGCAACAGGTGCACCAGCAAAACAGGAGCCAGAGCTAAAGCACAGTGCAGATGCCAAATGTAAGTTGCAAGGAAAAGGCAAGTAAGCGAATAGAGTCAGAGCAAGCCAATCTTGTTGTAGCAATTCCTGTTGTGGGCGGGCAATTTAAAGTACATCGTTCTTATTGATTTAGTACTCATTTCAAAGGCTTATCATTTTATCGAGGAAGACCTCACCAATCGTTTTCTAATGTTTATCATTTAACTATACATATTTCTGTTCCAAGCTGGCTGAAAGAGCAATGCAAAGCGCTGAATCGACTGCCACATGTGCGGACAGTCTACGCTCACAATCTGCGCTCCATGGGCCAGCACAGCTGAACTTGCAGTGGAGTGGACGATGGGTAAGTATTAGTACTACAAATAGACAACAAACTGTTGTGATTTTCAGGTGGCGCACATCGAGAAGTCTAATACACCTTTTACAGTATATATTTTCATTGCATATATTTTAATAAATTGATTTAAACGAATCTAACGTGTTTTTCTTGGGTCTGAGCATTCATCCTGGCACTTTTTCTGCCAGTGTGTACACACATTCAATTAGGCTATACGATATATTTCAACGATGAGTTGTAATCACGAGGCCGGTTCATCTCTATAGTCATGTTAAAATAACAGTCGAAATCACTGTTACCACTTGCGCCAGAAAAGGTAAACAAAGAAAGTTGCATCATTTGTTGACCGAACGAAAGTTTTAAATAGAAGTGCGTAACTGATTACGCAAATACTAGCTCAAGCCCATTGTAGCTTAAGCCAACCTTATATTATCGAAGTTGAAGATTTAAAAAAAAGTACCATTGCGCCAACGTAAATAAAAGCACCAATTTTGGTGAAAAAACGCCAAGTGTGGCAACCGTACTCAGAGTACAAATATTTGATAAAAACAAATTAAATTGCTAAATACGCCCCTTGGTGTATTAGTTTATATAGAAATGGGATCCACTCGCACAGTTCCATTTGTATATGAGTACAAAGACTATGCTACTAAAAATTGCGAATGTAAATTGGATATTAAGTTCCCCTTCGACGATGAATGCATTGAGGAGTTGGTTACTCAGCTCTTGGCTCAGATGGACCCAATGATGCGGTATTTGGATGAAGACATTAGTAAGTGACACGAATACATTTTTGTAGAGTCTTCAATTATGAGTTATAAGTCTACCAATAGATCTGCAGAAGGAGTTGCAGGCATTCATTGACCGGGAGCAGCAAAAGTTTCTTGATGACTATGCTGAGCAGTTGATCAATCAAGCAGCTAATGAAGAGTTGGATTTGGAAGCCATAGTGCGAAATACGGAGCGCCTTTATAAAGAGGAACTGCTACAGTTTGCAGATCGCGTTGGGCCAAGCGATGAGGACATATTTGCCCAGAGTTTCCATCGGCTTGTACATTCCTCGTCGCTGGAAGATATACTTAAGCGGGAACGCGGCTATGCTAAAGTGATAGCCGATATGACAGATGTTATGGACAATGAAGTGGAATCGTTGAACAATTCCCAGCAACAGGAAATGGACAGTCAGATCAATCAGCTTGACATAACGACAACATCTGAGGATATTAATAATCTTCTTGCCCAGCAGTATACAACGCAAAACTTCTTGCGAAAGCGTTACGAATCTGAGCTGGAAGCCATGAAAGGACATCAGAAAAATGAGTATCGCAATTGGATTACCAGTCAAGTAAGCGAAATGTTTCAGGTGTCGCCGGTGTCAACGCCGTTGGGCAATCGCTCCTCCATGTTCGTGTCACAGCAGCCATCGATGGAGGAAAGCTTCACCATCCATCTGGGCTCACAACTGAAGCACATGCACAACATACGCATACTGAGTGCCAATGTGACGGATTTATGCAGTCCACTTCATGCAGACGAGAGTTTGAATGGCCTGAACATGGCTTTGGGATTATATTCCAGCTCCCTTTGCGGCGTGGTAGTGCTGACGCCTTCCATTCAGGCACAGGCCAATAAGAATATCATAAAGAATACTAACAGATCAACCGAGTTTCATTTCGAGCAAATGGACGTGCAGCTGGAGAGGATCGAGAAGCACATACGAGCTCTTAATGCCAGTCAAACAAGTAGCACTCCTAGCAATGGCAGCAACAATAGTGTCGATGGCAGTGCGTCGCCTTCTCCAAACAAACAACATGGTTCCAAGCTTAAAACGGGCGACTTCTTCATAACCAAACACTCGAATCTCTCGCAAACCCATGTGATATTCCATTTGATCTCCGACGAGCCCATTAATAGTCCCAGCGAAATAAACTCACGACATCCAGTAATCCTGGGCTTAAGGAACATATTAAAGACCGCCAGCCGACATGATATTACCACATTGACTATTCCTGCCCTGCTGCGACACGAGATGAGCGAAGACATGACGGTACAGTGGTGCATCAGACGTGCGGAGCTGGTGTTTAAATGTGCCAAGGGTTTCATGATAGAATCCGCGTCTTGGGGTGGTGCGGAGTTAAGGTGAGTCTCGTGCTGAATAATAATGGGCAAACAAACTTTTTAACTACGTTTTGATTCCAGCACTTTGCAACTGCTGCTGCCACATGATATATCTGAGGAGCTGTTCAACACCCTGGCAGGTATGGTGCCCAATGTATTTCGTGTGGCAAATCCAAAGATACTCGTTGACAATAATAAATAACTGATTTAATTCATTCCTTTAGCGATAATGATAATGAAACATGTTTGAATTATTTATATGAATATACATTTTATTCTGATTCATAATTTGTTTTATTTTTATATATGTATATGCTTCGTTCTTGTCGTTTCGCGCAAAATCTAATTTAAACACACTCAGAATTTCTGTAAATGTTCCTGTATCCAATTTCGTCAATAATAATCCATAGTTCGTAATAATTTGTTTAAACTTCAATGCAAACTACAACACTACTTTGTATAAATACATGTATATTATTTTATAGGTAATCTTGTGTATATGTAGGTGTATATCATTTCCAAATTTAAATGTTTATCTTTGGTTTCATGCGACTTCTCATGCAATGTCATGTGTGGGGATGTGTGTGTGTGTATCTGTGTATGTTGTAATTCAGTTTAGGTTATCTATAAGGTCTAAGATGTATCCTTTGAATAACTCTGCTTGTTAACTTGTAAATATGAGTTCTCCCATGATGTTTATCGTTTTCCAATAAATATATATATATATATATATATCTATTTGTATATTTAACAATTAATTACGTTATAATGCTTCAGTTAATTTGAATCAACATTTCATTTCGCTGTTAAAGTTATTCTTTCTTTTTGTTGGATTTAGCCAAGTACGTTGTATGAGTTTGTGTTCGTGTCTTTGCTGCTTTGCAGTGTGAGTAGAGTTTCAGAAAATATTCAATCTGAGAAAAAGTTATAAGTATGTATGCAGGTCTTTTGGGTTGCAGTTCGTACAAACAAGGGATTGCTTCAATTTAGTTAAGGACGCGAAAAATAGGTACAGGAACGGGTCACACATACTGTACATAAGTACATGGACCTCTTGTCGTGGAAAAGTTTGGTAATAAACTACGAAATTGACATAAACTGCAATATAATCGTTTCGACGTAATCATAAGTAAGTATTTCAGTTGTCTATGTTGATATTACAATGCTAAGTAGTATAAATATAATTACAAATGCTTGCTTAGTATGGCGCTTTAAATAAAAATATGCTTAAATAAATTACTGCATAACATATTGCTTTAATTAAAATTAGGTGTATGTATTCTATGTATTATTTAATAGAATTTTAAATTTCGATGCTACGTTTAATGCGTTTTCTACCAAAAAATGTAATTAAAATTGTTAAATCGTTTAATACTTTGCGGGTGCCTTATAAACTACAGTTTTGCAATATGTCTAGATTTGTTATTAAATTAAAAGCTTTATCATACGCATACTAATAGGTTGTATACTAAAATTGAAACTATCACAAAAAAACAAATACTTTCACATAAAGTATAAAGTATAAACTCAATAATGTCCAATACAAAACTACTATTCAATTGAGTGTATGCAAGAGTCTCTCTCCATGTGTGTGTGTGTGGGGGTGTATCTGTGTGTTTACATTTGACTCTCCTTGCGCCACTGGAACGTGCCTGACTTTACGCCAATGCTGGAGGAGCCCTGATTACTGTTGGAGGACAGCATGTTGTTGGTGCGTCTGATGAGCTGCGCCGCCGAATCGAAGCGACTGCGTATGAGCCTCATTGCCGGATTGCTGGAGACACCGCTGCGTTTGCTCTTGCTGCTGTAAGGAAAGTAAAACATATTGAAGTTCATACTTTAAACCAAATGTCTGTTAACTCACTTGGATGAACTGGGCTGATTCTCCTTTAGGTTGCCCAATATGATGCGCATGTGTGTATCACGCGCAAAATGATTATCGGGCAAGGCGGGCTTTGAACCACCATTGCTGGGACCAGCTCTATCATCGTCCACAAAAGCATTCAATGCCGGCAGCTGACCAGGTGAGCTCAACTCGCTGCTGGGCGAATGTGGAGGCGTGGCGTACAGTGGTGACATGCATTCCATATCATACAGATCCGCCTCGTTGGTCATGTTGCTGGCTGCAAGAAGAGCAAGGTATTAACAATAGAAATTTAATCGAATACAATCATTCATTTCGTTAGCTTACCCAACTGATGCTCGCTGAGATCAGGCAGGACCTGAGAATGGCGCTGATGTGCGCTTGGGCCACCGTTGCTGCTTGACTTGTGGGATGAACCGGAGGCGTGCTTGGAGTTCACCATCAGATTATTGCGTGAGCTCAGCTTGCTTTGTCGCTGCAATTGCTGTGTGAAGGTGAGCGGCGCCTGCTGCAGGATTAAGTATAAGACATCAGTAAAATAATTAACATTGGGAGTATGGACACACTTACATCATTGCTGCTGCCTGTGGATTGACTAGAGATGACGCTCTTGCGCTTGTGCAAACTGCTCGTGTCCGACTGCATGGTGTTCTGATAGAAATTATTCGAACTATGCGTGGAGCTGGATGCGTTCAGCACCTGCAGATTGCTACCGTTGTGCATTGTGGCTGTGGTTGCCGCTGAGCACACCGAGGAGGCGGATGCATGTGCCGGGTATGGGGCTAGATTTTGGTGCAGTGGCAATGCCGGCGGCTGGTCCGGAGAGCGCAGCATGCTGGCATGGAATTTAGCTTCATTGGGATTGCTAGCTTCATCTAAAACATGGGAAAAGGATTGGAGGAAAGTGAATAAAGCATTCAATAACACATCAACAGACTGCGTCGCCTGGAACTGCGCTTACTTTTGGTATAGCTCTCAAAGATCTTGAGTATGCTGCTGCGACTGGACTTGGCCGCCAGCTTAATGGGAGTGCGTCCGCAGTGATCCGACTTGTATGGGTTAGCGCCAAACTGCAGCAGAGCAATGACACACTTCTCGTGCCCCTCCTGTGCTGAAATGCCCAATGCAGTGGCGCCCTGTTTGCAGGCATGATCTGCCAACGCGCCATAGTAAAGCAAGATATTCATGACGTCATGATTACCCTGCCAAGCGCACGAGTGCAGCGGAGTACGCGCCTCCAGATCCATTGAGTTCACATCGGCCCCGGCCTCGATTAGCGTTTTTACCATATCGGCATGCCCCTGCCAGGCGGCCACATGCAGAGCAGTGCGACCCTCGCTGTCCGGAATGTTCACATCCACATTGGTCATGTCCAGCAGGTACTTGACAATGTCCAGCTTATTCTCCAGCGCAAGTATGTAGAGTGTGGTGCGTGAGTCAGCATCCTTCGAGTTGACATCGCAGCAGAACTTCAGTAAGAACTCAACCGTCTCCATGTGACCCTCCAGGCAGGCCAGACGGAATGCGGTCTTGCCATCGTGTGCCTTCTGGTCCACAAAGCTGGAGTGCACATCCAGCAGAGTTTGCACGCAACGTAAGCGACCCTCCTGTGCCGCCAGATGCAATGCTGTTTTACCCTCATTGTCGCATTCATCGATCTTGGCGCCCGAATCCAGCAGCTGCAGGCACACCTCGTGAAAGCCCTCAAAGGCAGCATAATGTAATGGAGTCCAGCCGGCATTGTCGCGATGTGTCTCATCCAGCCCACGATCCAACAGCTGTCGCACTGTCTCCACATTGCCTTGGGCAGCGCCGATGCTCAGCACTGTGCGTCCCTCTGAGTCCATGCAATCGATGCCACAGCCCCAGAAGAGCAGCAGCCGCACCACAGTGGCATGGCCAGCCGTACAAGCAGCCCACAGTGGTGTGCGACCCATGAAATCGGCTAGATCAGGATCGGCGGCGTTCTCAAGCAGCAGCTCACAGACCTCGGCGTTGCCCTCAAATGAGCTGACCAGCAGCGGTGACATGCCATCGTTGTCCAGTTGATCCGTATTGGCGCCATGGTCCAGGAGTGTGGAGATGACCTTACTATAACCAGACGAACCACACAGGGCAGCCACACACAGTGCACTGCGTCCATCCAAGTCCAAGTGATTGACGTTTGCCCCATTCTCCAGCAGAATCTCAACAATATCATAGTGACCCATGTACGAGGCGGCAATCAACGAAGTGCGTCCCTGTCGATCCACAGAGTTAACATCCGCTCCGGATTCTATCAACAGCTTGAGTATGTCTTCATGGCCGCTCCAGGCAGCAGCCCGTAGTGCAGTGCGTCCTTCCTTATCCGCCAGATCAATCTTACAGGCAGGCTGAGCAATAAGCAACTTGACTACCTCACTGTGACCGCCCCAGGATGCGGATCGCAATGGTGTCCAGCCATCGCGATCCGCATGATTCACATCAACACGTTTCATGCGTCCAGTGCCATCGTTGCAGGGCTGTGAGAAGCTAAGCAACAACTTGACCACATCCAGATGACCATTCCGTGCGGCAATATTGAGTGCTGTCTGTCCATTGTAATCCTCGATCTCCAGATCGATGGGAGTCTTGCAGGCATTGAGTGCACGTTCCAACAGCTGATGGTTGCCATCGTTTGCAAGAATATGGATCAAGGCCTTACCCTTGTGAAGCTCAATATGATGCGAGTCGGAGAGCTGATGGAGTGTGCTGGAGGCATTCTCATCCTGGCTCTCATGTGGCGGTTCACTGTGCTCCGAGGGACTCATGGCGCGCTGTGTCTCGAGGAGGCAACTCTTCTCGCTGGACAAGAGCAGATCGGCCAGCTCAAAGTCGATATTCTGCGATTTTTCCGATAGTTCCGGCGACATAAGCGAGGATTCACAGGAGTTTTGTGCGTCAGCATTGTTGATGCCTGTCTCGATGAGCAGCTTCAGCATCTTGGCATCGGTCGGCAGGCTGGGCTTGAAGAAATCGCACAGAAATTGGGCAAATGGTTCACTCAGCTCATTGGCCAGAAATCGCTCTAGCATGGAGCGTGTTTTGCCCAAAAAGTTGACATCATTCTTAAAGTCATGTTCACACTGGGCACAGCAGTTCAGATGATTGGTGTAGAAGCAATCGCTCAGGTTGAGGCGTGACTCCAAGAGCATTAGGATGAGATCGAGATCGACATTCCGACTGATTAGATACTCGCCAGACTTGATCAGATGATAGGCGAATCTGCGCACTGTATTGGCGCACAGTGTGTCCGCCACCAGCAAGTAGTACATGGAGATCATGACGTGGCCCTCGTTGACGTCGCAAATAAACTTCTTGGTGGCAAACTTGACATCGACCAGCCAATCCGCAAATGAATTGTGAAAGATTTTCAAACGCTGGGCGTTCGCATCGTAGGCCAGGATGTTACGCATCAGCTGCAGTCGCTTCTCGAACTCCTGGCAATCGATGGTGTAGTTGTGGGTGCGCAGGCAGTTGAACAGGAACAGCTTGTCCACATAGCCAGAGGAAGCGAGGAGAACATTGAGCATTGGTCGTATCTTCATATACTGTTTCTTGTTGAAGGATTTCTGACAGATGTACAGATAGAGACCGTTGAGAGTGCAGGGTATCAGCTTGATCTCTCTGAAGCTGAAAAAGTTGTCCTTGATGCCGTGCAACACCTTCTCAAGATATAGTATGCAGCCGTTGGATTTGATGTACAGCTGATGCAGTGACTCAATAATCTCCTTGGTCAGCATGATGCTATCTTTGAAATCAGAATTCAAGCGATTTATGATATACTCCTGCACATCCTTGACCACATGCGATTTACGCAGGTCGTCCAGTGTGATCTTCTTGAAACCCGTGAACATTTTGGTTATCTGTTTCGTTTGCTTCTTGGTGGTGCACACCAGGAACAGCCATTTGGGGAACAGATGGATGTGATTCGACAGCAGCTCGGCCACATTGCGACTCTTGTGATTGGTAACAGTGCCACGTCCGCCTTTGAGTGTTGAGATCAGATTGCCCTCATTGATGTAGTTCTCATCGATGGAGTCGATCAGCAGCAGCAGCGCTGTCTTTGGTGGCGTCAGCTCAAGCAGCGGAAAGAGTAGCGCCTTCTTGAAGCATTCATCGGGATTCTTCTCGATGCTATCCACACTGAGACACTCCAGTATCTCTGGATTGGACATCAGCAGCTCGTAGTAGCCGTCGGCAATGATGGTGCGGCAACTCTTTGTCTTTGGTAGCGGTGGTGGCAGAGTATTGGTGCTATTGCTCACTCGAGGTTTCTCGCCAGGCAGCGGTGGAGCAGTTGCTGCCGATGGCGTTGGAGTGGCATCCACCGGGATCACCTGCTCAACGCTAGCTTCAAAATCAATAAGGGGTTCGGCCTCAGATTTCTCTGGCTCCTCGTTTGTGGTTTCCTGCTCCAGTTCTATCTCAGTTGCTTCATTAACAGGCTTGACCTCATCTTCGCTGGGTTTGTCTAGATTAGCATCTTTGATGGCCACCTCGATTTCTTGCTTCAGCTGCTCACTGACCATATCAGCAATGTCTTCGCCTCCGCCTTGCTGAATGGCCTGGCCATTGCTTAGGCCAGAGGATGTGGCGGTCAGCTTGGCTGGTGAGGAGACACCACTGGCGGTGCGACCACGTTTGATGGGTATCTTCGACTTGGTTTTGACGGGGCTGCTCCTGGGCGTCTCTTTCTCTTTCTCCTTGTCCTTTTCCTTATGCTTATCGTTGTCCTTTTGCTCCTGCAGTTGTTTCTGCTCCTTTTCACTGCCCGTATCCTTGTCCTGCTCCTCACGTTCCTGCAGTGGTGCGCTGCTGCCACGCTTTGGTGGATGTGTATCATAGCCACTGTTGCCAGGCTTCTCCGCCACATCAACTAGAACGGGCGAGTGGAGAGTCTGAGCTGGTGATGGTTCCGACTGTTGTCGGGTTAGATTCGATTTGCCCGGCTTCTGGGTTGTCGAAGTGCGACGATTTTGAAAGTTATCCAACTCCTTGGTGTCGCACTCACTGGCGCCACGTTTGAGTTCCTCAATAAGCAGTTCCTCGACGTTCTCAGTGAGTGTTATGTTATGCATTGCTTCGTCTAGCTTCGACTCCTGCTGCAGAGCCTCCTCGCGCAGAAAGGAGAAGCCCTCATCGATGATCTTCTGGCTATCCTCACGGCCAATTAGCGATGAATGACTGAGCAACTGCAGCACAATCTTGCGCATGAATAGCGACAGACTATGGCACTCGGGATTCTGTGACTCGATCAGATAGCATGCCAACAGTTTGCGATTGAGTATGCCCTTGGTGCCAGAGTTGCCCTTCATTATGGCCTGACAAATGGATGTTTTCCCCGAGCCATTGGAGCCCAGCACAAGGCAGCCATTGTAGCTGGAGCTGGATATGGCCGCTGCCTTGGCCCGTGCGGATACATAGCCAACACTGGCAGCGCCCAGAGCAGCAGGCATGGGTTTCTTGCCAGCAGTGCGCTGCTCCAGACACAGGGCAATCTTCTTGAGCACCCACTCTCGATGTATGTAGACAGTGCTTACAATGCGATGATTACTGGGCTCCAGCGGTGCTGCCAGACCATTGACTTCCTTGTCGGGTGAGTGCTTGCGCTGCATCAATGATTCCAAGTTATCAGCTGTCTCCTGGGTTGGCTGCTGCTTGCCCAGCTCTGTGCCATCCTCTTCGGGTGCTGAATTGCCACCATTGGCCTGGGCCAGTTCGTGTGCAAAGTTCTGCTGTACGAGATTGGCAAAGTGCTCCTCACGTGCCAGATTCGAGAAGCTAGCATTCGGGCAATCGCGACCTGTTATCTCTAGCTTCTTTTGAACCTGTGTGGTATCCTTCAGAAAGTTGAGAATGCGTCTATCCTCCAGCTGCTGATTGGGTGTACCATTGGCACCCAAAGATGAGGGTTGATTATTGTACTTGGAGCAACCGACCAGAGCACTTGTCGATGCATTGCCATCAGCTCCATCACGCTCCACCTGTTCGTCCTCATCATCATTGGCATCCAGATCAGTCACCTGCACAGGATTCCCATTGCGAACACTGGCCAATCGATTGGAGTCCCGCAAATTGGACAGTTTGGCATCCGTCAGAGCCACGCCCTCAGCCATTTGGCGAGTGCGTTCGCCACTCTTGTAACGATCCGATTTGCGCAGCGGTGTGGCATACAGCATCTCCTTGGGCATGTTGCCAGGGGCAACGTGATTCTTGTTATTGTAGTTGCCAACGGAGTTCGAGTTGGAGTTGTTGGCATTCGTGATGCTATTGCTGTTGCTGTTGTTGCTGATATGGTTCAGCAACTGTTGTCCTCCGCCGGCCTGAGCGGATTTCTGTTGATGATGATGCTGGTGATGGTGCTGCTGCTGCTGCTGCTGGTGTTGGTGCTGCATTTTGCGCACAGAGTCATTGTACATGGCCTGACAGGGCAGATTCTCGTAGATGTCATTGCGCAGATTATCGTTGTCTGTGTGCTTAGACATTGTTGTTGACTTTGGACTGCTCCCAGCTCTGGGTATTTGCACGGCACCTTAGCCTTTAGTATACTTTGGGCAATGTCTGCTTCACTTAAGCTCCTTTGATGACTGCAAAGAAACGAAACGAAATGGTCTTATAGTGCCAACGTCAGACTCAACTTGTACGAAAAGTACTTAAATAATTCATTCACTACTTCTACTATATCTATACGATTATTGAATTATACCTGTAGACTAGTACTCCAAATTAGCCCACTATCTTTTAACGTGTCTTTTATGTGCCACAGATTTCGTTGCTTTGCCCCGGCAAGAACGCTTTATGCACTTTTACATCTCGGCTTGTTGCCACTTTTTATGGCAGCTTCACTTTTTTACTATCCAGCCAACAATTGACCTGATTTCGAAGACACTCTTAACCCTTTGGCAGCGTGCACTCCTCACACATGGACTTAGTTCGTTGAACACACACACAAACACACACACACACATTAGGTATCTATATGGGAATATATATAGACAGCTACGAGGGAGGTTTCTTTTATTTTTCAATATACTTTAGTCTCATAAACAAAAAGAGTTAAGAGGGAATAGAGATACTAAGAAAAAGGATTTAGTGTATACTAATTGAAAAACAAATTTACAAGAATTAAATTAGAATAGAATGCTTTGGGGATTATTCTCCTCAAATATCGATATAACATAAACAAATATATTTAATTTCGATATTTTTTATTTTGATATTATTCTTCGACTATCGTCAAACGATTCTACATATAAAGGCGTATCTCAACCTATTATAACTTTTATTTGGTGGAAACGATTTAACACCTTTATTATGCAGTAAAATTCTTTCTTAGGTTTTAGGGTTTTAAACTAGTCTACAAAATCATACAGTTCTTAATACTAACTAACTTATAGCTGCTGAAAACAACTGCAAAAAAGTTTGAGGTTAGTTTTAATCTCTTCTGCTTAGTCAACTTGGAAAGTTATTTATTATTTTAAGTTATTAGTATATCTTTCAATATTTGAAGCTGCCCCTCGCATGCACACGCTTGTCATTATATCTTTTTTAGAGCTTGTCTCTGGCCACAGTCTTTTGTTCTCGGGTTTTATCTAAGCCGTTTATGTGCGAGTTGCAAGTGAGGCACTGGGAGTAGGAGTGGGAGTGGGGACGGGGGATTGGGATCTGCGTGCTGAATGCTGTGCAAATAACACTCTTTATGCAGCAAAGTTTTTATTTTAAACTTCAATTTAGCCGTGGCACACAGCACTACTCGCTCGGCACTAGCGGGCGATGATGGGGGCAAAGTAACTAATGATGCACCATGCACCATGCGCCATGCCGTTGCAACTTTCCGACAGAAATGGAGCAAATTCAGCACGTTCACTCAACGACATGGCTGAGATGTTGAGGGTGAACAACAACAGCTATGCATAGAACAACAAAACTAACCAAAGAAGTAGCACATTATCCTTAAAAATCGTTGCAACAACAACTAAATGATTTACGACGTGCTTGCGGCAAGGAAAATGGCTGCCACAATGCCAAAGACATTTGATAAATTGCCATAATGAAAGTAAGTCAGACATAAAATCATTTGATTAATCAAATGACAGGAAACAATCGAATATACTATACAGGCTCTAATATCCTGTCTATCCTATTCGTCAAACCCAAATGGCAACTTGGTTAGCTGCAAATCGGATTGACTGTGTTTATTGCCCGCATCCATATTCACATTCACATTCGCATTCACATTCACATTCGCATCTGCATCCATATTCATGAGCTGTGTGCGCTCTGGGTCTGTAGTGACCATTTAGTCATATCACATAATTCATATGTGCCACAGGGCCGCAGCTGGAATCTATGCTACATGTTTATTAATTATTTAAAAACTGTGCAAAAGGTGTTTAGACTACATGAATTTAAGTGATGAATTGCATTTATTCCATGCAATATTAAATATTCAACTGTTTTTTCAGCTACTTTAAACACTGTTTAACGGATTGCTCACTCCACATCTATTACGCGTGATATACCCCGCATTGGGCCCAGCCGTCCCTGTGCAACCCACTTTAGACGTTGCGACGCCCACATTTCTCATCTGGTATGCTGCACACCCAAGTTGATTATTGCGGTTTCTCCATTACATTCTACATTGCATTTTCTCCTTTATGATACGAAATTGATTTGCAAATTGCATTTCTAATTTGAATAGGGAACGGAAAGGATTGTCCTTAGCCCTGGTGAGATTGACACTGCCATTGAATTAATAATAGTAAAACTAAAGCATATTGAAAGTAAAATTTAACTCAATTTAGTTTAAGAAACTATGAGTAAAGAGGACATCAGCTAATTGACATCTCATAGAGCGTCAAATCAAACAGTTTGATGCAAGTTTGCAAAAGTTTGCTCAAAGTTTAATTGCATTCCCTGTGTAATTATGCTAATTAAACATACGGTACGCTTGAAATACTCTTTCAAATTACTTGATAGAGTTGTAAACTAAACTCTGGGGATGCATAAATTAAAAAGGTGCACTCACAAATTAAACAGCATTTAACCTCAGCGTACTATCAGCAAATACATAAAAGATTTCAGAGAATTTATCAGTTTCATGATGGATGAAACAATAAACAGTTTTACGAGAAATGCGCGAACGTTGTAAAAATATCATCAGCATCGACATCCATATCGACATCGCTGCCAAAATGGAATGTAAACAGCCACAGCGAAGTGCCTTAACAAATGGCAACAGTTTTTAATTAATTGCTATACCACGCAAACAATAAAATGAAAACAAAAATTATGAAAGGAATGTAAACATACACACAGATACAGATACAGATGAATGTGTGTGTGTGTGTGTGTGTGAGTACACCACATACTCTTGTGCGCGCACTTGCTTTGTGTGCGGGAATAAGAAATAAATAAATAATTATACGCACTTGCCAACAAACGAGCCAGAGGGCACAAAGCGCACAAAATGTATCTGTCTCGCATCTGTATCTGTATCTACGACTGTAGCTGAGCAAACATATTTACTTATTTCCATCCATATGTATGTATCTTACTGTAAGTGCTCCTGCAACTGTAACTGTATCTGCAACCGTATCTTTATATCTTTTGGTACCTTTATCAGCATCACAGCTGTATCTCTATTGTATCTATATTTGTAGCTGCAAATATTCAGCTGCCGATCTACCCCTCGCACTGTATGAGTATGTGTGTTGCATGTACTTAACAACATCTATTTTTGTATCTGCAGCTCTATCACTATGGTGACCATAGTTTGTCTACCACTGTATCTCTGTCACATCTAAAGCTGTATCTGCAACTGCATGTTGAACTGTATCTGTATCTGCAACTGACAGCTGCTTAAATCTCAGCCCTGGCAGCGTGGGAAACGCACAAATTCGCAGCATATTAAATGCTCCTTGCTGCGATTTCCAGCAAAGCAAAACTAAAGCAGAAATGTAATTTAAAATCTTTGCCGTGTTAAGAACAACTTGAATTCGTAGCCGTAATTTAAAAGTTGCAGCTGACTACCTCACATACTATATATACTACTATATACATACATACACATATGCCAAAAACGCAGTTCGACTGAGCACATTAACTTACTCTGAAAGGATGCCTGGGTTGGCAGGAAGTGCGCCATTAATGTGTATTTACATTTACATACATTTTCTATATTTGATTATACTTTATACATTCAGCACTTTGCCGACTTTTTATGTTGTTTGCGTCATTAGTAGTGCTGAGTTCTTATGGCTGTTGCTCATGTTTAAATAATAAGTTCTTTATTTTGTTGTGCGTGTTAATATATGCAGTCGCAAGGCAATGAGTTTTCAAAGCAAAATATATTCCATGCATTGCAAATGATGCAAAGAGCGAAGCTAGTCAGGCGTACGCATGTATGTATGTATAAGTATGTGGGTATGTATGTATGTGTACATATGTGCTGGCATGGCTGCAGCATCCTTGCTTCAATCAACGCGACAATTGTGAGCGCAAATAGCAAATCAAATACTGCAACAAATTGTTTACCAGCAACAAAATTTGCAGGTGAATGCACAAACACGTGTGCGATGGGCTATGCCTGACTGGGAGATACCTGTACTAAAGGGAATAATGTAGTAACGGATAAATATTGATTGAAATAGGAAATATGTATAGCAAAAGATACAGTGAAATTACAATGATATCTACAGTTTTCATATACTATTTTCCAACTCATTTCATTCGCTATAACCTATAAATACTTTATCAAACTATAACTGCTCTTTAAGCGCACAAATATTTAACAATTTATACTAGTTAGATTGCTTTTTGGCATCTATCCAAGTACTTATGTTCTGCTCTTCCAATACCAAAATGATTTTCACATTTTCTATCGATTGCGCATAGAATGAAAGCTGATTAAAAGCTTAACGTTGTCATAAATATAATATTCCCCTTTTGCTGCTGTTAGGTAAAGGTATGTATAATAATAAAAAGCAGCGTTGAATGTGCAGAGTCATGTTGAAAAAAGTGAGCTTAGAGCAACGTCAGCAGCAGCAGTAACTGCAGTAGCAGCAACAGTAGCAGTAGCAGTAACAACAAGAAGCAAAAAGTTCTTTATCGATTTTGCAGTTTGTTTTGTTGCCACAGGCATTGTAAGAGCTGTAAAAATATCCAGAGACGTAATCAAAATGAATGTAGCTAGAGTTTTAAATGCGCTTAATTTTGCAATGGTATATGGCAGCAGTATGCTGCAACCGGATGCTGCTCTAAAGTGCTTATAGCTCCCAGGCCACCCATACTACTATGTGTGTATGTAAGCTCGCTCATTTGTTGTCCTTGGCTCCTGGTTGCTTGCCACGTCGGTTTAGGTTTGGTCTCGTTTGGTTTGGTTTGGTTCTACGTGTCCAGCACTGGCATTGTGTTTAGCGTTTTGGTTTTTATTTTGGTTTGCGGCTGGTATCTATGGCAGGAAGTGAATTCAATGCGGGTTGCAAGAACAATGTGCTGTGAAATGCTGTGGCACAGGATGTCAGGGGCTGCTACCCAGGATGTGATAGCTATTGCTCCAGGGCCATTGACGAACGCTTAATTAAACCTTAATTTTTCATGACTCTATGCAATGTGTGCACATATACATAAATCATTCCATTCAGAGGACACACGCCCAAAAGCATAACATAGTACGAGTACTCATCATCATCAGCAGCAGCAAAAGTTGTTGTTGCATTTCATTAGTCCCTGTACTTCGGGAATGTGCAAAGGGGTCTATTAAGTTTATCTGCCAGTATCTCACAAACCATAAGAGATAAAAACACAAATCGGTTGCTTCCGACTGTATCTTCTATATACTTTTGCGCATTTGCAGATAACACTTACATACACGCCCCCAATTAGTTCAACTGCAGTTCCATACCCTAACCAAAGTGCATTGACTTGCAGTGTGATATGTTTGCACTAACTATTTAATGGTCATGTCTTAGTCGAGCACTGGCAGGGCTCTATTTGAGCCACGTTTAGCATGCTGCAGTTGCATTGTCTTCGCCCTCAACTCGACCTGTTCTTTATCTATGTCAAAATGCTAGCACGCACGTTATTGTCTCTTGTTTTTTGTTCCCCTGTTTGCTGTCGGCTTTGGTGTTGCTGTATGCATATTGACATCGTTTTGACAAACAACCCACACTGTGCACACTACACCACACCACACTCCATTCCTTGCACCCCTTGCCACATGAGGCATCTTTTCGCAGTGACATGTGCAGACACACGCACTTCATGAACCTTTTGGCATTTCCGTTTCCTCTCGTGCTCCACATACTTTCCCCTGGCATATTTTTTGCTTGTCATGTTGTTTGGCTGTTTGTCTTTCAATAACTGCGTGTATTTTGCTGCTCTTATAAGCGAGGTATGCTCGATAAGTGCTGAATATACATCTGTATCTTTGAGTTGTGTAGTTTATCTTTGATGAAATCTGTTTTATATTTCAGCTGTCCCAGTAGTTATCAAACGACTCTCGTGACACGTAAATGTCAGTGGCAGTTCTTGAGGCAAGTGGAAGTTGAACCGAGTTTTCTTATGGACCATAAATATGTAGGTTTCATTTAATCAAATTAATACTTTCGCATAAAGGTAGCCTGACAGTGGCTGTCATTTCAGAGTACTCGTTCAACTTAACTTTTCTTATTGATTGAATGAGAGAACGTGGGTGTCTGTGGCTGCGTCTGTGTCTGTTGCATGAATACAAAATTAAATTCATGACCCTTCAGCTGAGCACATTCCAATCAATAGGGCAAATGTCGAATGCTATCTTGTTTGATATTCCTTTTACAGTTGGCTTTCAATTCTAATGAATGGGAGTGAAAACTTTACAGAACAGACCTTGGCTTGGTCTCGGCGGTCTCTCGCTGGGATTCAACTAATATGAAGTGAGGCGTATAATGTTCTCCAGCTTTTCATCTTGTTTTTCCCTTGAATTAAGCTACGGCAAATGCAAGAGCACGTCCTGACGCTGTCTGTCTACTCTCGGTTCAGTTTTAATTAATGCTGCAACTGATTACACCCACACACACACAGGAGACACTCCCTTGACTCCGGTTACAAATGCGTTGCTCATTTTGTCATTGATTTAGTTAAAGCAAACCTCAAGCTAAACACAGTTACTCACTCCGTTACCGTAACATTGTCACGTGCCCGAGCCAGACGCCAGAGCGGAAAATGGAAAATTGCAAACAAAACGAGCCATGACGGGCCAAGAGTTGGCTTTGGATCAGCTTATTGTCGCTTAATTGCAGAATTTCCGCACGTTGAATGCTCCAAGAGATTCGCCTTGGTCAAGTGCAATAGGAATGACAGTAAACTCATTGTACAGACGACATTCAGCGCCATCCAAGTGCAAGGATTAGATTCCATACAATTATAATGGAAGGTGATTGTGAATGGATGATATGTGGTAAAAGGAGATTAAGTCATCTGATGGAGTAATTGAAGTGCCGACAAGGAGTATGTACTTAGTTGTATTATTCCTACGAGACGAGTGACTTTATTCACATTTGAATTTTGAGTGCAGAGTAAGCAATTAATCTTCCATTTAATAACAAGTGACCATAAAATCCCTGACTTAATGAAAGTATATTGATTTTATGCTATTATTGTAAACAGAATCAAATTTAAATCCCCATAAAACAAAATTCTTAATTCGTTTGACTAAATGCGGCCTGTGTTTGTGTTTGATTTCGTAATTAAAGCCAAAATGTGATTTAAATTACACACAAAATAGTCTGATTGCCAGAGGTTTTTGATTGTTAATTGCTTGATTAAAATTTAAGCGAAACCCAATTAGACACGCCCTGACACACACTTAAAGAGGCGTGAATCATGTAGGCTATGAAATAAAATGTAAATACAAATTAAAGCTCAGTGAGGCTCGAGCTTATAAATATTAACTGGTGCCTTAAGCTACTGTTAATATTAGATTATAATACCTTTACTCTGACCTGGCTAATTGCACAAGCGATTAGACATTTCAATTATAGAGCTGCAATTCAATAGGAAACTCGAATAATTTAACAGGACACTGGCGTAATTGGAGAGGAAATCGATATTTTCATTTTCATCTCCATCGATTTGACCCACTTTGGATAAATGGAAATTATATGGATGAGCATGTTTAATACTCTTTTGAGTTGATCACGGCGTTACGCTAATCAAGCAGCTGTCGTGATGGATGATGTTAATGTCAGAGCATCATCATCATCATCAGCAGGTGTGTAAGTTTCGTGGGTGTGTGTGCGAGCTGTGTGTAAGTGCTAATGAAAATTAACAACACCCAAATGAGCAGCGCACGCTAAAGAGCAACACATGCCACAGGCAGTGGCAAGTATTGCTAATGTTTGACTAATTGATACGCTGTAAATTGCCCAAGAAGTGTGAAATCTTAGAGCATGATAAGCAGCCTTGTTAAAGTTAACATTTAATATAAACTCTGCAGAGTGTAGCAGTAAAATCAAGCCACTCAAACTCTTCTCCGTTGATATTAGATTATTGTCGCTTGGCTGCCATTGAAGTTTTCAATTTGCCTGGGAATTGCGATTTTCTGGGGCACAAATTGAATAAAGTACGGCAAGCCGCGTGGCAAGTAGCAAGCAGCTGAGCTCTATTGAAGTACTTGACATTGATTGGATTAAGCCAAGGAGCTGTGCAGAGACACAGACAGGTTGACTGGATGGGTTGGCTTATAAGGCACATGACCGAGAAGAGAGCTTTCTAATCACTGGCAGCCACTTGGACTAATTGCCAGCAGGATGCAAATGAAGCGAGTGTGAATAAATATTATGAATAGTGAAAACACAAACTTGTAGCGATAAGACATACCACATAGGCTGTGCAGCAAATGGCGTGATAAGCTGAGCCTATGCCAGTCTTTATCGCTACAAGTTTCTGGCATTATATGTTTTGCATGAAGAGTTTGTTCAAGAGTTTGGAGAGCAGTTGAGTTAGAGCTGTCGCTATGAAGTGTCGCCTGCCATGCCGTTTCCTGTTGCTGTTCATGATTCAATGTGGCATATCTAATGCTTGGACGTTGCCTCAGTTTAATGGCGAATTTCTGGAGCAAGTGATGCGCAATACGAATGCCAGCGCAGATCCGTGCGAGGATTTCTACGACTATGCCTGTGGCAATTGGAGCGGCAACTACAACGATACCAATAGCTACTTGGATATGCCGGGTTATATGGATTACAAATACAATACACAGCTGCTGCAGGCACTGGAAACTCAGCGGCACAAAGGTGGCATCTACGATATGCTCTGGTCATACTATGTATCCTGTCGAGACCTCAAGGAGCCAGCGCTAAATGATTTACTACATCTGCTGGAGGCAGAACTCCAGCTGGAGTGGCCAATATTTAGGAGTAATCACAGCGATGCGTGGCGCAATGAAACCCAATTCGATTGGCTGGCCACGTTGGCCAAGCTGCGGGTGTATGGACTCAATGGTGTCTTCATCAAACAGGATGTGAATGTGCGGCGACAGAATGGTTCGCATTATGTGATTCTGCTAACGCCACAGCCACCAGATGCTGCATCGTTTGTGGAGCAGAATATACAGGATTTGTATGTGGCTTTTGGACTTGATGAGTCGCGGGCCGAAAACCTCACTGCTCAGCTCATGCAGTTGGACTGGCGACTGGGCAACTTGACGCATGAAGTGGCGCAACAACCCATCAACAGTCTGACCGAACACACGCTGTTGCAGCTGCAGCAACAACTGCCCCAAATTGACTGGGATCACTATCTGCGAAATCTGTTGGGACAGCCGCCGGACGCGCTGCAGCTGCTGCTGCAAGTGTCAACGCTTAACGAAAGCTATCTGGAGCAGCTGCAACTGATACTCGGCGAGAGCTCGAACGAGACGATCTGTAATTATCTTATGTTCAAGCTACTCTATGCGTTCAACGATGAGTTGCCGCCTACTGCTGCCAACGAGTCTCGTTCCATGGCCTGTGTGCTGCAGATGCGCGGTCACCTGCCACTGGCCATGAACTATCTGTATGAGGTGCAGCACTATGGTGCAACACGCAAGCAGACTGATGCCGCATTGCAGCGCATGCAGCACAAACTGTGTGCGCAATTTGAGCAACTCTTGCTGCAGAATCATTTGCATCTGGATGCACAGGAGCTGAAATATCTGCTGGATGAGCTGCGTACGCTGCGCCTCAAGATAGGCAACATGCCGCCACAGTTGACAATGCCACAGCTGCTGACTTACCACAAGGACTTGCACTTGCAACAGCACGATTTCTATGGCAATAAGCTGCAGCTATTGCGCTTCTATCACCGTCTTGACCAGCAACAGCTGAGCAATAGGCCAGCCGCTTGGCCAGCACACGACTACTATCGCCAGGAGGCAGTGGTGGCACGCAGCTCATCGCCCGTGAAAGTCTTTCAGAATGCTGTCGTGTTGCCACACGCCTACCTGCAGCTGCCCCTCTATGATGCACGCCTGGACGAGCTCTTCCAGTACGCTCAGCTGGGCTTTATTCTGGCACATGAGTTGCAACACGCCTTTGACCTCTTTCACATTGTCTACGATGCACGAGGCAACTACAATGCCACCGGTTTGGCTTTGCTGCAACATTTCGACAACTTTACGCGCTGCTATACCAGCGATAATGCTCAGCAGTTGCTGCTGTCGGAAAGCATGTCGGACATTGTGGGTCTGCGATTGGCTTACGCCTCCTGCTTTGATCACGTCCAGAGGGATGAACGCCCACATGGGGGCAAACATACGCGAGAGCAACTCTTCTTTATCAACTCGGTGCAGTTTCTGTGTGCCAACATGCAGCAGATTCAATCCATGTCCACCACACAGGACGCAGAGCATGGCCTGCACAATGAGCGCGTTAATCGCAATTGGTCCCATCACGCGCACTTTGCCCGTGCCTTTAATTGCACTCCGGGTCAGGCCATGTACCGGGCGGAGCGATGCCGCCTTTGGTGAGTGGAGCCGTGGTTGATGGATGCATGTTGCGTGCCGCTAATAAAGCGCATATCGATTAACCATCAACTCTATGTTTATGACAGCGCGCCGAGGGTATATTAAGTGGGTAGACTGTTGACCCGCAGTAAATCAATATTACTTAATTAAAAGAATTTCTGTGAGAGCTCTATGGACAGATGGTCTGAAATTAAAACTGAGTTCGAATATTATATTATACAGAAATATATATATCATTTTATCAACAATTAAAGTACACTTTATATACAACTTCAAAGGAAACAGTATTAATAATTTATGTGGCGTATTGTAAATAGATTTCAGCACACAGCATACTATATACGGTATCATTATGTCGAGCAATCAGTATATATGCTGTATTGCCGGGACTATAAAAAGCACGGTTTGACCTTGAGCTGACAACAATAACAACCGCAGCCCATAAACAATAACAACGAATGTGCATAAATTACAGCACAGCCTACATTATAATGTAAATGTGACCACGCCCATTCAGTCATTCACTCATTCATTCTGCAATCCATCCATCCAGCCAACCTCATCCGGCATCCGACGTCCATGATGTCAGCGCTATAGCGCTTTATCGTCAAAGGCTCAATGTGGCGTGCAAATTGTCTGCAGCTCGAAGGGATCGGCGGAGCGGAGGAGTGGGAGTGGGCATGGTACGTAACAGTCGTACGTAACAGCTTTACATAGTCGTCGTATTGTATTTTATTTAATTTATTGTTGCACATATTTCGACGACAATTTATGTGGCCCACGCACGTGTTGCACTTGGACGAGATGGAATGAAAGCGCAGCGGACACAGCACACGATATTAAAGTGCTCTGCGAAAATTGTGCCAGTTCGCCGGGCATACATGAGCATATGGGTATATGGTATATGGGCATATGTGTATACGGGCTTGGGGCATGGTCAGGGCATCATGCCGGACACTTGATACACATTTCACACTGAGGCACACACAAGTCAAAACAGACAGCAGCTGCTGCACAGTGAAACGAAACGCAATCATACAATGTAAGGCTTGTATCACTTAACATGGCAGGAGAGATAGGCCAAGGAGTGTATAAATACCTAAAAGATACAGTAAAATACAATTTACCTTAGCTTTGAAAATTCTAATAAATTTATCTGCATAAGAAATATTAATTACCATTAAAATTTTAATAAAATATGCTTCATAAGTAATATTATTTACCAATAAAATTCTCCTGATTAGGAATTATGTTTTACAATTACGACCAGTCTTCTTGCTTATAGGAATTTTCGATATTGAAACTTTTTCGAAAGGTTAGTGAAATTTGTATGTACTTCTCCCTCAATTTTTGCCAAATTTAAATTTTAATATAGACAAACGCTCCATGAAATTATGCTTAATTGTAGTGTGTTGTTTTTTGAGCATATTCCAAAATTGTGTAACAATAACTAGACTGTTGCAGTCATAACATGCCACTGCCAGTAGCTTCCTCTCCTCATAATTGCTTGCAATTTGCAGTCATTATCCTTAACTTGATCCCACTGTTGCCATTTCTAGGGTTTCACATGTCACAAGAGCATGTCGTGCCATATATTTGAAACAAATGACAGCCGCGGGAGCCATGCAAATGCCGCACATTAGCCACAGTTGGTCACCATGGCCGGACATCTCGGCAATTGGTCACTTGATACCAGATTGGACCAACTGGTCGCCTTGTAAGTTGTGTTAATTTTTTTCGGCAGCGTTATCTGGGACTATGGGGAGTGCTTTCGGTCAAGTCGCAGCTCTATGTAGTGCATAGCTCTGGCTAATTGATGCCAGTGCAGAGCAAATTAAAATGCAATTGCTGTCTTGTCTCTTGTCTTGATCAGAGCTAAGCGAATACACACATGCGGGAGACAAAGTTAAGAGGAAAACTCAAGCTGAAGCCAGAGCCGCAGGCACATTTGCCAATTTTCAAGCTAAAGTCAAAGCTAAATCCCGAGCTCTTTGCACATAAATGTGTGTGGGGAAAAAGCAAAGTTTTTGCCTTGCAGCAAATGTGGGTTAAATGCATTTTGTGGCATGCAACCACAAAGAGCCAAAACATTTGTAGTCAGCCAGTGCCGGCTGCGTTTTGTTGGCTCAATTTTGGAGTTTGTTTTTCCTACCTTTGTGCAAATGCAAATTTTCAATTTCGTTAACAGACGCTAAAGTTGGCCATTTCATTTCATTGAAACACTTAACAAATTGCAAAACAAAAACAGCGGTAAATAAGAGAATCAATTAGTTTACAACTAATTGCAATTATTTTCAAGTCACCAGAATGCAATTCTGTGCTCTGTTTTACAAGTGCTTTTTGTTTCTATAGCTTGGGGCATTAGCCACACACAGCTGGGTGTTAATATTTAAGACTTTTTTCATGGCTATTGTTCGTGTTTCTATTGCAAAGTCTAATAAGTTTATATTCTACATATAGTTCCCCAATATCCCTTCTTGGTGATGTTAGCTAAGTCACTACTCTACTTATCTTTACCCCTTTTCTATGGAAATAATAAAGCAATATTTTATAGATTACAATAGTCCCTTGACTGTTTGGATTGACAAATTGCATATCAGTCAGTCAGTCAGGACAAAGTCTTTTATATAGTATAACTCTCTATAGATTGCTCGTCAGCCTCGATAGCCAATGAACTCATTACAAGTGAGCTTATCAGTAAACAAGACATTATCACTAAATACTAGTCATTTGTATGTGTTTATAGACATTACGCATACGCCATGCTGAACATTGATTCATTGAAAAATCTTGGCTACATATACAGCCTATAATTTCATTGCCAGCTACCAAAAAACAGTATCAAATCTGCCACAAATTGCCGCTCAGTGGGCGATAAGAAACGCAGGAACCGGTTTATTCTGGTTTGCAGACATGCAGCTAGTAGTAGTAAATAAACTTGTTTCTTGCTAAAAATATAAGTAATAATTACAATCAAATTTCCGCCTGACTGCAATGTGGACTGCTGTTAACTATGTCAACTCGATAAGATTTGCATGCGCTATAAAGTGGACAGCGTGTGTGTATGTGTGTGTGTCTGTGTGAGTTATCGTCTGTATGAATTGACTAACTAACTAACTGACTGACTGACGGCACTCTAGAGTCAGACACTCGTCAGCCGGCACTTTGCTCAGTCAATTATTTATGCTGACACTTAGTGCGCCTGAGACTGCAAGATAATTGGCAAAATGCACACACACACACATAGAGACACACACACTCACACTTACGAGTGCACTAACATAGTCAGAGACACACAACGTAACACGTGTCGTATGCGTAACGTGCACGTCGATTGCTGGCTATGTTAATGCGTTGGCAAACAACATTATTTCAATGAACCACCAGCAATGTGGTGTGGTGGTGTTGTGGTGGTGCTGCGGTGGTGTGGCTGACTGGTCTCTTGTTCTGCTGGACACGACCATAGAAACCGTAAAACCCATTTTATGCAGTCTGTCAAATTTAATGGCGCCGATTGGCGTTGCAAATTAGCAAATTTGGCTGTCTAACCATAAGTAGTGGACGCTAGCTTTAATTGCCAGCTTTTGTGCTTAATCGGCGAGAGCGCCAGAAACAGGTGCCAAGCAAGCCAAAAAACTGTAGTCAATTAACTGCAATGCTGCAGAGTTGTAGTAATTAAAAGCAAAAAGGAAAACAAAGTGGAAAACAATTCGCAGTTTGTATGGAACGGAAGTAAACACCTAAACAAGGAACTGGGAGAAGACAAGCCTGGCGGAAAGCTAGCAAATTTAATCACTTAAGCAAAGTGCTAGAAAGAAAGAAAAAGCTAATTTTATTTTTATTACTATGATGTTTCTTTTTCTACTGTGAGTGAGAGAACACAACACATCTTGCATGAGCTCACTCACCACTCTGCAAAGCCATGACTATTCAGTTTTTTCTTTGCATTATAATGACAATTGTTATATCATAGTGCCAGCGCTTGCTTGTTGTCTTTTCTTAATTTCAATTGCCTTTTCCACACTCGCTGGATGACCGACTAAATAGGCTGTCTAATATGCAGCTTATCGGTTTAACCGAATGGGGCTTCAGCTTCAGCTACAGCTCTAGCTCTGTGGCCAAGTGCTTGTTGCCATAAGCAATTAGCCAAAGTGTCGTCGCATATGCTTAGCAACAGCTACACACAACAGCAACACACAGCAGCAACACACAGCAACAACAACAATACACGCCGGCAACGCATATGGAAAAGCTCATAAAAACCCCGGCAAACAGTTGTATGACGCCGCCGTCGGCCCCAATGGTGCAGGGCGTGGCTACTCATGCTATATACACACACACACACAAACATACGCACACACAGATACATACTCACACACAGAGCATTTCATTCATGCTAGAGTTTTGCTATGATTACTGCTCTGATTGTTGTTGTTGTTGTTATAGCTAGAGTTTCTCTTGTTATTGTTTACGCTTCATTTGGCTTTTTTACTTGGTTTCGTTTGAATTGCTGCTGCCTTTTCGGGCAGCCTTTTGGCGCACGCTTTGGCGCTAATTAACGGTTAAGCTTAAATCTCATATTTATTGTCATAATTGTGGGCGCTGTCTATACTCTGTGCACAAGAGTTTATAGGGTATATGGAATGAGCGGTGAGAATAATGTGATCTATGTGAACCAAGCAAGTGATTCACTGTAGAAAGGTTAGTAAAATATTTATCAGAATTCTATCAGAACATATTTACACACTACTACAGGGTATATACATATGTATACCTAAGTATTTGAACTGCTTCCCGCATTTATTTGATTTCCATTCCCATCAATTACGACTCGCAATGAGGTATAAAGAAATGCATTTATCTATCAGCTGGCGCCTTTATAAGGTATATAAATACATTGGCACACATATCGTATAAGTATCTGGCATAAATAAGCCCTGGCATATAAGCGCAAATCAACAAATTGATTTTCTTGTTGATTTTGAAATTTGCATAGCGCTAAATGTGGCTCATGTTGACTCTAATCAAACTGAGGCAGTCGACTTGAAGCCGTTCAGCATTTGCAGAGAGTGGACTATATACAATGGGGTGTATTTATAGCAGCACAAAGATACATGAACCCAAGTTTAAGTTGATGCTTAGTACACACTTAATCTGTTATTGTTATTATTCCTTTTCATGAGTCAAAGAACTGGGCCAAAGCGTATATGTATCCGATATCCGATTTGATGGGTATTAGCTTTGCAATATTCTGTAAACCGCCAAGCCGCTTAAGGACATTGGTTTATATTTCATTCGCAGTCAGCTTAGGCAAACTTGCTCTGTGTGCAATTAACAAAATGTTGCAGCTGCAACAACTTCATTGCGGCAATAAAACAAAGCAATTAAAATACTCGTAAGTCGGCTATTACCACAATCAAGTGGCAGACGTATGTGGGTCACAGGCAGCTGAGAGCTGAGAGTCCTGCCGAGTCCTGGATAGTCGAGCGGAACACTGAAACCCCATTACAATGTGCCAATCGACAAAATGCTGACAGGCATGCCCGAGTGCCACAACCAATCTTGACAGAGCGGAAGAGAGAAGATTTTCGCAACACTCTAAACTTTGCACATACTACTATGCACATACAATGGAAATTGTGCGGAAACTGCCTGCCACACAGCGTATGTACGTACAACGTGACAGGCAGCAGGCAGCAGGACAGCATGGCAGGACCCAATGGGTTGGCTGCCTCTGTTTGCGTTGCATTTATCTAGTATCTAGAGTTAATTTTCTGGCAAGTCAAGTTTTTTAATGCGCGTCTGCCAGTATCAGCAGCAGCAGCAACAGCAGCAGCAGCAAGTGCTGTATTTTGGCATCATGACTCAGACTACTGATGCTGTTGCATAACAACGACAACGGCAACGGCAACTGCATTCATTAATCATCATGCCCACGCCCAAGACGACCCAAAGTGCAGCCATAGAAATTGAGAGCAAACCTAATAAAACGCAGGCAACAACAAGCGACACAAATGCCAACAGATAACAAACAGTGTGGGGAGGCAAAGGGAGAGCTTGTTGCCTGGGAGTTGCCTGGGTGTCGCACCATTCAATCAGCTGTTGGGTCAAACGACCACCCACATAAATACTTTCCATTGCGTAAACTGTGTGGGCGCTGGCATCGTTGATAAATGTTTGCCGGTTCAGATTGCAATAGGGAAATTAATGGTTCTCTTTCGCAGTGACTTGCCACAAACTGAAGGAGGTGGAGGAGGCACCAGCAGGTGGCAAGTTTAACTGGGAGAGTTTAATGAGTACTCTCTTGCGAATTGTACCTTAAACTGGCAATAATAAAAACAACTCGGATGCAACCGACAGTAGGAGACCCTGTACTTTCCTTAGCTGCAGCTAATGCTAATGCACATATCGCAAAGTCATACACACTTATATTCGCTGCTCCCCTTCGCCTAGAGCGGAAACTTTAATCTCGAATATCTCCGGTGTTTATTATCCAATTGAGCCACAATTCACAGCACTAAAGAAGGTTACCATAAGATCTTTGTATGCTAAAGCACAAGTTTGTATCTAAAATTGTGGCTGGGGGGAGGTATCTAGCACAAACTTGATCTGATTGCACTATAGAGGTATCTAACTGACAAATATGATGTCTCTAGCTCTTACAGCTTACGAGACCAAGGTGTTCATACGGACGGACAGACAGACGGACATGGCATTGACTCAGCTCGTCGTCCTGATCAAGAATACATATACTTACTTACCTCCTTCTGCCTGTTACATACATTTCTGAGTTGTACAAAATTAATATACCCTTTTGTACTTTTTTAAAGTACAGGGTCTAAAAAGTTGCAACTTTGCATAAGATAAATATAAACATAATATATTTCAAAGATTTTCTTTCACACCCATGGCAAGTTGATAATCTTGCAAGTGCTATTTCTGCAATCGGTTTAAATCAAGGCTTTAACGGATGCAAAGAAAGCTACTTAAACACTGCGGCTCCTCCCATACAAGGCTTAGTCAATGCAAGTCCATTCAGCTGCAGACAGATGGTATTAAATAGAGAGCTCTGTGCTCGTAAAAAGCTTAACAACCTGTTCAAAAGGCAGCAGCTGTCATTCATGTGGAAAATAAAATGTAAAAGAAATCCATTACAATATTTTCGCTTTCACCGCTTCTTTGGCTGTTCCTCAGACAAAATCCCTGACCTTTGTGGCTGGCATCTGCTGCGAGTTAATTACTCATGGGTCGGTCTCCCTACACTGTGCCCCTCTTTGGTGCAACCACAAAAAGTAGAGCCGGAGGCAAGTGCCACACTGCCTACAGTGCCTGCAAATTTGGGTCAGCCACTAAGCGTAAGTGAGTGAGTGTTATGTAAATTACAGCAAGTTGCTCAAAAGGATATGCAAGGTCTATCAGCTGCCGCTTGCCCCCTACCTACTCCCTACCCTACCCTGAATATTCTAGTTGTTCAGCGCCTACAAAGACTAGGGAATGGCTGAACGTCACTTGCTGGCATCTCACTTCTCGTGGTGCGTTTTTAATTTAGCTGCAGTTGGCAGCTGCAAAGTGCTTATGATAATGTGAGTATGTGTGTGCGTGTGTGTGTGTGTGTAAAGAACTGCAGTTGCATCCAGGAGCAGCAGCAAAAGCTGATGAAATGCTCATATGTAAGAAGCATGCGTTGAGTGAACGAAGAAGATTATATCATAACCTCAGCCACAAACTCGCCATCATCATCATCATCGAGCATTCTCTTTCTCCCATTCTCGCTCCCCTCTTTCCCTCTTTCTCTGTGGCCCCATGCGTCGGCCATTGACCATGACGAAGAGCAGCGGCAAAGCAGAATGTAAATAAAGCACAATAACAAGACAAGGCGCGACAATAAGCAAGTGAAACTGCAGCTAAACACGACTACAGGTTACCTATTTATATATAAGCAAAGGGAATGCATATCTATAAAAAGAAAAGACATACGACTGACTACTTTACGCTCTGCTTAGAGCATACCGATTAGCTATTAGTTTTTCCCAGCTTCTACAATAATTGGCCTCTAAATCAAGCTACTGCTCTGCGTAATTTGCCTACAGGGTATGCGTGGGCAAACTGAAGAAGCGCTAAAGTGCTCGATATATATAGCAGCAGACCAAGTACTAAAACCAAGCAACAGCATCAACATCGACATCGACACCAACTCCAACACCATCAACGACACCGGCACTTCCCCATTTGAGCCGATGGAGGCCGGCGTACAAGTCAACAATCTCATAATCAGTGAAATTACAAAGCAAAACAATGGAGAAGCCGCGACTGAGAGAGGGGAGCGGGCGGGCGGGCAGTCATTTGACTTGCGAGTAATTCTGCTTAATGAGCTGGCCGACTTCAGTGGGTGTGGTCCCAGACAGAGGCAACCGTAAGTGTCTTATGTTTAGCTGTCCGAATATGATCTGAAAATGTTGGTAATTCGTTGGGCCCGAGGCAGGCGAATCGATAAGTTGTACTAAAGCACAAGCTGCAGCAATTTGCACGGCAATAAAAGCAACGCAACCCCAACTCAATTTGTCGGAGCTCATAACAAAGGCCAAAGGGCATGTACCAGTATGTGTTATATACTCTACATACATATGTTGAAGTGTGTGGTGCAACGATGTGTACTTGTGTTGTGGGTGTCGAGATATCGATAACATCATCATGGACAACTACTTGCAGCAGCATGGGGAGTGTGGGGGGCACATAATACTATATGGTACACAAACAATACACAGGAAGAGCGGACACTGGCGGACTGGCGGACAGTCGAATTGATGGGTCACTCACAATTACTGACCCATTTCGGGCGGACAGCGGACAGACAGGCAGGCAGCTGACCAAATTGTTGGTTTATTGCATTGAATTAATTATTACGTATGCTTTTATAGGCACGTCCGACATGTGGAGCAGCTCTTCTGGGCGCGTCCAGAGAGCTATGCTAAAAATAACAAAAAGAAGCAACGAGAAAGCCACACAACCACACACACAACCAAAACTGGGGAAATTACACCATGAAAAACATTGAAAAACTCCAAGCGAACGGGCCTTTGAACTGTTTGTCATACTAGTACTACTATATAGAGTAGTCCCCGGCTGCAACGTCCACAAAAATAGCCGCACAAATCTCATTGAGTGCCGCAGCCGTGTGCTCCATTTGCCACAAAACAACAAATGCGAATGAGACAGAGAAAATACGGATTTGAGCAGATGAAAAACGAAGTTTGAATGCACTAATCCGAAGAAATATTCAACTTGAATAATGAAATGAAATCAGTTTATATAAAGGGAGACTTCAAAGTAAAGGTAAGGGTTTAGGTTCTGTTCTACATAAGTCATTCTAAACAAAAACTAAATCTCTCAATTTATCTGTATAATACCATATTCTATTCGAGTATCTGAGTCTTTATCTTTTCTGTAATATGTAGATAAAATCCAAAGTTATTCAGTACTGAGCTAAATCTCGAAATAGTTTATTCATCAGCATCATTAATATCTGTAGAATGAAATAGAATCAACTGGATTAAATCTTCTTTAGTCTAAATAAAGATAATTATAATCTCAATATACTTTAATACAAAATCTCTCAATAGAAATGACTTTATCATTTCAATACAACATCGTGTTATACTATACCTTTTCGGATGTATTTATACTAATCTCAATCTACTTTAAATCTCTCAATACAAAAGATTCGTACGTTATTCAGTACTGAGCTAAGTCTCGAAATCTTTTATTCATCAACATCATTAATATCTGTAGAATGAAATAGAATCAACTGGTTTAAATCTTCTTTAGTCTAAATAAAGATATTTATACTAATCTCAATATACTTCAAATACAAAATCTCTCAATAGAAAAGACTTTACCATTTCAATACAGCATCGTTGTTATACTATACCCTTTTGGTAAGGGTATGGCTAAATGAAATAAACACGTAAATCTTTTTGGATATGGTTAGCAGAGCCGGACACCGTCATCGAGTCTGCTTCCTCTCTCTCTGGCGGCCTGGAAACGTTCCAAAAACGTTTTGTGGAAGAAATTTAATGCGGTCACTGGCTTTTTGACATGCCGCAAACTATTTTCAAATCTGAATGTATTCCATGAGACGAGTCTCATGCTATTCATTTCGCTTTGGTCAGCATTGGAGCTGCGCTGCGTTGCTTTTGTTATTTTTAGCGCCGTCTAAAAACGAGAAGTGCGGCCAGAAGTGAGAAGTGAGCCAGCTGGCTTTGGATTGCTTGGAGCATCCTTCAACATATCAAGCAGCTGATGTTATGTAAATTTTTGTCGGTTTTCTTTGGCTCGCTTGCTTGCAGAAGAGCATGATAATGATAATGATGATGATGATTATGATTATTATGATGATGATGGTGCACAGTTTGAGTGTAGCTGCGGCTCCGTCTAAAACTAATAAAACGTCAAAGCAATTTTGACAACTTGCGAGTTGTAGAAAAAAGTTTTCAAATGGAAAGTTTTTGTCCATGCCCTCATATGCATTCGCAAGAAAAATGTAATATGTTACATATGCCCGTACATATTACTTACTTTTGTATGTTTGTGCCTTTTTCTTGTAGTGTATACTTAATGTTATCGTGTTTGTGCAAGAGGGAGTATTGGCTACTTTGAGATATTACGGAAATTGGACTCTTTAATATTTCAATTCATAATATTATTTCTAATTTTTGTAATTTATGATTATACCGTAATTTAAGCCACAGCATTGTGAATTTATAGAGTTGCAAACCGTAGTTCAAACCATTATGCCCTCTTGGAGGGCTGAAAGGAAAGCAGACAGAGAAAAAGAAAAAGTACTAGACTCAGCAGTTGGCTTCAAAAGCAGCTTGTCTACATTTCCCTGCAATTTTAACAAGCGAAAAGTTTTCCAGCCAGTTTTTTTTAGCCAATGGGCTCATACTTCGTTGGCCAGAGAGGCGTTATTTATGTATCCAGGCAATGTCTTAGAGACGACTTTTGTGGGCGTAGGGCAGAGGGTCTGTCAGAGCAGCTTAAAGCTATCATAGATATGAAAGGTACAGGCTATTAAAGCCGTGTGAAAATTGTGGCAGATACCAAGGTGTAGGCGTGAGTGTGTGTGGGTTTAATTGTGGGTGTGCGTGTGTGTTTGTATAGCTGTAGGTTAGCAAAGTCAAGGAGTGATAAGCGCGCTGTTTATAGAGTTGTCAAGTGCTCATAAAATATGTACACACTCACCTGTAAGCCTTCCTACCTGCTGCCTATCTGCCACGCCCATTTTGCGCGGTTTTTGGTTTTCGGCTAACATGGGTTAAGTGCGGCCTAAGTGTCGCTCATTAGCAAGCGCACACACACACACAGAGATAAATGCACATGCAGAGAATTCGAATGAAGTTGTCAGAGTGCTGAGAGGGCACTCGGTTTAGAGTGTTTTCCAGGCACCCCGGAAAAGCCAGCGGGTTGCCAACAACAGCTCTTGACCCTGGGCCAGTAGATAACAACAAAAAACAACAGCAATACGAATGAGAGTTACAACCACAGCCCATTTGAGTTTATGACTTGTGCCATTTACACTCCTCATCCTCAGGCCAATTGAATGAGTCAGGCCGACGTGTCCTTGTTCGCGTGTATTTCAGGCATTAAAGGACCAGTCAGTCAGCCCCAACCCACAACCAACGGCACGCTAATAATATTATAAATGTTGCTACAGTGACCAATAACAAATTTCCCTGCGTTCGCATTTCATTTTCACTTTTTCGCATTTTATTTGACTTTGTCTCCTCTCGCTCTTCTCTTCTCTTCGCTCGCAATTCAATTAATTTGCAACAATATTCTTAAGTGGCAGCCTACTCTGGCAGGATCTCTGCTCTGTGGTTTCAGTTTTAATGTTGCGGTTCCATGTGCGGCACAGCTGGGCCTTTAGTAGGTAATGAAAATTTAATTGGCTGAGGTTTGCATAAATTGCCAGACCCAGACGTAAAATTAAATCACATTTTCGGCAAATGTTTGCTACATTTTCATAAAATATTTAAACGGGAAAATGTTGAAATTCGATTCATGATAGAACTTACCTTAGTCAAAGCATGAAAGAAATAAACGAGTACATTGCAAATTATGAAAAGCGCTCGCAAAACGACATAGAAAAGTGGAAAATGCGCTACCATAGACGACCGCAAAATGCAAATGGAAATGCAAAATGTAAATTCATGAAAAGGCTGAGGGAAAACAGGTCTGGGTCTGAGCGTCAGCTGTCGTCGTCGCCGTCGTCGCTGCTCTTGAGCTTGAATAACAGGGAGACAAGCAGACTTGGAGTTATAGTCAGACATCCCTGCACAAACAGACACACACACACACACACATATACATATGTACATACATCTGTAACTGTCTACGCCGTGTCTGTCGCTCGCCTTTCGTCCAGCAATTACGTCAATTGCGCAAAAGTCCAAATGTAACAAACAAAACCGTTAAACCGAAATTCCACTGCAATTTATAAGAGTCATCGTCATCGCAGAGTCACTGCTTGTTTTTATACCCTGTACACGAGTGTAATAGTGTAATAATTCCGGAAAATAAAGTTATGGGAGAGACATTTATGACCAACAAATTCTACAGAACTATAGATAAAAAGTTTATGATTCAGTCATCCAATGCATGAAGAGTAATTCGAATATATCGAGGGCTATCTTTCATTATTGTTAACTCCAATTGGAAATGCAGCTCCACTTTTGCTCTCATGGAATGATGGTAAATACATTAGCATACGGCATGCTTAACCCTCTAAGCCCTAAACCCTTAAATAATGACTAAATTTTATTTGAACAATTATCTCTAGGGTATACTGGGGCCACTGAGCTCAAAAATTAGCTTAGAAATGGTATAGCAGCTTTCATTTACCTGTCAGGTGAGATAATTGAAAAAGTATCTCAAGGCTTTGAATAAGAAAAAAACAGTTCCGATTCGATTATATCAAAATTTAATTATTTTTAAAGCTAACAAGAACAAATTAGAATGCCAATACCTTTTGATCCAATTTTTTTTAAACATCGCAGAAAATCATTTCATGCTAAAAATTTAATTTTAAACGTGAAAAACAGATGCCCTGTGCAAATCAAAATAAAAATACGGTAAAAGGTTCGAAAAACTTCCAAACCTTTTGCAAATACAAAAGCTATAATATTAGAGAACCCACAGAAAATATTAAAATAATAAAAAAGCTAACCGTTTTTTTATAATTACAAAAATGTAATAAGTGCCTTGAGGCACACTTGGGTATTAGAGGGTTAAGTATAGCAGACTCAAGTAGTTACTTAAGATATCAAGTACAGGGTATATATAAATTATTTAGTAACTGTAACTTTGCACAGGGTATCCTTAAGTGCGTGGCACTTGGTGCTTCTTGGCGTCTGATTCATTGCCAGTTCTAGTGAAGCTTATGCATAGTGTTGAGAGATTTGTTGTTGTTATTGTGTTTTATATCATGCTGCATGAGTGCAGACGCGTCGCGTTGCTGACGGCGCTTTGTCTGCGCAGATTAACTCATGCCATCTGATCCATTCAGGCCCCGGCTATGGGCTTTGGGGCGTGGCACAGCGCGTATTGTTAAAAAGTTGCCGGCAAAAGGGCACAAAATAGAAACCGCAAACTGTGTACTTTCTGTGGAGTTACATAAAATATTTAAAGTACGCGTGTGCTTGTTATAGAATGGCTCCTACACACACACACACACGCTAACTGAGTTGTGTGTGTAGTAGTTGGAGCTTTGTTGTGTGCGCTCAAGTGCAACAGCAGCAGCCGCCACAGCAGCAACCGGCACGTCGGCTATATTTTCAGATTTTTTCATATTTTCTTGATTTCTTTTTCTTTTTTGTAGCAGCAACTTTAATTGGCCGTCGACGTTGAGAGCGTTGGCAAACGTGTTTTTTTTATTTTCTTAACTGAATCTATGTACGTAAATTTAGTGTTTATTTCCTACGCGACTTCAAGCGCGAGGTCAAGCTGAAGCTTTTGTTAGACGTTTGTGTGGGCGTTTGGTTAACTTACCTTTAGCTAAACATGACACGGTTCGCTGCTGACTAGAACTGCCTTGCTTATCAATGACTGATAACACACTCGCGGGGGTGGCGGTGGTGGTGACGAGGAAGCTGGTGGTTGCTGCTGCAACAGTGTTTCCTTCCGTCCCTCTAAAGTTGACTGCACACACACACACACACAAACACAAAAGTCACCCGCTTTGTGTTGTGCCAAAATGAAAGAAATTAAACGATAATTTGTTGTGAGCGCCAGACGCTATACGATGTGCGAAGAGGGGACGCGGCGCGACGCAGGCGGCGGCAGCGGCAGAGTGAGCGGTTACTCTCGCGCTCTCACCCGCTCACGCTTTTTGTTTGGCTGTGTTGTTTGGCTTGGTTTGTTTGTTCTTCTTCTCTCTGCTTTGCTTTTCACTTTACAACGCTGTGCTGCATGGTGCACATTCACATTTCACTCACTTTTTAAAATCACAAATGCACTTCTTTCTCCGATTTGTTACAATTTGAATTTCACTGTGTTGTGACTGCGCCAGCGATTTCTTCCCCCTCCACTGCTGCGTATTATTTTCACGTCTGCTTTACACGCCTATCCTGCGTGGGCAAGGATATAATTTTCTTTCTTTTTTCTTGCTTCGCTGCTCATGGATGCGGAAAGTTGCATGCCCAGTTTGCCTGTATTACATTTTTATAACTCAGCCATAGTGCTTTAGCCGGCCGAACATGTTTTGTTAAGTGTGTGCGTTGTTTACTTTCGATAATATTACTACATGTTTATTCCATTTAAATGATTTTCACGCACCGCTAACACGCGTAGACACGCCGAAATTTTCTCAAAATATGAATTTACCTAGTGGTGGAACCACGGTTGCCACACTTGGCGTTTTCCGCCAATATTGGCGCTTTTTCGTGTCTTGGCGCAATAACACTTTTTGGTCCTTTTACGTTGCTAGGATTACAAAATTTGAGTTAAAATCAATTTCTAGCAATACGTATATAAAATAACTTCTTCTGTGGAGACCCTAAGCAGATTTATTTGTATTCTACAGGCTATAGATATCTAGGGGCAATATAGTGGCTATTCGGGGTTGTGGCATGACTAACTTGGGTTGTGAACTTGGCTAAACCACACTGACCCTAAAAATTGGTTGGCACATTTACCATTTTTGCCTCTGTTAAGCACATTGCACTCTGTTAAGCGATTTTAATGCAATTTTGGCACTTTAGTTTTTTATCCCATATGGCAGTACCTTTTGAATTTTTTATTTCTAGTATTTTTAGTATTTCTGTACTGATGAGTACAATGAATTCACGATAGATGGCGCGTTCAAATGCATAAAAATCTGCCAATAGGCATAACAAAAATAGTAATAAGCATCGATACAGCAAAACAGTATCAGAACTTGTATTTGAATTTCGACTTTGGTGCATTTTGTTATTTATTAAGGCTTCCTTGGTTGTGGCATGCTCTAGAAAAGCAGGAACGCGATACAAATTGAAAGTGGTGTTTTTTTCATGTGGGAAGAACCAGTACCGGAAAGTAAGCAAAGTGTGGTAGCTACAACGCTAAAGCTGTGGTATTGCCTATTGCCTCTAATACCGAAGGCACTCAGATACTCTTCAAAGCACAAGAATGGGGATGGTGTCGTACCCCGGTCGAACAGATATGGAATTGCTGTAATGTGACTATCTGTGACTATAGTACAGCACAGCTTCCAAAGAATCATCAGACTGCGACAGACTTGTCGTTAAGGAGCAGCCCAAATCAATCTGTAATTTATAAATAGTAAATCATAATTGGGAACATGCCGAACATATATACGTCCATATATCCCTACATGCCAGCAATGACGTCAACATATCGAACCGCTCTACGATTCCTACTCTTTGTAAGTGTATACTATGTACATATGTTTTTTTTAAAGACCCTGTACTTTAAAAAGTACAAAAGGGTATATTAAGATGGTGCAATTATCATTTTTGTATAACAGGCAGGAGGAAGCATGGTAGAATCCAAAAAGTATACTTATTCTTGATCAGGATGACGATCTGAGTCGTTATAGCCATGTCTGTCTGTCCGGCTGCAGCCGACTGTAGCTATTCCGACTTTTTTGAATGGTCGTGGGCCATATGGTAGCGGGCAGAAATTAAAATTTCAGAAAATTAGCAAATTGATCTACCAGCTAAAATGCGGAGCATGAGCAACAAATCTAAATACTCCCCGATAGATTAATTTATAATTTAAATGCGGGACTAGAGATTAAATTCCGAGAATCCGAGCCGGTTGGCGGACTTAAAACAATTGCTGATAATAATTCTAAATAGTGATTCAGTGTTTATGTAGCCACCCTCGGTGGTAGCAGTCTAGTGCGGGTTGGCATTCAAGCAACATGTATTGGAGCCCTTCTCTTGCTCGTTCGAGTTATAAATGGCTCCTTATCTGTTTCCTAATAATATTCATTATAATTTATCCAAAGAAAGTAAGAAATTGCAAATGGTAGGCACTTTAGCGCGTATCTAATTACTAGGTTTACAAATTCCAGGAGTCTGTTGCCGATGGCTCTAATGATGCCACAGACGGGTTTAATGCAAAAGTTGGGGCTACAAGAGATGTGCCACAGTTGTTCTATGTGAATAATTCTCAGTGTCGGATACCCTACATAGATCCATTTTCCAAGGATGTCATGGAGGTGTACAAGCCCAAGCAATTTGAGACTTGCTCCAATCAATCGGATCTAGTTAGACCCCTCTTTGATACAAACAATAAACGCTATGTGCTGCAAATCGATGGGTTCGTTGCAGCGCAAATATTAAATTCCAGGGAAATCGAGTACAATTGTTATTATCAGGAAATTACCCGCGATGCACAACACGATGACTATCATGAGTAAGCTTACTACAGTTGACATCAAGATTTCAAGTGGTGTTATTAGTTAACTTACAAGTGTTTAACTGTCAAAGAGCTGTGTTAAATTAACTTTACTACTCGTATCTCTTCAGTCTGCTGCCAAAGATTTACTTCAGTCAGGGGTATGTGGTACCCCACCATGTGCAGGCTATGATATTGGCCTGTCACGAGGCAGCGAATAACTCACATATACTCCAGAAGGACGCATATGTCCTGATCCAATATGAACATCTGCCAGTCTCGGAGTCTGCAGAAGCTAAAGACCGCAAGCCCAGCGTCATCATGTTTGGCATAGACAGCATTTCGCGTATTAATCTGAGACGTACCATGCCGAAGGTGTACCAGTTCCTCACACGCAATGGCTGGTATGAGATGCAAGGCTATAATAAGGTAAGTAATCCCCGTAGTAAACCTAAAGATTCTGTCTAATGTTTCGATTCCAAACCCAGGTGGCGGACAATACATTTCCCAATCTGATGGCAGCTCTCAGTGGCTACTCGCCGAAAACAGCCAAGGAGAAGGTCTGTGATACGGACAAGAGTGGTTGCTTCGATCGATTCCCTTTCATCTGGAAGGACTTCAAACGTGCTGGGTATTTGACAGCCTACGCTGAAGACCAATGCAACATGAATACCTTCAAATATCTGAAACCGGGCTTTATAGAGCAACCTGTGGATTACTATTACTACCCCTTCCTAAAAGCCTTTGAGAACGAATTGGATACTTGGAAGTGTGCGGAGTGTACAATGTCTTATTGCATTGGCCGGAGAGTGCAGAGCAGCTACGTTTATGACTACGGCAAGGAGTTCGCGAAACGCTATGTGGACGAGCGTCCCATTTGGGGTTTATTCTGGTCGAATAGTTTCAGCCATGATAACTTTGCACTGCCATCGAAGATGGAGAACATGACTCTACAATATTTGCTGGACTTTGAGGCAGACGGTGTGTTCGATCACAGCATTTTCATTTTTTTCTCGGATCATGGAGCGCGATTTGGAACACTTTCGTACTTTAGTAGCGGGTTCTTGGAAGAGCGTTTGCCCATGATGTTCATCTATCTGCCGCCCTGGTTTCGAGCCAAGTATCCAGAATATGCGCATGCTTTGGATTTGAATCGCAATCGCTTGTCTTCACATTATGATTTGTACAATACGCTTAGGCATATCATCGAAATAGGCGAATCGTCCAACATCCCTGCTCTTTCCAGAGCAAACGATTGTCCCAAGTGCCACTCGCTCTTCTATCCAATGAATCAGACACGCAATTGCGACGATGCTGGCATCCCGGAACACTACTGTACCTGTCAGCCCTATAAAAGGCTTTCAAGTGATTGGTCACGTCGTATACCTCATCTGGTTATACAGCATATAAACGATTATCTATGGGCTAAAAATCTGAGCAGTCTCTGCGAGAATCTCACTTTAAGTTACGCTCACGAGATCGAAATGAAAGTGGGCCTCGACAGCAATTTCCATGAAGAGAAACGCTTGGATGTGGGCCACTATCGTACCATGTTCAAGGTGCAACAGAACAGTGCCGATTTCTCTGCTACTGTGATTTATAATAATATATCCCAAGAAGTGGATGTGGATGTTGAGACGATAAGTCGATTGAATTCATACAAGGAAGATTCGGGTTGTATTGATGATAAGCTTGCCAAATTATATTGCATATGCCACAATGCTCTAAAGCCCTCATAATACTATCTTAATTATTATGTAACATGAAAAGATACTGTGCACAGGATAGTCAGGTTTCATTTGTACAAGTGAGTTGATCACATCTATGGCTTTTCGTCGTGTGGATCATAGAAAATTCAAGTGTTCATATTTACGCATATGTATATAACGTGACCGGTGCTGAAATGGTTTAACGTTGGGTGTCGATATAGTAATAACGAAATGATATGGATGCGAAAACTGATATTTGTAAGTAAATATAAACGCAAAAAACGACAACAAATATAATTGCTGAACTAATAAAACCACGGTTACACCACATTTATGGTGATATTACAACTACATCTACAACTATAGACGTTGATACCGAAGACACTCAGATACTCTCCAGAACAAGGATCATGACAGACAACCTTAATTGTCCCTGATTCCGAATTCGACATAGCACAGCAATGTCGATGACTCAATGGAATTGATAAATACAAGAAAGTAAATAAAATTAAATTGAATAATAGTAGTATATACTATAGAGGTTTCAAGTAAGTTTTAAGTAATTGCCAATTTAAAATTCACAAAGAAAGTACTTCTAGTAGATAGACAAGGCTCGTAAAACACACATTTAATTTTCTATTCACTGATAATGGCTCTGACTAGCAATGCTGTGTTTAAGGCGAAGCCACTCTTGGCAATGCTCCTCCAGTCAGTCTAGTTCGGTTCGTTGTCATTCCAGCAACATGTTTTGGAGCCTTGCTCTTCTTCGTTCCAGTTATAAATGGATCGTTTTTTGTTTCCTAATAATATTCATTATAATTTACCTACCACTACAAAATACTGGTGCAAATCCAAAGAAAGTAAGAAATGGCAAATAATAGATACTTTGAAGTGGTATCTAAATTACAATAAATACTCCTAATAACCAGGTTAACAATTTCGAGAAATCTACAGAGAAGCTCATTGCAACAGAAGAGGCCACAAGAGATGTTCCACAGTTGTATTACGTGGATAGTTCTCAGTGTCGGATACCCTACATAGATCCACTTTCCAAGGATGTCATGGAGGTATATAAACCCATGCAATTCGAGACATGCTCCAATCAATCGGATCTAGTTAGACCCATCTTTGATACAAGCAATAAACGCTATGTGCTGCAAATCGATGAGTTCGTCGCTGCCCAATTATTGAATTCCTGGGAAATCGAGTACAATTGTTATTATCAGGAAATTACCCGCGATGCACAACACGATGACTATCAAGAGTAAGCTTACTACAGTTGACATCAAGATTTCAAGTGGTGTTATTAGTTAACTTACAAGTGTTTCACTGTCAAAAAACTGTGTTAAATTAACTTTACTACTCGTATCTCTTCAGTCTGCTGCCAAAGATATACTTCAGTCAGGGGTACGTGGTACCCCACCATGTGCAGGCTATGATATTGGCCTGTCACGAGGCAGCGAATACCTCACATATACTCCAGAAGGACGCATATGTCCTGATCCAATATGAACATCTGCCAGTCTCGGAGTCTGCAGAAGCTAAAGACCGCAAGCCCAGCGTCATCATGTTTGGTATAGACAGCATTTCGCGTATTAATCTGAGACGTACCATGCCGAAGGTGTACCAGTTCCTCACAGACGATGGTTGGTATGAGATGCAAGGCTATAATAAGGTAAGTAATCCCCGTAGTAAACCTAAAGATTCTGTCTAATGTTTCGATTCCAAACCCAGGTGGCGGACAACACATTTCCCAATCTGATGGCAGCTCTCAGTGGCTACTCGCCGAAAACAGCCAAGGAGAAGGTCTGTGATACGGACAAGAGTGGTTGCTTCGATCGATTCCCTTTCATCTGGAAGGACTTCAAACGTGCTGGGTATTTGACAGCCTACGCTGAAGACCAATGCAACATGAATACCTTCAAATATCTGAAACCGGGCTTTATAGAGCAACCTGTGGATTACTATTACTACCCCTTCCTAAAAGCCTTTGAGAACGAATTGGATACTTGGAAGTGTGCGGAGTGTACAATGTCTTATTGCATTGGCCGGAGAGTGCAGAGCAGCTACGTTTATGACTACGGCAAGGAGTTCGCGAAACGCTATGTGGACGAGCGTCCCATTTGGGGTTTATTCTGGTCGAATAGTTTCAGCCATGATAACTTTGCACTGCCATCGAAGATGGAGAACATGACTCTACAATATTTGCTGGACTTTGAGGCAGACGGTGTGTTCGATCAGAGCATTTTCATTTTTTTCTCGGATCATGGAGCGCGATTTGGAACACTTTCGTACTTTAGTAGCGGGTTCTTGGAAGAGCGTTTGCCCATGATGTTCATCTATCTGCCGCCCTGGTTTCGAGCCAAGTATCCAGAATATGCGCATGCTTTGGATTTGAATCGCAATCGCTTGTCTTCACATTATGATTTGTACAATACGCTCAGGCATATCATCGAAATAGGCGAATCGTCCAACATCCCTGCTCTTTCCAGAGCAAACGATTGTCCCAAGTGCCACTCGCTCTTCTATCCAATGAATCAGACACGCAATTGCGACGATGCTGGCATCCCGGAACACTACTGTACCTGTCAGCCCTATAAAAGGCTTTCAAGTGATTGGTCACGTCGTATACCTCATCTGGTTATACAGCATATAAACGATTATCTATGGGCTAAAAATCTGAGCAGTCTCTGCGCGAATCTCACTTTTAGTTACACTCACGAGATCGAAATGAAAGTGGGCCTCGACAGCAATTTCCATGAAGAGCAACGCTTGGATGTGGGCCACTATCGTACCATGTTCAAGGTGCAACAGAACAGTGCCGATTTCTCTGCTACTGTGATTTATAATAATATATCCCAAGAAGTGGATGTGGATGTTGAGACGATAAGTCGATTGAATTCATACAAGGAAGATTCGGGTTGTATTGATGATAAGCTTGCCAAATTATATTGCATATGCCACAATGCTCTGAAGCCCTAATAATACTATCTTAATTATTATGTAACATGAAAAGATACTGTGCACATGATTGTCAAGTTTCATTTGTATATGTGAGTTGATCACATCTGTGCCTTTTCGTTGTGGGAATCATAGAAAATCCAAGTGCAAATTTTTTCGCATATGTATATAACGTGATCAGTGCTGAAATGGTTTAACGTTGGGTGTCGATATAGTAATATCGAAATGATATGGATGCGAAAACTGATATTTGTAAGTAAATATAAATGCAAAAAACGACAACAAATATTATTGCTGAACTAATAAAACCACGGTTACACCACATTTATGGTGATATTAGGGGGTTCCGCCCTCTATTCAATGGCGTTGTGACGCAACCTGCGGCAAGCTCGTTTGTGACTAACTTTATTGCGGAAGTTTCGGAACTGTCCCGCCGATCTGGGATGGCCGCCTTATGCTAAACAAAATATACTTTCATCTACAACTATAGACGTTGATACCGAAGACACTCAGATACTCTCCAGAACAAGGATCATGACAGACAACCTTAATTGTCCCTGATTCCGAATTCGACATAGCACAGCAATGTCGATGACTCAATGGAATTGATAAATACAAGAAAGTAAATAAAATTAAATTAAATAATAGTAGTATATACTATAGAGGTTTCAAGTAAGTTTTAAGTAATTGCCAATTTAAAATTCACAAAGAAAATGCTTCTAGTAAATAGACAAGGCTCGTAAAACACACATATAATTTCCTATTTACTTTTATTTACTGATAATGGCTCTGACTAGCAATGCTCTGTTAAAGGCGAAGCCACTCTTGGCAATGCTCCTCCAGTCAGTCTAGTTCGGTTCGTTGTCATTCCAGCAACATGTTTTGGAGCCTTGCTCTTTTTCGTTCCAGTTATAAATGGCTCGTTTTTTGTTTCCTAATAATATTCATTATAATTTACCTACCACTACAAAATACTGGTGCACATCCAAAGAAAGTAAGAAATGGCAATTGGTAGATACTTTAAACTGGTATCTAAATTACAATAAATACTCCTAATAACCAGGTTAACAATTTCGAGAAATCAACAGAGAAGCTCCTTGCAACAGAAGAGGCCACAAGAGATGTTCCACAGTTGTACTACGTGGATAGTTCTCAGTGTCGGATACCCTACATAGATCCATTTTCCAAGGATGTCATGGAGTTTTATAAACCTATGCAATTCGTGACATGCTCCAATCAATCGGATCTAGTTAGACCCATCTTTGATACAAGCAATAAACGCTATGTGCTGCAAATCGATGAGTTTGTTGCAGCGCAAATATTAAATTCCAGGGAAATCGAGTACAATTGTTATTATCAGGAAATCCGCAATGCACAACACGATGACTATCATGAGTAAGCTTACTACAGTTGACATCAAGATTTCAAGTGGTGTTATTAGTTAACTTACAAGTGTTTCACTGTCAAAAAACTGTGTTAAATTAACTTTACTACTCGTATCTCTTCAGTCTGCTGCCAAAGATATACTTCAGTCAGGGGTATGTGGTACCCCACCATGTGCAGGCTATGATATTGGCCTGTCACGAGGCAGCGAATACCTCACATATACTGCAGAAGGATGCATATCTCCTGATGCAATATGAACCTCTGCCAGTGTCGGAGTCTGCAGAAGCTAAGGACCGCAAGCCCAGCGTCATCATGTTTGGTATAGACAGCATTTCGCGTATTAATCTGAGACGTACCATGCCGAAGGTGTACCAGTTCCTCACAGACGATGGTTGGTATGAGATGCAAGGCTATAATAAGGTAAGTAATCCCCGTAGTAAACCTAAAGATTCTGTCTAATGTTTCGATTCCAAACCCAGGTGGCGGACAATACATTTCCCAATCTGATGGCAGCTCTCAGTGGCTACTCGCCGGAAACAGCCAAGGAGAAGGTCTGTGATACGGACAAGAGTGGTTGCTTCGATCGATTTCCTTTCATCTGGAAGGACTTCAAACGTGCTGGGTATTTGACAGCCTACGCTGAAGACCAACGCACCTCGAATACCTTCAAATATCTGAAACCGGGCTTTATAGAGCAACCTGTTGATTACTATCACTACCCCTTCCAAAAAGCCATTGAGCACGAATTGGATACTTGGAAGTATCCGGGGGGTTATATGTTTTATTGCATTGGCCGGAGAGTGCAGAGCACCTACGCTTATGACTACGCCAAGGAGTTTGCGAAACGGTATGTCGACGAGCGTCCTATTTGGGGTCTATTCTGGTCTAATAGTTTTAGCCATGATGATTTTGATATGCCATCGATGATGGACAACATGATTCTACAATATTTGCTGGACTTTGAGGCAGACGGTGTGTTCGATCAGAGCATTTTCATTTTCTTCTCGGATCATGGAGCTCGATTTGGTAAGCTTTTGTACACTCCCAGCGGGTTCTTGGAAGAGCGTCTGCCCATGATGTTCATCTATCTGCCGCCCTGGTTTCGAGCCAAGTATCCAGAATATGCGCATGCTTTGGATTTGAATCGCAATCGCTTGTCTTCACATTATGATTTGTACAATACGCTCAGGCATATCATCGAAATAGGCGAATCGTCCAACATCCCTGCTCTTCCCAGAGCAAACGATTGCCCCAAGTGCCACTCGCTCTTCTATCCAATGAATCAGACACGCAATTGTGACGATGCTGGCATCCCGGAACACTACTGTACCTGTCAGCCCTATAAAAGGCTTTCAAGTGATTGGTCACGCCGTATACCTCATCTGGTTACACAGCATATAAACAATTATCTATGGGCTAAAAATCTGAGTAGTCTCTGCGCGAATCTCACTTTAAGTTACGCTCACGAGATCGAAATGAAAGTAGGCCTCGACAGCAATTACCACGAAGAGCAACGCATGGATGTAGGCACCTATCGTACCATGTTCAAGGTGCAACAGAACAGTGCCGATTTCTCTGCTACTGTGATTTATAATAATATATCACAAGAAGTGGATGTGGATGTTGAGACGATAAGTCGATTGAATTCATACAAGGAAGATTCGGGTTGTATTGATGATAAGCTTGCCAAATTATATTGCATATGCCACAATGCTCTGAAGCCCTGATAATACTATCTTAAATATTATGTAACATAAAAGAATATTGTACAAAGGATTGCCAGGTTGCAGAAACGAGAAGTTAGAATTAGTTAATGAAATGATTCTCAGTGTTCAGTATTTTACAGCATATGCATTTGTGATAAAAATCAACGGAAACAGTAAATATTATCATAACTTAAAATGACATTTTCTTCCATCACATAACAAATTTGGGAAGTTGAAATTGATAACGAAATGATATGCTCTGATATAGTTGATGTTAATGTCAGCGCACTTGTGATAAAGATGGACGGAAACAGTCTTTCGATATAAAATATATTATTTATTATTTTTAAAAGTTCGCAGCATTTCGACTTGTTGCTAAGCAAATGCTATATATCCAGATATGAAACTGAGTAGAGCTTAGTACAAATCGAAAGTATTCATGATATATTCACAGAAATGGTATTTTCTTCTTTAACAAACACTTGCCAAATCGGGAATATTTTTCTGAATGAAATCTGCTGGATCACAACAGAAACTATAGCCAGACTCTTTGGTTGTGCTAAATACCAGCGATGAGGGGCATGCAACCTGTTGACAATTCGGCGTTGGTATCTCAGTGGCATGTATGTTGTTGAGAGTAAGGAAAGCATAACGTTTGCCAGCCCCATCGCTAACAATCTTATAAATCCATTTGGGTATGGGAATCCGATTTTCGGATCCCAGATAAACCGATTTCACATAGCCTTGGGTGCTGACCAGCTCCAGTACGCCTAAGCCGCCTGTACAGACCTGCAGCACTTCAGAGTTATGATCGTCGACCTCCTTTCGTACCCAGGTCTCAATGGTCTTCCAGTTGCTACGATTTATACGCCCAAACTGAGGCACCACATTAATGTATTTGAACGATAAGCGCATGTAAGACTCAAAGCCAAAGTCGGCCGATGGTGCCAAATGGCCACGATCGAAGACGAGATCACGTGCTGAGGTTACATAGCTCTGATCTGGACCCAACAGTGCCTCAAACCTAGCGTATATATTCTTGGCCTGGTAGGCGGAAGCTGCCGCTGTGGTGATCACACCATCAGTAGTAAAACCTTGCTCCGGTCGATTCACGGCTGCGAAGATGGTTTAATGAGTTTATGGGACGTTGTTGTGGTTCTATTTAACTCACTCATAGTGCTGGGGTAGACCAGGTTAATGACAAAGTGAGCGGTTTGATTGGCAACATCGTAGCAACTTCTATATAGCTCCAGGAACTGGTCATCACTCAGCTTGTAGCCCACGCGATACATGGTGTGGCCACAGCTGTTATCGGCAACCACCTCAACTGTTGCCTTCGTGGGAGTGCTGCAATCGGTCATTGGCAGCGGTGGCGCTAGGCTGCCATTGGGCTGGCAAGTAGTGCTGACTATGTCACTCGCCGTGCATATCATTTCCAGTGTCTGGTGGGTCCGCACCACATCGAGACGCAGGGGATACAACTGTGACTCAGAGCGGAAGGCAAAGATGCGATTGGTCGGCGAGACCAGTGACGAGTCAAGTTGGCAATCGGCACTAGCCTCGAGTATAACTGTAAACAGGTTGTTGATTCAAATTAAATTAATCGACTTGATCTCTCAACTAAATTTAACTCACAAGTAAGTAGAGACAGACAAAGCGGCGCTATCAACAACATCTTACGATCTGGCACGTTGCTCAGCAACTGATGAATGCAATCGAATGATGACTGACTTAAGTAGTCGTCTGAGAGTCAACGAAAATGTAAACAGAGAGACAATCTCAACCACAATTCTCTCTAGCTTAGTTAAAGATAACACAGCGAGCTGCTCAATCCTATTATAGATATGCTCTCTCTTATGCATACTATACATAATAGTACCGTTTACACAGTTTGCCAGATGGTATTGCTATTATGTCAGAAAGCATTCTGTTCAACTGTAAACAAACAAGTGGTACATTGTCGTTAGAGAGTCTATCTACTACTTAGTTAGATAAGTTTCTAATTAGTCGGTATCTATTAACTATTGGCGCGTGCACAACTTTTAGATAGCTTACTCTATCGAGTCACAATTCTATACAAATCTGATGTTTTATCACGCTCGCTTCTTTATTATATGCCAAAGAGCCAATTCGCATGCCGTGGCATACATGAGATGGGGTCTGCCGAGAACCTACAACCTACAGTCAGTCTGTGTGTCTATCTGCCTGGTGTATTCATAGAAATTGCCGAGCCCCTCGTTGCTTATCAGTGTTTCTTATCAGAGCTCGCCAAGTGCAAATGTCGCCTGCCCCTTGCAAACATATAATACTCGAAATCATACTGATTGCGTACAAATATCGGTCAATTGCATTAGCCAGTTTCAACTCATAAGCACCATAGTACAGAAGTCTTAAGCTGAATTTGAAACAATAAAGTTCTATTAATTATTAAACTGTAGCATTGTAGTCTGTTAATTCAACTCGTCTCACCGCACTGCTCCTTGAAAATTTGCGATCCCGCGAATATAAACAGTAATTACATGAGAATATGATTATGATAAAACAGTAACCTAAGGGTTAAACAAACAATTTCTTGGGCAATTTAAAGGCATGAAGTATCTCTTTTATCCGGTGATTTAGTTCCGGTGATTGAACAGCAAAAGCAGCAACAGAAGAGCAGAATAAAAATGGCAAATAAGCAACTGTGTAATAACAGCTGATAAGACCAAAACAACAGAGCAGTAACTAGAGTTGTACCGCTTCGTTCAAGACAAGTTCTATTGAACTATTCCCTTAACAGAACGAACGAACTAAATCTCTGATAAAAGCTCACTAGTCTCGCTCCCGAGTCTGCTTTCGTTCACTACTCATCGTTTTCTATTTGTCGCTCAGTGGTCATTTTGTTCAGTTATAAATTATTAATAACGGACTTAAACGATCGAGCACAACAAAAGAAACTATTACTCAGAACATAAAGACTGAACGTGACTTTGGAGCGGACGCGAGACCGGACCGGGAGTGGGACGAGTCAACGATTCGTTCGTAGAGCAGACGCAAATAACATATATAACTCATATTCATTTCCCATAAAAATCAACAAACAGTAAATAGTATCATAACTTAAAATGACATTTTCTTCAATCTCATAACAAAATTGGGAAGTTGAAATTGATAATGAAATGCCAACGCACTTGTGATAAAGAATGGCGGAAACAATCTTTCGATATAAAATATATTATTTATTATTTTTGGAAGTTCGCAGCATTTCAACTTGTTGCTATGCAAAGAAGCAAATGCTATCGATCCAGTATGAGACAGAGTAGAGCTTAGTAAAAATCGAAAGTATTCATGATATATTTACAGAAATTAAAATTTCTTCTTTAACAAACATTTGCCAAATCGGGAATATTTTTCTTAATGAAATCTGCTGGATCACAACAGAAACTATAGCCAGCCTCTTTGGTTGTGAGGAGTACCAGCGATGGGGGGCATGGAACTTGTCGACAATTCGGCGTTGGTATTTCATGAACATATATATTGTTGAGGGTAACGAAAGCGTAACATTTACCATTACCATCTTTAACAATCTTATAAATCCATTTGGGTATTGGAATCCGATTTTCGGGCCCCAGATAAACCTTTCTCACAAAGCCTTGGGTGCTGACGAGCTCCAGTACGCCCAAGCTGCCTGTATAGACCTGCAGCACTTCAGAGTTATGGTCGTTCACCTGCTCTCGTATCCAAGTTTCAATGGCCTTCCAGTTTCTGCGATTTATACTCCCAAACTGTGGCACCACATTTATATACTTGAAAGACGAGCGCATGGCAGACTCTAAGCCAAAGTCGGCAGAGGGTGCCAAATGGCCACGATCGAAGACTAGTTCACGGGCTGAGGTTACATAGTTCTGATTTGGTCCCAACTGTGACTCAAACCTAGCGTAGATATTCTTGGCCTGGTAGGCGGAAGCTGCCGCTGTGGAGATAACACCATCTGTGGTGAATCCTTGCTCCGGTCGATTCAAGGCTGCGAAGAGAATTTGATATGTTTATGGGACGCCGTTGTGGTTCTGTTGAACTTACTCGTGGTTCTGGGGTGGACTAGGTGAATCACAAAGTGTACCGATTGATTGACATCATCCCAGCAACTTCTGTAGAGCTCCAGGAACTGTCCATCACTCAGCTTGTACCCCACGCGATACATGGTGTGACCACATTTGGTATCGGCAACCCTTTCAACTGTTGCCTTCTGTAGTGATGCTGCAGTGGCACTGTCTGCGTCTGGTAGCTCGGTGGAGTGCTCCTGTGTTTGACACCGATCACATATTGTCTCAAGATAAGTGCTGACTGCATCTGTATACAGAATGTTAATTTAAATAAATCGATTTGATTTCTCAACTAATTTCAACTCACACACAACGGCACAACACAGAAAGAACCGGTTAAACATCTTGAGACCTGGCACGTTGCTCAGCAACTGATGAATGCAATCAAATGAAGACTTACTTAAGTAATCGCCTGAGAATCAGTGCAAAAAATAAACATAGAGACAATCTCAATTCCTCTGTTTTTCAGCAAAGTTAGAGATAACACAGCGAGCTGCTTAATCCTATAGGATTTATTGCAACTCTTCTGTGTATGTATGCACACATTTCGTGCGAGAGCAGGGCTTTTAAACCCTTTTTGGATTTAATTCTACTCTAGTAAACCAAAAATTGAGCGGCAAATTTGAAATGAGAGTGTGACCAGCTAGTTTTACTCCATTCTGGTTTTGATTTTAAACCAGAAGTTTAAAAATTTAGAGAACCACTTTTTTAACTCCAAAATAGTTTTAAATGGGGTGAAAAAGATTTAATTTTACTCCAACACTTTTTACTGTGTATTCCAGATATACTATCTCTAGTGCATTCTGTACATATTGCTACCGTTTACACAGTTTGCGCAATTAGACAGACTGGTCACCCATAGTATAGTCATACATAGTATAGTTCCTGGAACTAAAACCGTTACTTACAGGCCCTGTGTTTACCAGATACTTTTATGTCAGATAGTATTAAATCAAGCAAGTGGTGCATTGTCACTACATTCGACAGTCTATCTACTGCTTAGTTTGACTATCTACTTAGTCTGTATCTATCAAGTTTAAACTTATTCGTACCAACTGTTAGATAGCTTACTGTATCGAGTCACTACATTTCTATACAAATCTGATGAAAGCATCTGCTAAACTATTATACCTATAGCTATGCTTTATCACTCTCAGGTCTTTATTATTGGCCAAAGAGCCTGCTCGCGTGTCGTGGCATTCATAAAGAGCCTTTTCTGTGTGTCGTCGACACTTTACTTCGCAGGTCATCTCTGATAAGTGGCAGACATGAGATGGGGTCTCCCGAGAACCTACAACCTGCCTGCCTGCCAGTCTGTCTGTCCGTGTATCTATCTGTGTGTCTATCTGCCTGGTGTATTCATAGAAAATGCCAAGCCCCTCGTGGCTTATCAGTGTTTATTATCAGAGCTCGCCAAGTGGAAATGTCGACTGCACCCATACAAACATATGTATATGTATATATATATATATATATATATATATATGAGTATGATAATAACCGTAACCCTTTTCAAACAATTTCTTGAGCAATTTAAAAGCATGAGCTTTATGTGCATTGCATTTTTTTTATGACAACACTTATCTAAAATTGCATCTTAGCCGTGGCAAAAATGATATGCGCACTTGAAAACATTTGACGGCTTATTCATTACTTGGAGCAGTCTATAGATTGTATGTATACTATATATTCCATTGACACGTCATTCATTTAGCATCTGGGTCAACAAATTCAAGGGAACTCAATTAAGTTGTTCTTTGGAACAATAATTTCGATAAAGTTCAATACTAATACTAACACATTCTCATGTGGAAACTTAGATTGTTTAGCAACAGTAACAACTATTCGAAATTTCTTAGAAAAATGCTATCTTTAGCTGCCTCAAGTCTTTATATGTAGAATATATTTTATTATTTTAATTGTATTCCCAGTGGTTGACAGCTTTAAAAGCAAATAAAACAACGGATGTGCTCTATAATTTCTTCTTTCCGACTACACACACACACTGTGTGTGTGGGAATGTTTAAAAATACATATACACTCAGATATTTACAGTATGCTAGTAGACAAGACTCTTCTGGCACATCCTTAAAACTGGGTCAGCATGTGCAAATGCTCCTTTTGGGCTGATGTTGATGGCAATTTAATGAATTTTTATAGCAAAATATTTAACCGAAATAATTTCGCTGTATTTTATGTCAAGTAAACATTTTCAGTTTGGAAATAGCAGTCTTAAACATACATACTTACACTAATACATACAACTATGTATATGTATATTTATAGAATTTTAATTTCATGGTCTACATTCGACCTCTACATGATAATGCACTTTATAAGCTTAATTACTCGAGTCTATATTAGGCTATGCAAATGTCAAATGCATTTTTTATTGCTGATTGCTGATTAAATTTTGTTTAAGAAAATTCTGTGGCTGAAATGTTCTTTCTAGAAATGTTCACTGGTTATATTAGTATATCAACTCATATTTAATGGAGTTCATCTGATTAGATTAGAAGAAATCAATCTACATACAAAAGAATACCTATTTATATAGAAAGGTTCAATGATTATAGATTAGATTAGACCAGATGATTAAGATGTAATGGCGTATTGCAGAAATTCAAGGCGTATCTCTATGTATTACATCTGGTTAGAGATCAGAAATTACACCAAATATTCTAAGGTAGAATGAGGTTAATATAATGACAAAACCGATCAGATTGCAATTACAGCTAAGATTGTCCTTGTCCCCAATAGTAGTCTATCTTTTGTATTACAAATAATGAGCATCATACTATCATACTACAATCCGATCATAATCCAATTTCTCTGTGTGCTACTACACAGAAACAAAAATGACCACAAAATACAATATAATGAGGAGCATTTGGCAATATTGAATGCGCTGCAAAGTGTTTTACGCATTTGTCTGCGGTCAGTGGATGGTTGGGCGAGGAGAGTGGGACTATGCGAAAGACGTAACGCAATTTTCCAGCAATTTGGAGCTATTTGGGCGCCTGTTAATGTATGCACACAAAGTGCATCAAATTATGCTATATAAAATCATGTAGTGAATGAGTTGTTGAGTACGTGTGTGTGAGTGTGTCTGAATGTGTGTGTGGTGTGTTTGAGGGCGCAATTGTAATGGTCAATAAAAATGAAAGGCAGCAAGAGCAAGAGCAACAAAAATCAACAAGCCGACCACAAACCGACACATACATAAATTAAATTGTGCCGCAGTGCAGGCAGCTGCTGGCTGAGTGAGGTTCACTCCAATGAACAGTGGGCGGGGCAAGTGCTTGGGCACACATTTACAATGCCATTGAGTTGCGTGTTTACAGCACAATTACAACTGTTAGGTTTTATGCGTGCCCAATAGATGAGAGAACGTCCACAGTTTTGCGTTCCAGTACTCGCAAATTTATGCTGCAGTTTTATGAGCAAGCCGAGCCAAAGTCTCTCCACTGTCCACGCCCATGTATACTCAAACAGACACTCACACACACATACAGAGATTAAGATACACACACACACACACGCAGACATAGTAATCTCGTAGTGAGCGAATTTAAAGGCAGCACAAGCGTGTCCTGCTGAATAATTTATTCAATGTCTGCTTTTAGGCGCAGCAGCGAGCCACAACAAAAGCAACAACTGCGGTTTTATTGCACACACACCGACACACCGCCACACACACATTTATATATGTGTATACCGAGCAGTTTAAATGGCCGCCACAATTTATGAGCAGCCACCGAATGACCATTAAAAGTCAAAGGCAGGCCTAAATTTCGAGGCGTGCAGTTGTAAGTGGGATGCCTCTAAATGCCCCAGCTCAGTTTTACGATTTATGAAAATTGATTTGCTGCAAGACGGCATACAAAATATATACGCTTTTTAATGTTTCTTTAATTGGATTAACGTGCACCGTTGTGAAACATTCAGATTTGATTAAATTGTGGCAAATTAATGGTATAATACAGGAGCAGGAATGCCTTGTAGGACATCTAAACTTTTACTCTCATTCATTCTTATATAATTTCCTCAAACTGAGCCGCTAAAAGTAAATAAATAATCTATTCAAATTGCATTTTCTGACCAAATAAATACCCAGAAAAATATTGCATATTTATGTTGCCACACAATCATTTTCAAATATTTCTTTGTCTGTCGTTGGAGTTTTATTTGATAGACTAAGAGAATTTACACAGATATAATTTTGTATATGTTGTAAGCAATGCAAATTGTTAATAAAACAAAAAATGCAAACGGACTGAAATATTCAGGATGTGTGCTTGCTTTCACATAAAAACAAAGTTACATTCTCATAAAACAACATGTAAAAGAGATATGGGCTGGGGTATGGGCTTGAGCCCAGCAGAAGACTAATTGGAATGCATACGATACTTTTAGATAGACAAAAAGACAGACAGACAGATAGACATACATACGTCAAAAGCTATGCGGCTCTAACTAAACATAAACAAGATGAAGGAAGAGGAGACAGCAACAACAAAAAGAGAACACAACAGACTATTTTGATAAGCCTTTTCATTGTTTATATGTGTATGTGTGTGTGTGTGTGAGTGTGTGAGTTAGTCAAAGTTTGTTTCTACTACTATTTGGAATTTACGGTGTCAGTTGGTACTAAGCTGCTTTCATAAGGGACTTTTGTTCGAGTTACAAAGCATTGTTCAATGTACATTTGCTTGGCATTAATGACTTAGTCGGTCTGGCCCAAAAACCCATCTGTTTGTGTCTCTCAGCATAATTGACTTTTCTACAAATGAAATTATTCATTTTGCCAATGCCAACAATACTTTGGCCACAGTCATGTTTACATTTCAGAATTTGTATTTGTATACTAACAAATTTTGCTAGGTGCATTGATTCCATTCATGCCCGCAACAACAACCAGATTAGAGAATAGATTTGTCTGTGTCGTTGTATTAAATTGTCATAATGTCGACATGGTCTCTATGAAAATTGCCACAAAAGGTACGACGGGTATGTGGTACATTTTTGCATATGACTCACACACACATCCTCATATTTGTGGAGGTGTGCGTATTCAATAATATAAATTTACATTTGCCTGGCAAATCCCTTAACGGCTGTAAGGATTTGCGTCCTATCGCATTCGAAATGGCAACAAAACTAATACATGCGCATATATCACATTGCCGGAGCTCAGAGCGTTACGTGTAAACTTTGTGTGCTGCCGGAGCCAATCGAAACCTTTGAGCCAATACATTTTTGTTGGTAAGTGTGGCAAGCGTCTAGGAATATGTGGCCAAGTTCCTGGGAGTTCTGGCAGCAAATGTGTGTGTTAAGTAGCGCTTAAAACCAGACCTAGCCAGACTTAACCTAACCTGACCTGTCTTGGCCCGACCTGGCCTGTCTTTAACGGCCTTTTAGCTCGCACGCATATTCAAAACACTCCGCATATACATAAATATGTATGTAAATATGCACTTATATACTATTTATAACAGCCCACTTGGCACACTCTAAATCATTAGGCGAATGCTTCACGCCACACAAACGCCATCACGCGGGGCCAATAAAATTCTTAAACAAAAGATTCCAATGTATATTTTGGCCATGTCGCCAATGCTTTAAACAATTTTCCAGCGTCTCACACATGACTTGGCCTCAAAGACCCCGAGCTGAGGCTATTGAAATTATAAAGTTATGCCAACATGAAAGCATTTCATTTCCGTTTGTATACTCTACTATGTATACATGAAGAGCTTAAACAATGATTATATTTTTAGAGCAATCACATTTTTAACTTCATAAAACGATGATGATTTCCGCTATTAGTGGAACTTCCTCTTAGTAATTTTATTTATTTATAGCCCAGAATATGATACCGTATTCCGTAGTCGACTCTGAAATTCAGTTATAGTTTCGCTGCTTCTCTAAACGATTAATCAGCCCAGTTAATGTGGCGCGAAATAACCAGCAAAATGAGAAAAGTTTCACGACACTTTTGTGCCTAGTTTGGCCAGGGCTTACATATAAGATTTATAAATGACCTCGCGCCTCTAAAACGGGGCACATGCATATGATTTGAAGCGGTGGCAAGCGGCAAACTTAAATAAGCTGCGTGGCGAGGGCATTAATCAAGTCGGCTTTGCTGTTAGTCAAAGACAATAAGTTGTAGTATATGAGACATTTGCTTTAGACTGCGTCTACATGTTGTTGTGTTTTCTTTAACTTTTCACTACAACAAAGTATACTAAGTATTTGCTATTGTTGTACTTCAGTTGACACAACATAACGTATACTTAATATTCATTTATTTTTGATGCAATTTAACGAAATATTGTAAGTGATTTAATTGGCTTTTGTTTTATTAAATTTGACACATGTCGTATGCTTAATATTTGCTTTTGTTTTATTAAATTTGACACAGGTTGTATGCTTAATATTTGATTGTGTTTTATTAAATTTTATACAACATGTCGTATACATAATATTTGGTCTTTTCGTTTGCTATTGATTTCATATGTTGGTTTTGGTTGGCTCAAGACAATGCGATTATTGTTAAGCTGGTGTCAGCTACAGCAGGTGACACAGCCCCACACACCTCCACACCTGCGACTGTACTGTACTTTGTATATGGGCTAGCCAGGTTGACAGTTATTAAATTTTTTCAGCTCACTTTCTGGCATGCCAATGCGGGAGCGTGAGCGTGTGCGTTTTATGTATGTGCGGTTATTTGCTGACTTCAAGTTCTTTAAACCGTAGGCCAATTTGTAGTTTTTGCTTGTGTTTTATTTGGTAGAATATCGTCATTAAAGTCACTCACATGTGCTGGCGCCCAAAGGCAAACTGCTCCATTACATAGCCTGTTTGCATAGCCTCAATTTTCGGGGCAATTATTCGGCATGTTGCTCGGGCAAAAGGGCGCCTAACAGCAAATACTCGTGCGAGTCGAAAAGAAGTTCGACTCGAGTCCAGGGGGTGGTGTGGTCTGGTGTGGTGAGGTGGTGTCTGTTCTTGCAAAATATCCTTCCGCCTGGCTGTTGCTATAGAAGTATTACGATGATTTGCATAATTTTAGCGCACCTAGGAATGGCTAGGTTGGGGATTCGCTAGCCCCGCTAACCGCAGCGAGGAGTGATTTCGAAGCTTCACAATTTCTTTCTTTTTCTTTTACCATTTTCTTTTTTTCGTTGCGGCTTGTCTTTATCTGGTTTGCTTTTATGCTGCCTGCTATACTTCTTCTTCGTTTTTCTTTTGGTGTTTTTTGGCAGGGCAACAGTAGCCTACATTTTTGTAACTGATGTGCTGCGTTGGCTCTCAGCTTGGATTCAGTTTTTATCTCTTTGTCTGATCGAAATTGCTTTTGTGGTTGCTGCTGCTGCTTCTGCTGCTACTGCTGCTGCTGTTGTTGTTATTTTAATTTCAGTCATGTGTGCAGCTGGCTCGACGACCGAGTGCCTTTTGCTGGTAATTCTTTTTAGGCAATTTTGCAATACTTGGGCTCTTTTGGGCTAGATATTCATATCAGCTCTATTATAGCTATTTTCCGCTAAAACTGTTACTGATTGCCGCTTTGTGGTTGCCGCACCCAAGAGCAGCAGATACATAAACACCCTTTAAATTAAAAGTAAGCAGGGTATACTAAGTTCTTATTGATAAAAGTTAGAAATAGTAGAGCTCACTATAGCTGTTGATTGATTTATTATAATTTGACTGTCAATGATTCTTCAACTCATTTTACAGGGTATCTTTAGGTTAGTCATACTAGCTGTTGCTTATCGCTTACCACTCAGTCTTCTTCAACTTCATTTGGGCAGCAATTGAGATGCAAATTGCCGTTGACTAGGATGATTTGAATATAATTTTGAAATTAGCATTCTTTTTGTACAAGATCCTATTTGATATGCCCATGATTAGTTTGGGCCATTGTGCTGCATATTCTATCAGAGATAATTGTTTGGCCCAATTGCAATTAAAATCAGCCGCAGGAATTTCAATTTCCCAGCACTTTTTGCCACATGAAATAGAAACTCATATTTATAGTATATACCATATCCGAAATATATTTGTTTAGTAATGCGGTCTCTGTTTGTATATGTAAAATGTTTTGGCGCTTGTTGTTGCCACTTGACGCTTGCATTTCCTGTTCGTTTTCAATTGTAAATATTTATTTGTGCACTTCCTTGTGCGCTATTTACCCACATCCGGAGACCGAGATGGCGATGGCGATGGCGATGGAGACGGGCTACATTTCTAAGGGTTTTCGTTTTCATTTTCATTTTCACTTGCCAACCACTTTGAGATACATGCATAGAGTGAAACACTCATACAAACTTAGCTATGGCAATAGTTGACCCAGACTCTCTCGTAAATGTGAATGTTTATGTGAATGTGACTGTGAATGTGAATGTGAGTGCAATTGCGAATGCGCCGTTTTAGTTTTAGTTTTGGTTTTGGCTTTGGTTTGGCTTGCGCAAATATTTTCCAACAATTTACTACAACATCTTGCATATCCGTTTGCCCTCGTCTCTGGTCTTAACTAGAATTTCTCGTACTAAATACGAAATGTCAGCTGCAATTCGACATGTTTTGTGGTGCAATTCAAGCTTATCATTTCGACTCAATGAAAATGTAATCAGTTTGCATGACTGGCAGAAAAACCCAGACCAAATAACCGTTGGACTCTATGCATGATATCAGAGAATTATATGTCAATAGTTGGGGATTATTGAAGCCACTGCTGCAGATATTGCTGTGTCACTTCAACTGTCAATTAATTAATTGTCTTTAAACTGTCAAGAACTCTTAAGCTGATGCGTCATTAAGCGAATGGCAAAGGAGTTTCATGTGCATGGAAAATCAAAACGCTCAGACATATGCATGTGTGTCCTCAGGTCCTGAGGCAGTCCCAAAGTGCAGACGCACTTGGAATTGGCGACGCTGTCATGCACATCATAAATTCTTAATGGCCCCCCACATACGCATGGTTCTGCTATATATGCATTCATCCTTGTAGCAGTTGCAGCTGTCGTTGTAGTTGCCGTTGCAGTTGCAGTTGTATTTTAAATGCATCTGCATCAGCTGTGAAAATTGCACATTTTTGCTGCAATCACAATCTCAGCATGGGCATGGACTGTACATTGGCATTTCCATGTCCGTTGCATGAATCTTAAATTAATAATTATTTGCTGTCCTCCCTGATGTCTCACGCTCTCTCATTCCCGCATTCTCTGTCGGTTTCTTGCTCATTTAATCGCAGCTTCTTATGCTGCTGGTCATTAACACTTGCCCCACTAGACAGAGGCAAGCAAGTAGCTGTAGCAATTAATTAATTGCCTCATTTTACCTGCTCTTCTTTTTGACTTGTCTGAGCGTTCTTTTGTTTAATGGCCAAAAATATTCGACATTGACATTGTAATTAATAAATTAACAACATATTAATGCGGCAAATTAATAACTCTTATTTAAGCCAGATACTTTTCTATCACACGATATAGTTTACTATGGCAACAGATGAGTGTTGTGGTATTGCTATTAGTTCTGTCTATCCGAAGGATACTTGGCCAAGGATCTCGTGTTCTAAATAGAGTAGGGTAAATCTGTACCTACACCTGCTGCTCTCTCTGGCTTATCCGAGCTTGGTCTGGCTTTTGTCTGGACACGCCTCTGACTCGTCTGTCATCATTAGGATAATTTATCATGCAGAAATCTTGCATGTCCAAGTGGCCGCTGGTTTATGGCCTCATTTCTCATTTCTTAGTTCTTTGCAATTTCTTAATAAACATTTTAATTAAATGGAACTACATTCAAGGCAGCGCTAGCTAGCTAGCATGTAATTAATTTAATATTATAGTAATATTTTAACAATTGTTGGCAACTTTATGACAAGCGCATAAAAATGAATGCTTTTCAGCTGCCTTAATGTCTGGATTCAATTACAAAAGTAAATAAGTAATTTTCCCTTCAACGAATATATATATATACATATTTGAATGGTATGTATATATTTGCGAGTGTTTTATAACATTATTGCAAACCATTAATTAAACACAAACGCTGTGCGATTATTGCGTGTCATGAACGCGACCTGCCACGCCCTTTATGCGCCCTTTATGGCTGAAAGCAGCTCAGAGCTCTAAAAGGAATAAATGCAGACAATTAATTGTTGCGTTGTGTATTCATTTTGGCGCTTTCAACATTCCATCTGCAGTTGTCAGCCACTTTTGTCATCAGCCAGCCGCCCTACCAACCCCTACCAACCCTACCAGCCCCTACCCCATTCACCTCTCTCTCCGCTGTTATGATAAATGAGTTGTTTTATAATGCGACTGCGTTACTGCACAACCTGTCGCCTCCACCATACGCCACAAATTTAATCTCCTGGGTATTAAAGCATTCCAAGGAAGCCACTCATCCTCAGGACCCTCATCTGCAGCGCATAGAGTTTTGCGCTCAAAGGAACTTTGTTTCATAATGAGCCTCCGCTTAACCAGTGCACTAGCAGTACTTTACCCAAGTACTCACATACAAATACGTAACATAAGTATGTACATGTACATATTTAAGCACTTGGTGTGGCAAACTTATAGTGTGGAACTAAATTGCCAACTTTGCAGTGGTCAGTGGTTACAGTGTAACGTATCTGTGGTCTACATAAATAAATTTGAAAATCCTATTTTAATGCGATTCAACTTCAATTTGAGCAATTAATGTCAAGCGCATTGATACTTATGATGAGTATGCCTGTCATTCAGTCAGTCAGTATGTCAGTCTGTCAGTCAAGCAGTCATTCAATCATTCCGTTAGCCAGTCTGTAATCAGTTTGATGAAGGACATCTGTGGCAAGCGCGGCATGTGCGTGGGCATATTCGATTAGATAAATCCCAGTACAAGCCCGTGCTCCAACTTTTGTAATTTATTATTTCATTTATTTGTCAGCAAAACTTAGAAATCCCACAGGACGGACAGTCCCACTGATGCACAGTGACTGAATCTATGTATAAATTATTACATTAAATTATAACAATAAATCATGAGATAAACAGAAGCTGATTAAAGAACTATTCAATTGCAGTTATACTTATGTTGGAACCAATTAAAATGTCTTGGATACATATGAGGTTAAAATAACCTTATCAGAACTATAGTGAGTAGCGGAAGAAAAAAAAAAGACTTTTTCAACAGATGATAGCGGGAAAATAGGCTTTGGATATTGGTTGTGTTCTACGGACAGGTGAAGGCGAAAGTATTCCTCTTTGGAAGGTTATAGAGGATGTCGTCTACCTATAAAGAGACTTTCCATTCCAAGCTCCTACTTCCCGGCAATTCATTTTATATTAACAAAAAATGAACAAACACTATCTTCCTCCGACAAATCTTCTTGAACTCTGGAGTAGACAGAGGATTAAAACTCCTTACATAAATTACTTGAATACCTCCTGAACTACATCTCAATCTAAAGACACAAGAAATTAACACAAATGTATCTTTGTCAAGAGCTTCAATTGAAATTTATTACAAACAATTTAATGGTAACAGTTGATTTTGCTGTCCGTAAATTTAAAACTGAATGCAGACTCTGCATAAATATACTCTGCCAATTGAGTTAACGCTTCCATGAAGTAAGAATCAGGTGCATTGAGCAAACCTACCAAGGGGGCAACAGTTTTATGGCTGAATACTTGGATCGCTCGGAGCGTGTCCAATGCACCACTAATTCAGTACGTGCAACAGTTGACTTGAGCTTCTGCTTCACCTCATTCTGGGCCTGTCGCATCTGTCGTAGTTCTTTAATTATTGGGCTGACATATTTCGGCTGACTAACCAATTTCTTCTTGGGCACAATTGGTTGTACTGGCATGAGGAGTTTCTGCGTCATTGTTTTCCCCACTTTATTTACACTGTTGCACTTGTGTGTAGTGTATTTCTTCAATTGTCGAGAGCACATTTTACAAGAATAATTTTTATAAGGAAATTTAACAGAAATAGTTGTAATGTGTGTTAGTAAGTATGTACTATTTGATTTTGAACTCACAGGCAGGGCAGGTTTAGCTCTGAAGTATGTATTTGAAACGCACCCTTTCTGAAGTATTGAAGTATTTCAGTCGTCATGTCGTTGCTATCATGCTGAATCTAAAGAGATTTGTTAGGCATCCATCAAACTAAGCATTCTTATTATTCAAAGTACTTACACTTACGCTGCTGCATAAGAGCAATGTCCTGGCAAAGTGCGTCAGCTTATGTTATCCTGTGGTTTTTGCTCGCCCAAAGAGCAACAGTGCAAAGCAGAACGGAAAACTTTGTCGGGGCAGATAAAAAAACAACAGTAAGAATAAGACGCACCACAAGCGTTACACTCTCACATACAAAATCCATTAACTAAAGTGTCAATTTAGTGACAGAGATAAAATGTCATACACAACACACAGTCCCAGTCCCACACAAGCACACACAATCGCACCAGCACACAGACAATACAATACAAACAACATACACGCCAACGCATACGCGTGAGCCATTTTTTTGTTGCTGCTTTTTCTGTTGTCCGTCTGGCATTGCGTAAAATACAAGTAACAAAAATCAAATGAAAACATTAAGAACGAATTATGAACCCTCTTTGTAGGCTCTTAGTAAGAATGGAAAAATTAAGAAAACACTTAGACTTCGCATTTAAATCGTTTTTGGAGTTGAAATAGTTGTTCTCTCTGCGATCGGTGGCCGCGGTGTCGTTTGCCGCCAAACAAAAAGACTTCGAACAATAGAGGGCGCTTAAGATAACTCGTCATCGCGCCATCTATTAGTTAGCAGTAACAGATGATTCTAACATTCGAGTAAAATACGGTCAAAAAATATTTAAATTTTGTAAATTTATATGAAGTTCGACTGATAGATATTACTTTGCTATGATATTTGTGGCAAGTCTAAGCATTATTTTTTATACCCCATCAAAGAGCATGCGAGGCAGTGAAGGAGAGTGCAAAGAGAAAAGCTTCTTGCCGAATAGCTCAGCACAATGAATGACAGTACTTTGTATTGTGATTTTTTCTGTGTTGCGTGCTTTGTTTATTTGTTTGTTTATCCTATCTACTCGCCAGTTGTTGTTCTTGTTGTGGTAGCTGTTGGCAAACGATCTTGGGATAAAGTTATCCTTATTGCTGTCGTTTGCTTTGTTTTCTCCAATAACCTGTTACATGTCACGTTTTGCTGTCAATTTCTCGTGCTTTGCGCGCATTACGTATATGCCGCATAGGTCTACACTTTTTCTAAATGTCTTTTGAAAGCATGGACTGATTGTATAGCAGTGCACCTGACTGTAGTATGGGTTGAAACGTTGCACACACACACACACACATTCACATTTTATGATAGTCTGGAAAAGTGGCCACAAGTCGTGCGTGCAACGGAAAGGTGGCTAAGTGGAAATGCGCACACAAAAGACACAAATGAAAGCTGTTTCCCCGTAGAATCTGTCGTTCCCTCTGCCTTTGTGCCACTGCAGCTTGCCTTTAACGCATTGTCTTCAAGCAATTTTGTATGCGACGCAAAGCGCCACAAAGTGCAAGTCAATATAACCGAAGACGAGAGCTGAAGTTGCCGCAATTCTCGATGCGCGTGCCGGTTCGAGTTCGAGCTGCAGATGAAATTCGAGCAGCAGAGAAAACATATTCACTCACACAGAGCCACACACATGTATGTGTTGCCATAGGAACAGTTATTCTGCTCAAGTTGGAAAGTTTAAGACAAGCAGTTGATTTTATGCAAAGTTCTTGAAATTTTGCGTAAACTGCATTCAAAGTTGGCAGCTCAGCCACTGATAGATGAGGAATACGAACACATTGTAGCAACCACATAATGTCAATAAAACTATAGAGCAACTGCATATGCTATATGTATGCACGACATAGTTTATTTGTGTACCTGTTGAGATTTTCGTATTTAAATAATTGTATTTGACTTTTATCGCTTGTCGTAATATTTATAGGAAATCTTATGACAATGTAAGATCAACTTTTGTTTACATTTTATTTGAATTTGCAAAACTAATTCCAGTTCATAGAATTTCATAAGTTTCATTCATTACAGTGACATTTCAACTCGACACAGGTACGAAGCTTTAAATACTTATGAAAATGAGCAAATTCTATATAATTTATACATATTAATGCATTAATTTTCGACTTATTTAAATAACATGGTGTCTAATGAAAGCCCAAATCCAGGCTTCTAATTATGCCATTACGTTGTACGTTGTACACGTCCTTGGAGCTTTATTATTTCCACAACTGGGCTCGGCTATCCCCATTTACGCATATCCAACCAAAAGACGCAAATTTTTCAAACTTTACACCATTTACACAGAGAGGCGAGGCGCAATTATTCAAAGCAGCAAAGAGAAAGGCAAAGGATGGGTACGAAAGGAGGTCCTGGATGCTATTCATGGATATGGCCAAAGCCTAGACACGGGTACCCAGTTAGACGACATTGACTAATGTTGATATGTCGTCGTTTTTTCCCTCACCATCAGATGGTTTATTTTTGATATGTGTGAGCTTTGCTTTCTGTGTGTATCAAATGCTGGAGGGTTGGTGCGTTTGAGGACGTCCCCAAGTGTTGGCTCGATATCTGCTTTGTACCAATTGGTGGCACGGCTGCCAATTTGCTACAAGCAACATCCCTCTGCCACGTATGGACGTGATGCTCGCGAGTATAAAGCAAAGGATTTGCTTTGATGATGTTGATATCCCTAATGGTGCGTGCCTCTCTATTTTAGCCAGCCCGTAGCCTCGGTGAGTAATGAATCCTGTCTATCAGATCGCACAAGAACAAGTGCTTTAAAAATCAGCTAATATAATTTAATAAAATAAAAGGCCACACACACAATCACAATGCATTCTGATTAGTCACTGGTGGCAACACTTTTGTGCCCCATAGCGCACATAATAACGCTGACCGTGGTTAAGCGAATAAACAGATTGTTTTAGTAGTTCACTCGAGTGTCGTATTTGTTCGTGTTAATTGCCCAGAGCAATAAACACAGAATGGCAAATTACTGAAACTTTAGCAGTCGACTTTTGGTACCACGAACTGGGATGCATAGACTCAATAGGCAAATGAACGATCGTATGGTTAACCAGAGCTATCTAACTAGATTGGAAACTATGTATTTGTTTTACTTTCTTCGTACAAATTTGATTGTCTTAAATAGTTTGCAATACTTTCAATTGATTTCAGCTTATATGATAAGCTCAAATTGATTATAGTTTGATGTATTGAAGAGTGCTTCTGTCTTGACTCAAATCGTATTTCTATTCCTAACTTAATAAATTGCTAAACAAACTATAAATTCGAAAATCTGCTGCCATTATGCAACATATTCAAATTTAGAGTTGCAATTACCGAAAGCCGGGTTTGCATTTCAACTAGTGAGTGAATTGGAGTTAACATGAAACCAATTTCCTGCAGGTGTTTAATTAGTGAGATATTTGAGATAATCATAAGTACAAAACATACATAAATCTAACAAACAATATGTCTGAAATTTAATATCCTGCATGCATCCAGAAATTGCATTCAAGTGCTTATAGGAAGATTTACAGTTGTTAGGCAACAATAACAAAGCACAATTCATAGAAATATGCATCATATTGCAGGCAAAATGTTGTGGGAGAAATGAGGTGACCACAAAAACCATAGAAAACCGCATATTAATTAACCGGTCTGTCTGCATACCACACCACACACACACACAAATAGTTGGGTTTTGTAATGACTCACAACATTACGAATACGCAGTGTGTGCCTCTCTGGTTACATGTGAGTTGAGGCGTAAACTATTGTATATTGGACAGTCGAAAGTAAACCAAATTGAGTCATTGAGTTGAGGGTAGCCTAATTGAAGGGAACATTTGGGCGCACCCCTTGGCTGTTTACTTATGCATGTTTATGTATAGGTATTTAGCGATACACGTGATGCTAATTAAACGTACAAAAAGTTGTCTAGTCAATTAGCTCAAGCGTTAGTTAATTCCAGCATGTGGATTTTACCCTAGTGAAAATTGCATAGCTTGTTGAAGCACTTACACTTCTGCTGCTGCTGCTGCTGCTGCTGCTGTTGTTGTTGTTCTTGTAATGCATTTACACAAAACAAGCAGGCCATACACACACAAACATTCAACCATGCAAATATCAATTTCGGCTTTACATGCCCCAAACAGCACTCGTATGGACTGTCCCTAGGGGGTTGCTCTGCCAATGGCATGGGGAATATCGTAAACTCTACCAATGGCTCTCTTAAGGGTTGCTCTTTGCTGGTTTAGCACAAGAGAAAGCTCTCTCTCGTAGTCCTTCGTGCGCTGCCTTGAAAAACAGCACAGTTCCCATAGTTCAGTTGCCTTTTGCCAGAGTCCACGACTTATCTACTAGCTGGCGGCATACAATGCTCTGGCATAAAAATTAGGCTAGACATAATGCAGTAACTGTGTACTCTTGGTAGTTTATCATTAGCCTGGCTCATTCGCATTCGCATTCGCAGTGCAAGAGAGCGTACTTTTATTTCTGAACTGAATTTTCTTAGTTGCTGCAAAGTGACAAGTTGTTGGCAACACACGTTCGTTAGATTTGTTGTTGCAGCGCTGTTTTTGATATGCGACGCTTAAATAATAAATACACGTGTGGTTCGTGCAGCTTCTACATATAGCTCAGCGTTTAGATTGAGAGGGAAAAGGTCACGTGCAAGACAGCTGTTTCACACCAATTACTTGCGATTTGCATAGAACAAACACAGACCGCATGCAAATGATAGAATGCAGCACTCACCCACCATACCCACCGCTTACATTTGCATTGCATATCAAATGTAATCAACGCTGAACTCTCAACTTTGACCCGTAGCCAGTGCTTAGCCAATGCAAAAGTTTGCGTACTCAGCATCTGGTTGAGTCTATTAGGCAATGAATTAAGCCACGCAATGAGATCAATTGTTTGAAAATGTCACAGCGCCCAGCGAGCTGGAGTGGAGCAGGAGTGGAACAGGAACAGTTTGGAACAGTTGGGCAGTTGGGCACAAATCCATTCAGCAAATTGCCAAAGTTTAAACTTTTCATTCGTTTTGCGTTTCGGGGTTTTCTGCGAGTTCTACTTACTACGAGTTGTCCCACTTATAAATTAATGATTACAGCAAAAACTTTTTCATACTGACAGTGACAGTGACAGTGGCAATGCCAGTGACAGCAACTGTGGACTGTGACTGTTGTGACTGCGACAGTATTTGGGAAATGAACTCGCTGCTAATCAATGCCTCAATACGGTTATATACTACTATATATGTATGTATGTATGTATGTAAGGCTGGCTGGGAATTTTCAGCTGGCTAGCAATGCTAATGAGGTTAAATTGTGTGCCAGTGAGTCAGCGTCATTTCATTACGGGCCTTAAGTGATTTATCTAATCACAGGCCCCGTGCCACATCCTAACGATTTCAGTGGCTTATTCTCTGCGTACATGGTGGCGTATGCGTAATGCATCATTAACTAAACAGCTCGTCAAGTGGCTCAAACCGCTCGGCGTCTAATTAATTTTCGACTGCTGCGGATGGCGTTTCAATTCAGCTTGAATAATTTATAAAAAACGCAAGAAATATAATACATTTGTATGCACACCATATGCAAGGATTAAAGGATTTACAAAGGCTCCTCTCCATCTCATCTGCTCAGGCTCAACAAGTGTGCGCGTTGTTGGCTCTTTCACAAATTGCAAATGAATTTTGCCGCTGACTCTGCTTTGCCGGTTTGTTTACAGAATAAACATGGAAAAAATTGTTGCCGTTGTAAACAAACAGATAAGCCGCTTTATACTTATGTATATGTATGTATGTGTTGTATATGTATTTACTACGCATATGTAATGCCATGTGTAAGAATGTTGCTCCGCCTGTGTATGTGTATGTATATGCACTGACTTGTATGAATAACAAGTATGAACGCGTAATTGCAGCAGCAGACTATTGACATACCCTTTATCATATAACTGTCATCATCCAATTAACATTCAAGAGTTCATTTAACTTTAATGATTACATCAGCTATATGCACTTATCAATCTTTTGTATGGCATATAATATATGGAAACACTTATGGATACACCCTTTCTCTCATGTATGCCATCATCTTATCATATCATGATTCCTTTAGAGTCTTCTTAATGATTATATCAGCTATTGCATACTCGACTTTTATTACTCTCTCTGTGGTTACAGGGTATACACTGGCTGGTTGGATCGGTGCTGATTGTTTGCACAGCAAAGTCGAATGCAAAATTCTAAATTGACATTTAGCCTAATAAATTAAATACAATGTATCCTTGTTGCTGTTGCTAAGCATCTGGCAGCAGGCACTGGCGAGATTTTGAGTTGCAAATTATATTAAATATGCAAGACAATGCTTGCGTATAAATCCTCTAAATGAATTTCAAGCACGCAAACACACGCGCCAATAAGCAGCCCACCCACACACACACACACACACACACACACATGCGTACTTTTGCAGTTATGTCACAACATTTATTAAGGAAAATTGTGAACAATTTTCTGTAGCGCTTTGCACGCGCTCCGCTAACTTGCGTAATGTTTATAGGAAATTAGTTTAAGCATCCCCAAAGTGGTTGGCCGGTTTCCCCGCCAACGGCACTCTTGGAATTCCATTTAGTGGCTTAATTTTCGCACACAAGAGTACTAGTACTCGCATGTCTAGCTCATAAATCCAAGTCGAAACTGCTGGCGAGTTTTTGAAAAATTTAAACGCTGCTCACGTATGCCAGCGCAACAGCAAAAAAGATGGAAAAGTTTTCCGCTTTCATTACACACTTGAAATGCGTTCGCTGACTGTGTGTGTGTGTGTGTGTGTCTGTGTGTATCGTTAAGGAAAGCGTCAAACAGTTTTCAGAAAGTGAAATAAACTTTGTTGCAACAACGAGATTGTAAATCTTGTAAGCGATGAATCTAAGTAACCAGATGACAGCTCTGGTTACGTTGTTGGTCAAGCGCCATACGCCATACGCTGCGTATACGTAATGTCAGTTCCAGGTAGCGTCACACTTGCAGTCAGCAGCTCCTTTACACTTAACCTTCCGCTCTTGTGGCAGCTTAACCCTATCGCAATACAATCAACCCAAACACGAACATTCTCAGCTGTTTTCTCGATACGCTGTCACTTTGAATGGTTTACGCTCGATTGAGTATTTATTTGATTTCTCATTTGTGTCGCCCAGTTTACTTGCTTTTTTACCCCCAGCATTCTCATCCTTTGCCCTCTCGTATGTCTGCGTCGAGCTCTGCTCTGCTGTGGAAGTTTCTTTGGCCATTTAGGCAGCTACTTTGGCAAATGGAGCTCACTGGCTCCATTGTAATTCAAGTTCTGTGGCCAACAGTTAGCCACAGTTGATTGGCTAGCCTAGACTATTCGCCTTCTTCATGTTTTGTTTTTGGCTTTTGTGTTTGGCTTTTTTTTGCGCTTCTCTAGTCCCTTGTTTGTGGAAGCTACAATGACTATTTTTAGTTCAGTCGTCCTAATTTCTAAGTAATGAGCCAGCAAAAGTTAATGGAACTTCCACGTTCTTCGTTCCACGTTCTCTCTACTCTGCACTCGTAATGCCAGCAAATAGCATTAAAGACACGAAACACAGCAATTGTACGGCAACTGGTTGGGATTCTTCTTGATTTGCAGTGCACTCAGCACAACTGTATTATATCTATCTTGTGTTTAGCCAGTTAAAGCCATTTGTGCTTGCACTTGATATACTGGGCAATATCGCGCATACGCCGCGTGTACATAAAACACTTGATGCGGCGTGCTACCTTCAACTTGCTCTTTTGTATAACAAATTTATTGTTTATTTGCGCCACGTGTACTCCATTAAAGAAACATGGATATTATTATCTTGAACAATGAAAAGTCGACAGCTCCGTCTTTAAATACCATTGGGAAAATAAGTTATTTTGTATAGTCGAAGCCAGCGGCGGTTTTCAGTTTCAATTTGAATGCTGTTGACTGGCAAAGTGATTTGCCGACTTTGAATACTTTTGCAGATAGCAAATAATGCTCAAAAGTTTTATGATTAAGCGCTGACCTTACTTTGAACTGAGCGGAACTATAAGTTCATTCTAAAAGCCTGTATAGCAACCCTTTTATATTGTAATTAAAAACCATATTTATCGATTACAAAGCGATTTTGTACAATCATTTAAATCCTAATTGCATTTTATGTAATTTGTAGAATTTGTATGCAAAGAGTCGTTAGCAAAATCAGTTGATTGCTGTACAACTATAAAAACTGAAGCCGCTTTGGCATAAATGGCTTTTGAATGTGGAAAATAAAAATTTTTCCTACCAATTAAAATATCAGTATTTTTAATTTGCAACAATTAGAATATGCTCTGTGTGGCAAACTTTTGTTACATTTTCAGTTCATTGTTATACGCCCGGGAATAGTGTTTACAGCAGCTGCATGTAAATTCATTTACACAACAAAAAGCATTGCCCACACTTTAAGCTACATACATAAAAACTAGTGTGTTTTCATGTGTCTCTCTTTAAATATCTCAATTGCCATACACGTAAATCAAGTTTGTTTTATACTTTATCCTCTTCTTAAGTACGTGACAGAATTAGCTATCTTTCAGGCGTTTACTCTCAGCGCGTGTTGAGCAACAATTAGTGAAGCATTCTACATACATAAATCTTGCATTGTTATACTGAATTATTTTTAAAACATATGCAAATAGATTGTTTATGTAGACTAAGTTTTCCCACTTGATTGAAAACTAAGAAACCAGATGCGTTAATAATTTCTGTATTTAATCTCAAGCTCTGTTTATTTCCATAAATGTCACATATTTTTGTGAAATTACAGGCAAAGAAAATCTTTTGTTTTGCTCTTAGCAGAGCTCTAATTCTTCTCATATTTCTCTGCAAACACATATGCATGCATGTCACAGTTGAGTGATTAGAATTTTGCTATAGATTTTATTTTAAATTTCAGTTAAATGACAGAATAGGTGAATTTCTGTTCCCATATTTTTGGAATAATTTAAATATCTCTTTCAATCTTATTTACTTATTGTTTTTATATTTTAGTTTTACAAATATTTAAGTTATTTTTTTATTACTCAAAAGTTAGTTTATTTACCAACTTCTTAATTACTTTCTCTTTTTGAGAGAAACTTTGGTTATGTGGTTTTAGTTTCTTCAAGACATTACTCTTGTATTTGTGCAGCTTTCGCAAAAAATTAATAAATAAGTGCAAAGAAAAAGTTCCTGAGTTAAGTTTTTATGCCGGCACGAGTCATAAATTGAATTATATCCGACCATTTGTAGAGTATTTTAATTTAAAAGATTAAAATAAAATAGTTGAATCCATTGAAGTTGTTTCACTTCTCTGCTGCTTTTAACTGGCAGATGCTTTTAAAATTCTGTTTTACTAAAACTTCTTTGCTCTGTTTTAGCTAGGAAGACGATAAAACCTAGGCACACATTAAACTTAGACACGCTATTCCTTTTAGTATTAGCATATTATTTTGGTAGAAATTTATGGCGTACATAACTAACAATTTGCAGTCATAATTCATAGGTTAAATTAGTATGCAGATGCTAGTTGAATTTGCAAATTCATCAAACTTTACCCAGGTCAATGACTGAGCTGAAAATAGTTTCTAGTCTTACACATAAAAAACTTAAGGCTGCCACTTCCTGTGCCCAATGCGAAAAAAAGTGGATTACCAACAATCAATTGAAATAGTCTAACAAATTGTATTTAAACATTCAGTATTCATGTTAAGGGCTAACTGAATGTGAAGAGTTTGTTCTATGCATAAATGCATCTTTTGCACTGATTGTCTGCTCTCAAGAGGACTTTGTGTTTCCCTTTTAAAGAAAAATTAACTACATTTGAGACTCTGAAAAGTTGTACTTAGTCCTTTGAGTAGCACTTTTCAATTGCATTCTGTGAGCTATTAGAACGCTGTATACAATGCTAGAGTGAAAGTAATACATCTTTCAGCTTTTTCATAAATTATTCGCTACAAATAGCACCAACTCTCAGACAAAAGCACAAATGCTGAGTTGAGCATTTTTTATTGCATCCAGCTAGAGCCAGAGAAGCTCCAAGTGGCATATTTTTATAGCGGAAATAATATCTACTAAAGCTACTTCAGAGGACGCTAAGCACTCTTTAAAAAATATTCCACATCTCTGAGACAATAAAATGCTATCCGAGATTTGGTGTATCAGAATGCCGGCTTAGAAGAACAATGCTTTAGAGCAATCATGGAGATGACTATTAGTGGTTAATGCTAGAGAACAGTTGGTTTTAAGTAGCACAAGAGGCAATTGAGTTGGTGGTAATCACTTAGATAACTTCATGGGTAAACACAGTTTTTATTTTCATTTACAATTATTATTTTGTGATGTTATTATTGAATCTTAAAAGGAAACCTTACAGAGACGTTTAACTACCTATTAAGTAACTACCTATTAATAGCAGAAGAATATCAACATCAATAAATGGTTAATTGCTTAAATTGGGTAGTCTGATTGATTAGCTACGTTCTTTATCAAAAGTATAGTCAGTCGAACCCATAGAAACAAGCTAATTTCTTTATAAAGTAAATGTCAAACACCATGTAATTAAAACTTAGCATAAAAATAATACTTTTTTAATGAAAAATAGTTGACAAGGCAACTGCTGTCTTAACAATAACCAATTAAAACCGTTTATACACCCTAATGTCACCATAGTGACTATAACAGTAAGTGTGCTAAGTATTTGTGCCATAATAATGCCAAAGTTTCTACAGTTGCTGTTGTTGTTGAGCTTAGTTTTACCTTTTTTGTGTGTGCAAGAACAAGAGAATTTTAAGTAGGTTAAGTGATTTTCAGCTCAATTAACATGGCAAAGGGGCAACAGCAACACACAATCCGGGCCAAGAAGTTGAGCAGTTCAGTTGAACCGTGTGGCCAATGGGGCGTATACGCAATGACCACAGAGCAACAAAACAATGTGTTGCCACATTAACAGACTATGAAGGCAGAGTGTCAGTCACCATGACACTCCGACAGTATCTAAAATGCAAAAGACCACTTCTGTGTATTACAGTTGTTCATGTTGTTGTGCGTAAGTTGGCACAACTTGAGAGTGAATTGCTACTAGATTGCAGCATCTGAGTTAACTGCTTTAAGCTTACGTGACATAATTATGCATTTGCCAGCAACAACAACAAGAACAACAACAACGATAACAATGAGCATAGGGGGAGTCAGTTACTCGGCTGCCATATGGCCGTTGTTGGTTGTTGGCTGTTGCTCATGTTGCCTCTGTAGCCAGCGTATGCGTAATGTCTTCTGTGTGTGTGTGTGTGTGTGAGTGTGTTGTTTACACACTTGCTATGAAATGCATGCGCCACGCAAAACGTGCAGACAGACAGACAAACAGGCAGACGAGCAGAGCACAAATAAAGAGAGATAGCGACCGATAGAGAGAGAGGAGAGAAACGGACAGACAGGCGGACAGACAGACGGGCATACAGACAGCAAAGTAAACAGTTTGTTGGACAAATGAACACGCATCAACAGCAGCGAGCTTCAAAATGGAGACAGTGTGCCCAGTGGCAGGGGCAAGCGCACAGCTAGTGCTACATTTACATAAGTGTGTGCTTTATATACTAGCCAAGCACACACACACACACACACACACACTCACACTCGCACACACTCTCGCATAGACACAGCTGTTTGCCAACGGAAGATGCTTAATGAGCACACACAAGAAACAAAACAGAAACGTGTCGACAACTCCTCTTCTTTCCTGTGTGAACTCGGCTGACTGCTATGTGTCCTGTGAGTGGGTCATAAAACAGATTTTTATTGTGCTAAAATTAACTAAACGCATCAAGCATAGATAAAATTGCTATGAACTGGACTTTCAGTCATTTGGTAGAATGAATGTGTGGCAAGGTCAACTCATGTCATCAGACTTATTTGGCTCACATGGCCAAAAAGGTAATACCTCTGGCAGGCAGACGATGGATTTGTGTTGGTATCACATTCACAGACACATACTCCACACACTCACCACACACACACTCACATACTCAAACACACATGCACTGTGGCACATGAGACATATGGCCCACATTGTGTTGACTGTTGGCATTTAGGTGATTTGCCCTAGATCTCTACTTCGGAGAGAGACTGCAAAGCATTTTGATTAACGACATTGCGCACTAATGTCAAAAGTCATTCAATCAGCTCTCCCGAACGGTTCTAAACAACAGCCAGCATCCATTGCATAAGTACGTTTGGCTTTAGACAACTGCACTGAGCGAAAACAAAATGCATTGCATACTTTTGGGGTGCTTAGAAAATTTAACTTATATGGCGGCTAAGATTAATTTGTTTTAGGAATACAAACGTATGCAATTTAAATTTATGTGTATGAATGGAACTGAATATTTTATTTTGAGTGAACAAACAAACTGGTTTCTATAGATCTATGAAGAAGCTACTGGAGCTGGAAATCCTACCCACTCTCTTCCAGGCTAGCCTAGTTGAGTCTTTGTAGTTTAACAATACATTAAGATAAAGCGATCTGGAATGGAATTAGGTCTGCCTTGGAAGAGTTTGACTATAATACTTTCATAAACACTCGCAATTTCTTCTAGTGTACATCCACATACACCCAGTTGAAGCTATGTTTCATTCATGGGTTTGTTGGCATCAACATTGTAGTCCACATTGACAGTATCGATTGATCATTGGCACGTGATTGAATTCAATTTGATGAAATACTCTGCCAATATGTCGCTTTCACTCTTCATACATTTCTTTTTGTGAACTTTGGCCTGTCAAGCAACAAAGTGTGCAAAAAGAAAATGAAAAAAAAAAAAATAAAGTAAATAGAATCATTATAAATTGCTTTTAATGGTTGTCGCTTTCAGCTAAAGACACATATAATGCATATTGGCCATCAGCTAGAATGCCTTTTTAATTTATTAACTTGATGAGTTCAGGGCTGACAGTCGTGATGAGAGCACGTCTCAGGGAATGTCTTCATAGATGAAATCCCAGTTAGCCGTCAAATGTCAGTCTTCATTTGAAACTCGTTTGGATCAGAAAACTACGACTAATACTATTTATAGTATAGTATTGTTAGTTGTTGGCGATCACAAGCGTAAATTAGGTTATGCATGTCAGGGCACAAATCAAACTGAATTGTTGGCTAACATGGATTGTGGGCTTAACTAAAAACCATGCCACCACACCCACTTAAACCACAGTGGCCACTGCAGCCACTGTAGCCACAGCAGCCCGGCCACCGTGGCCAACTCAAAATGCGTGATGTGATTTCTGTGTGTCGAATGCAAATCAATTAAAACTGTCATCGCCGTTGAGGGCAAACAAAAAGTTGACAGCAGCTAGCGCAAATCCGCTTAAAGGTTTTGCCAGCTTCAGTTGTTATTATTGTTTTTGTTGTGGTTGTTGTTGCAAACAACAAACAGACAAATGGATATTATCTTTTTATCTATTCATTTGCCATTGTTGTTGTACACATGGCGCAAAGCTTTTAGCTTATTTGCATTAAACAGTAGACGAACGGCACATGGAATTGGCCAGCAGCTAGAGAAGAAGATTGAGAAGCGAATGGAGCAGAGTGGGAGTGAGGGTGCCATCACCATCCGACAGCTGTCAATGGACAAACAAAAGCAGCAGCAGCAGCAGGCTGCCTGCCAGCCAAATAAGTTGCTTAAGTTGCACTCTAAGTAGACCCGGAGCAGACATGGCGTATGTGTAATATGCTTAACCATTGGAAATTCAATTAAATTTCATTGCTGCTCCATACACACTGTGTGTGTGTTTGTGGAGTGTGAGTGTGTGTGTAAGTGAGTTTACATTTTGGCATTGTTGTGGCTCCTGTAAAAATATGCAATTCTTAATTGAAAATTGATTTTTCTTGCTGCTTCAACTGCAAATTGCTTCATTTGTATGCAATTTGTGAAGGCAACCAATGGTAATGGTTAGCAGCAGCTGCAGCAACAATTTGTTTAGAAATTAAACAGAGCTATATAAAAGTAAGCACTTGACCCAAATGAACCTAATCCTCACAGTTGCATCATTGTATCTATTGTATTGCCTGTATCAATTCTGCATTATGGCTTTTATTATTATTTATTATCAGACAAACTTGCAGCATTAGCATAATCAATGAGTGGCCCTGTGGCTTTTAATTAAAGCCACGTCAAGTTAACTTTTGTCAGATTACACGAAAATACCGCAGCAAATGCTAATTGAGAAGCCAAAGTTAATCGATTTGTGGCCATCGGTGCCATGCAGCTTGCTTTACTGCGGCTGCATTCGAGTAGAATCAACTGTGGTTGCACCACACCAGCAATCTGTGGCTTCACTTCAAACTGCAGCACATGCTGGAATTCGCATTAATATAATTTACGGTAATAATGCTGCACAACTTGTTTGTAAACTTGTTAATTTCATGTCTTATGCAGTGAGAGAAACTCAAGTGTTTAGTAAGTCAAGTGAAAATTAAGACATGTTCTTAACTAAAACAACGACAACTTCTCAAATTAGGTGAATATTTTGAACTTATATTTAGGAAACTTAACTCTTGATGTATGCATGAAAAGTAGGTTAAAGGAAGCTAAGGATTGGACTATGCTCAATTCTGACTACAGTGATGATAACCTGTCTGAGTCTTTTATGAATCTTTCCAGATTCCTTGGTTTTACTTTCCTAAGGTCCGTCAAGTCTAGGAGGTAGAAGACCCCAAAAACCAAAACCAGACAGTATAGAAGGCAGGACAGGAGCAGAAGAGGTGAATTGTTCTTATAACTAGTAAGAAATATCTTCTCTTAGGTATACTATGTATTATTTTCAATATAATTATGCAGTTTCTATATTTAAGTAATTTTCAAAGTAAATTTATATATTTTTATCATATCAATAGCGATGTTTGAAGTTGGGCATAAATTTCTTATTCAAATACCTTTATGTTAGTTTAAAGTAACGAACTATATACCAGTGTATCATATAAGTTTACCCAAGTGTAGGTCAGGACCTACTTAACTGCTCTATTGGAACTACTCTCTCAAAAGTCTGAAACTCCAATGAACGCTACTCTATGGGCAAGTTATCAAAACTTTTTAAAATACACACATTGACAAATACTCAACCTTATGGCAAAAGTTTATTAAGTCGATTATCGCAGACTGCAAGTTCAGTTCGACACACTACTAAATAGTAGCATAGATATAGAAAGTTTTCAATTAAAAATAAGCACTGCCGTCCATTGAGTGGCTCTTCATGCTGTTTGTGGCTTATCGAATCGAAAAGTTGCCTAATTTATAGCCAATTGAAAACAAATCCCTCAACCAATTAGACACTTGCCAAATCATTGCCAAATTCAATGCAGAAAACTTTAAAGTGGTCGGAGAAGTATCTCACAGAAACATATACTGACATACTTACAGACGATGTTGAGTTGAATAGATGAAAAATGTGGGAAAACTATTTGCTTTAGTACGAGTAGATATTCATTGGCTGAGAAAGAAATTAAAACATTTTGATGTCCGCTACGTTAACCGGAAATTCACTAATTCGAAGATGGCGTCCGTTGTGCTGGGCTTTGGGGTTAGCTAACTTTAACTTGTGCTATTTCCGTTTCCGCACACGACAGTCGCTGCAGCAGAAGTGCGGCAGCAGCAGGGGGATAAGGCGATTTTGCCCACGTTCTTAGCCAGATTCAATTGCTGGCCCACTTCGGCCTGGGGTTTTCTTTATACCACATACCATATTCTCCATTTCGTATTTCGTATTGCTTATGCTTTATTCTTTTTGTTTTCCCTTTCTCAATGTTTAATGCCTGATTGAGTTTTGCTTTTGATTTCTCAGCTCGCTTTTGTTTCGCATTTCACTTACTGAACATTTCTAAGAGCGATTTTTTTTTGTTTTGTTCGGTGTTTTGCTTTTGTGGTTTGTGTTCTCAGCATTTCAGTTATTAAACTTTTTGGCAAAACTCTCTGCTTATACGACCGCACTCTCCCCCGCACACCTAATGCTGCCCTCCTTAGCCGGCTTTGTTCAGCTGGCCATTGCTAAGTAATGAGATCGATTTTAACGGCGGTCTCTACTTTATTTCTATCTGCTTCTGCTTCTGCCTCTCTGCCTTCTTCTTTCGCTTAGCGGCTCGTGTTTGGATTTGCTCGTTCGTTTGTTTGTTTGTTTATCCACTTGTGCCACATTTCAACGCTATGGCATTTGTTGTTGTTGTTATTATATCGTTAATGCCATTTCTATGATTGTATATGTGGCCGTAGTTTTGGTTGTTTCGCTTTGTGCCGCTCTGTCAGTTTCATAATAATTCCCTTAATGCAATTATTTTGCTTACATGCTTTCAATCCCTATCGTTAATTAGACCCCGTACTTGAGTGGTGCAAAGGGTGCATTAAGTTTGTGCAATTGGGAATACGACAATATAGTTTATGTAGTGAAAGGTCCCTTAGCAGATACTTGTGTAATCGGAACACATCCTAATTTCTATAACGAAATTAAATGACAGTTAGAGGCAGGATTGCCATTGTGGAGAATGAACGGAGAATTTTGAATAGCGAATTGTGAAATTAAAATCAGTTGCAATTTAGCTTTTATGCGTAGTGTAGATAAAAGTGAATTTATTACAATGTGACGTACTCACCACAGCTGCTCTCATTCGAGGGTCCATATATTTTAGTAGATATTTTTCTAACGCTTAACTCTCTTAACAAAAAATATAATTAAATTATCGAAGCTATCACTCACGAAAGAGGTTTTCCCCTGTAGTTAGTTGACTCCTAAATAGCTATAGTTATAGTATAGTTAGTGGACTCCCATATTGTCCTGCTCGTCTGTCATTCTGTTTGTTTGTCTGTCATGCCAATCGGTTTAAAATTCTGTGGCATAGTGTACTCAATATGCTAACAAATATTTGATAAATGCCTGTCTAGTGTTAACTGTAAATAACGTTGGCATCAAATGTGGGATTATCTCAATTTATTGTTGCAATGGCCGCTGGGTGCAATAAACTCGTCATCGCCAAAAACAGAATAAAACCTCAAATGTGTTGCAGCGATAGTATTTATGTCTTTTGCTGATTCCATTGTAATTAATGTGATTTATGTTTATTAATTTATTATACAGTGACAGTGACTGAGGCAGAGGCAGAGGCTGAGGCTGAGACTGAGGCAGAGTCAACATCATTCTCCAAATGAAACTCAACTATGCATAGCTAGCACCTGGCAAATATTTGCAACATTCTCCTTTCAAAAATTCAATTTATGTCGGAGAATTTGATTTAAATATTAAACCCATCGCATGACCGCATGCGAGTCAAGTTTCTGCAGGCACTTGGCCCCAACTAAAAGGCTTGGTAACTTTTTGGTATTGGCCACATTTAAAGCCTGCCCTCTGCTCAGTCTGTCCGTCCATCCGTCCGTCCGTCCGTCTGCCTGTCTGTGGCTTTATCTGTGATTTACAAGCGTAAAATAGCAGCAGCATAAAATATTCAACTGTTTTCTATCAACTATTCGTGCGAGTGTGTGTGTGTGTGTATGTGCATATATTGTTTTGTATTTGCGGTTGCTCAATTTGTATACCCAACAGATACAATGTGTGTGTGTGTGTGTGTGTGTGTGTGTTTGTGTCTGTTGGCGCTTCATTTTTGTGGGTTTTCTGCTTTTACATAGCATTCTTTTGGTGTGTGTGAGTGTAAGTGTATAAATCCGTAATGAGTTGCCGCAAAGCCAAAATCATTTTTATTTCATTCGATTGCATTTAAGCACATTTTCAGATATTAATCAGATGGAAAATGCCATGAATTAAATGCCAACGCCACATAAATATTTACACATACGAATATATGCTCGAATTCGAATAACTTGCAAATATTCGCATTCATTCATCCATTCATTCCCTCATTCACTCATTCTGTATTTAAATTTTCATTAAAATTTATTATTATCCGCTGAGGAATGTTGCTAATAAATCAGTAAATTAATATTTGAATATGACCAAATGCAAACAATAACAATGACACTCACACACGAACACGCACACACATACATAAATACATACGCACACACACACACACACACACAATAATATGCGAGCATTTATCATCAGAATGTGACACAAAACTTTTTCCCAAATTCTGTTACATGCGATGCATATTTAATTTTTAGGAATAAATTTACGCAATTTACTAGTATCGATTAAATCACAACCGTCTAATATAATATTAGAACACGAGTTAAGGCTACTCTTCACCTGCAGCAACAAATGATAACGGCAATTACGTGCAAGTGTATGTAAATAATCAATTCAAGGTTAAACAAACTTAAATTTAAATTAAATAATCTTTAAATTGTTTTTTTGTGTTAAAATAATTACAAATGTATGCATTTGAATGAAACGATAATGTATAATACTTCGGAAAAGCTACAGTACGGCGTTGCTGAGCGAGCTGTTCGTAGTACATATTTCTGTCGGTTTCAGCAGCTTGCGTCTAGAAACGTAAACAAATATTCAATACATACATGATTTCTAAAAATGATACCAAAAATTATATAAAAGAAGCAACCCATTTACCATTTGTTCTTTTACATTTTCAATTAGTTAAATCGGATAAAAGAAACTCCATAGCAAAATAAAATAATGTGGCTCGTGAATAAACCAACATAAAAACTCGTTATTGATCTGGCTTGTGTCTTGAGTATTTTTAGAACTGGTGTGTGTCTAATATTACAAGGAAATGATTAACAAAATCCCTTAAAAAATAATAATACTGTTTTGCTGAATACCATTTATAGTCTAAAACTGTGTAGTTACTATGGTTTGTGTCTTCAGGCTTTTTAGAACAGGTGTGTATCCCATATTATTAGGGAAATTTCCACAAAATTCCCCAAGCAAAGGATATTGTTGCTGAATGATACAAAAAGTCTCCAACGCCGCAAATAATTCACTAGCGCCATCTATCGAGTAATTGAAAAGTTTGTCAATTTTACTAGCGCCATCTATCAAGTAATTTAAAAGTTTGTTATTTGAAAACATAGATGGCTTTGTCACATTGTGCGTGCAGGACGACAGGAGTAGCGACAGCGTGTGAGTGAACAAGCATGTTGTGCGAACGAGATAACTATTGTACTGTCAATTGGCGCGCATAAAATGAATTTGAAATATATAAACATAGTCGACTAAGCGGTAATCCAGTGCAACGTTAGTTTCGGGTCAAATTTGAGCTAGTCTGAGCTGTAAATGATCAGGAAAGAAATGCTGGGCTACTGAATAAAACACATGGGGCGTATATAATTTATTTATATGTATATATTTTCATTAAATAATGTAACATCGCTGTAATCTCACGCAAAGAACTATTTATTGGATTTAGTTTACGCATTTATAAGATAATTCATCTGTTATTGTTATCATTGTTATTATTCTGAATAAATAATAATTTTAAGTTGACTTCACTTATGTAATTTATGGTATTATTAATGCTGTTTATGCAACATATTACTATGCGGATGCTTTGTTAAACGGTATTTCTGGGCCTCGTAATACGACGCACATTATGTAATTGCAATTGTCAGTATATTCATTCATATAATATATCTATATATAGATACTATATACTTGCAAAGTATATATGTACGTTTATATGTAAGTATGTATGCATGTAAGTTCTCGTATATACTTATGTGTATGTGGTAGGTTTATTTCTATATAATAACGTTAATTTTATGTTTATGTTTAATTTCTCATTGTGGCAGTGGTAAATCAGAGTATTATTAACTGTTCTCTCTATGCTTTCAAGCTGCTCTGGGGTTATGCCATTTAGCATTAGCATTAGCATTGTTCTTGCTGCGCTTATGTACATAGTAAATGCCGGTATGACGGAGTGTGTGTGTGTGTGTGTGTATGTGTGTGTGCTTATGTACATAAATTGCTGCTATATTTGTGAATTTGGAACTGCGATGGCGAACAGTGTAATTGAAATAATTAGCCTTTCTCTGGTTGGTTTTTGTGGTGGGTTTTCCAAATTGTTCAATAACTGTAAAGTTGCGACATTTCGATTCCAGTTGTGTTCCCTCCTCCCGCTCTCCACGTCTTTCTGCTGGCAAACGTTCCGCTAAAGTACAATGCCAACTGCCTCGACTCGTTACAATTCTCAACTAGTTCATGTAGATTGCATGTATATTGTATATGACTATGTATAGTTAATATTATTACCATTATCATAATTATTATTGCGTTTTAGTTATAGTTTTGTATGTAGCAAAATGCTGGTGGTAATACGTGTATTTTGAATTATTTTCGCTAAATTTGACTATTTACTTTAGATCTTTTTCTTAGGTTTTCTTTTATTGTATTTTTGTTCTTCTTTTATAATCTTTTTCTTTGAATTATGAATGCGCTAGAAAAGTGTAGTATAAAAGAGAAATGAAAGTGGAATGTGGAACGTGGAATGACATTATACTCATAACTAAAGTTTTCCTTTGGGGATCTTAGAAAAATGTTTGCCATTTGATATGAAAACTCTCTGGTTGCTTAGGGAGTTGAGTTGTGATTTTGGTTCAGTCTTTGTAAAAAAAAGTTGATTGCTTGGTTTGTAAATTTGTTTTAGCTGGATTGTTCTTGTTCTTGTTGTTTGTTTGTCATTTATGTAGTAGTATGTGCTGCTGAAACTCTTCTGTATGACCAAAGCCAATAATTGCGACAGAAACACATGTTGACATTTAATTGAGAATGGAGGAGAATGGAGAATATGGAGCATGCTCAATGATGTGTTACAGTTAGTCTTAAATAGGTGTACGATTCCCTTTCAATTGTTCTCCTTTTGTTATGTTTTTTTCTTCGTCTTCGTCTTCCTCTTTGTATATTCGTATTGTGTTTTTTAATAACTCGCTAAGCCCTGAGCATTTGGTCTCCATTTGCTTGTTAAGTTCGACAAAAGAAATCGTTTTGCGAATTATTCAAAAATCGAATCCCCAAAAAACTGTTGAAATGATAGCTTTAGGCACGTTTAATACATACACACATAAATTCACATACTTGGTAACTCGTATAGGTAGAAGCTACACACAGTACACCTAACTCTGGGGCACACAGACAGTACAGTAGTATGGGGAGTAAATGATGGAGAACAGATTGGGAGTGGAAGTGGGAGTACTAAGTAGTTAGTATAGTTGTTTAAATTAAGACTGGAATCTACATACATGCTTGTATCTGTATCTGTATCTGTAATTATTTTGCTAGCGCTGCTCTCCCTCCTTCTATTCGTTTCTATTAAGTTCTTTCGCTAATATTTATAAGTGTACAATATTGTGCAATACATTTCAATAAATTAGTTCGTTTTCCTCTGGTAACTAACATTAATTTCATGTGGCTTGTGTATTACATATTCATGTTACATATTACATATTACATATTATGTTATTTATCAATTCATATTTGCTCACTAAATGCCATTAACATACTTGTATTTGTATTTGCTTCGTATTTACTTAGTTGCTTGGTTGTTAATTAATCGTTTAGGCTAAATTAAATGCATATACAATTTGTAGTGGTTTTACTTTCGCCAATCTTTATTGTTAATATTTAACTATAGTTGCTGCTTTGCCGCTATTAATTTAGTTATATATATATGTATATATGTATACGTCTTAAAGGTAAATACTTTTGCTTTTTGTTTTGGTTTCTTGCTTTATCGATTTACCGCTTGTTACTCTCCAACTTGGCATGCTTTGCTTGTATATATGTTAAATGTACGATATGACACAGTGATATATTCCATAACATATTTGTTTTCGTTTTCAAGGAGTACAATTTCGATTAAGCCCAGAGCAATTACTAGTCAAACCATAATGAGACGAACAGCAGCAATTGAAGATCTATGCACAAGCAACAGCCACCACTCTACCACCACCACCCACACCACCAGCAGCACCACCCACACTACCACCCACACCACAATTAACTAACACTAACTAAGCCTGCTTGCCACATGCAACGCGTGCAGCAATTGTAAAGCTCAGCTATAACTAAGAAGCCGCAACAATTTGCAAATGAATTGTATAGTAGTTTCCCTCTTACTGTTGTTTCACTGTAGCAAATGCTCTTTATAATAACTCTGTAGTCGTTCAACGATTAAAGCTTCATGGAAAACAAATTGAAAACTATTTGAAAGCGAATCGAGATTTCTATTAGGAGAAGAAACTATGAGTTGTTTGATCTAGTTTGATTATGTAAATCATAGATAAAGAAACAGTTGCAAATGCTGCACAATTGTTGTTGCCTTTTAAAACACTACACGCTATATTTAATAATCAACAATTCACTATACTCGTATATAAAAATTAATTATCAATTAATTAGCTTCAACTAGGTTAATTTGTTATGTTACTTGTTTGTTTGTTGTTGTTACTGTTGTTTCTAACTCTCTTTGGTTTATGTTCAACACTTAAAATGTTCCATTTGGTTTCGTATAAAATAAGTACTAAATGTGACAACAATTAACCGAATAATTTGCTATTTAAAATCCAGACATCGCAGGCTGCATCGATCGTAGTTATCAAATTGATATTATTATATCGAATAATGCACTGATTTGGCTAAACACTTTCCTCTCCTTCGTTCTCTTTGTATTATAGTAGTATCTCTATGTCTTTGTAATTGATGTGAATTTGAATCTGAACTGGAATTACTATATGGTTTGTTGTTAGCAAGTTGTACTTTGATGAAGACGAATGATTATGCTGGTGTTTCATTAGGTAACTAAAACTTAAATTCTCTAACTGCTACGTACATACTACATCCGCTTAGAATGCATATTAGATTAGTATGCAACTATTTTTGGTGTTTTTACTAATTCAATTTCAATCTCCTCTAACATCCTGGATACAAATTGATCATTTTATTATTGCTTACTATGCTTCCTGGCGTTTGGATTCAAATCATAAATCATCTTTGCACTACGAGTACGAGTACGAGTACGATACATGCTAGCAGAAGCCTAAATTAGCCTGGTGTAACTAGTGACTAATGCTAAGTTAAAGTATGTTCTTGCTGCAGTTGAATTATTTATTATAGCAAACATTGACTGATCTATCGATCGACTGACACGAAAGCACAAGAGTTGAATAGTTTAAGTACATTATGGGTATTTACAGTTTTTGCATAGGATCTGTTATAGTTAATTAATTATTTAGTTAAGTTTAGTTGTTAAGTTAGTAGACCTACGAATACGTATCCATATTTTTATGTTATGCTATGCCCTCTTTATAAAAAGCTGTAGATAAAGTATTCAAACAAAATGGCTGTAAAATTTGTAGATCTTCCTTCCCCCTTTACCTTTATCTTTATCTTCTTCGGCTTTTGTTATAGTCGCAAAGCGTGTTTTTGTTTTTGTTTGTCACTGTATATATTTGTAGATATATGTATATATATTTTTGTATAATTATGTTTAAGAATATTATATACCGTATTCTTGTATATTAGTGTGTATATCAGACTTTGTTTCATACAAAAAACTAAGCACATCGATTTGTCAATAAATTCATGTATTTTATGTTATGGTGTTAGTGAATTGGAATTGAAATTCAAATTGAAACAAAGGTCCAAAATATCTTCATCTTCATAATGTATGTATGTGTGTATTGATGTTTTCTGTCTCGGGAGTATACATACGTCTAAATGCATATTGATATTTAGAATGCTCATATACATAGGTATGTATATGTATATATTTAAGAGGCTTAGAGAAACATTGTAGGCAAATATATTGCTCGAAAAATTGTCCCATATTTAGCTAAATTTATTACTCATCTTTAATAGTTTTAATAGAGATTTGGTCGTCTTAAAATAAGCTAGTAGAATACGTTAGGAGGGTTTTACTTGGGAGAAAAAGTGTCGATTGCATCTACATACAATCGCAATCGCAATCGAACTGCTGTCGATAAGTTATCGGTAGAATATGTTTGAAAAAAATGATATTAAATGCGCGATCAACCTTTGGTTTAGCTTTATATTCTTATACGTTTTGCCTGCTAAGGTTTATCGGTTATCGATTAGGGTTAACGGTAATTGGAATTGGGTTTTCTCATTTGGTTTTTGTAATTGTTCGAATACTGTTCGTAAATGTTAATTCAGTTTAGTCGTAAGTATCATTTAGCAACAAAATGGCTGCCAACTTGAGCTTAACAGAGATATGTTAACGCACGCTGCTAAGGCAAAGCTTTTAACATAACACACATACATACGCACACGCACACTCACACACAAACACCTAAAGCTTGGCAGCCATTCTATGTTCTATGTTAATGTGATTTGCAAAATTCGTTTAGCTTTAGTTGAGTTCTCCTTCAAGTTCGTTTCATTTCTTATATTTTTGCATATTTTATTGTAAATTTGTAAACTGTAAATACTCCAAAAGAACACTTTCAGCATTTTAACATATCTATATCGATCTTACTACGCCCCCTATCCACGGATGCGATCTTTTCTCTGATTCCTCACTTGAGGTCATCATACTCATCGCTGCCATTCTTCGAGTCACCCGAGGATTGGAATGCAGCCACCATTGTGGCACGCTGATGGCTCTTATCAGAGCTGAGGGCATGCTTGGCATCAGTGAGGTGATGACTGCTGCTATTATGGCCATTGCTGCTGGGCTTCTCATCGAAGGCATCGAGGAAGGGATTGGTGGCCGCATACTGAGCCCGATAGGTGCCCAGTGTATGATAGTTATTGCCACCATTGGCCAAGGGGCGCGAGCTGCTGATGCTGCTTGAGGCAGAGGCAGAGCTGCCACTGGTATAGAAATCATAGCTGTTCGTGGAGCCAGTCATGGAGCTAACACCACTACTGCTGGCCGTACCACTGCCACTACCACTGCCCGAGTGGTAAGAGGAGCTGGCACTTGCCCCAAAGAGTGTGGCGCCTGCTGTGGCACCGCTGCCGCTGCTGCCATTGGCAACACCATTCTTTGGCAATGTGCCATACAGGTGCATGGCATTGTGAGAGCTGCTGCCATTGCCATTGGTGCTGGCGAAGGGACTGTTGCCACTGCCATGCCCATGACCATGGCCATGGCCATTGCCATTACCCAAGGCACTGCTGCCAAAGAGCGTACTACCAAAACTCTTGTACTCCGACTTATTGCTACTGCTGCTGCTGGCTGCATTTCTAGACTCATTCGTGTAGGTTGTGGTGCTGCTGGTGGCACTGGCCACTGTGGTGCCGCCTATGTAAGTCTTTGTCTCTGTCTCCGAGGACGACGACGAGGCGAGACTGTCAAACAGCCGCCTGCCGCTCGACACAATGGAAGAAGAGGAGCTACTCACAGCGCCCGTCGCCTTGGCATCCTTGGCCAGCCGGGAGGGCGACGACACCTTGCTGCTGCTGCTGTCCGCTGTGGATGTCGTGTACTTACTAATGGCACCTGTGGTGACACCGGGCCTAGTCGTACTGGAACTGGCACTGGCACTGGATGCGACCAGCTGGTAGGTGCCCTTTGGCAGACCATCACCACCACCACTACCACCAGGTGGCGAGGGTGACTCTGGCGACTTAATCGGTGTGAACTGTACGCGTGGCTCTCGCTTCAAGTACTTGGACATCAGCTGACTGGTGGTCATTGCTTGAGATTGCGCCAGCAGCGCATTGGTGGAGGCCGATGACTTGTATGACACCAAGTCGTCGGAGTCATCCGAAGAGGTGGTGGGCGCCGATGTGGCCGTTGAGCCGGCACTCAATACCGTCGCCTGCGATGAACTGGAGCTGGATGTGGCACTCGACTTGTTACGCATTGCCTTGTAGTCATCGGTATTGGTGGTGCTGGCACTGGCACTGGCGCCGGCGGAACTTGTGGCATAGGAGGACTTGCTGGGCGTATAGCTGCTGCTGCTGCTGTAGATGCTCTTCTTGGTGTCCAAGCTGGCATACTTTGAAGTATACAAGTCATCGCTGGTCTTTGAGTTCGATTTGTGCGATTCGTAGAAGTCAACGCCCTTACGGCTGGTCTCCGCGTGGCCAGTAGGCGTGGTTATATCTATGGGCGGGTCCTTCTGCAGTGGTGGCTTCTTCTGCACAATGGAGTACGGGCTGGGCGTGTCAATGATTTTTACCTGCTTGACCGAAGCTGGCGAGGCACCGCGCTTGATGGTATCAGTGCCTATAAAACAGAAAAGATTAATATTGATTTCTCTTCAGCTCTGGATAAAGTTCACTTACTCTTGCCGGAGCCCGAGCCCGAACCGGAGCCCGTCGACGCAGAGCTACTGCCTGGGGAGGGTGTGCCTGGAAGTGGCAGTGGCGATTGGTCGGGAATTGCTGAGGCCGCTGAGACCGCCAATTGATAGGGCTGCAAGAGATCATCGAGAGGAAATGAGTCACAGTTCGTGGGGAGAGGACTTATTGAGTTAGTTCTATATGATACTCTTTAGGGCTGGGACAAAACACTGGTCAGTATTGGTACTTGGTGCATTGTGTGAATTCAATTTGGAATTTCATATCGTGTCTGGTGGAATGTGCGAGTGTGAGTGAGTGACATTAGACAATAGACAACAGACAATACACAAATTCACAAAGGGATTTCGGTGCAATATTCTTATGCAAGGTTAGGCCAATCGGTTCTCGAATCTTGTCTCAAGTTGATGTCAATGAAATGAGCTGATGCGGTGCTAGAGGTGACTCAGGTGTGGCATGCAATACAGTAGGTGCTGGGGGAACTGTGCGGTTAAACATAACTCAAACGGAAGTCGGATTATATATATAGTAGTAGTATATCTTCTCTTTGGTTAAGCAGACAACAGAGTAGGTTAGTAGATCGCGGGATAGATAGTACATTCAGCATTGATAACTTGGGTTATACACAGGGCGATTAATGATGGACTTTTTACAATGAGATCGTTTATGTAGCGCTGTTTTACATGGAGTGTGGCGAGTGTTGTTCACATGGATACAGTTACAGTTACAGTACGGTATGAATAGATATATTGGATTGGTATTAAATACGAGTATATTCGAGATGTTTCGCTTTTACCAGTAGTGGGCCAATCATGCTTAACACGCCGTTAACAATATCACATCGCTCAAATCATCATTATAGCCATTATCAATATCATTGTTACAAATAGTATTATTAGTTATACAAATATAGTAGTAGTAGGTAGATATGGTATCACAATTACAACGTCGATAAAGTATCGTAGGCAAATAATGTTTAAATGCTTGTTATTAGTCTTTCAAAAAGCACAAATCAAATGAACAAGAGAGAATGCTTTAATACATATATAGTATAGTATACTAGTACGATAAATCAAGTATGTAGTTATTCAGATATTTTAGTATATCATTGAAATAAATCACGCTTTTACAAACGGTCAACAGGAAAAGTTAGAATAGCAAGATAGAGTTTGGTATTGGAAGATGTTGTGTATCTGTATCTTCTGTCTGTTTGTATGTGTGTTGAAAGTCACTACACTAATCTCTTGAATGAGCTAAAGGAATGAGTACTTTAATCCTGCAAAGAGACCTGTTTGAAGTCTTGAATAGAAGCCTATATCCAACTTATGTATATGTAAATATGTTAGTATATATGTTAGTGATTGTATTATGCTTAGTTAGACACTTCATCGTGTTCTGTTATACTCTCACGATAGCTCTGTTCCTTCTGCTTCTTTTGTCTGTTATTGTTATTGTATTTGTTTGTTTTTATTTGTTGTTTTGTTGTTGTTGTTGCTGTTTGTTTACCTGTTGCACCGCTTGTTGCAAGGCTCGATGCGATTGAGCTAACTGACCCACTACTGATTGATACAGATGACTGTTGGCTGTGGCTGAGAGCGGATGATGGCCTTGGGAGAGTATGTTGGTTACCGAAGTGGACGAGCGCAGTAGGTTGCCCGCCGCCATGAGCTGCTGCTGCTGCTGCAGTAGTATTTGCTGTCTGTCCACTGGCAACGCACTGACTTTGCTTCCACGCTGCCCTGTTGACTCGCCGCGCCGACCTGTCTACATAGGACTCTGTATTAATCAATATTAATGCGAACGATCATTGTTGTGGCTGGGACTGGGGCTGATCTAATGTCATGTCATGTATGTATGTGTGTGAATGTATGTGTGTGTTGTGTGTGTGCTGTATGACGAAAGGAATGTGAACGGTTTCTGTGCCGCCTTTGAAACTGGAATTAAATTGGAATAAACTGATGCTGCTGCACATTCAAAGCGGAATCAAACTCTTGCAAGTGCCACTAGTCAAACACGCGTCTCTCTCTCTGTGTAAGTGTCTGTGTGTGTGTGTGTGTGTGTGTCTGCGTGTGTGTCCGTGTTGGCTTTTTATTACGGTCAGTAGATGGGAGCATATGGTGGTCGTTGGGTATGATCAATGATTACGTTACCTGAAGCAACACCTGCCATATTGCTCATGCTGCTGGCAGCGGCCATGCCGCCCATGTGCTGAGCCAGCTGCTGATGCTGCGCCTGATGCAACTGTTGTTGCTGCTGCTGCTGCTGATGCTGTTGATGCTGGGGCTGTGGCCAGATCTGCAGCAGATACTTGAGCACCGCTATCGGCTGGGCATGATCAATATCAGCGCCAGGCTGAGCACTTGCCGAATGCAGCATCAGCGGTGGGCCCATCACAGTCGCCAGCGCCTGAGCGGACATCTTGTTGCGCTCCGAATTGGACACGACCAGCGACAGATGATCGAGCAGGAAAACTAACGTGGCCTAAATGGGAAGAGAGACAATTCATTATAGAGAAATGTTAAGTAAAAGCGTAGTGTATATCACACTTACCCTATTCGCCCTGGGCAAACAGTCGAGTATGCTTAGCATCAGTTTCGCATTTCCCTCGGGATCATCTGGCAGGCAGACAGCTGTGGGAGAAGTCAGTATCGTCAGACCAAGTGATATACATATTTATATGCTGGTTACTTACCCAATGCATCGACTGTCATCTGGAAGAGACAACGTGTGAACAGCGGCTCGGGCAGCTCCCTGAGGTAATCCTTGAGTACACCGGTAATAACATTAATATCAGGAACGTGTTCCGGGCTCAATTCCACAGCGCGACTATTGCGCTCGAATGCCTCACGCAGCAGACGCTTTTTGGTCGCCGATCCGCACAGCCGATACAGCCCGATGATATCCAGGCCACGCCGTTCCACCTCCTCCACACAGCGTCGCAGCACTATGGGTACTGGCGCACAGCCTGGCGCCCCCTTTGACTCCCTGTTGACCACCGTCTCCAGATCGGCCCCAAACAGCGTGGGATATCCAGCCCGCAGACTGGGTAAGCCACGACGTTTATACAAAGCCAGCGGATCTGTGTGCCGCATTCGTATATAGATGGTGCCGCGAGGTTCCACTTTGAGAGCCAGCTGATGCAATGGCGACTGCCGGAGTACCGCCGATAGCGAGATGGCGCCACGATAGCACAGCTTGTGCCTGTGCTGTGGATCCCAGGAGTAGACGAGCACGTCCAGCTGCTTATTGCCCACCAGATCCAATTCAAACGACTCATCCCAGTCGAATTGCAGATCTCCGGAGCGCACCACTGTGCGTGCCTTGTGCACCCGATCGCATTCGATGACACAGTACAGATCTCGGGTCTGTGTCGGTGGCGCTGCGCCTGCTGCATGTTGTGTCCCTAGATCAGGCGCTGTGCGTAGCCCACGTCCGGCCAGCAAGTGGATCCACAGCATCCCGGAGATGCCACCAATATCCACAATGGGCTTGTCCAGTTTGTATTTGGCGAACTCAGCCGGATTGATATCGATCTGACGATGCTGACGTGGTAATGTGGCGCTTGGTGTGGGCGCCGGACTTTGGTGGCCGGCGGTGCTCATAATGCTGCCACTGGGACTGGCTGGGCCAGCCGATAGCTCCAGCAGCTGGCGCATGCGACGTATGCTGGGCGAACGTATCGAACCAGCGCCGCCTATATGCTGCGAGGACATGGATCGCACGGGTAATGCGGATATGGGTCGCGTCAAGCCCAGATTACGGTCCAGCGTGCCAGCGCCGAGTATGCCCGTTCTGCTCGAGTAGATGCTCTCAGTCTGAAAAATATTTCATGTGAATTGGAGTGTACTAAACATTCCCCTCGATATAACTTACATTCCGTAGTGCATCGTGGATATTCTCTGCGCTGCATGAGAACCGATGCGAGCGTGGCTGCGCAAACATATCCCGGGTCATCCGCATCTGTTCAGCTATAGCCGAACTGCTGGGCGCACGTCGCAGCCAAGCGCGATACTCGTCCGCCGTAAAGATAGAGGGACCTGGACTGGCTGTGATACGCTGCCGCAGGTCTCGGCCACGTCGTGCATCAAACTCCGGCGCCGAAATATTGCCATCGTTCTCATCCAGCAGACGATCTCCCAGACGCGAGCGTATACCTGGCATTCTCACGCCCGGCCGTTCCCTGGGCAGTGAGTTGAACTTATTGAGATCAGTTGCACCGGCCAGCATGGCAGCAGCCGCAGCAGCAGCACCACCACCCATGCCACTCGATCCGCGTGGCATGCTACCAATGGCAGGGCGGTTGTAGTAGTAGTAACTGGGACGCGGTCCAATGGTGGCCTCCGTGTCACTGGAATAGTCCAGATTGGGTCGAAAGCGACGTGTCAGCGACTGAGCCCCAGCCGCTGGTGGTCCGTACTTGGGAACACCACCTCGCTGCTGCTCATAACGTCCATAGCGACCGAGAGTGCCACCCACACCAACTGGCATGGGCGCACCTGTGCCTGGCTTCAGGCTAGACCTGAGCAGCGAATGCCGACCCAGGGAATTGGAATAGTCGGCATACTCCACGCGTGGCAAATGCTGATCCGATCCAGAACGGGGGAAGCGTGCATGTTGCTGCACGAGGCCCACATTGCCAGTGCCCGTGGACATGCGACGCGAGGGACCCACTGGCTGACCCGGTGCACCTGGATAGAATGCGTGCACCTTCTCCGCCAGACTCTCCAGTGTGCCAGCGTTCTGATAGTAGGCATGCGAGGGCGCAAAGGCATGTCCCTTGGTGGGCTGCTCTGTGATGACAGACGATGGCGGCGGTGGTGGTTTGTAGCCCCAATTCGGTGGTTCACCCATGGCGTTGACCCCGGCTCGCGTATTATAATACATGTCCAACTGCTCCGACTGTGGACTGTAGTTGTTGAGGCCCAGTCCCAGGCGGGAGCGTGACTCGGTCATCTCACGGCCATCGCCTACAAGTGGAGGTGGCAGGAATGGTGGTGGTGGTGGTCAGGTCAGTGGTCAGGCATGGGGAAGAGACAGAGAAGGGATATCGATTAGCATTTTATACACTGTCCACATTTTAAACTACCTGTACGTCTTTCACGTGATGAACGCGGCCGTGGCATTCGATCCGTTTCATCTAGGTCATCATCCCTGAGATCACGCTTAATCACCACAACCGGCGGCGGCTTCTGTTCCGGTCTGGACAGCGTCGGTGGTCCGGGCGAGCCAGCACCACGATTGCCTCGTCTCTGGCGTATGGCCAGCACCAGGCGGCGAGGAATTGACATGATGATGACGACATCATCGAGCGACATGTGTGTGACATCAACCAAATTGACCGCCAGGATTTCGTCGCCCACCTGCAAAGCGGAGAGGGGAGAGTGTCCTCCTTGTAAAGAGAATAACTTTCAGGGAATATATTGATTCACTTACCCTTAAACATCCGCTATTGTAGACCGCCGACTCGAGGGCAATTCGGGATATGAAGACGCCATCGGTGCGATCGGCGCCATTGCCCTCACGTATGTACAGTCCTAGGGTTTGGCCAGGCCGTTTCACAATCTCCACCAGCTGCACAGTGTGCCGGCCATCGGCCTTGTTCATCAGCTTATGGGCCGCATCCACAGCCTGTTTGCTGCCCATGGAACGTGGCTCCAAGATGCGTACAATCATCTCGCCGCGTCGCTCCACTGCCTCCAGAGCAGCGGCCGTATTTGGGTCGTGATCATTCTCAACGGCTTCTATCTGTCGAAAGATCTCGGAACTGATGCCGCTGACCTTGCGAAAGTCACCCTGCAACAGGACCGGATCCTTGACCCCGCCCGTGGCATTCGAGTTGCCACCTTGATGGCGATTCTGTTGCTGGTTGCCATGATGCTGCTGCTGCTGTTGCTGCTGCAGATTGGCATGATGATGGTGTTGCTGCTGTTGATTGCCCAAACCGGAGAGCTGATTGGCGGGCAACGGGCCGGGTGGTGCACGGCCCGGACTGGCAGTAACATCAGGAACTGATCTTCCATTCTCCTGCAAGGAATACAGATACACACACACACACACACAGTTGTAGTGGATTAAACTTTCAGTTGTTTAAAATGCATGCAGAGTGCTTAATGCAAATTTTAAGTGCAACGCTTCGCTGCATAAATTAGGCTAATTGTTGTTGCAGCCACTGCTGGGAGGCCAACAAGCGAGGCAGCCAACAGCTGTCGCTAAGCCGCGCTAAAAGATTTCCCTCTGCATTAATTAAAACGATTTCACAGTTTTGTTCTGCAAACTCCGACTAGACGCCCGACCATCGAGAGCATTTAGGCCAAGTTGCCCCGCAAAGTATGCAATAATTATTTCGTTACATAGTTTGAAGTCTTTCTCCCATTCCCCACATTATTGTTGCTGGCCTTTTTATTATGGGCATTCCACGCGACGCCAACTGCAATTTCTGTCACTGCCATGTCAGGGTGAATTCGTGTGTGTGCGGTGGCAACTGTACCCCGAAAACTCTAACTCAACTGGCACGTGACGTTGATGATGTCACACGCCAGCCAGCCAACAACAATGCACACAGCTTTGCTTTGGTACTAAAGAAATTCACTTGAAATGAAGTTAGCACTGCAAACTACAGCACACAGCGAAGTTTTTAATGGATTAATGCCTGGTCAGGACAGGACGGAACGGGACAGCAGAGAGGAGAGTACCTGAGTGCTGGTGGATACAACAAACTTATCGTTGACTCTGGCCAGAAGGTCCTGCAGGCAAATCTCGCTACAGCCTCGCTACTGCAGCTTCAGTCAAGTGTACACACTTGATTCCCTTGAACTCTCACTCCCCTCACCCACACCCTCACCCTCCCCTTACACTCACTTTGTTTGCGGTTACCCAAAATCATGTTCACCCCCGGGCAGAAATCTTTGAAATTGCCAAACTTTGACATATGTTGGTTTGCTTTTTGCCTAAGCTGCCCATTCGCTCATCTTTTCTCATTTCAGTATGATTATTGTTGTAGTTGTTGTTCTTCTTGTTCTGTTGTTTGTTGCTCGTTGTTGATGTTATGCAACTTTTGGCAAAGTTTCACAGCTGCCAAGCTCAAGTTTTCTACTCGAGCGCCCCATTTCAATTCCAGTTTCCATTCTCCTACTCAAATAGGCATTATTATATTCACAGAGCACCCGAACTATGTTTCATAAATATCATTTTGTTGTAGTTCTGTTGAAGTTCTCTTTGCTTGCCGGGCATTAAACTATTAAAGTGTCTTTATTTCAATGATATTTTACTGCTGTTTGTCGCACTGCAAATGGAGATAAACGTGGCGACACATAATGGAACTAAACTCGACTAAATAATTCACAGTTGTAGCAATCGCATCATTAGCACACTTACTATATACTACATACTGTACTTCCAGGGAAGGACTTGCGTGCCAACGGAAAAGCAAAACGGGGCGTGGCACATAGCGAGAGCCTGGCCGTTGTCCAAATGACGTACTAAACTAAACTGGGCCCATTGTTGTTGCAACTAAAAAGCACTCAGAGCTGCATATACGTATACTTAGTGCCCGTTAGGTGAGTGAGTGCATCGCGTGCTAGGAGCACGGTCAACTCCAAATGGACACATGAAGTGCCAAAGGCGATTGCAAACAGTCAAGCAGGCACTTTTGCTGCACTCTTCTTTCCCACCCCGCCCCTCTCCCCCTGCCCAGTGTGTGTCTGCAGTCTGTCAACAACCTGTGTGGCATCTCCTCCAAGCGGTGTCCTGTGTTGCACTACTCCGCCTGGGATATGTCAAGTTCAGTGCAATCATTTTTATGGCCAATGGCCACGTGGCCATTTTGCCTTCAATTATGCATTGCAATGTGCCACACTTGCCACACAGCGTCTGTTGCAAGCAGTTGGAGCACATTCACAACTACACCACAACAAGGTGTTTAATTAGAATGCGCAATGTTTGTTAACCAGGCAAATCCAATAAGTTAAAGTACTTTTAGTCGACGACTAATACTTAGTTTGCGTAAATGGAGCGCATAGCCAGACCTGTAGCCCGTCGTCGTCTTACCCTCTTCACTCTACTCTAAGAAATGCAAATTACAAATTGCAGACACAGACACACTCACACACACTCGCACACACACATGTGAGTCATGGCAGACTTGTCGAGCTTTTAAAAAGTCACTTAAACTTCATGACGTTGTCTTTGTGCTTAGTCAGCAGCTACTTGGAGTCAGCTCCTACTACAGTTTCTGCTGCGTCTACACTGGCAAACAAAATCAAGTGTTAAGTACTCGAAACTATGAGCTACAGACTTCAGAATTCAATTTTAAAATCAATTGACTCTATATTGAATTCGAAGTTATCTTATTAAGAACATGTTAAATTGAGACATTAGTTTAAAACTCTTGAAATAAATATATTAATATTATTGCAAACTTTTTTTATAATTTTATTAATAAGAATGTAAACATATTTTATACTTTTATTTAGAAGAATGTAAACATCTTTTATACTTTATTTTGAGAAGAATGTAATCTCAAATTATAACTTTAATAAGAAGAGTGAAAGCATATATTAAACTTTTATTTAGAAGAAAGTAAACTTATATAATGCTTTTATTAGAAGAATGTAAACTTGATATAAGCATGGAAAGTTTTTAGTAATTCATAATATTTTGGTTGGAAAGATTGTTTGGTTATTATTCTTTCTCTAATATCAATGCATGTTTACATATAATCAGCCGAAGCTGCTGCCATTTCCTCCTATAAGTAAGTTTCTATAGTCCCTTACCCCAAGCAACTCGGAATTTTTTAAAGTTATTAACTACAATACAATATTAACTACATTCAACCTATTTTCTGGACCTCAGATTAATGTTCTTAAATATAGAATGATTTAACCTAACTGCAATTACCTAATTCCATCGCAACTTTTTCTTTGCAGTGTACGACGACCTAAATGAAAATAGGCACAGTGTGGAGTGCAGCGTCTACTTGGGATGCTATAAGCGCTATAAAATATTGATAATTTCTGTTAATTACTTGGCAGAGAATTTTGTAGAACTTAGTAGAACTGCTGGCAGGAGGGAAGAGCCATCAAGGAAGTTGCGTGACTTCACAAATCAATAAAATCAACAAAAACTTCAAACGGAAATTGACTCAAATTGTAATTATGCCTGCACACAGATGCCATTAGTACTGGTTGTGTGTGTGTATTTAGGTGTGTGTGTTTGTGGGCAAACTATCAACATTTGTCGGCAGTGCAGAGCAGAGACATTAGTAAGCCGCGTACTAATCGCAGTGACTGTTACTCAAAGCCTGCGTCATACCGGGCTATTTGTTTTTAATAATTGACCAGACATAATTGAAACTTGTCGCAAACAATAAAGTCCGATAAGTAGAGCAATGGATTCTCTGCCGTCCCATTTGATTTTGCATTTGTCCTAAATGCTACTGCTGCTACTGTCTATTGTTTCAGCTGTCTACTGTCTGCCCAGTTGATTGATTGTCGGACACATTGATTGATTGCCAAAACTGTGTGATTTGACTTGACTTGACTCGACTCGACTCGATTTGCCCAGCCCAGCCCAGTCCAGCGTTTCGGTGTCTTTTGTTTTTGCACTCGCACTGAATTGAATAATTACCACTTAGCTTATGGTCTTGTGAATTTATTATTTGCCAAAACAAAGGCATTTAATTAATGCAATCTACATCGAGACTTGCCCAGTCATAGTCATTTGTCTCGGACGAAACCGATAACGATAGCATTGTTGCAATTGACATGACTTTGAATCAGACTCAGAGTAATTTAATTCAATTAGAGTTGAATACAAACCAATATTTAACGAAATTCTCGAATAAACTAATTTGACTCGAGTTAAAGCCAAGTAAACAGAGCCAGATTCTGTGTATTTCCATGACATTTCTGCAATTTACGGACAAGCTGGCCCTGGGTTCGGTTGCCTTCCGTTAATAATAATAATAATACTATGCTCAGTTGTCAGTTTCAGCTGCAGCTGCGGCGACATTGTCCAAATATATGGCACAGTTTAAGCACACGCAGAGGCAACAGCAATTAAGACAATGTCGTCAGGCTGCCTGGCCTGGCCTGGAATTGGTGTTCCGGTCTCAAGTTCTGTGTTAACCACAAATTAAGGCAAACAAACAGCACAAATAACGGCAACAAAAGCATTCAGCAGGGACACTGTCTACTGTCTACTGTCTACATATAATATATGTGTACAGTGTGCAAACTACCCCAAGATTAACGTGGCGTATGCGTGATTTATTGATTAAATTTAAATTTGCCGACAAGCAAACAAAAAGTCAGCAATTTGAGTGGCATATTATGTAATTAGAAGCAAAGGATAATGAAGCAAAAGCCGGAGAAGGTGTGCCAAAATGAAAAACTTAAGCCTGACAGCGTTGATAAGTGGAAGTGGGAGTACAAGTAGAAGAAGACGAGCAAGGGCGAGCAAAAGAAAAATGTGCAAAAATAAGTATGGAATATATGTAAGAGAAGAGCTCGCCCCCTCAATGCAATTACTGCCAGCCAGCGGCAAAAGATGAAAAAATCTAGAGAGAAAACGAAGCTGATGCTAGCACACAGAACTGCTCACGACATCCCTCTCCACTCTGCCCACTTTAAGATAGGGTATAAAAAATTTGCAGTCAATTGAACGGCTTGACTTTGTCAGCTGCACGCGTGGGGCTCTGGCTCTCTGTGTTTTTATGTAGTCAATGCATTTTCCATTATTATTTTCAACGCCCGGGGAGTTCATTAACATGCCGGAGTGCCACGCCTTCTGTCACTGTGAAATTTAATTATGCAGCCCAATGGGCGTGTGTGTAAGCGCCCACACACACACACAAACAAACAGGCCAACAAACACTCTGCTGTCAGCCATTATCTATGCAAATATTTAGCAGGCAGCAGGAAATAGTCGCGTCCCTTGAAGTCTTAAATGAAATTTTATTTCAATATTTGCACTGGGCTACAAATAGACGAAGCCACTGAGCCTTTAAGTAGTTGGATCTGCCTAGAGCTGCAAAATATTTCGAGTGCCCGCGGGACAAACAGAAGACCCTTCCACTAAAATCAGTTGCTGTGGAACTGAACCACCATGCATGGTATTCCCCAGGTTGCAGTTCACTAAAGCTTTGGCATGCAATCAATGGGTTTTTTTTTAAATATTTATACACAAATAAAATTGCGCACATTCATATAAAATATGCATTTTTATTTGTTTTACGCAAATTTTATTTATGCATTCATCCGCATAAATAGCACATAAATTGTTGATGTAAATAAATAAAAATAAAAGGGAATTACAAAGGACACAAAATCGTTTGTAGCAAGCGAAATATCACACGCTTAGGGGTAAAGTTCAACCGTTAAATGGGGCGAGTGTAGGGAAGGGGAGGGCAGCGTCGGGTTACAGAATCACAAGTGGAAAATAGTCGCAGCTCAAAAGCAGCTATGCAAAAACGACAAAAACAAAAGTGAAATAATATTTGCATAAAACACACACACACACACGCACACATGAAACATATAAATAAATATTAAAGAGAAATAAAAATGGCATGCAAATTTGCTGTGCGAATTTTTATTTGATGTGAGTACGAGTGTGAGTCGAACGGTTTTGCTGAGTGACTAGCTAGCTGTTCGGCTGTCAGGATCAGGATATGAGTATTTTATGCAGTGTCATGACATTTCGAGCCATTCGCGTTCGCCGCAAGCCACTACAATTTTTTTTTTGTTTTTTTTTAGTTTGAGGTGAGTGAAAAGTGCTTTGGGCTTTCACTTTGTCGTTTGAGTTTATCAGATGACATGTTTTAATAATTTCTCGTTATTTCTTTAGATGTTTTTCTGGCCAATTGCAAGTCATGGCGTATTATTTGCGTAAGGCAGCAAGTGAAAATCTCGCACAAAATAAAAACCTCACACCTACACGCAAATGCAAATGCAGATTATTCTTAAGATTTTTATTTGGAAATTCCTCTGACGCTCTTCAAGACTACAACTTTTTGTTATGACGGTCCATTAAATCCCAGGAACTTTTCTTCACACCGCATATTATTATGCAGGGCTCAAAGCAAAGCTTACAAAGAGACCGCGAACAAAGCTCAAACATGCACAAAACAAGCGACTGCTCTGCTTGAGTACACCTGCAGATACCCTGTGAATAGTAGGGAGCTGAGCTTATACCCTAGTTCTCTCTGCTTGTTGAACTATTAAAAATGCATATACTAGCACAGCGAACTAGTGCTTTCATTAGTTAATGTGTCATTAATAACTAAATAACTGTAATCAAACAGAGCACACACATACACTCACACACACCCACACGAAGGACTCACCTTGCGGCCACTGCTTCTGGTTAGAAAACATCCTGTTGTGGCTCTTTCACACATTAATTTTGCTGCAGCCAGTTTTTCAGTTATTTCTTCACGCAAATGTCAAAATGTGAACAAGAAATTCTCGCAGAGCTCACGAGTCAGTCTTGCCAAGGACTTGTGTATAAATTATGCGCAGTTCGCGTTGCGTGTGTCCAAAAACTTTAGGTATTCAGTCTTACAAATACCCAAAACATTCACACACACACCCACACGCACGCACGCACACACAGGTGTACACACACTGTCTCTAATTTAAATGATAGTTTCGACCTAAAGGCGTCAAAGCATTCGAATTCGTTCGCCTTGCAAATAATTTATTTAATCTCCGTTTCCTTAGCTTTGCTTTGCTTTTCCTTTCCTTTCTTTTGTTGTGGTCTTTCGTATTGTGCAGTTTTCGATTTTTTATTGGTTTATTCCTTCGTTGTTACTTTTCTATGCTCGGTGGTAACTCGTACTTAAGTTATAATTTGATACGTTTTTGTTGCCTTGCCACAAACACACACACTCACGTCTTATGGCTTAATTCGAATCCTGTTGTTTTATTCGCTTCACTTCGTTTCGTTTGGGTTCTCGTTCTGTTTGATTTCGTTTTATCCGCTTCTATTTTATAAGCACACAAAGCTGTGATAACTGTATCTACGTATGCTTGACTCTCTGTCTGTGGTATGTGTGTGGGTGTAGGTATGTAGATATGTGTGTGTGTCTTCTGCATGTGATTTTCTTTTGCCTCTTTTTTGTTGCCAGGCTAGATATGCGAGATATGGATTTATGTTTGCTTTTCACGCTTCACTGCCATCTTTCAGCGGCTTCCAGCACGGCCTGCAAGTTCTCAGGATGGTAAACACTTTGAAAATTTCTACACAATTGATTTAAATAGCGCTCAAAAGTGAACTTTATCCCACATATATACTCCCACTCAGAGGAGGCAATGTGGGCAGCGCACTGCCGGCTTGTGATTTACGTTAAGCATACGCCCAGTGGGCCAAAGGCTTTCAGCCCTTACAACCACCCACGTGCAGGGCTCTGGCATTTGAAAGTTGGCGTAAATAATTTGCCCTGCACGCGCAAAAATTTCATTAATACGAAAGGCATTAAATTAAAACGGGCAACAGCAACAGCAACAGCATTGGAGCTGCACGATACTAAGCAGAGGCAAAGCTAAACTCAACTCAACTACTACTTGCTACAACTTACTCTTATTTATGGAATAGGTGAAATTGTTGCCAAGCAATTAAAATGAAAGCAAACTACATAAAGTGGCCATAAGAAAGACTGCTAGAAATCAGGCAGTTGCACGATAAGTTGCTACAAATCCGAACGTAAGCCGAACTAATTGCTTTCCCTGGCCAATTAATTGCCTTTTACCTTTTGAAATAATAAAAGATGCTCGGCTCATGCTATGATAGTATGATGCAATAATACACGAGTATGTAGTATATTTTCAAGTCAATTTATGAGTAATTCATAAACACATTAAATACATATTTTCGACTCTGGTCCCCAATGACTTGCTTTAAGAAAGTTTCAGGGTCAATAAGCTACGACAATGCCATGTAATAATAGATATGTATTGGAGTATGTGTGCACAAATATGAGCACTTCTAAACGGATAGATTCATAAACAATGCCGTTAGCTTTTGTTACATGCCCCACGAGACTCTTTGCCAATCGAAATACACACACACACACACTCTAGATGGAATAACCAGAGTTGGCAGCAGTGTGTATGTGTATGCGGCAGGGACTGAGCACAGCGAAGAGGTTATGTGGCAATAGCTGAAAATGCCAAAAATTACATTTTGCCACTTTTGCAGACAAAAGATGAAACCGAAAGGCAGCAGAGAGAGAGCGAGAGTAAGGGTAAGGGTACAGGGACAGCACGTCGTATACGCAATATTGCGCGCTGCCTGACAAGCCTGGGGTCTGAGGCTCGTTCTGTGCTACGTTGTCGAAGATAATGGCTGCTTTGGGGCCAGAAACTGAGTCTGAAGCTGACGCTGACGCTGACACTGCTTGCCAGGCAATCGTCGGGCTGTTGAACCTTAAGTGTGTGTGTGTGTGTGTGTGTGTGTGTGTGCGTCTGTCTTGCCTTGCCTTGCCATGCGCCTCAATCTCTCTGTATGTGTGTGTGAGTACATAGGGAGGCGTAAGCGCGCGCATTTACCAATAGAAATTTTTCTGTATATGGGACAGTCAGACAGAGGACAGAGGCACGGTGCCTCCACTCGCCGCCTCCCACAACATGTGCGCCAAATGCAGAAATGATGATGAGCTTCTCATCTCGTTTAGCTGCTGGCGTTATTTGGCTTGGACAGAGGAGGAGGCATTGCTTAGTCGCAGCCGCATCGGCTAAACAGTAAATTGTCTGCGTGTAATGCGTTTATTTTATTATAAACTTCATGTGATTTCTGTAAGCAAGCGTGTTGAGCGGACTTTTAGCACCCAAATCTCCGTGCCACTGGGCTTACCGAAATTATTCACTCGCTGTATGAGTGAGTGAGTTTGTGTGTGTGTTTGTGTTTCTGTTTTGTGTGTGTATTCCCTAAAACATTTAATTGACTGCTGTAGACTATGTATATATACAAGTGTATTGATCGAGCGCACCCGAGGCAATTTAATGCAGCATTAAACTTTTATTGGTAATTTCATGCGCTCTTATTTCATTCTTCTTTTTTGCAATAATTTTAGAGCCATACACCATGACGTCGGGGGCGACGGGAGGGGGCAACGACTACTACTGTGCCGAGCAGTACGCGCGTTTTTGTTGCTACAGCTCAATTCACGTTTCTCAGTGTGTCCTGAAGTACCTCTGTACTGGCTGTGCCAGTGCCAGTGCCTGTGCGTGGAATACTATTGAATAAGTTTTTTAATGACTTTTACTACACGCCAGCCAGGCGCTCTGCCACTACGTCAGCCGCTCTGCAGGTATGCACGTATACATATGTAGTGTATCGTATCGTATATAGCGGCGGGCGGCGGAAATACTATTACGCACACAAACACACACCACACACAGCACACACACGCACACGTACACGCGCCACGCACGATGTTGCCTGTGGAGAACGAGGACGGAACACGACAACGTCCGACGCGCTCAACTGAACTTGGCGTATTGAAATTTGTTGGCTCTATCAGCGTTCAACTGAAGCCGAATGAGTCGAATGCCAGTCGAAGCTCAAGCCGAAGTTGTATGATTCCCGAACATCTATACTCGAAACTGGAGCAAACGCAGTAACACACACTCACACTCACACACACACACACACACACACCCGCGCGAAAACACATGTACGCCTACGAAGTGAGCTCTGACTCTCCCGCTGTGTGTGAAAAGTTTCTTGTTCAAAAGGGAACACGGGAGCGAAAGCTTTCATTTCGGTAAAAGTTCGACAGGCCGACGTGACTATTACACTGTTACAAACATACAAATGTATGCATGTTAATATATGTGTGTGTGCGTGTGTATTTAACAAGAAAAAATTGGCAGTCGGGACTCTGGGAACACACTCGACGCTGGAATACTTCGAACTGCTGCTGCTGCTACTGCCACTACTGCCACTGCCAGCGTTGCCAGATGTCATAACTCTTAGATGGCAACGGACTTGAACTTGTCAGTGCAGAGCAAGGAACACTGAAAACTGACGACGGGAGCTGACAGTTTTAGCCGGTTAACGATAATGAATGCATAAAAGCCTGAGTGACTGATGCTCACCTGGCGTATGAGTAATGCTTTGGGAAGAACTCACCAAAAGCTTAAGTAATAAAGAAATAAATTATGTAATTTATAAGGCGAATACCTGATATTGTAATAAGAATCATAATGCTTATTGTAATCAAGTCAAAATACACATTATCTGTTATTGACCTTTGTTGATTAATGTCCTTCAAGCTCATCACTGATCTGCTCATAACTGAACGTCTGCCTCGTAACTAGGTAATCTAATACTAATCAGTATTATAATTAAGCTATACCCCACTCGAATTGCACACAAACCGCTGAAGTATATTACTTTGACAAGCAACACATGGACACACACACGCTCCCAGAGCCCAAGCAATTATGGTTGCCACTTAAATAGACTGACATCGGTATCAACTATTCGCATTAGCCATGGCAATAGCCGTTGGTAGTTACACACATTAAAGCCCACAGAAATGCCAATCTCAGTGAATAAAGAAACGATAATCGAATGTGTGCGAGTGTGCAAGTGTGTGTGTGAGTGGATGACAGGGGTAAAGGGTAGTAGGGAGAACCCAGCTCAAAAATAGCCACCGTGTGGCATGACAGACAAGCATTTCGAATGATTTAGGTACAACAATAAGCGAATAAACAATAACAATAATAGTGACAGCAACAAAAACACTCAACAAATATTTGCCAAGGGGGTGGGTGGGGGGACGGACTAGACAAAAGCAAATGCTTTATTTTTATCAAACAATTCAAATCAACAAAATGAAGCGTAGCAAAACGGAATCCAAACGAGGTGGTGGCCAGGTTAAGAGGTGTAGGCAGGGCAGGTGGCAGTCAGTGTCCATTCCAAAGGGAATTATGAATAATTTTAATAACCTGGCCGAGATGACATAAACAGATAAAGCGCTGCCATTAAAAACGCATTACAATTGATAAAGCCTGGCCAAGGAGAGAGACACACAACAACAGCGACGGCGATGAGCGAAAGAGTTAGGAATGGAAATCATGGCTGAAACGTAAACTTAACTTGACATGAATGACACGTGCTCCCTACATGTGCACACCCTTCGCTAGGCCACATCATTCACAAAACCCACACACACACACACCATACACCCACACACACAGGCATACTCACGAGCAGCTACTAGTAGCCGTCGTAGCTTTTATCGACACGGCAGATATGTATGTGGGTCAGTTTGGTGAATGCCGCCACCGCTCGCTGACAGGCAATCAACTGTCAGTCGGGTCCATGCAAAATGAATGCATTTCCAAATGGATTCAAGGCGCTGCGGGTTGTGCTTGTGCTTGTGTGCAAACATGACAGCAACAAAGCCGCTGACAAACGCAAAACCAAATTCAAATTCAAATCCAAACCCAAATCGAAAGCCACAGCTAGAGCTAAGCGAAAGCCAACGTTACGTATACGCAATGTTGACGCCTGCGCGGATAAGCTGCGCACTACGCCAATCATATCACACATTGCAGCGCAGTCGGCACAACACATTCCACATTCCGACATTCCCAACATACTGGCATCGAAAATTATCCGGCCCGCCGGATGTGCGCGGCTAATAACAAACATCCGGAGAGGAAACATTCTTCTCCCTTTTCGCTCCTTTCTTTTTCTCTACTTCTTGTTGTTGTTGTTCTGCTGCCACTGGACATTTGTCAAGCGAAACAAATTGAGTTCACAGCTCGCAAGTCGACGCTTCATATAACCGAATTGAAATCAAAATTCGAAATCCCCCGGAAAGCGCTGTCATCGTCATCGATGTGCGGCAGTAGGGTCAAAGCTAGATGGCCCAACCGAGCGAGAGCAAACAGAAAACGAAAACAAAATAACAGAAATAAACCCCGCAAACATCCATTCAGGTTTGATGACAATTTTGTGTGGCCCCACAAGACGAGTAGCAAATATTTTTACTATCAACGCAACGCACCGCAATGGCGGCTAGAGGCAGCTCTTAAAGCTCAGCTCTTGAGCTTTTAGTGGAACCTCTCTGAACAGTAGCCGAGCTAAGGATACGGCAAGGACTAGGGCTAGTTTTATGTGGCTTTAATGTTCGCTCGCTAAATTATGCATGCAATTTGTTGCCGACGTTGGCTTAGATGAGTTTGTTTGCTTGTTTGCAGCAACTACTACTATTATAAGCTGCTTAAAGCTCGAATGTGAGCCTAGTTTGCTAAATTAGCTTTTAAGTGCTTTCATTGACAATTAATGCCACAAGCGTTAGCCTTGGCAGTTAATTGCGGCTGGCGTGAAAAGGCAACCGCAATAGGCTGTAGAAGAAGCAGAGAGAAAGAAATCTAAGGCCAAATCCAACTGCCACCTCCACCCCCTTCCGACTGCTCCGGATCTGCATTTGAAATCTAAGTGACAATGCCTGCGTACAATGAACCTTGACACAAATAGTGGTATTCACTGAGTGAGAGTGTAAGTGTGTGTGTTTAGTAACTGTACGTATGTGCGTATGAGTGTGTGTGGTTAGGCTCTCAGCGCTAATTGATGGCTTGTGTGCCATTTTGGACCGCTGACACTTTAAAAGCATCAGCAAGTGCCAAAGTTTTAGATACTACGGCGATTAAGAACTTCTAATTGAATCAACACCACATACATAACTGCACACCCAACCCAATGGGGCATGGAGTCAGTCAGTGGAGTCAGTGGTTGTCCCGAAACCACGAAAAGCATTTTCTTGCACAATTTGCTGGGCAAGTGCACGGAATAACTGAAAATTTAAGCAAGTAAATATAAATGTGTAAATAAATAATCAAAAAACCAAAAGTAGCTAAAACTTTGCAAAGGTCTGGCCACTCTAAACAAGCAGAGTCCAAGCCGCAAAAGCCAAAAAAACATTTCGTTTTTCTCTACTACAAAAGCTTTTCGAGCAAGCAGAGAGCAAGCACAAACGGGAGAGTGAGAGGCAGCAATACGGAGAGTTGGCGAGAGCAAGCGAAACACAAATACGCACTGAGAAAAAAGCACAAATGTGGGCGAGGAGTAGAGACCGCATACCCCCCTCCCCCTCACACACACACACACGCTGACTCGCTCTCAATTCCTTTCGGTCTCTCACACTTGGGCCAATGCAAATGCAAAATACGTAAAAGGTACAAAAATGTTGAAGCATACTTTTCGGCTGTGGGGTGTAACGAAAATCCACAGCAAAGCAAACAGCTTTTAACCATGGAGGTGGTTGACAAGGGACAGGGGGATGATGATGCCAAAATGCTAAGGCAGCAGGCAAAGTTGTCGCCCACAAAATCACACACACACACACAAACATACAAACACACTAGCACTCACACTTCTACATGAATGTGTGTGAGTGTGTGTCTGTATGTAGATACTGCAAGAAACGGGCTAAAGAATGAAAGCCACGACCTATCCACACAACAATCGTGTGTGGGTGGTTGGTGTGCACAGCAAAAGCACTTGGAGCCGTATATGGGTGGCTGCCTGTTTACTTGTGAGTGGCGTAAACCGCTTTTAGTACAGTCAAGACACACACACACACACTCACACACGCACTAAGATGGATGCTGCAGTAGGTTGTGAGGTTAATTTTGTTTCTGCATTGCATTTGCCGTGCGTGTGTGTTGTGTGTGTGCGAGTGTGTGCGTGTTGGTAACTGTGTCTGTTTACCTTTGCACTCGACTGCTCCCAATACAAACAAATACAGTTGATGATTTCATTTTTTATACAAACATAAAGTATATCTCATGAGCAGCATCGCCATTCAAGCATCAGCAACAGATTTAAGAACCTCTTTTAGCAGTAAGTAAAGCTGCAACCTGAGTCATCCACAAGATTGAATACATAACTGTACAGAGGACTGTTGCGATGTCCATCTTCCTGTGGCCATCTTCCTGTCTTATGCAAAAAAATAAATGTAATAATAATAAGCAACGCAAGACAGCCAATCAATATTCAAACTGTCGCAGCCCGAAGGCATCTGACTGCTCGCCGGAAATTATAAACACGTTCCCCTCAACAAAACTGCGACATGTTGTATGCAATGACAGGCAAATATTTTACGTGCACAACAGCACAGCAAATAGTACAGAAAAATACATACATATAGCCATAAGTCTGCGACTCTGGTTACCTGGTTATACCTGTACCACGTGACGACAGGAAGCAATCATGCTACGAACTTGCAAATAAAGTAGGAAATATTTATATAGACAGATCATAGGAGCACGACTGTACCCAATTCTCTATCCTGACTGACTCAGTTGGTGTACCCGTCTATGCTATGTATATAAACTATGTATATAAACTATAGACAGATGATCATAGGAGCACAACTGTACCTAATTCTGTATCCTGACTATACATCATAATATGTGTATAAACTATAGACAGATCATAGGAGCACAACTGTACCCAATTCTCTATCCTGACTGACTCAGTTGGTCTACCCATCTATGATATGTATATCAACTATGTATATAAACTATAGACAGATCATAGACGCACAACTGTACCTAATTCTGTATCCTGACTATACATCATAATATGTGTATAAACTATAGACAGATCATAGAAGCACAACTGTACCCAATTCTCTATCCTGACTCAGTTGGTCTACCAAGCTATGATTGGTTAATACGATTGGTAAGATATCAGCCTGTTAACTGACTTTAATAAGGGTTCAAAGATAATTCTGCAGATAATATTATCGGCAATATTCAGATCTACAATATAAACTAAATCAAAAAATGAATTGAAAAACTATTTTTCTATTTTACGAGCTATAACGAGTTCCCTTCTCTGCATGAAAATATGTAAAATTACTTTAGGCTCATTGGCCTGAGTAAACCATATATAAACCCACAAAGCAACGAGGCTGAAGAGAAAGACTACAGACAAAAGCCAAGGTATTTTCCATAGACAAGCATATCAGCTATCAAAAGACAGCTTAATTGTATGCATTACTAGGCTGTTTGAGAAGTCCGCGGCCTACATAGGAAGGGCGCTCCAAATATCGAATCCGAATTTTTTTTTGACAAGTACAAACCTTTAAAAGACCACATTAAAAATTTCATGAGCATCTGTCAAGGGGTTTGGTTTTTACAGCTATTGAAAGTACATCATATTGGTCTTAGTGAAAAAAATGATAACAAACAAATTTCGTGCTCCCATTAAACATTAATTTTTGAGAGGAAAAACGGTTAAAGAAACGAAGAAGAAGCTTGATAAATATTATGGGAACTCTGCACCATGAAATTCAATGGTTAAGAAGTGGATACAGCAATTTCGAATGGGTCATATGAGCACAAATGATGCACCGCGTTTAGGAAGGTCTTCAGACGTGGTTACGCCCAAAATGATCGAAAAAATCGATCTTCTTGTGGGTGCTGATCGAAAATTGAAACTCCGTAAGATAGCTGACATCGTAAACATCTCAATAGACCTGTGTTTAATATTTTGCATTATCATTTGAACATGCAAAAGCTCTGTGCGCGATGGCTGCCGCATATGGCACGCTGACAAGTCAACGCACCAGCGCACAAAGCCATAAAGACCATCACTAAATTATTCGAATTAGGCTACGAAATCCTCGATCATCCACCGTACTGTCCAAATTTGGTCCCGTGCGATTATTATCTGTTCCCAAACCTCAAAAGATGGCTCTCAGGAAAGCGTTTCTACTCAAATGAAGATGTGATGGCCTAGACAGACCCCTATTTTAAGGACTTTTTTGCTGAATACTACAAAAAGGGTATCGAATTGATTGAAAGGCGTTATAATCGTTATGTTGTGCTAAAAGGAGTCTATGTTGAAGAATATATGTTTTTTTTAAAAAAAAAATGTTTTTTAATTGGTTAGGCCGCGGACTTTTCAAACAGCCTAGTATATGGAACTGTCATTCTTTTGGATTCTAGAGAATATGATGAAAAGTGAAGCCGAACGCAGAGGCACGTAGCTGAAAGTTGAGTCCTTGTGTAGCTAAATGACAGGCCAGGTGACTGACAGGTAAAACAGGACATAAGATGTGCCATTCACATAGAGAGAGAGTGGAAGACAAACAGAGAGCGAGGAGCTGACAAAAATAAAACGAAAGCTTATACGAAAATTTCGCAGTGGTCTAAGGTCTTCTGCAATCAGTTAAGCACATTCAAGTGATTAGTTAATTGAATACCCGATTGATTGATGATTGGTTTGTGTTGTAGTAGTAAAACAGATTGCTTACACACACACACAAACCCATCTCCCGAGTTGGCTGCTTGCAACCCTTTCTATAGCTTATCTAATGGCACTTTGCAGGTTTTCTTCACTTTTCCTTCATGGCTGTACTATCACAGAGTTTTCCGACTCAATGCATCGAAATTACAACAAGAAAAACATCTGCAAAATGGCTTGTGAAACTTTTGCGCCACGTTGGCAACAATTAAAAATTTTGCCGCACCTGTGATACCAATTAATAGTTTTTCAAATGATTTGCCAAAACGAACAAAAAGCTAACTAAGCCAATCAGACTACCAGCGCGTTAGAGCAACTGTTCTATTTTCTAAACTTCCTTGCTCTCTTCTCCTCCTCCTTCTTAGTTCAAATAAAGAGGGAAAATAGCACAACTCTTGTTTAAAAGAGAACAAAAAGCGAAGAGACCGCACACTGACACAGTCGGTTATATTTCTATTTTAAGATGTCCTTTTGCTATAGATCAATATTTTTATTTCTATTTCAAACTGATAAATTGTAAATTTATGCTATTAATTTTATTTTATCGTAATCTTTATTTATCTACCCCACTTTCTGCAAGTGTATTTAAATCGAACGCACAGAATGGAAGAAATTGGAACAGCTCCAGCAATCAAAAGACCAGAAACTTAAACGTTTCACTGTGTTTGTCTTGAATGTGTGTGCATCTGTGTGTGTGTGTGTGTGTGCTCCAACTGAAGCAACGTTATTATCTGCATTGAGCCAAGTTTCCTTTGTGTGTGTGTGTATCCACTGAGCTGCTCGAATGCACCCCAAATGCACCAAGCAAGTTGTTGGCAAAACTCAAGGAACCGAAAGAGACTCCTCCTCGGCAACGACTGACACTGGCGCTGGCGCTGCCTAAATGCCCGCCATTTATTTGTGAATGGTACTCAGAGACCATACAGAAAACTTGCAGGCAGGATGCCGCATTCTGCGTCAGCTTGAGATGCCAAAGACTACAGCGACTACAGCGAACTTGAGCAGCCAACCAAGCGGCAACTTGATAATTGTGTACATAGAGGCAATACAATCATCCAGCCCAGTCACGTCAACAACAGCAACAACAACAACAAGAAGTTGCTTTCATAAACTTTCATTAAGCAGCAGCAATTTGTCAAGTAATTATACAGATAAAACTTGACGAGAATTGAAATTAATATTTTGACATTTGTGAAGCGAAAGAAATGTCGCAGAAAAAACTATTTAACTGTCGCTTCATTTTGATTGGCATTAATTAAATCTACAACGCGTTTAATACGCTTCACTTCGCTTCGCATCGCATCGCATCGCATCACATTACATCACTCATACGCCGCATTGTGCGAGCTCAGTGTGATCTGCAAATAAATCAAAATAATTTACTGCTACTGACTGAGTAATGCAATAAATTCAACTGGTCGCATTCAAATATTCCACTAGAAATTGTTTGCAATTTCGATTGGATGCTGATGCCGATGATGCTGTGGGCGCAGTAAAAATAGCAACAACTCATGCCAAATGGTGTCAGTTACTCTGCACGCCCCTGCGGCTCCGCCCCCACTGTTTTGGGTCTGTTATTGGGTTTGTAATTCAATACGATTGCCTGTTGGCTGCCATTCAACACTCGTCGTCGTCACTGCTGGCATGCAGAAAATCCGAAATCCTGCCCACGTACACCAAACCAAACCAATCGAAATGCCTTCACTCTGCCGAGTCGAGGCGAGTCGAGTAACTAACTTTAAACTTAAACTGTTTACAAGTGGCACGCAGCAGCAATCAATGTGGTACTAGCATACTCGTACTCGTAAAACTCTGACATATTTGCCTGCTGGCGTTGCATTTCAATTAAAAATTGTTTAACAAATCAATTTACTAGGCCCGACGTCAAACTTATTAAACACGCCAGCAACAAGCAACACACAACACACGACACCCAACACCCAGAACGCGCTCAAGCATAGAGACCTCGACCAGAAAGAAAATGCAATTTAAAATAAAGCTAAATATGCCACAAGCGTAAATTGAATTATTTAGTCCACAGACTCCCACAGGATGCGCATCCTTGGCATCGACAAAAGCCGCTGCATTCCATGAGCCTCGGCGTCAGCAACAGCAACAGTTCCAGCTGCAGCTCGGCGACTAAATTAATTTATTTGTTCAAGTTTTTGACGTTAGCTGCAAGTCAAAGTTTTTTACGCGGCAAAAAGGAAGCCAACAACTGCAAAAGCAATAAAGAATCAACCTAAATGAAAACTGTATACTCTAAGGAGGAATAATATGGTAGATAATCGAGAGAGATCATACTGAATATGAACTTAATAATTGGAAAAAAGTAATAAGGGCTTACTATGTAGAGGCCGGAAGTAATATGTAGTAGCTAATGCCGCAGAGACACGACAGAAGAACTACTATAGTGGCTGCAAATGACATATTAATTAGCGTGTATCAGAGTCAGAGTCGGGCCTGAGGTTGAGAATCTCGCAGACTTCCGGTAGCTAAAGTTTAACAGCATGCGGTCAAGATAGCCATTAGTCATTCCTTACACCAAGTTGAAATATTTTGGCTTTAAGTGTTGCAAGCCTATCGACAAAGTCAATGTACCCTTAAGCAGTAATAGAGCGTAGGCTGGGTGTGGGTATGGGTGGGTGGTGCTGTGGTTGCAATGCATCTCAAGGGAATGATATCAGGGGAGCTGCGCCTTTGACTTTGGCAGAAAGTTTTCTTGGTTTTTGCTGTCTTGCCTTGGGTTTTGGTCTCTCTGGTTTGGTCTTAAGTCTAAGCGATTTCCGCAGTTTTCTTTATAGTTTCCACATTTTAGGGTAAACTACCGCCCACTACATAACATAGTAATGAGAGAGATTGAAGCTCTTGAGTTGTTTCAAGTCGACAGATTCACTTGAAGAGCTGACGACAAAGCGCTGGGCTTACCTGATTGCAGATAGGGGCGATTTGAGTGTGAGGGTGAGTGTGCATCCCGAGCATTAGCAAAAAGCCTTTGTCGAGAGCCTTAATTAAAATGCAGTGTAAACAACTGGGATGAACACGTAGCCAGCCAGCCAGCCAGCCAGCCAGCTCAACTTGGTGTGCATAATTATGATAGTTTTCAATTAACTCAAGTGTTGAGCATTAATTTCATTGGAGCTACTCGTTTATTTTCTTATTTAACCCTTGATTAAGCACACTGATTGATGTTTCAGTCGCCCAACTCAATTTGCCTTGCACAACCAAAAAATTGCATTAAAACTGTGGCAACTTCAATTTAAGTTCAATAGATGGCGCCACCTAACCGCAGACCCAACCACAAACCACTCCACTATCTCATTTACAGCCCAGCCCAGCACCGCCCAGCCCAGCCCCGCCCTTAACCAACTACATTGTGTGCTCGTTTGTAGTACATACGTAGTGTGTAATTGAATTTCATGTCCACCGCCTGCATTAATGCACAAACATCAGGTGAATACGTTGCCAAACCCTCTGCCAAAGAGGTAAAATCACATTTGCCAATTAAGCAGTATTTAAAGCTACTGTAAATTCACTCTGAGTGCAGTTAAAAAGAGCTCAAGTGAACCATTTGAACCGACAAATACCCTGTAGCATCGCATTAGTCTACATTATGGGTAAGAGGTTGATAGTATATAAATTATAACGTATTTATTCTTAGTTAAAGATGAAACGATTCAATATATATTATTCAGTTATATTACATTATATACCTTGGTCAAATTTCTTGTTCTAAAATAGAAATCATATACTAGCAGAAATACAGTAAATCTTTTTAGACCCTGTACTTTAATAGAAGTACAAAAGGGTCTATTAAGATTGTGCAAGTCCGAAATGTATGTTACAGGCATAAGGAGGCGTGGCAGACCCCACAAAGTATATATATTCTTGATCAGGACGACGAGCTGAGTCGATATAGCCATGTTCGTCTGTCCGTCTGTCTGTCCGTCCGTATGAACACCTAGATCTCGTAAACTGTTAGAGCTAGAGACATCATATTTGGCAGTTAGATGCCCCTATAGTGCAAGCAGATCAAGTATGTGTTAGATTTTTGATACCTCCCCCCCCTCGCCCCCAAAAACCGCGAAAAACTACCACACCCACAGTTTAACAGATACAAACTTGTGTTGTGGCAAGATAATCTTATGAGAAACTTTATCTGTGCTGTAAATTGTGGCTCAATCGGATAATAAACACCGGAGATATTCAATATTCACTTAGCGCGAGCGTATGTGTGGTTGCGTGTGACTTTGGGCAATGTGTATCTGACTGTGTGTGCCAAGGAAAGTACAGTGTCTCCTATTGTCGGTTGCATCCGACTGTAGCTTTCCGAGTTTTTTATAACAAACTGTTTCTATTCATTAAATGTATGCTAGATATTTTCACTTTTATAATTCAATTCGATTCCATTGATAAATGTATGCTACATAAGCTACCTTTTACTAAATCTTAGTTAATTTAGTTCATTAAGTTTACAGCAATTAGTCGCACTTACCTTTCTACGTCCACAACAAAGCATTCTTCGCACACGCGAATTTCCAGTAGCTGCTTTCAATCGAGTAAACTTCTTCTTCCACTGCATTTATGAGTGGGGATCCTTATGGGAAATATTTTCTTCTGCTGCTACAGTTGGGGCATTTGTGGCCCTGGCTGAAGTCTCGAGCAATTGGCCAAGAGGCGCAGACGTGTTGACATTTAGTATAAATTTATCGACTTAACTTTACAAAAATTCATTAGCGTTGTATAAAAAATGCAAGTTCGATATATTCGTTGCTCGTATAGGGTGCTGAAATAGAAGATGGAAGACAGTAAGATATAGTACATGTGGAACATTTAGATAGACTTCAACTTGAGTGCAGACAGTGTCAAAGTCAACGGCAAGAGTGCATTTACTGTCACTTTCTTGTCAGCAAATGCAATTTGCATTCAATTCAAAGAGTGTGAGTACTGAACATCCTGTGTTCCTTAATGAAGCTATACCACAATGCAGCCGACCACACTATATAGTATGCACAACCAAGCCTTGAGTTTGCCATTTCTCTGACATGTGTCATATGCATTTGCCTGTTAACCATTGGAACTGTTGAACGCTCGGCCAGTTGGACAGTTGGACAGTTGGACAGCTAGACAGGCGAATCACTCCACACATGTGATAACTGCCAAGCCCTCAAACCGCAATGCAGCCCACCAGCATATTGAATTTCTGTTAGATTTTATAGTATATGAGCTCTGATAATGCATTGTTTGCCTAGCTCTCAATGGAGTGCCAATAGCAGTTACCGTGCCTGCAACTATTGCACTAAACAACAACAAAACTCCGCTGGGTATGAATCAATTTTCCCAAAATATAGATACCAATATGCATGGTGAAGTAGAATGACGCATTTAAACCGGATATGGTATACAGATATAGTATTTCTATTTCGGAAAGATCTAGTTTTATTCTAATCATATACTATATGTTATACGATACTATAAGCTCAAATATGAATGTAAACTCTGCTGGGAGCAATCTTCTTCTTCTCTAGCTCCTTTCGTTCTGACCACAATCCAATCTAATTCTTTGTGCTTCTAGAACAATGGACAATGGACAATTGCATAATGCAATCCAGATGCCAGTTATTTAAATGCACCATTCATATAAATACAATATTTTATAGCTGCTGTTTGGGCATTGTATCTGCGGCTTGTTGTGGGTGTTTAACACTTGAAATGTTTGCTCTGCCTCCGCAAACAAAAGAGTCATTTATGCTGCGAACTCCAGCAACTGTTGTGCAACTGGTTTCGAGTGCAACATCGCCCCCAACTGTTGCCATTGCCACTGCCATTGCCTTTGGCGTTGCCGTTGACTGGCAACAGCAATGAATGTTGATATAATTTTTAATTAAAAAGCATTTGCAGCTGGCTGCCTTGCCACTGACACACACACACACAGAGTGGAAGGACACGAGTTGTGCAACTATTTAGATAAATTTAACTGCATGGCATGGCATGGTAGGGCAATGTGTTTATGGTATCAGCGTCTGTGCAGGAGTGAAGTTTGTTCCTTTTAAAATTGAAGTTATTAGCGTGCCAAATCCCCAGACACAACACACAACACACATGCACACACACTCATAACCCTGCAGAGATTTAGCCCGGTTTACAGGACAAGTTCAGATTCTGTTTCTGCATATGATATTATGAAAAGACTCGTAACCGCAATGCTTTAGCCCAACTAAAGCGAGAAATCAGTGCCAAAGAATTTTTAATTAAGTAGCTTAAAAGCAGCAGCAAAGAGTCTTCAGCTGGGCATCAGTTGGGAGAGTTAGCCACGTCCGTGATGATGTGTCCTTCTCATCGTCGCCAACGTGGCATCATCATGGCAGACACGTTCCACAAACTGGGCCAAAATGGAGCTGCGGCTGGCATTTTGCCCACGACTCCAACTGAGATTTTGTTGCCATAAAACACTTTGTTCAGCCACTGACTCCTTTTCGCCCCGCCCCACCCCAGTAGTTTGCAATGAAAAATGTTGCAATCGTGCACAGGACATTTAAATGTGCTGCTTGCATGCCATACCTAAGGCAATGTATGTATAGTAAGTACTACATACTACTACATCCACGTATTTGCGAGTTTCTGAGTCCAGCTGCGCCCTGACAACTGACTCTGAGCAGCTTCCGCTGCAACAAAGCCAACGCCATTCAATGAACTTCACCAGCGCCCGTTGGTATGCAACATTCTTTTTTTTTGTTCATAATTTCTATGCAGAGGCACACAGAGACACAGAGAGTTTTGCTCTAATGGTATGCGTGCGTGTATCTATCTGTCTGTGTGTATATCATTCAGTGTGTGTGTGTGAGTGTGTGTTTGTGTTTGTGCTTGTGCGAGTTATTGCCAGCAGCAGGGACATGCAAATGCAGCTACAAGATACTTTGTGTCAGCGCAACAACGTCAACATCGCGACAAAGTGTAGCAATCAGACAAGAAAGATGTTGCCGGGTGTTAATGGAAAAGCAACAACAACTATTTACAAAAGCAATTCGACAGACAGTTGCTAGCAATAATGTCTACGCATGTCTAAAATTTATTTTTATGACATCATAAACTCCGCAGGCGATGATTTCCCATTTCGCACACCCTAAGATACTTTCCCACACACACACACACATACATATTTATTTATGTATATGAATGCGTGTGCTTGACTGAATGCATAAATGAATGATAAAACACTTGCTCGCCCACATGGAGGGTAAACGAAACGAAAATTGCCAATCATTCATCATATAATGAAATACAGAATACCAATAAGTGATCTATCGCAACTTGAATATGATATCAAACTAGAATTTATATACTTGATAAGTATTTTCAAACTGTTCCAACATTCTTTGCCACACATCAGTAAGATCAAGCGTAAAACATTTCAAGTTATCGATTGTTATGCTAGAGTTCAAGTCTAACCCCGTCGCATTATTGGCACTCTCTTATCATCAATGTTTCTTTCACAATCCATCCCCTAGCCAACTGACAGACAGACACATCAACTCGCATGTGACACCATGCTACACTGCAGAAAGAAACGAGTGACAAACCACCACCCAGTGGCGACAGTGGCACACCCATTACACGCCCCATGGCTGACACTCAACTATGATTGCAGCGACACTCAAATATGCAGGCACAGAGTCAGTGACAGGCCATGGGGAATGTTCCACATTGGGAAAAAGTGTAGGATAAGTGAGTCTAACCACAGCAACTAGTTATTAGCTAAACAAGGTGAAACACAGCAAGTCCAGCTAATTTAACCAATTTGCCTTCCATTTTCATGACTACATCCCTCGAGATTACCCAGACAACAGTAAATTAACCATAGCACTAATAGACGTCAAAAGGTCTCATAATGAATTCTCAACTGGGAGTTTAATTTTGACGTCATTACTCAAATTTAAAGTTTCAACTAGTATCTATGGTCAATTTTAGTATTTAGTTTGTATACTCAACAATTCTAATTATATATATCTGTATAGGAATGTTCAAAGTCAAAGTGAATAGTTTTCCTCCCGCTTTTTCAGAACCTAAACGACTGCAATGAGAAATGTTTCATGTGCTATTGATACGTAACTTTTGCTGTAATTTTTCAGATTTTTTCCTGTTTTTTGTTGAAATGATTTTTCCACGCTTTTTTATTTTGCTCGTAAAATTGGAGCAAAGCTCTCAACTTTCCTCTGTGGGGTTTGTTTCATATTCGCGTTGCTTTTCAAAATAAAGAATGGCAAAAAATGCCAGAAATGAGAAATGTTTCGTTGATTGTTAATGTCGCGGTTAATGTTGCCCTCCCCTCTCCCCTCTCCGCTCACCCATTTCCCATAGTCTTTTACCACTGCCACTCATTTCCTAGTTGGTCCTTTTATGTGTGTGCTTTGTAAATTCTAAGCGAAATTCCAGAGTATGATGAGATGATTAAAAAGTAAATATAATGAATGAAAACTTTTGATGGCAATGATATTGTTTAGTTTTAAAACCCAACCTAAAATAAGTATAAAGTTTCACAATCTAAATTGTCATTTTTTTCGTTAGATCATTCATTAGAGAAATTACAATTTTAGTTAGTCTTAATTAAATATAATCATTGTAATCGTATGATTGTGTTAGTGGAAGTTGGAGGTGTACTTCAAACAAATTGTGAATTCTCATCTAATTAAGTTATTCAAGTTATCTTTCTTAAGAGTCTGCAATCCTTGATATGCACTCATTTAAGAAGTATTATCTACCTCCTATTAGGCTAATGCAAATACAATTGAATGATTGCACCATTCTGCCGTGAGTAACATAATCTCTGATAACGATGTGCAGTATGTACTTATCAATCAAGTTGATGCACTTCAGCCAGAAAGCATGACTTGCATCCTGCTGCATTTTAATAACTTCTACTTGAAGGATTTTTATTGCAGATTCCAATAAAAAGACAGGCAGACAGACAGGCAGGCAGACAGACAGCACTCACCTTTTCTGTGTCGGATGACAACTGGTGCTGAAGGATGCTGCCTTATATCCTGCTGGATGATGTTTGACGTTGCCTAAGCCGCACAAACGAGCGCGTCCCAGTTATGAAAATATGAAATCACAAATTGCACTGGCAAGAACAACAACAGCAATAACAACAATAGTAGCAACGTGAGGGATGCCGGCAGGTTGACAGGTGCAAATGGCTAGGCAAGGCTTCTATTTTTTTTTGGGGCTATGTTGCAATTGCCGTCGCAGTTGTGATTGCAGTTGCAGTTGCAGATGCTATTGCTGTTGCACTTGTGGCAGTTGGCTTAGGCGTTAATGACAAAATGCTGGTTCGGTGGTCAGTGGCACGACGTCGCATCCTTATATTATTGCACTTTAGCACTGCTCGATTGCTCGTTTCCGTTTCACATTTTGCTCGTTGCTGCGACTGCGACGCTGCTGCTGGTGTTGCTGCTGCTGCTGCTGCTGCTGCTGATGAAGATGGTGTTGCTGCATTTTTTGCGTAACTTGTGAGCTTTTTGTGCCTTTTTCACACATTTCACAGTCAATTTGAACATTATTTATTCTGCAATTACAACGCGAATCAACGTGTGTAGTTTCTAAATCCTTTAGCTTTGCCCGATTTTTTCTTCATTCGCTGCGTTTAATTGATTTTTGCGCGTGTATATGTGATTGCATGTATATGTACGCGCTGCTTGTTATACTACTATAATTGTGATTGTATGCGCTCGAGTGTGTGTGTATGTCTGTGTATGAGTATGTGTGTGTGGGAGCAAGCAACGGAATGCGTCCGAATGGCAGTGCGGAGCTTTTGCTTATGAGCCGCGTTTTACTACGAGCGCAACGCTTTTGGCCTGAATATGCGAATTTCCTGCGCTACTCCTACGTTCAAAGAGCGCAGCGCAGCACGCACATATGTATGTATGTATGTATGTACGAGTATGCATGTACGAGTATGTGTTGGTATGAATTTCAGTATAATAAAATATCCTGTTTGAGCAATGAGCGAACGAGCGAATGTTCCTATTACGCATGCGTCAGAAATTTGGAGCAAGTTGCCGCTGCTGGCTATTTGTGGGCGATAGCAAGCAATGGCGATAACAGTAGCCACCCGACCCACACCACTTATTCACCACCACCACACTACCACCAAAGTCGCACCGTTCAACGTCCTAACGGTGTATATGTATTTATGTATGTATGCAGTTCTATGTGGTTTTTTTCACTTTGTTGGGGCGGCTAAAGCTCTTTGTTTACGGCACTTCTGGTTGTTGTTTTTATATAAAATATTTATCACACTTCACACGCGTTACTTTTTTCTATTTTTAGTACTTTGCATTAGTTATAATTGTCACAGTTTTAAGATTATTGACGAAACACATCAGCAGCCCATTGCGCTGCTGATGCACCCCTTGTTTTATGTTGGGCTCACGGTTGCCACTTGTATATGTAAAACTCCACAAAAAATGAACATAAAAGCACCAATTCAATTACAAAGAACTAACATATTTTTTGCAGTTATTCTTCTGTATTCTCATTTAAATTGAATCACTAAACATCAGTTATGGTGGAACAACAAAGTGTGGCAACCGTGCTTTCATATGTTCCTATTTCCATTTTGCACCGAACCACTGCTGCCACACTTGGCGTTTTCCTCAAATTTGGTGCTTTTTTATTTTTGGACTTATTTAAATTGGCTCTTTAAGTGGAAAAGATATAATCTGAAATATAATCGATGTCCAGCAATTATTTAACAAAATTGATTAAATTTTTTTATAATCGAATTACACTCAGCTTTATTTGCGTAACCACGCTTGGCATCATAATTAGTTTCGCTCCTCTATTTAAAAATGTCGTTCGCTCTCAAACCCGGTCTCAATACTCAAACCGGGTTGCAATCGAGCAAATTTACATTTTGACTTTTGCAGCCCAACTTCATACTCTGTTAATTAACATAGTGCGCCTATATCGTAAATTTAAATACAAATGTATATTATGGAATTTTACGTAATAAAAACTGTTATATCTGTCTCAATACTGTCATGTATGAACATTAATTAGAACATATGTATATATGTATGAGCATATTTTCTTGCCATCAGGATTTTTTTATTCAATTTTTAATTTTTAATGGGAACAGTGTTTTAACAGATGTGCTCCTCACTTTACATCACACCCACCGTTTAACAGCACAATATTCAAGAATTTCAACAATAAGTAAAAATATCAATGTAAATCTATCATATTAAAGTAATCAAAAAGAATGTCCCATTTTCAAAGAATGTGGGATTATTTCTGAGCGTTTATTTTTGTCTTGTCTTAAAATGTCATTCACATATGCAGCTGACATTGTGGCTGTTCCCGTGATTTGCTGAATGACAAAAAAAACCGTGTCTGTGTGTATTTGTGACAAGAAAAACTTGCGTCTGAGATTCGGAGCTCCACAGCCCCGCCTATAAGTGCGATTATATCTGCATTTCCGTTGTTAATAGTCAGAGTAATGACAAATACAGCAACATGACCGAAAAGATAACATTAGCCGACGCCCTCTCCAATGTGGAGGTCCTCGACGAGATTCCGCTGCCCGATGAGCAGCCATGCATAGAGGCCCAACCCTGTTCAATTATCTACAAAGCAAATTTCGATACGAACTTCGAGGACCGCAATGGATTCGTTACGGGAATTGCGAAGTACATTGAAGAGGCAACTACTCATGCGAATTTGGTAATTTTCATATCTATACAAATTGAATTTGTAAATATCTAATTGCAACTTCCTGTCCTCATACCCATAGAACGTTTTACTGGATGAGGGCCAAAAGCATGCCGTGATGCTATATACCTGGCGATGCTGCTCGCGCGCCATTCCACAGCCAAAGTCCAACGAGCAACCAAATCGTGTGGAGATCTACGAGAAAACCGTAGAAGTGCTTGCACCGGAAGTAAATAAGCTACTCAACTTCATGTATTTCCAACGCAAAGCAATTGAGGCATTCTCTGGGGAGGTGAAGCGCCTGTGTCACGCGGAGAAGCGAAAGGATTTCGTATCGGAGGCATATCTATTAACTCTGGGCAAATTCATAAATATGTTTGCCGTTCTCGATGAGCTGAAGAATATGAAATCTAGCGTCAAGAACGATTATTCTACTTATCGTCGTGCTGCCCAGTTTCTTAAGGTGATGTCCGATTCGCATACTCTGCAGGAGTCGCAAAACCTGTCGATGTTCTTGGCCACACAGAATAAGATACGAGACACTGTCAAGGATACGCTGGAGAAGATTGTTGGCTATGAGGATCTGCTCTCCGATGTGGTTAACATTTGCGTGCATATGTTCGAGACAAAAATGTATTTAACCCCTGAGGAGAAGCATATGCTTGTCAAAGTCATGGGCTTTGGCCTCTTTCTTATGGATAGCGATGCTTGCAATATCAACAAGTTGGATCAAAAGAAAAAGATTCGTCTCGATCGTATTGATCGCATCTTCAAGAACCTGGAGGTGGTTCCGCTTTTTGGTGACATGCAAATTGCTCCATTCAACTACATAAAACGTAGCAAGCACTTTGATTCAAGCAAATGGCCACTTTCCAGCTCGAATGCGATCAGCCCACAAGCCGATTTAATGGTACATCTGCCACAAATACGCGAGGATCACGTTAAGTACATATCCGAGCTGGCACGTTACACCAACGAAGTAACCACTACCGTAAAGGAGAATCCCTCTGATGCTGAGAATCGTATTACCGCAGACCTTGCGTTGCGTGGACTACAGCTGCTTTCGGAATGGACCAGTGTGGTCACAGAACTGTACTCATGGAAGCTCTTGCATCCGACAGATCATCATCAAAACAAAGACTGTCCCGTAGAGGCTGAGGAATATGAACGGGCCACTCGCTACAATTACACGTCTGAAGAAAAATTTGCTTTGATTGAAGTAATTGCAATGATCAAGGGTCTGCAGGTGCTAATGGCACGCATCGAGACGGTTCTATGCGAAGCCATTCGGCGGAATATTTACTCCGAATTACAGGACTTTGTGCAGCTAACACTTCGTGAACCGTTGCGTAAGGCAGTCAAAAATAAGAAGGATCTTATACGGAGCATTATCATGTCGGTGCGCGAGACATCCGCCGATTGGCAGAAGGGGTATGAGCCAACTGACGACCCAGTGTCAAAGGGAAAGAAGGATCCCGATGGTGGCTTCCGCATTCACGTGCCACGTCTGAATGTTGGTCCCTCATCTACACAACTATACATGGTACGCACCATGTTGGAGTCACTGATTGCAGATAAAAGTGGCGGAAAGCGAACACTCCGCAAAGACATAGACGGCAACTGCCTCATGCAGATAGACACGTTCCACAAGACATCCTTCTACTGGAGCTACTTGTTGAACTTGAGCGACACCTTGCAAAAATGCTGCGATTTGTCGCAGCTCTGGTATAGAGAGTTTTACCTGGAAATGACCATGGGTCGTAAAGTTAACAAATGCATGGTGCGACATGCACACAACGAGGAGTGCAAGGATTTGATAACAATGGAGAAACGCATACAATTCCCCATTGAAATGTCAATGCCATGGATTCTAACTGATCATATACTTCAGACAAAGGAGCCCTCTATGATGGAGTAAGTCTATTATTAGAGTTATCTAAATCTATACCTGCTAACTGTTTTAAATCCCCAGATTTGTTCTGTATCCCTTGGATTTGTACAACGATTCTGCACATTATGCACTCACTGTCTTCCGCAAGCAATTCCTCTACGACGAAGTAGAGGCCGAGGTTAATTTGTGCTTTGATCAGTTCGTCTATAAGCTGAGTGAGCAGATATTCGCCCATTACAAGCAATTGGCGGGCAGGTATGTTCAAAGATTTGTGTAAAATTAATTAAATGTAATAATAATTTACGTATATTTTTAGCATTTTCTTGGACAAACGTTTCCGACTGGAATGCGAGGTGCTAGGTTTCAATTTCCAATCGTATCCACGCAATAATCGTTACGAAACACTGCTAAAGCAACGACATGTTCAGCTGTTGGGTACGAGTTCTCTTTGTGCAACATACTTACATCTTTACTGAATTTTCATTATGCATTTCAGGTCGCTCCATTGATCTGAACAAACTCATTACACAACGCATCAATGCAAATATGCATAAGAGCATCGAATTGGCTATTAGCCGCTTTGAGGGCAACGACATAACTGGCATTGTGGTAAGACGCATTGTAGTAACTTGAACTCACCACAAGTTGAGCTTTAATTTACTGCGTTTGTTGTAGGAACTTGAAGGGCTTTTGGAGGCTAATCGCATTTGTCACAAAATGCTTAGCAAGTACTTGGCTTTGGACAACTTTGACGGCATGGTTAAAGAGGCTAATCACAATGTTCTGGCACCTTATGGTCGCATTACATTGCACGTCTTTGTGGAATTGAATTACGACTTTCTTGTTAATTACTGCTACAATGCGGCCACAAATCGGTAAGATCTTCTTCACAGTTTGCTTCTAAATACTCCATTAACTTACTCTCTTTACTTCTCATGCAGATTTATACGCACCAAGGTTAATTTATCATCATCCCAGGCAATACAGCGGGAGAAACCACCGCAGATGGCTCACTATTATCTTTGGGGTTCAAAGCAGCTGAATGCTGCCTATTCGACGCAATATGGTCAGTACACTGGCTTTGTGGGTGCACCGCATTTCCATGCCATGTGTCGGCTGTTGGGCTACCAGGGTATTGCTGTAGTTATGGACATTATACTGAAGGACATTGTCAAGCCACTAATACAAGGATCATTGCTCCAGTTCACCAAAACGCTAATGATTGCCATGCCAAAGTCTTGCAAATTGCCACGCTGCGAGTACGGCTCACCTGGCGTTCTCAGCTATTATCAGGCACATCTAACAGATATTGTGCAATATCCGGACACAAAAACTGAACTGTTTCAATCATTTAGAGAGTTTGGCAACTGCATTATCTTTTGTCTGTTGATCGAACAGGCATTGTCTCAGGAGGAAGTGTGCGATTTGTTGCATGCAGCGCTCTTCCAAAACATCTTTCCACGTCCATTCTGCAAAGGTAATAACACTAACTCTAAATTTAAACAGTAATTAATTCATATTTTTATTACAGAGAATGAAAAGCCAGAGGCGAAACAGAAGCGTCTTGAGGCACAGTTTGCTAACCTGCAAATCGTTTCAAATGTCGAAAAAATTGGCACAGCCAAGGTAAGATGAGTCCTCCTCCTTCCCTTGATTTGTTAATTAATTCTATATTCTTAAAGCAAGCAATGATAGCACGAGAGGGAGATCTATTGACACGTGAACGTCTCTGCTGTGGCCTAAGCATCTTTGAAGTAATTTTAAATCGAGTTAAGACCTATTTGGATGATCCGGTGTGGTGTGGACCTCCACCTGCTAATGGCATCATACACGTAGATGAGTGCTCAGAGTTTCACCGGCTCTGGTCGGCTTTACAGTTCGTCTATTGTATACCTGTGCGTGGTACGGAGTATACTATCGAGGAGCTCTTTGGCGAGGGTCTCAACTGGGCTGGCTGCGTTATGATAGTGCTGCTTGGTCAGCAGCGTCGGTTCGAAGCTCTCGACTTTTGCTATCACATACTGCGAGTACAGCGTGTGGATGGGAAGGACGAAGACGTCAAAGGAATTGTAAGTAGAATGCCCCATAAGCAGTCCTAGAGTTCGTTTTTACTGTCTAAATGTATTGCAGCAACTGAAACGCATGGTGGACCGCATACGACGTTTCCAAGTATTAAACTCACAAATCTTTTCAATACTTAACAAGTATCTAAAGGGCGGCGACGGCGAGGGCTCTAATGTAGAGCATGTACGCTGTTTTCCGCCACCACAGCATCCATCGGTTATATCATCGTCGTCTCACTATCAGGATCCACAGAAACTGAGGCAGAGCATGAACAATTGATAGAAACCAACAAGCATTTAAGCTAATTGTAAACATTTACGTTAATATTTAACCACAAAGCGCAATCTATCTATACACTATATATGCAGGCATATCCCGAATGGTAATCTTACAGCTATTACGACAAGAGAGTTGCCTGGGAAATACATTCGATTTTATTACAATTGTTATTCCTTTTTTGATACATACTATATCCTTTACATAGAGTACTGTGTAATTTGTATTATGCAAGCAATTATATGATTATATTCGTAGTATTAACATTAATTCCATGCTACAATCGATTGCATTCTCTCTACGCACTTCTTCAACTGCTTGCATCTGAGTTATTTAGAAATTTTGCTTAATTATGCGAGAGTTAAATAGCCAAAGAATTAATATGCATTAATTTAGTTGGCTTTAAATACAAAATACATAAAATACTGAGAACAATAGTATTAATAGTGGCAAAGAAACATAGAGAAATAGCTGCCAATTAACCAGAGCGCATATAAAGAGAACTCAAATGCATATAACAGAATTGACAAAACACAAACTTAATACAATGAACTTTATCGAATAAAATTTTCATACGTATTTCTAACAAACCCTTACAATTAATTGTGCTTCTTTCTGGCATCAGGAATATGTCTTTTTATCATTATTTATTAACTGTGAATTTTGGAATGGCTCAATAATACTCATATTTACAATTTACTTGGCTACTCCGTTTTTCCCAGTACCTGAATAGGTGTAGAGTACTGTGAAATTATCTGCATAATTTCGTGGCAAATCGAATTTTGCACTATCCGCACCCAGGTAACAGGCACCGTAGGCACTACTCTTGGTGATGCGCACCAGTTGGAGATTATATTCGATGGGCATCTTTGCCAGCTCTTTGATGAAAGTCTCTTTTATCAGATTCCAGCTGCTCCATACAGAACCCACACAGACCACGTTCAGCTCTCCAGACTTAACCAAATCCTTGTGAACGCTGGGCAGCAGAGCCTTGATCATGCGTGCCAAATGAACACCAGCCTCTTGGAACAGTGACAATGTCAGCTTATCACCATTTTCAGCACTCTGCGCCAGCTTCTCACATAGATTGGCAAAGAATGGCTTATCAAACTTGGCATAACAATGCGTTAGCATATCATAGCGTGTTTCTATGTTAAAGTGCTTTTTGATCAATGCCCACGTATTTTCGATGGGAAACGGAGACACCTCAAAGTTGTCCATATGGTCGAAGACCACCTTGACGGCACGATAGGAAATAAACCAGGCTGAAAAATATAACAATGGTCATTTAGTTCATGTGCTATGAGTCATGGGAACCCCAGCAGCAGTTGATTGTATGCCCATCACACCTTATCAGTTGATCCCAATCGCTAATCTCGCTTCGTTAGTCTAGGTTATTGCATTGAATGCAATTTCTAGGCTGATTAGCTCAACTGATAACTGCCAGAGGAGTAGGGGACGTACCTGCGCCCTCGTCACCGAGGAAATTACCCCAGCCGCCACAGTTGGCAGTGGAGCCATCCGGATTACGAAGTAAACAATTCGAGCCCGTGCCCGAGATGAGTACCATACCACCAATGGATGAGGCGGTGTACATGCTGCCCATTGTATCGCTCGACACGGCGTAGTTATCCGCCAAATTAGGGAATGTAGCACGCAGTTCTTGCTCCAACTCGCGGTTAGTGGCTTCCTGCAAAAAACAGAAATATTAAATGATTCAATCAATCCAAGAGCATTCCACGCTACCTGTTCACAGCCACTTAAACTCAGACCCAAGCTCGCCAGGGCTACATCCTTTGGTATATTGGCCTCCGCTTTGCAGCGCTCCACCATATCCGCAATGCGTCGCGCACATTCTGGAATGCCTATGCCCCAATGATTTGTGCCCAGACCACTGGTTGTGCCCACCGATTCCCCGCTCTCATCGCAGATGACCAATCTAGAGTGCGTTGCACCACTACAATAAATGAATAATATGAGAAAAGAAAATTACTCAACTGCATTCATTAATTTGCCACTACATCCTATCATTGTGGAGAGAGCTATGACCTCTAGCAACACATGATCATTCTATTAATAGGGCAACTAAATCGAATTAAATGTCTACCAATTGAGTAAATTGAGTTTGGGCAGTCTATATTTGGGAATCACTTATTAAATTATTCAATTTTTCGATAGGTCCAATTGATGACCCTATCACACGTGCTAATATGTATATTTTTATACCTTTGCACTCAATATGAATAGCGGGAATTTAAGGGTTTTGAATAAGCAGATGCAAATGCAGTGTAAAATTTTATGACTGTATTAAAAAACACTAAAAATCTAGTTATCATCGAATAATTAACAATGAAAGTAAAACTGTGTCATAGAATCTGAAATTAGATTTGACTTTTCAAATGTTTTATGAAGTAAACTATAAACATTAAATAGGTTTTACTATTTAGCTTTATTAGTGTTTAATTTTATTGTAAATCAATTGAGGGTTGATCAAAATTTATTCATAATTTTATTTATTTTCAGGCCCGCATTCAATTATTGTTATTGTGTGCATTGCTTGCACTTTTTGACTAATCTGATTCAATTGAGATAAATACGCCCGTGCATTGTACAATCACTATTTTATTATTACTAAATGAGTTTGCATTATATTCTATCAAATAGATTTGACTTTTGTATATTCAAGCGCCAGTAGTTCACATTAATTCAGTTGTGACGTCACAAAATGTTCCAAATCAGCTGGCAACGCCAATCGACATGGTGCTGCCACACCGTTCTACTTAGCCGGTTGGATTGCACAATAAACTTGTTTAATTGTGAATTTGCAAAAGTCAGTCGGAAAAGTGCGTGTTGCGTGAATTAGAAGACAACAGAAGCATTGGAAATAATTAAAACAATTCAGAGAGCTATAAAAAAGTCAATTTAATTGATATGAAGCTGCTGACAAATGTGCGCAAGTTGCTGCTGCTGCGCCGGCAAAGGCCAGCGCAACGCCTAATGACAGCAACAACAACACAGCCATACGACACGACAGCGACGTCAACTGATCCAGCGGAACCAGCATTTACCAGTGCTCAGCTAGATGAATTGGAGCGCAATATTGAGTTGAGGCATCACAAAAACAATGTTCCGCTTATACGAAAACTGCTCAAAACGCTGCAGCAACATAAGGGGGAGACGGACAACGAGACACGCCGCCAACTGGAGGACGAATTGCTGCAGTTGCCGAATGCCACACACCCACGCCTGCTTAGCTACGACAATCAACCATTCGAACTGGGCAATTATAAGCATCGAGCACTGCCCACAGACGGTGCTAAAGAGTTTTCTGAGCTAGCGCGTGCATTGAACTTGTATCGCATGGACCATCTGGGTAACTATACGGGACACAAAAGCTATTACTTGACTGGGCAATTGGCCATGCTGGAGCAGGCAATCATACAGTATGCATTGCAGTCTGTGACAAGGCATGGCTTCAAACTGATCTCTGTGCCCGACATACTTCCCCGGGAGGTGATCGAGAGTTGTGGCATGCGCACAGAAGGAGAACGCACACAAGTCTATAAACTGGATACGGGCGAGTGCCTGTCCGGCACTTCGGAAATGGCTCTTGCTGGCTTCTTTGCAGAAAAGGTGCTGGATGAGCAACAGCTGCCGCTGAAGGTGGCTGCTGTCAGTCGTTGTTATCGTGCCGAGACTTCGGGTCTGCACGAAGAGAAGGGCATCTATCGTGTGCATCAGTTTACCAAGGTGGAAATGTTCGCGATTGCCACCCCTGAACAGTCGGAGTCAACACTGGAGGAGTTTAAGAATATTGAAATTGGACTATTTAAGGAATTGGGAATCAATTTCCGACTACTCGATATGCCGCCCTGTGAATTGGGTGCACCTGCGTACCAGAAATACGACATTGAAGCCTGGATGCCGGGCCGGCAAATGTGGGGAGAAATATCCAGTTGCAGCAACTGCACAGACTATCAGTCGAAACGTCTGAACATAAGGTATAAGCGTGCCAGTGATGGAAGTACGGTTTCCGCCCACACCATTAATGGTACGGCCACGGCTATACCACGTTTACTGATCGCACTCATTGAATCGTATCAGGGTCCTGACTCCATCACCATACCCGATGTTTTGGTGCCCTTCATGAATGGACATCGAACTATAACTAAGAATAAGAAGATTCCAGAGACGAAGCTGGTCAAGTTTATCAAATCTGCTTAATGTTATGTTAATCTAATTTTAAGACCAATAAAAGATAGTAACAAATTGTGAATAACAGTAAATTATCAATAGTTTTTCCTGTTATAGGAAATAATGCTTACAACTAAGCACATTTGTGCACAACAGTAGATTACAGTTGTTAAACTAATGAATAAATTAAAATAACTAGAAATTAGATAAGGAATAACAAAACAAAACAAGCGATAAATGATCCCCAGTGATAAGTGTGACACAGCTACACCCAACCGGGCTAATAATCTGCCACATTGTTAATCAATTGCGCATTTCATATAATGTAAACCTTTTATACTCGTATAGTATATATAATTAAGTTCAAAACAATTAAAGTAAAACATTTTTTAATTGACCTTACTTACCCTTCAATGCCGCCGAAATATTTCATTTTGCTGGGGGGACACTTGGCACTTTCGGACTGTGGATAATGGCGTTTAAATCCTGTAAACAATAACATTATTGTATTATAATTTTTGATTAAACTCATTTCAATTTTTTATATCCGCACACTAATCCCCTACTTAATGCACAATCTTATCGAGTTGAACCCTGGTACCTGAACCACCATAAATGCCGATCTATGCAGAAAACGAAAGTCTTGCATGTGAGCAAAGAATGAGCAGAGTTTTGCCCAATTTCATGAATACAAAAAAATATAACAAAAGCAACAGGTGGGCCACATACACAAAACAGGTGAACGGGTGAGAGTGCGCGTTTCTAAACAAGTTTACAACATTTATTTCACTCGGCTCGCACAGTTTTGTTAACATATCGATTTTTGACTTCGTAATTTAGCAATAACAAATAATTATTTGCATTAATTGTTGTTGTGCCAGACTTATTAACTACACACTTGCTGTACGCGTCATCACAAACAATGCCGTTAAATTTACTGTTGCTTTTTATATGGGTGTATACAAACAATCATTAACACTTTGAAATGCATTCATATGTATAACTACTGGTACAAACGTCGACACTTGCAGTTGTTTCATATTTGATTCTTACCCGCCGACGGAGCTATTGCTACTGATATGGGGTCTGCGTCCAATCGCTATAAAGCCCACACGCAAAGTATTGTTTAGAAACGCAAGCATTGTTATTTATTGGCGTCCGCTTCAATTACTAGATGTTGTTGTATTGTACACATAAATAAGCGTGCAACACTAAGCTAACAGGCATTTGCCAACACTATTTTACTCATCTTGGCACATTTTCAAAGTTAGCGCCAAGACTTTTTCGGAATGAGTAAAAATGGGCTCTGGTTTGAAGCGCGCTCTCATACATGTTGGTGAGCCGGACCTATTGGAGTGTTGCATATGCAGGTGGCTCTATTTTAGAAAATTATATTATTTTATTTAAATATAAGACTGAACAAGAGTATCGACTAATGGCGCTATTGCAGTCACTTAAACTTGCTGCCTGTGTTTTTTTATAATTAAAAATCAATACAAGGCTCTCTAGAAGTAAAAATAAAAATACATCTACACCCAACTTATTTTTACTAAGTTTTCTTTATTGTTTGTATCAAACGCTACTTTTTATTCTTGTCCTTATCTTTATCCTTAACTGTATACTTGTCATAGGACTTTGTAGGGTCGTATGGCTCCCAACGGCTAGCGGGAAATATGTGCTTGTTGCGCTCATACCAGGAACGGAGCAACACCTTGCCGGCATGTGATTCCTCCTTTTCGACAGAGGCGTCACTAATCATGCGCACATCGTCATGTACATCGAACTGAAAGAGCGGTCCTGACTTGCCACGCGCCTTGGTCACAATGAAATCATAGAAGGAATAGTGATGGGGCAGTATTAAATCCTCTTTGACGTACATAAGTTGATCGGCCATAACGGTTTTAAGTTCGATAAACTCTTTGCGCAAGAGTTCCAAGCATTTCTGCAGGAATTGATATATAGAATTGCCCTTTTTCATGACGACATTACGCCTATGGCCGGAACCATCCCAGTAACTGAATGTAATCGAGATGTCTTCGTCTTTAAGTTCTGCCTGTTGCATTACCCATTCCTGCCGCAGTGTCTCACGTAGACGGTTCTCTTGTTCTTCCCGTTCTCGATCAGGAAGGAACGACGTGTCTACATCAGGATTCTTGCAGATTTTCTTTTTTTTCAGTGGCACAACCTCATTTCGTATTTCGGTCCATTTTGCTGGCTTGGGTTTTACGAATTCCTCGAGTTCCTCTTTTTCAGCATCATTATCTTCATCGTCTTCGTTCTCATCATCGTCCAAATTAAAGGACAATGCTTGTATTTGTCGCTTCTGTTTGTTTTTTTCTGCCTGTATGGCTTCCAACGCTCGTTGTTTCTCTCGATCCTTCTCATCTTTCTTTTGCGCTAGTTTCTTTTCCCGTTCTCGCACTATGTCCTCCTGCTTGGCCTTCATTTCATCCAGCGTAACCAGACCAATGGTCGAAGACTTAAGCTGCTGCTCCACAGCATCGTAGTGCGTTGCAAACTTGTTTTCAATCTTGTCCAGCTTCAGCTCCTCCTCAATTTTCTTCTTCCGGAATTCAATCTCCTGCTGCTGTATCTCACGTTTCTTCATTAGTTGCGCGGCTCTGCCAGCCTCACTGGCAGCACCTTTGTAGTGAGCCATGACGTTAATTAAACTTTTCTAAGTTTAAATCAAAATTATTAATGTTCATCAAATGTTTGTGATCTGCCTGCTCAACAGCGTCTTCATTTACTTGCGTCAGCTGTGAATACAGTTGCCACACTTGGCGCTTTTGCGCCAAAATTGGCACTTTTTTATGTATTAGCGCAATGGCACTTTTTGTCTTAAATTGAGTTACATGTATATAATAAATATATAAATAAAATAGAATATAACTTCTTCTGTTGACCTCACAAGCAGATTTATTTGTCATTTGCCATATTTGCGGCTATTTGGGGATGTGGCATGTAGTAAGGTTGCTAATTTGGCTAACTTAGGTTGTGCACTTGGCTAAACTGCACTGCGTGAAAGAATTTTATTCACTCTAGGCTCGATGCATCTTGCTTTGTTTACCTTTTTGTAAGCCAAAAAGACTCTTTGGTTATCTCTATTAAGCGAATAGCACTCTGTTAGCTATTTTATTGCAATTATCTGAATAGAGAAAAAAAATGGTGCAAAAAAATATATATATCTGACGAACGGCAAATATGCCTATCTTGAAATTTGCGCTTGTTGTTAATTTTTATAAATTAACAGAGTGCGCTAACGTCGAATTTCAAATGCAAATTTTATTAAGCTGAATACATCAATAGAGGGATAATCGAATTTTTAACAGCTTGCGCGAGCAACAGAAAAATCATCGAACATCGAACCAGCGCGCATTTTTGCTCCCGATGCAAAGCAGAAAATTAGCCAGCAACTGTCACCTTTTGTCAGGTAGCATTTTCCTCGTGGCCCGTTGGAATTTAAATGTGCACAAGCTTTGATGTCCTTTCAAAGTCCTTTACTGAGCTTTATAACATAAACAAGTTTGATATATACCGTTACTGTTTCAGTTACAGCGGAACTTTCAAACCTATTGGACGCGCGCGGAAACAGGCATAGTAAGAAAACGCTGTGAATCTTTTTGAAATTGAATTATATGATTTAAATCGTTTGAGTGATATGTGAAGTTTAATAGGCCACGAATCAAGAAATTGTATATCAATTAATTATGTAAATACCCAACGAGTGTTCTGTCTGGCTGTATGTGTATTGAGTGTGTGTGGTGTCTGTGTGTATGTCAGTGTGAACATGAAATTACAGACGTGTCTTCTGGTGTGCGTGTTGAAATGAAGAAATGCTCAACGATGGGCAAGGACAATACGGACAAAGAGTAACATCAGCAGCATTGGCCATCGTTTGGTGATGGCGATGGCGATGGTGTTGGCGATGGTGTGGTGGTGACTTTTGGCGTTGGCCAAACGGAAACGGAAGTCCCAAATTGAAATGGCATTTAAGATGAGCGAACAATTTAAAAGATTCCATTTATAGCCATTTCATGCCGGTTTTAACATCAAATTTACTTGCTTTTAGTGCACTCAGATTTAAACATCAAGATTGAATCGCTCTATATCGAACAATAGATGTTCATATTTAATGGCGTCGGCTCTTGCTCCACTTGTCTCTGGTAATATTCATGAGCCTGAGTCATAATTTATGGCATAGATGAATGGGAATGTAGGATGGCGAAAGGGGGAACTGACTGTGTTTATTACGGCTGCCGCTTGCCAAGTCAAGTGCCAATAAAATCATTAACTGTTGCAACGCATTAACTTCATGGCACAGACTGTGTCGTTATGCCGTGTCATAAAACTAAAAACCATCCATCGCACGTTCCTTCTGTGGTAGCAGTGGCAGTGGCAATGCCATTGGCAGTGGCAGTGACACTGATGACTCCAGTGCCAGTCCCAGTTGGATCCTCGTGCGTGCTGCAGCTAATTACCGGAGTGAGAGATACAAACGAGCGAAAAACTATTAAAAGCCCGTTCGGCTAGGCGTCATGTTAAATAATTAATAGCGACAATTGCCTTATCGAGCATTAATTAATTTATCGCTCATTATATTCGAATACCGCACAACAAGCACACGTACACGGACACGGAGTCTGATCAGTCCTCCCGGGTGTCCACCAAAGACGACTCCAACCTTTACTAATTGCTTTTAATTTGCAGCAAATTACGTATGCGAAAGTTGTAGTTGATCCCTCCCACCAAAAAAAGAAGAGAAACTAAATTAAACAAACTCAACTGCCAAGTTTATCTTGGGTCAAGTTTTTGTTAGTTTCTATTGTATTATCTTGGCTTTGCGGTTGGTTTTCTATGGCTATCCAGAGGACGAGTTGCCAGTTACAAAATCCACATGACAGACGCACTTCACTTTGCTCTGACTATGTGCAAAGTTTCATGTTAGCTTTCCGGCAAATGGATTTACCAAAGGATTATTCTACACACACACACATAGACATGCACAGAACATAGTTTAAGTTTTATTGTCAACTTGGAGCTTCTTAACGCCCCCACTTGCTGGGTCCTTTAATTGCTGGAGCTTAGAAGTTTTCCTATTCGAAAAACTTATACCCCACTCACCTGTTTATTAATCAATAAATTAAGCATAATATTAATGTTGAGATTTCTCAAGGTTAAATACCGTAATTACAGACCATCATTATGAGGAAATAAGTTTGCGTAGTATATTTGTTAAATGAAGCTCGAAGAGCGAAGTCATTAACTGCAGTTAAATCTACATTCAGTTTTAATGAAAAGTCATTTGCTGTTAAGAATATAATTTCAAAAATAATGCACAATTATTCAGAGTAAGAGGAGCGTTGATGAGCCGATATTTAATTAAAAATCACAAGAGAGAGTTTTTATTTATCGCTGCATCGATATTTATTTATTTTCGTAGCCTATGGTAAAAGCCAACAGTTTTTTGTACTGTAATAAAATATGCCATAAATAAACTTCACGGCTAGCAAACAGATTTTGTGTCATATTTTTGCAAAGGGTCAACAACGATTTATTTGCATAAGGAAGATTTTATGTAATTTCCAGGCTGAAATTATATTATCACTGCGGCCGACTCCCAGGCGCCTAATTAAAAAACAATTCCACCCAGCAGCAAATCCATTGATTAAGTACCTTTTTTCCTGATTACGACGGAAGAAAGGCGAGTTAAGCGGGGCTTATTTTTTGGCTACTAGTGTTGGCAGTGGCCCAGGCAGCTGCAGTCCTGCGCTAAACAGTAGATTCCTCAGCTACGGCTGGAAACACTTTTTACTGTTGTAAAAATGTCTGCTGTTTGCTTTATCTTTTCTGCCTTTTCTCCCTTTTTTTTGCTATTTTATTTTGTGCGCTGTTTTGATTTTGTGGTTGGGGTTTTCCCTCTTTCTTTTGGGTATGTTTTTCTTCGGACCGCGCATCAGTTTGCGGGCACAAAAAAGTTTTTGCATTTCAGCATCGGCAGTGGCGCATAAGAAAAAAAAGTTGACACAATTTAAACTTTCCTATAAACACAATAAAAAATCAAATATAAAATGAGCCATTTGTTCTAGCAGCTATTTGCTTTCACTCGTTTGTCGGCATTGTGGACTCAGTCTGTCACTTTGCCTTTTGTTTCCCTCATTTCAGATTTGTCAATGGCTAGGGGAAAACAAAAACCCCTTTTTCCACTTTGCCATGGCGGTGACTTTTCAATTTCGCGCAAATTGAAACAATTTGCCACTGGCATTTAAACACACGTTGTACATACAGACATACGTACGTATACATTCCGTATACATAGCTCAAATTTATTATACATGTATCTACAGACTTTTACACCCGGTTGCATTTTGCACTAAGATTTATGCACAATTTTCATAAAGCTGACAACATGACGTATGATTAATTTGCCAGCTGCCAGTGCGTTGAGTGTGGTTGTTGTTGTGCACAGCTCTATCATGCCATTGTTGTTGTTCCTGTTGTTGTTGTTGTTGTTTATACATTTAATTAAATTGGTAGGAAACAGAAAAACTCTATGGGAATATGGATGAAGCGTTTATTTCGGGCTCAAGGCGGCAACACGCCCATAAAAGTTAAGCTAACGAGCTGTTGGGGATATTTATAGTAACGTTTCACTCACAACTTTGCCAGCAACCAACAGCAGCAGCAACAACCATAACCATGACAACAGCAGCAACCACTTTAAGTGCAACTAAAAATATTTTAAGGCCAGATTCAGCCTTTTAAAATTATGCCAGACATGCTAAAATTGCCGCAGACGCACTACAACGATAAAGAACAACAACAGCAACAACAACAATAGCCATAACACCAGCCAGAGAAACACACACACTTAGCTTACCAGCTGGGCGCATATTAAGTATACGACATGCAGTCAATAAATTTGTGCATTTCAGGACAATGACGAGGACAAACGGTTGACAACACCAACGCAAAACTCATTCATACATATTCATACATGTGTCTAACACACATATATGTAGATGAATCCTTGGTATCTATGTGAGTTTATCCTTGCATTTCCTTTTGCCCTATGTCACAGGCCAGCCTTCATTACATTGTCTTCGATATGAATTCTGTGCCCACAATATTCTCAAAAATTCCTTTATTCTTTGGTAATACATTTTTGTTTTATCTACAGAAAACGTTGGTTGAAAGAAGTATAAATATTCTCTGAGTAATCTGAAAATATGTGCTTAAAGGAACAATTTGATTAATGCATTTAGTAAATAGTATTACCCTACTGTTTTTGTCTATTCAATGGGAAAGTATCGTAATGAATATTAGCTTATCAGTATTGTGAAATCGTATCAGTATTTCTTGCAGTAAAACGGAAAACTATTTTGAGTATTGAATTTCATTAATTGACTTTCCCCTATACCTTACTAGATAAGCACACACATTTGTAGTTCATTAGTTTAACAAAGAAAATATATCATAATTCGCCATAAAATTATATAATGAAACTTTTCTTTGTGTACATATTATACTGGTACTGATTCAGTTTTATTTTATTATTCACCCTTGGTTTACGAATGCAATTAAGTGTAGTCTGTTGAGTGCACTGATATCATTTGTAATTTGCATTTGTGTGACAATAAAATAAACTAAATATATGAATATAAAAAACTCGCACAATCATAGAGGCAAAGTTTAAAAATAGTATGCACACACTCAGAAAAACACGATGTTTGTTGTTTAAGATATTTAGTCAAACGATAAACGGTACCACAATTAAATAGAAATTCTCGGAAAACGTTCTATATAATTTTATAATTGATTGTTGCTTTGTTTGATTTAGATTAATCATAAAAGATGAGAAAATGAACACATATATTTGATTCAGTTTGAAGAATCGAAATATACTCGAATGTGATCGGAAATTTCATAACATGCTTGGTGGAATTGAATCTACATTTCTACCGAAAGGAATTGAAATCAACTACAACCAACTAGTTGTAACGAAACGAGACCATTTTTCCGAGTGTAATTTCTCATATGAACTGATTCTGTTGCTGTGACTGTCGCCAGCTGCAGTTTATCTTTTAAAGCAAATGATTTCAAATAAAATATTCCCTTTTTTATGTACATATCTATAAACGTATTTGTTTATGTATGAGTTTACATACATATATATTTATGGGAGCAGCATATCCAATTAAAACGACACTTTACAGCTGGCTAGATTTTATATAGTATTTCTTGAATTCATTTGCCTACATCAATATTGAACTTTTATGTTGTAAATGCCAGGCAATATTTACTTTGATAAAGAACTACTGATTGGCCTTGTGAAAACCAGAAATCAATTCAAATGTTGGTCAAGTGATTTGGTTGCTCTCTTTGCCGTGGAATAGTTGTTTAAAGACATTTTGTTTCAACAGAATTTAGGTCAGACCAAGAGTCAATTAGTATAATATCCTTTGGACTTTCGGCAGCTTCGTTATCTGTTATCTCTTATCTGTTAGCAATGTTGGTCTGATTAGCTGTCTGCCTGGTTCTTAATGTTACTTACTTGATTGATGCATTCTATTCGTTCTTTGGCAGCAACAGCGGAAGTGCGAGGAGGGGGATGAGAGACGAACCGCAAATGTGAAAGTGGCAGGAGCAGATGCTCAAACAAAACCAAATTCACCGCTCGCACACGTTGATTTGTTACACCTGGCTGGGGAATTGAGAAACAAGAACAAACTTGCCTCGGATCGTAAATCATGAATATAAAAGTCCTGATACATATAGAAGAATATCTAGCACACAGTAGCCTGTAGCATTCCGTGGCATAATTTTTCTTGTTTCGCATCAAAAGTTTTCGTACCTTCGATTTGATTCCGTATCGCAGCTTTTCCGTTTCCGACAAATGTTCATGAGAAGTTTCATTTGCAAACGTCGTAAGCAAATCATAAAACTTCGACTTGCGTACAATGGCTTTTCTATTTTCCTATTTTCTTCAGCTTTCGTTTCTTGTTTTTTTATGTTGCCTCAACTTTTCTTTATTCACTTTTTATCACGCTAACGTGGCAGCATTATTTATATATAACGGAAATATTCATTCATGCCAACTAATGAAGTGTCAAAAATGTTGCCCCAAAAAGTGTGCTAAGTTTTTTATTATACCGTCTCCCTTCATGTGTGAGTGTGTGTGTGTGTGTGCTGTGCGCATTGACCTTGAGCAACTATGAGCCTGCATGTGACCGCATGTCTCTACGTATTTATAATGTGAATGTGTGAATGCATGTGTCTGTGTGACAGTTTTAAAATAGCTTAATAAGCGACAGCAAACGTTGTCGTTCTGCATTTGTTTGCATTCCCCAGCACAAACAAACAAACAAACCGTGCAGTCATTTGACTATACGTAATATATGTGTGTCTGGCTATAGTGTCTGTCTCTGTCTCTGTGTGTGTGCTGCTGATGACTATATGAATGATACTCGAATAGCAGCTAGCCAAACTGTCAAGAGTCTTTGCCGCGCCAAGTGCCTGAAACTTGACAAAGTTCACGTTTCGCTTTTTCCCGCTTTGCCCGTCTCTACTCAATACTCCCACTCACACTCATACTCACACTCGCACTCATACTCACTCGCACTCGTATGTTATTAAAGTGTATTTCCATCATTTGCCTGGCTCTCCGCGTAATTTAATGCTACATATATCGATCCCATGGCAGACTGCATCTAAATTACAATTAGACCCAATTCCATGTCTGTATCCATGTAGTTTTGCTGGCGACGTCCATGTCTGAAACAAAGGAATCATCCTTGTGGCAATGAAATTGTACGTAATTGTTTGTTACCCCCACCCCACCGCTGTCTCTCTGTACCCCCCTCTGTCTGTGTGTGTCTTGCGCTCAACATTTGTCTCTATCAGTATGCCAGCTTGGTATTGTTTGTGTGGGTGTGTGTGTGTATGACCATTTTTTGTTTTTTTTTTTTTGGACTTTGATTTGTTGTTCTTGCTTGTTCGCTTGGCTTTTCTATTTTTGCCATTTTATTTTATTTTCATTTTTTTTTTGGCGGTTGGTGGCTTTGATTTGTGTATCTGTTTAAATTGGTTTCTGGCCAAAGGCAAAGTAATTTTCAAGTGTATAAATGAGCTGCTACTATGACGGATCTGTCTGGTCAGCATTGGCTGTTAACAAATGGAAACACTGCCATCGTTTACCTGAGAGGTCACTAAGTTACTTCGTCAAGTACTTTACCTTATTTGCCTTTGGCCTAGCTTAATGTCAGGTTCGTTTTTCTTTCACTTTCACTTTTACCTTTACATTTTCTCTGCTAAACACCGCCCAAAAGAAAATAGAAAACAATTTGGAATTTGGTTTTTTCGGACTGGTTTGATGTTCGCTAAAGGCTCGGCCGGGATTTGTTTATTGAAGCGTGTTTTGTTTGTACGCCAATATACATGTTTACACGGCGTATTTGCTCCGCTTTCCCGTGCTGTGCGAAATACCCTTGTTCAGTACCATTGTGTAGTATTTTTGTTGTTCGTTTCCTGTATCTGTTGTGTACGCTGTCAATTTGTATATGGCGTGTTCTTAGGCGCGCATCAAAACCATTCAAATCGCTGTGTGTGCCATGGCACTGCCAATCAGCACGCATACGCCGTGGTGTACGGTGATATATTTACGAGTAGTATGTGGCTCGTAAAGACCGCACACGCGATGCCATTTAGCGCCATTTGGACATGTGAAAGATATATGAATGTATAGAAAAATATGTATATTTATCTATTTAGTTGTGGCATGTGGTAAGTATAAGCAGCTGGGTCCGGCACCTTTAACATGACAATTTATGAGCTTGGCCTGGTGAATGTCAAGAGACTCTTAGCACAAAGTGAAAGTTAGTACGACTATTTACCATAAATATACATTAGCCATAGCCAACTCACTCTGTGTGTGCCGTGTATTTAATTAATTTATGAATTTCATGGTCAGAAGCATGGCACATGACACATGGCACAGGATACTTGCCTTCAAACAGATTTTTAATTGCATTTCTGAAGTTTGATTGATTCGGGTGGAATGCAGCCGCCTGCACAGACAATTTAAATGCAATTATTTGACCACTCAGAACTTATGCACAATATCCATCGCCCCCTCTCAATAAAGAAATTCTCTTCCATTATGCTGACGCAGGCAATTAGCTATGCAGCAGTGGACGAATGAAGTGGGGGAGGAGGCGGAGGGTAATAAAGTTTTGTTAATAAACCATCCCATCAATATAGAGTGTTTGTCCAGGCTCTTTGCGTTTTGGCATTTTGCTATACATATTTGATTTTGGGAAATTATTAATTGTGTTTACCCAAAAATTTCATTTTGCAAATTGATTATCGCTCCGTCCATTGCGGCGGTCCAATTAGTTTTCAATTTACACCATGCAATGAGGCAAAACTTTGTGTGTTGGCGTGTGTATCTTTCGAACAGTTGATAATTGACAAAGTCCATTCAATATTCATTATATCACAGTCTGAATTTTAGCTTGTCTCAAATGACAGGCGAAATGTCCTGATTGATAGCATATCAATTTCAATTAAAGTGCCATCATATTTATCAGCCAAGTGCCGCGAGGCGTTGTCTTTTCGCTTAAGCTAAAGTTAAATATAAACACTAAAATATCCGTTAAAATGTAAAATCCCTGGGGCTTGTTATTGTCACATATTCAAGTTGCAATTATATATTCCTTTGCAATAATATTGATCAGGCATTTCAATTCCTGGTATAGGGTATCAGTTTGGCGGCTAGTTCAGTTTAACCCTGCAGCTGTTTATGATAGTCTGCAATTTGCACACACCCACCACGTGTCTGAGTATATTATTTCAAATTGCAGAGCTCAATAGTGCATGGTGCAGTAACACACACACTGGCATACATAAAGAGATACTGATATATAGAGTTAGCGTGCCACTGGCCCAAGTGGCGTATACGCAACAAACATGCTATGGAATTTTATCGTTGATTAGCCACGCTTTGTTGGAAACACACAAAAAATTTGCCTCTAGCGCCCCAGAATAATACAGCCACAATTGCGAGGCAACAACTATTGCTGATTGTTGTTATTGTTGCTGGTGTTGCACTCTTGAAAATTCAATTGAAGAGTTAGCAATTTTTCAAGGCATCCTTGAACTGGCCTCGTTGCCATTGCTTTTGATATACGTATATATATGTATGTGTGTATGAAGGTTTATTGGTTCATTCCATTCCATCATAATTGTGTATGTGTGTGCGAGTGTGTGCATGTGTTTGTGAGTTGGCTGCTGTATGCAGTGGGGCATGAAATCTCTGTAACCTTTTCTTCTCCCTATTGCCGCTTAGCTGACTAACTGGCTGCCTGCCCTTGTCACAGATGTACACACATACATATGTACATGTGTGTGTGTGTGTGTGTGCGTATCTGTGTGGGTGTCTCAATTGTCTCTGCGCCCGAAAGCTATTTGGCATTAGCCAAAACGGCCAAGGCAGAGCTAGCGAGGCAAAAAAAAAACCAACCAACTAGCAAAACAAACTTTAGCACAAACAGTTGACTACAGTTAAGCGTGTGTGTGTGGGTGTGGGTGTATGTATCTGTATGTGTGTACCAGTCAATGGCGGCATAGAATTTCCAACGCGACGCGCACTAAACAAAAAGAGCGCCTAAAGAAAACAAAACTTGGCAACTTAAACCATAAATGCCCCGACCCAGACGGCATCAACTCATACGTGTGTGTGCTAGTGTGTGTATGTATCTGTATGTGTGAGCGTATACCTACGTCTATGCAGCAGTTAAAGGCCTAGTTGGCCGCTTCACTAGCCTATTGTATACCCAGCATAGGCTAAATGCAGAGAGAAGAGTATTAAGTTAGCTATTTCAATGTATTTTGGACATTAAAAAATATTAAATCTTATAAAATGTTTAATATATATCAAGCTTAAGTTTTAAAGTATAAAAGTAAAGTAAAGTGTATTTTTAAATTAATTTACCACAGCAAAATTCAATGAGAAGAAAATACATGAGTTTTTGTCTTCAATCAAGAATTTCCTGTGTCAAAAGTACGACAATATACAATCAAATACTGAGATGAAAAATCGCATTTTCAACTCATTTTTTTAAGAACGAAATTCATTTTTTAAGCTTATTTTCGGTACAAAAAAGTTTATTTTCTTTGTCTAGTAGTAAATGCGTTTTATAATTCTATGCTCTGTCTTTTGTGCAGCAACACAATCTGCTCCAATTCAGCAGAAATATGTGTATGTACATAAATTTTAAGCCACATTTATCTTGTTAAATACTAGGAAATTTATGTCCTTTTTAAAGCAAAATATTCCAAAGAATTTCTCTCGGCACATTTGAGCACAATTGGCTTATTTCTACTAAATATATTAAAGCAAAGAATACAAAATTTGCATGGCAAAATCAAATACTGAAATTTGAATAAAACAAATTAAAATGCAATGAAATAATCGATTTAAAACTTGCACAAATAATAGTTGACTGCATTTGTATTTATCTATGTGGCAAATTATTTATTAGTCATTAAGTCAAATCAGAGCAATTAATGCAAATCTATATAATAATATTGAAAAATTTAGAAAACGTAGAAAGAACTTCTCAGTATCATTTGCTGTTAAAGCTCACTTAATAGTCACTAAAACGAACTGAATTTCAATGCCGACTTTATCTTCGACTTCAAGGGTATCTGCCAGTTGTGTAATCATCACTTCTGCCCTATTTAGTTAGTTGCCTTCTTAGTGATTGTTACGCTTTTGGCTCGCAGCGTTGCCCAGTTGGCGTTAACTTTATAAATACAAGGAGTACGTGAGATTAGATTCCCCTTGCGGTATACAATGCGTCTCGAGGCGTTGTTAACACGTCGCATATTCAGGCATTATTTATGCCTTCCTCTAGCCTTAGTCACTCCTGGTTTGCATGCTTTGTTTTTCGTCACTCCACTTTTGCTTATGGGGCTATTTATACTGGAAAATGGCCGTCATTGTGTACCAGGACTAAGAGGCCAGCGAGGCACTTGGAATTATTATAGCCAAGTGTTAATATTGTCGGGCTTCAAGAGATAAGGTTAGGAGTACGAGTAGCATGAAATTGCCGCTGGCTTCTTCTAATATAATAGTGGAACTGGTGTCTGGTGACTAGCCACTGCCATGATATGGGCAGACAACACAATGCTCGAATGGGAGGAGGAACAGCACAAACAAAAACAAGCGTCAAAGGACACTTTCTGTTGTTTGTAGGTAGCTGTTGACTGTGTTGCTCAGATAAAGGCATTAGCCATGGGGGATGAGTTTTGTGTTAATTGTGAATAGTCTACGGCAAAAGATACTTTTCCAGTCACACACACACACACACACACACACACACACACAATAGCTACAACAATTGAGATATGATACGAGTGTGATCAAGATTGAAAAATTAGTTGACAAATATGCTACAGAGTGATATGATTATGATGGCTATAATAATGGCCAGAATTATGTTTATTACACCATATAAGCAGGTCAGTTAATAAACAGTAAAAGAAGTAAAAGTAGTAAGTAAATAAGTAAACATGCCTCCCTCATGTCATCAAATAGTGTTTTTGATGTCACTGCTTTACTGAATGCCACAGGGACTAAACAAATTTAAAACAGAAACCCTCTGTTGATCTGGGGTATGCTCGAAATTAGTTTAAATTTTTAATACACTAAGTCGAAAGCCGAGAGTGTTTTGTCCTTTCGCACAAATTGTTAGTTAAGTCCAGCAGCCACGCCCATTGTGTTTAACACAAGTGCCGAGAGGCCGCATGTTGACAATTAGTCTTTTAAATTGAGTGGGCGGCAGTAGTAGTACCTTCTCTCCTTGCCCCTCCCGGCTGTTGTTGTTTGTTTGTTTGATTTCGAGTCAAAGTCCCACAGGCGTAAAGGTAAAATTCTCGACTCTTAAATTGATTATGCTCTTTGGCACAGAGTTGTTAATTTCCGAGCAGAGTCTTCTTGTTGGAGTGTGTTGGGCAGCTTGTTAGCTCTGAGGTATTAGCTCTTTATTCTTGCCAACAACAACTGATAAGTGGCCTGAGAGAGTTAATGCCATAAGACCAAATGCCAAAGGTGGCCAGTGTGCACTTTTAATGTTGCAACTTCGTTAAATTTGCAACTTTACGAGCCAAACGTCAACATCATAAAACCTACTAAAAGCTACAGCCACGCCCACAGTGCCCACATATATGTACCGTTACGCCCAAGACACAAAGCAAAGGAGAATAACAGGACCGAACAACGGTACTTTTAATTACTTTCTGCATAAATTTGCACTCATTTTACTTCCTGTTTTTTTTTGTAAGTGTGTCTGTGGCTGTGCCCGCTTCTCTGGTTGACAGAGCATCTGCTCGGCTGACCAGCTGGCTTTTCCGCCTGCAGCAGTTTTTCCGCTGTTTCGGTTGTTTCGGTTGTTTCGGGAAATGAGAAAAGCATTTTTGTTGTTGTTAAGCCTCGGATATGCTGACCAAGGAAAATTATGCAAAACAATGAATAGACAGTTACCTGAGCAGCCAGACTCCTCTCTAGTCCGCTCTCCTGGTTCTGGTTCTTGTTTTGAGCTGCTTTAAGCATTGTTTTATATCTCCAAATAAAAGCACGTATTTTCATGCTCGACAAACGTTAAACGTTTCACATTTTGCGCTTGTGTGACTTCATAACCGCCTTTGTGATATGATTCGTTCTCTACTCTCCCAGTCTCCTACTTTCCTCTGCTGCTCCTGTCATATTTGTCTGCAGATTGTTGTTTAATTGTGGCATCCTTTCTTTACGAGTAGTTCCTGCCCCGACCCACACTGACCACAAGTGTTCACGCTCGGCGTAATGGCAAATAAATCAACTGCAAGTGACGTCCCACGCTCTGGCCTACAGTGCGTATGAGTAACATGCCCCACTGAGCGCAAAATGATTGACTTTAATGTCATATTGCGCAATTTATGCTTCTGCTGCTGCTGCTGCTGTTGCTGTCTTTCCCTCTTCCCTGCTCCCCGCTCGCTTTTGTAAACTTATTGGGCGTGGCAATCGCTGGAAATGTGAAAACATGACCAGGAACACAGAGCGCGCCAACCAAATGAACTCAACTGTATTGAGCTGAAGAGAACAAAACTGAATTCCCCTGAACTGGCATTCAATTAACTCAATAGCAACAGCCATTGCCATAAAGCAAATGTCAATTACATTTAGCGTTGCTTCTCTGCCAGGTGCCAGCCACCAAATTGGGTCAAAGGACTCGACGCGATTCCCACCGGTTTCTGACCACCTGCAATTAGTCAACGCTCAACAGTTCACCTCATTGCAGTGGTGTTTTACTCTCTAATTAAAACGACACACTAAATTCAGCTACTAATGAGCATATAAGTACGAGCATTTAATTCCCACAGTCAACTGTAATAATCCTTGTTACAAATAATTGCATGTAAATAAAAATTAATTGGAGTTTCTGGTGTACTATAATGAGTCACTGGTTGCATTAAGAAAATAAACAAATCTACGAGTTGACACTATGATTAGGTACGGTTGTACTCACATACTTCGATCAGATTGGAAGCAATGTAATGCCTTTATATAGAGTAATTAGGAATATAATCTGTGCTTATTTTCTGAGTCTTTTATGGACTTCACTAGGTGCTAAGCTGAGTTACTACCTCTGAATTCATCTACAACAAAAACCATATAGTTGTAGACTTAGATTAAATTTAATTATAGTATTATTATTCCTAATATTCACTTCAAATGATACCGCAACTAAATATTGTTTTCTAATTTATTAGAGACTCATATTTTCCATCTTCAGTTACCTTATCCATAATAATTCCACTCTTAACTCAGACCACTACTATGAACTGTGAATTCCATATTCAACTCAGCAACCATATGCTGCAGCTAATGCTTATTGATTCATAAGCTGAAAGCGTTGATTGCTATCTTTAATCACGTACTCGAATTTACCCACTGACTTGGCTTATCCATTGGCAATGGCTCATCAATACCGCAGGAGTATTACACATATCAATTAATTTGTCTAAGCTGCCTCAAGAGAGAACAGCTGCCAGCTTTAAGGAGAATAACAATCACTTCAATATAAACCTTCAGTTAACTAGCTCATCAATGTTTACCTGAAGGAAAACACAACCAAACACTTAATCCCAATGCTCAATGCGCCCACTGGTTGACCTAAATAACAGTTAGCAGTCAGTTATTTATCAAGGACTAACGGCAGATCGCATTGTCAGCTTAGCATTAAGCCTGATTTTGTGTAAAACTCAACCTGCCATTCGGAATTTGATTGTAGGGGCCCAGTTGCGATTCCATTAATGTTGGTGCGACAAATTGGTCAAGGCCGGACATTCGGCAGTCACCTGTGCTCCCACCTGGCTTACCCGTAAATAGTTTTCAATTGTGTGAAGCAAATGCCCGTAAGTCAATATTAAGTTAACTGTCAGCATTGGTACTAGCTGACAAAAGCAGTTGTGGTAGTAGAATTTGCACTAAAGCGCTTTGCGGGATGCCTCTGGAAACACAAGTCAGCTCAGCTGGCTGGGCAGCAATTGCTTATCTGTTATCAAGGCAACTGCCACTCAAGCATACAAATACACACACACAGACACACACACACCATAAATATGCAGGTGTATTGCCTGAGTGCTTAAAATGTTTTCCACAATCCACTCATGTTCACACAGTGGTGCGGAAAGGCAACAGAATCCGGAGTCTGAGTAGATGTCGCTTGGCACTTCTCCAGTTCTTTCTTGTGGGGAGATTGGGAGTATTTCAATTTAGCCATAAGCTTGGCATAGATTACTTTTGGCACACAAATGAAATTGACAGTTAATCCGTAATTGATCTGAAAATAAGATATAAGCGTAACAGAGTAGAGCCGAACTCGGAATACCCTATTATTCAAAGGGTAAACTAAGCAATGAGGGAGAGTAGAATTATACACTTATAGTAGGAATATCTGACTTGATTCCGAGATTAGAGCAAAGAATGGATTCAGAACATTTTCAATAGAAACATTTAATAATATTAAAAGAGGTTACTCAATCTATAATTTGAAACATATATTATAATTATATAGGATACAAGAAGCAAAATGTTCTTAGAACAAGTTCAAAATATAATGTTTTAATATTTAAGTGTTATATTTTAAGTACATTTCTGAAATAAGTCTTATCTCAGCTAGAAACCAAGATTCAAAATATTAAAAAATTTATTATTATTAATACTACTTTTTCAAGTCAATTTTTCAATTTCAATTTTTCAAATTTTTCTAACAAACCCTTTTATATATGAAATAACTTTATAGCATTCCAATTTCTAAATTTAAACAGAAACAGTTTGTAATTTTAGATGGACTTTTCTCTCCTATAGTAAGGATATCAGATTGTCCATATGTTGAATACAAGTGCCAAGCGAGCACCGTTATCAATTAAATATATTGCGTTTGGTAACTTTGTTGCATTAAATATGCAATGCTCATGGTTTTTTAATACCCTCAGCAAGGGTATCCACTCCCATTCAGGAATGGTATGCGGCTGATGGAGACAGAGCGTCAATGAAAGTTCTTTGTGCAACTGACAGCTGACAGACATACTGTCAACTGTTCAACTGTGTTGAAAATAGAATATACTTAACTAAACTTTTTGGTCACGTTTGCATTTACCTGTCACAGCGATAACAACAACTAGGAGAAATTGTTAGAATGGCAAACATCAGTGGGAAAAGTCAATCCATGAATTTGTCAGTCGTAAGTGAGTAGGGCAATGGCAACCACTCTGATGGCGGATGGCGCACATGAATTTCAATTTTGCCATAATAAAATGCTTCAGAGCACAAGTGTCCTTGGCTCCAGGGCTCCACACTCCTCCGGTAACCAGGGCTGGGCGGATGGCCATAGCGGTTAACGTTTTGGGCTCGCTTCATAAAAGTTGCTTATGGTAATGCGTAAAATCGTAAATTTGCAACGAGCTTAGCGGCAATAACAACAGCAATAAGAAATCATAAATAAAACAATATCATATAAACACATTCTTCTCTGAGTGTGTGTGTGTCTCTGTGGGTAAAGAACTGTTGAAAAAACGAATATGCAGGCATGTCTCAGACGTCGAGAGTCAAGCGTCGTTATAATCTGAGAGAGTGTAAGAAGTGTGTTGGGTGTGCGTGTGTGTGTGGGGTGTGTGGTGTGTGTCCCTCTGCGACAAGCGGACAAAATATTATTTGCTGCTTAAGAGAGACACAGCCAGCACATACGCAAAGAAGGTGTTAGCTCGAATGTGTGTGTGTGTGTGTGTGGGTGGGGGCAAGGACACGTGAGTTTATGCTAGATATGCGTGTGTGTGTGACATCGTTTATATATACATACAATATAATATTATGCCAGACAAACGCACATGACACAAGATAATAGTACAAATAATAAAAAGAAAGTGTAGCAATCCAATGAAAGCAGAATATGTAGAAGCAGACTCTCACAGCACGCACAGGAAACAAGTTAAAAGCCAAAGCGAAACAAACCAGCAAAAACAAGCAAAATAACAACAACAATAACAACAACAGCACAACAACCGGAACGTAAAGCGCATACAAATGTCAGCGTACACCATAAACGACGCTGGCAGCGACGCCGGCAGAGCTTGCCGCTGTGCATGTGACGTCAGCGCGGTGGCTGGCGCTGCATAAGCTTGCAAAGCCAGCATCAGCCATTGGTATTTCAATTTAAATACAGTATATAACAACAACTACTACTACTACAACTAATACTAAAGCAAAGCTTGAGCTGTGCAACGACAAGCGCGAACAACAGTCAACTAAACTCACACAACATGGATGATGGTGGTGCAGCAGCAACCACCAAGAAGAGCACCACCACACTGTCGGTGGATCGAGCGGCTTTTCTCCTGCTGCGCGTCAAAAAAGCGTTTAAGAAGAAGCGACAACAGCGCAAGGACCGACAGTAAGTTGAATGTGTTTAAACCCCCCACACACCTCCTCTACACTCCTTATTCCAGCACCCACTCCTTGTTCGCTTTGCACTTGCCTTTTGGCTTTTGAGAGTCGAAAATATTTCTTTTCAATTTTTTTATTCATTTTGCTTGCGTTGCATTTGCTCAATTCCGTTTTTTGCCTTTATTTTCGTATATCTTTTTTTATTCGCAACTTGAGATTTTACAAGGATTTTCCTTATTAAGCTGCAAAAATCCCAGAGTATTGAATTTATCGCATTTTCTGCGGCGGTTTTTCCTTTTGGTTTTCTCTTTTTCTATCTCTCGTTTTCAACAGCCTAAAAGACTAACTGGATAAAGAAATTGCTACAATTAAAAGAGATTAGGTTTTACGAGTTTAAAGAAAATCAACTGCGGTTAATAAGATTAAGAAAAAAAGTAAGAGCAGTTTTATTTACTTCTTAAATGGAGTCTTCCACTTCTGTATTTATATGTATGATTGATGTTTGCGAACCAAACAAAATACTTTGAGTTGTTTAGAAATGTTTAAATTTACTTTAAAAAGCAGGCTTGGGGTATGTAAAAATGAAATACAGACTCCGAAACAGTTTTCAAAATTGCGAAAAAATCTCAAATAAAAAATTAGTTAGGTCAGTAATCTTTAGTATAAAGAAAAATCTATACCAAAAAAACTCGGAAAGCTACAGTCGGATTCAACCGACAGTAGGAGACCCTGTACTTTCCTTCGCACACACGCTAACAAGCACTCACATATGCACACATATCGTAAAGACGCACGCAACCACACATACGCTCGCGCTGCTCGCCCCTTGCCTAGTACTGGGAATTGAATCTTGAATATCTCCGGTGTTTATTATCCGATTGAGCCACAATTCACAGCGCAGATAAAGATTATCATAAGATTATCGTATGCCAAAACACAAGTTTGTATCTTTAAAATTGTGGGCGTGGCCGTTTTTCGCGGTTTTTGGGGGAGGGGGGGGAGGTATCAAAAATTTAAAACAAACTTGATCTACCTACACTATAGGGGCATCTAACTGCCAAATATGATGTCTCTAGCTCTAACAGTTTCCGAGATCTAGGTGTTCATACGGACGGACAGACAGACGGACAGACGGACAGACGGACAGACAGACAGACAGACAGACAGACGGACATGGCTAGATCGACTCAGCTCGTCGTCCTGATCAAGAATATATATACTTTGTTGGGTCTGCCACGCCTCCTTCTGCCTGTTACATACATTTCGGACTTGCACAATCTTAATAGACCCTTTTGTACTTTTTTAAAGTACAGGGTCTAATAAGAAAATGAACTTGTCGCTGGTTTTTACAAAAGAAGTGTGAAGTTTTATTTCTAGTCAATTGACTTAATTTAAGAACTGTTAAGACCCGTCCATATGCTGACAATACGCCACGCTGCATAGTGAGATTTTTATTTGTCTACTTAGCTACCTTGAAATAGTAAGCATTTCGCTTTTATGCAAGTTTAAGATGGTCCCTAGCTGAAGTTTTGCAAATAAATGAGGAGAAAAGAAAATTCTTAGATTTTACGTTTGCGAAATGTGAACAGGATTTGTCTACTTAGGAAGCGTCCTTCTGCTTGGCATCCTTTATTGACATTTGGTAATCGCTGTCTTTTACCTCACTGTGTCTGCATTTGATTTTATTGGATCTGAACGGATATTGCCACAGCGTAAACCTGCAGTCCGCATTACGCGTTTTCCTTTTGAATGTGTCCAGGTTATATTCTTCAGCTTCAGGGATGCCTCTAGGTGTACTCGAAGGGCGTCCGCTGCACACTTCCTGCGAAGCAATTGCAAAAATTTCATAAGCAGCATGTGGTAATGCAGGTGAAATGTAATGCAACTGTAGAGCGCTCGACTGACAAGCTAGGGGCATGCTGTACACATATTTGATGGGATAGCTCTGTATATCCCTAGAACAAAGACACATAAACCCGCTAGCTCTGCTACTCACGCTCACACCCACACTCACATACATACATATGAAACTTAGAACGCTCTAAAAAACAGCGCATAAGCAACGCTTTTGCCCACTTGTCTGCCCCCGTCCTTTTTCTCTTTTATTCTGCTTTCACGTTGCTGTTGTTGTCGTTGTCGTTCGTTGCTGCTTTACATTCGTTCTAAAGCGAATTTTTGAAATTTTTTGCCTCGCTGCATCGCTGTAATGTAAATGCTTTTTATGCTCGGGCATTCACATGCTTCGCTTTGCCAAAGCGCCACCAAAAGTGGCATGGAGCTTACAAAATTGTAGTAGCAACAAACTCAATTAGGCGCAACAGAAATTTTAACAAACGACACACTTGCTGGGGTTGCTGCCAGAAAGGTGCGGAGGGGGGATAAAATAACTAGAAGAGATGCTTGTTAAAATGTTTAAAGTTTCGGCAAAGTCATTAATGCGGCACTCCCAGACCTTGAGCGTTTGGAAATCCTAAGACCTCTACTCTCTACTCTCTCTCTTGTCAGCCGACGCGTCACTTAATTTCATTATAAAACTTCAGCCTAAGGGCAAAGAAAGTCACCAGTGGAAGTAACAAAAAAAAAACTGGGCGTGGCAACACCATCAAAGCAAGCAACTGTTTTCAAAGAGTTAAAAAAGATGTTGGCATCCGCGCCCTTCCTGCACTTCCGCCCACTTATCCTTCTGCTGATTTGATTACACGAGCAACATTTGCTCTAATTATGCACGCACATGTAAACACAGTGCCAAATGCAATTACACAACCGACATACACACGCACTAGTACACAAACACACACACACACGCACGACCCTCACAAGGCTAGATTACAGAGCACACAGTGCGTATGCGTAATTTGACATACGTGTTGAGTTCGCCTTTTTGTGGCTAGCCCATGCTAAGCGTGAGTCTGAGTGTGCGTGTGTGTAAATCTGTGCTAGTGTGAGCGTGTGAATACCAAGAAAAACTGCCCAACCATTTTGAATTTAAATACGCATCTTGTTTCTGTTACGTTCTAGTTTGGAAATTTGCATAAAACTAAAGCTGAGCGCTTTAACAGTTGTACCTAAAAGTTATCTACACTTGTATCTATCAAAACATAATAGTAAAGTCGGTCTGAGTTGACTGATTATTTAAATGTTTTGCTGCAGTCAAAAGTTGCATGCCAAATTTTAAGATACATTTATGGTGGTGAGTCCAAGTAGCTCACGTTCTGTTCAAAAATAAACTCGTAAAAACTTGAGGAAAAATTTATTTTAAAATTTAATAAATTATGAAATTTTTTTCCAAAAGGAGAATAAAAATTAAAACCAATTGAATTGTTATGTCCGTAATAGCAGCGCCTAATTTACGATGCGTACTAAAACTAAGTTGAATTTTTATGATCCATTATTATTTATTACTTTAGATTTACGAGCTTTATGCCGCTGTTTGCTTTTCGTTGGTCTCAACTCCTTCAAGAAGTTTGGCTTTAAAGAGCTTTAATTATTTGAAAAAGACTCCAAATTATTACTATACCAAAATGTAGATTTGAATACCCCGCAGATGGTTGCGTCTTATGTTATAGTCTATCATTTTCACCTGCCTACCTCTTTATGCTGTCGTTCCATTAACCAAAAATATAAACTTTTATGTCGCGCCTGCTTTTCGCCTTCTTTTTCTTTGGGTATTTTACGGTAATTTTGAGAGCATGTTAACTTTGTTTCCCTGCAACAGAAGAAGGTGCCAAGTGCGCATTAGTGTTGTTGTTGCTGGGTAATGTACGAGTTACGGCAGCGACTCAATTATGTAGATCCGCTTTAAGTTATGTGAGTGGGTTGCCAAAAGGAAAGCCGACTTGGGGAGCCTATCAGTGCCGGCGACAGTAGGACGCCTGGCAAGTTGCCTGCTGCCTGCCGCCTGCTGTGTTTGACTGTGCCACGTAACAGTCAGAGCCAGAGTCAGGGGGCAAGTGGGTGACGCCGGGGGCATCGTTCAAGCTTGACTTATTGAGCGTAATGGGTTCGGGCCGTGCTTAACGCACTTCAATGCTAACCTTTTGGCGCGCTGCCTGTTAAAATAATGCATACATATTTAAACAAAAGCCAAGAGAAAGTGCTTATGTTTGTACTTGAGCTTTTGCCCTAAGGCATTGTGCAATTTTCGCTTACAAATAAAAAATGTATTTACTACTGAGTGAGCGATGCCTCCGCCTCAGCCTCAGCCTCTGTTGTTTTCAACTGTTTGCAACTGCAACTACCGCTTCTCATGTAGGGACAAGGACGCACATAAATTGCTTACATGATTCCTTCCTTCTTTTTTTCTTTACAACTGAAATATGTAACTTTTGTGCAGTACCCAAAATAGGATATAGTATGTACTATATATGTCAGTAGTCTGATGGTGCCACTTTGAGGCAAACTAGCATATAGTAGTTTAGCTGGAAGCTGCTTCGAGCTGCGGGTGGCAAAAGTTTTCGAACTGTGTTCTATCATCAATAATGCGCACAGTTCGTGTTCGTATCTGAAGCTGAAGTTGCTTGCCAAATTTCGATAGGAATACGTACAACATTTATCCTTTGGAGGCAGTGAGCATTCAAAGACCTTTTCGCTGCTCGGCAGCCTTTATGTAATGCCAAAATGTATTTGAGCAAACTATGAAATATGTGCAGGCTGCAGATGTAGTGTAATCCATAGTAGGCGTGGCCGTTTCTATCGCCTGTCAGCTGACACTTGTCGTCAGCATCGAGTGCCAGAAATTCAATCACACGTCAAGTTGAGCAATTTGTAAAAGGGTTGACAGCTCTGTAGGCATACTGTGTGTGTGAGTAGTGAGATGGGCGTTAAGAGCATGGGCGTGGCAGACTGGCAGGCAGGCAGACTTGTGTCGATGACAGCTGTGCATTTGGTATGCATACAAAACGTTCGGGACACATATTCCTACATGAGCTGCGAGAATGCAGGCAAATCATTTAGCTGACAACAATCAAATGTAATTCGCATCGTGTGAAAAACTGTGCAAATCAACAGCTGTCAAGCATCCTCTTCCCTCTCCCCACACTCCATTAGCATGCAAATAAAACGGAAATGAATTGAATGAGTAGCATGGGATTGCGATTCGGTTTGGGAATGTGGAGCTGACACAACCCCCTCAAAAGTAATTGCATTTGCTTGCTATTCCTCACTGGCTCTTAATACGTAATTGCATTAACTTATTATTTATTTCTCCACTTTTTTGTCTCACTTCTTGTCGTTCCAGGGCACAGCAGAGTGGCGCCGGTGCGACTGGCTGCGGCGGTGGCAGCGGCGGACAATCTCGAAACGGCAGCCGCAAATTGCCACCGCCATTGTTACGGTCGCGCACACTGCCCGCCATCATTTTGCCAGGACTTCCGGCTGTGTCGCTGCACACGGATAAACAAACATTTCATTTGGGTGCGTAATGTACTATATATATCTATCTATAGAACAAACCAGACCACGTACCACATACTTGTATATATATACCCATGCACATTGGTCACGAATCTCGTACTGGTTTCAATTTGACTGCAACTATAATTGGATTGTTTTTGGATTATAAGCACAATCGAACAGCGCATTAAAATGCCAAACTTATGGCATAGTATAATTCGTTGGCAATTTATGTTTTCTAAATGCAATTTCGTTTATAATTTGACATAGTTTCCATTGTGCCAATACAGAGTGAGGCAGACTAAACCTATTATTATTATTGTCATGATGAAAGGCGATTAACTTTAAATAGGTAATTGATATATTATAATTTGTTCAAATTAGTTTGTTTGCAAACATTAAAATAAATCAATAGTATAGTAATATATTCAGTGGGGGATTTAGATAACAACTAGAGAGTTCTGATATAGTTTGCTAATTGCTATGGCCAGCTCTTAGTTGCAGATCGATTTGTTTAAAAGATGTTACATCTTCAAGCCTGCGCTAAGTCTCTTCAAATTCAAATTAAAAGCAAACCAATTAAATAGAATTTAACCACAATTAAATGGTTTCAATTTCTTAAGCTTTACAGGTCAAAATGTTAAGTCTTTTTAATCTGTGAATTTCTTCATGTCTCGATTTCACCAAATGCATTTATTTTCATCAATTTCAGAGAATTTTTCTACAGGTATTTCGATTTACACATATGCTATTCATTATTCAAACGAAAGCAAAGGGCATTGCAGCTGAACGCTATTTATAAACTTATATAATAACAAAAATAAGTAAAGAGTATTACAATTTTACAATGGAAATATGAGATATGGTTCATGGCGCACGTGTGTTTGTCAATTCAAACTGAAATTCCTGTATTTTATATTTATAGATTTTTCATGCATTTTGTCGCAGATGCATTTCAAGCGATAATAGGAAATACGAGTACACGCGCAGTGCAATTTCTTTCAATATCAGATTCCGCCAGCTGAAAAGTATGCTACAGATATTGTTATTTCTGCTTTTAAAGTGCACTAACGAGATTTTACTGTAGAGAAATTCAGATTATTTGAGCATACATACATATATACCGCAAATTAAACCTTTAGAAGAAGATTTAGGTTGTGGCTTTTCTGAGCGTGGGCGTGGAAATTAATTATAGTGTTTTTTATACAAGTTTTCAGCTGGTATTATAATTATATGAAATGTTTGCATATGGAAATGAACTTTAATCAAACTCACACAACATTAACAAACACACACACACACATGCAGAGCATACATGTTGAACATTGCATTATCCATAATGGACGCCACTAACAATTACCGTTGTTTTCCCCAAAATGCCCACACAGACGAACGGCTTTTAAGCTGCAAGAGCCGCAGTGGCAGTGCCAGTGGCCATCGTTGGTCTTTGCTTACGCGTAGCAGTGGAGGTGGCGGAGGTGCGGGTGGTGCTGCTGCAGCTGTGGCCAGTGGTGGCTGTGCCACTAGCCACAATAACAACAACAGCAATTTGACCAACAACAACAACAACAATACACTAATGGTGAAATCATTGAATTTACCAAAAGATGATTGCACTTTGATTTACCGGCGCAAATCATCGGGCAGCTCACCGCACCAGCAGGCGCATGCACAAGCGGCACTGCAACAGCATGTGGCACAACAGCAACCTTTGCATTTGTATCAACAACATGTGGCAGACAGCTCACACTACCACCTATCCGATGATTTCGAGTGCCATGCAGATGGTTCGCTTTTGCTCAGGTGAGTAAAATACGGGTCTATAACAAAGGAATAAATATGTAAAAGAGAAAAATGCCAAAATTTACATGCACACGTTCTATGCACTTGAAGAAATTTCTGCCCAAATCAAGCGAATAGGAAAAAGTCGAAATTGTTTAACTAAATTATGATATATGTATGCATATACTGAGAACGACCAATATCGTCCTATACATGTGATAAGAAAGTGATTCCTGTTTCGATAATAAATTTAAGAATTCAGCTCTGTTATCAGTTTTGATTTTTCTAAAACGTTATGAATTTTAAAATAAATCTATCAATAATTCTTTCAAAAATAAAAGTATCTTTAAATTAAGAATGATTAAATACGATTTCAAATACTCCATTCACGCGCAATTAGATCGTTTTCTCAGTGTATCGATTTTGCTTAAGTGATTTTGCATAAGTTTTTCTATTGATATTTTTCTGTCAGTGCATGCGTGTACACAGATACGTGACACATGGTAACTGCTGCCTGTAGCCGTGTTGTGTAATCACTTGACTTTACAATTTGCCGCAGAATACCCGCACCACAGGTCGCCTCATCACGTGGCTATCCATATCGTTTGGCTGGCAAGAAACGTGCCACCGCATGCTCGGAGGCAACAACCCCGCTCGCAAGGGAGTATCAGCACCCTCACCAACATCTACATGACTTCGCAATGGCCGAGGGCAGCGCTACCTCTACTCCCCCTACCGCCACACAGACGACCTTCTCGCGCCTGGCCAAATTACTGCATCAATCAACCGCCATTACAGCCAGATCCAATCTGCAGCCGCCGCATGGCGACAATATCTACATGGAGGCACAGACGCACCGCACCAGTGAGCTGGGTCTCAATCTGGGCGAGGAGGCGCCACGTCGTTTGTCCTGGGAAAGGTGCGTATGTAATTTATGTGCCCTGACGTTCGGGGACTTAACGTCTACCTGCCGTCTGTGTGTGTATGTGTATGTGTGTACATCATTGCTGCTGGCCATGTTGCGATGTCAACTTTCACCTTGACTACCAACACTTTTGCAATTAGTTAATTTCATTTGGAAAGTTGATCTTCATTAGCGTCACTGCCACAGGCCGTGGCACATAATCACAACTAGCATGTGCAACTGGCATGCATCCCTCTAATTGCCGGCCATATGAGAGATTTTTGTGGGTAAGTGGGGCCAGACGATAAGTGTGGGTGGATGAGGTGAGTCGCTTAGGGTCCGTTCGATGCTCATGCTCAGCGTCACTCGAGTGCTCGCATTTATCTTCATTTGCATTGGGTCAAATGAAGACACATGCTGCCGCCTTTTCTTTTTTTATCATGTCCTGCAGCTCCTGCGGCTGCTGATGATGATAGGGTAGATGTGGAAATGTGAAAATGTGGAAAATTCACTCACATTCAATTTAACCAATTAGCTGTATTCCAGCATGTAGTTGTGGGTGTACATTAAGCTCATTACAAGTGTTGTCGACAGGCAACATGAAAAGTTAACTATCGTTAAAGCTTAATTATGAGGGCATCTGAAGGGGCAGCCTTATGAAGCTCTTAGTTGTGATAATACTGTGCATTAATGACAGTAAAGAGAGTATAAAATAATAATTGTAGCTTGGTTTATTGTTGTCAGGCAGCGGTAAAGCACTTGATGTTATGGCCACCGTGGTTGCCAAGCAAACATAAATATTCGCGCAAATCAAAAGCACTTTAAGTACGATTTGTTTCGAGGTTTTTCTTAATGAAGTAGCCCAACTTGCTTGCTTGTTTAGCATAGTACAAACTTTTATTAATAGACTACTCGTATATTACAAGTATCAAAATTACATTTTAAGATTTAGTTAGTTCGCAATTGCCTAAGAGCTTATTGTGATGGGCAAAACTCAAAAGATTCTGTTAGTTTTATAAAATATTCTTTCCATTTTTTGGAACCGATCGATATGAATGTTTAGGCTGATATTTGCACTTTAATAAGGCACAATTTATATCAAAATAGAATGAAATTTGGCAAACTATATTGTGTACAGTATCAAGACATCAATGGAACAAGCTGCAAACACGTATAATGTAGGAACCCTTTCTTTTTCTCTGCATTTTCCACACATTGTTTCAGTGGCCACTGAGAGCAATTATTCTATCAAAAAGGCCTGATGGTCTCAAGTCAATCAGAAATCACTTTGAACTTCATTATGTTTGCAATACGTTGAATTATTCATTTTTTATTGACTGACAACTGTATGTGAATTTTGTGTGTGTGTGTGGGGATTAAGACTGATTGAATGAGGTCAGGAAAAGGCACCAAAAATATATGTACGCTTTCAATGGCAACATTTGCTGGCCAGGGTGATCAGCAGAAGTGGTAGCTGAACTGAAGCTAACCCTGACATAACTCAAGCCAATGTCAAGTGTCGAAACAAGTTCAAATTGTATTTGTAAACACGCCGCAGGAATCGCAAAAGCTGTTGGCTCCCACTGTGATGTGCTGTCGCTCTTACAGTGGGTTCAGTACGTTCAATCCTGACTGACCATGGTGACAGCCGCGGGAGAGGTTGCAAATTCTCGAGAACTTTAATTGCAACTAGAAGTTGCTCGTTGTTCGTTGTTTTGCTGTACAGTTGCTTGTTTGCCGCATTTACCCTGAGCGTCGTTTTATGAGTTTAAACTTTGATATTTCAGATTGCACAACAAACCGAGAGGGCGAGTGGTGGGACCAGGGCTGAGGGGCTTAATTTTTGGGTGCTCTCCCCCTCTTGGTTTAAATTGGGGTTTTTGTTTATTTTGCTTCAGCTGCATTTGTTGCTAAATTTAGAGAACTTTTTGCGCAAGTTAAACACAATACGAAAAACCAGCAACAGCTACAATCGGAATAATAATAACTACAGCAGCAACAACAATACACATCAACAATGAAAAACAAAAGGACCAGAAGAACAACGGTCTCTAGCTGCATGAGTTGAAAGCAAAGGATATAAGAGTCGAGTGGTCGAAGTCGTTTTGGGGTTCGGCTTCGGTTTTGCTCTGACTTGGATGGTGTAGACTCACTGGCTTAATTGTGAATGCATTATTCATGAGACAACAGGCAGGAGAAGGCGGTTTGACGCGGCGAAGGACAAACGCAGCCAGCCAATAAAACTGAGTGTGTCCTGCTTCAACTGCTGATCCCAACGATGCCGTTGTGTTGAAAGTTTTTCTGTGCGTGTTGTGGGCGCCTTGCGTCTTGCAACTAGCTAAGACAACAGACTGAGTGTTGAGCAAACGGAGCATAAAGGAAATCAAGCATACGTCATGTGGTACGCTCACAGACAAAGGCGAAAGCAGACCTCATTAGCTAGTCAACGCGTGGACGGGGCAAATGGCACCACCACCACCGCCAGCTTATGTACTGTAAAATATTATAAATTGTTGCACAACAGAGAAAAATTCAAAAACACAGAGACCCGGACAGAGAAAAAACGGAAAGTTCATGTTGGTAATGTCAGTTAGAGTTTGTTTGCCACCATTGTTGCTGTGTCGCTGTCATTTTGTTTTTGATTCATTTTGTGTCATTTCACGTCGTTTGATGTTGCCACTGTGGCAGCATCAGTACTGATGAGTTGCTCTCGTAGTGCGTCACTTATTTGCCGAAAAGGTCAAAATGTGTACATAGGCCTCAGTCTCCGTGGGATGACAACCGTCATCAGACGCGGAGGATATGATGGGGCACAAGGATATGGCCACATGTTGCCAAAATGGATGAAGTATGTTTATGAAATGTGCCAGTATCACAGCTATCTAGGGATGGCAGGTTCCATGTGCCACACACAATATTCTCGTTGAAAAGTGTGCAAACTTGAAAAAGTCTCGAATTTAAATTTCTATGAACATCTTTTTAGTATGCCTGAACTGTAGCAATATCCGTAAATCCCAAAGTTAATGGCCCATTTGTAACTGAAATAATTCTAGAAATAATAATATGCTCAGCATATAGAAGCATATGTTGCATGTTTTTGATGAACTTTGAATTGCTGGAACCACAGAAGATAGAAACTGTGTGTGAGAGTAGTACGCCTGCAATCCTTATTCAATTTCTCACTCATTTTATAAACCATGGGGCATGCCACACATTTCATTTACGAGCATTAGTCAGCGAAATTCTAACACTAAGTTGACAGCGTTTCCAAAATCGGTTTAAAAGCATCAGAGAAGGGAGTACGAGGAGGCTTCTGGCAGGAGCTGAGGCAACACATTTCTTGAAAATTTCACGCTCAAGTGAAAGTACATAGAAAATGTGTGTGTGTGTGTTTGTGTGTGACACATATGGTTACAATTGAGTCCCCTAGAAATCAGTTGTGAGTTGTCAACTAAAATGAGAATTTGCTTAAAGTGCAAATGTAGAGACAGTTGACAGACGAAAAGACACACAGAGACACTTAGCCCATTTGGTGTGTAGTGTGTGTGGTAAGGTGGAGGTGGCAACATGCACCTTTGACTGCTGCCAAATGAAACTAACCTTGGCAAATGGGAAATGTTTTGAGAGAATACATTCAAATGAAGTGGCAGTACATGAGTTTGTTTTTGCTCTGTTTGCTTACTGTTGCTACAGCCACTTGCCACTTTGTTGCATAGTTGAAGTGTACCCACACGCACACACACACACACACACACACTCACACGAGTGTAGCTAAGTTAATAACAATGATTATTATTGACTTTGCTGCTGCTCAACTTGCCATAAGTCATCTGCTTTTCAGGCTTTTCGCCTGTCAACTCTCCAACTCCCCCTCGCACGAAAACTACTTTATCAAGTTGACAACTACGACCAGAAGTATACAAGTATACAAGTATAGTCGCATGCTACCAGTCCTCCCCCTGCCACATGGCTTGAAATGTGGCAAGTGCTGTGGCAGACAGTCCTTTCACTCCACTACTATAAACGCAACACGACAATGACAATGATGAGCACAACTTTTTCGCACAGTTCATGACAGAGCGTTCCATATTGATGAAGGGCATGTGAGGGAGGCAAGTTAGTTTGTTGCTTGAAAGCGTTGTAATTTGATTGAATTTGCGTTGATTAAGCGTATTTAGCTCTTGGCAAATTATGCATGTGTCTAATTGCGAATTGACTTAATTGTTTTTGCAGCTTGTCGGTTTACCCAGCACTTCATTTCATCCATTGCCAGTAGGCGCCTTAGCTACGCAACGCGCTCTTCGAAAGCTTTGATATTGGGGCAAGATTTTAATGTTTATTTTGGTTTCGAATTAACGCAATTAGCATATGTGTACACACACACACATGCACACTCCAACTTTGTTAATGGGGTAAACTCTTGCTTGGAGCAAAGGTCGCGCACATTTGCGTTTAATTGAAAATGTTGCGCATACGACATGGTGTACAGATTTTGAAGGACAATTTGCTGACAAGGTTATGTACCTCTTTAATCTCACTGCGGTTGCTTTTCCGATTAGAATTTAGCACTGATTATGCTAATGTCAAATATTTGCAGGTGTGCTTGCAAATTGTTTAATGAATTAGATTTCATTAGCATAGTGTTGATAAGCTAAATTCCTGCCATCAAGTTTAATGCAACAAGCATGTGGCATACAACATGAGCTTTGGGAGAATCAAAACTTGTGAAATAGTTAAAACAACTTAAAGAGTAGAAAAGATATGCCACATGTGGTGAGTGATTGAAATACTTTGTTTATGCTTAACCTTCTTCCTTATTGTTAAGCTTAATTTTATGTTCTTCAGAAATGAATTATTTGTTAATGGAAATTTTAGAATTAGAAGTGAGTAAATCCATTTTATTTTAAAATGTAAACATTTTATTTAAATGGCTTATTATTTCATTTCTTTCATAGCAATTAAATTTATCTCCACTTTTGAGTTTCTAATTTTCACTGCATTGAGTTGTAAGAATTTATTGACTGTTCATTATACCGTTTTTAAGTACAGCTTGTTTGAGGTCCACACACATGTCACTATCTCAACTATCGATAACTTTTGTGACGTTCATTTATGACGTGCTGGAAACTCATAAGCGAAGGAGGAACTAAGACTTTATGAGCTTTTTCTTTTATGTTGAGTTTGTCATAAGAAGTTATTTTCCGCTTATCTGGGAATAGTTCTTGAGAATCTAACAAAATGTTCTGCAGCACCCTATAAAATTGTTCATAAATTTTGCTGAGTGTTGTCAAGCTCAGAGTTCCGAAGAGTTTACGATACTCGAGGCGCCCTCGAAGGTGCCTAGTTCCATCCTTTGACGCGTATTGAATTTTTCTTTTCAAGTTAGTTTAATAATAAGTAATCGTATGATATGTATCTTATCGTTTCTTAATACCAAGATAACTTCATCATACTCGAGTTGAGTGTGCTGTTGACATGGCAATTACAAATTGTCACTTCATCTTCATGCGTCAAGTAGTGTTACCCAGCTGGCACCTTAATCCATTTAGGGCCACTGAGTTGCATCTTATGGGCAACGGCAACATCTTGGCAATTCGCGCACACTCCCAGCTAGACGTGCATGTCATAAAGCTGACCGTTGGCCGGGTTGGAAGCGAGCCGGGCTGCAAGTGTGCCCTGGCTAATATGAACTTGTCAATGACAACATTGTCGGCAATAGCACATTAGCTATGGCATTAGCGACAGCTGGCAGCTGGTAGCTGTAGCCGTAGCCGTAGCTCTGGCAACTGGTGTATGGTTGACTGTGGGGCTTTCTCTTCGCAACAGAGAGCCATAAAAAGCGTCTACATTATGGTAATGGGTAATGGTAATGGTAATGGTAACTAGGCCGGCCAGTGACCGCAACGGAGGTGGGGACGGAGATAGAGACGTCACGGTGACAACGTGGGCTGGCGACACTTAATGGTCATTAAAATGTCCATGGTACCGTGAAGCTGAAGTAATTGCGTTAGTTTCTAAGTTTGTTTTGCACTTGCAACAACTTTGCTGCCGCCACATTCTTGATCTCATTCCGCTCTTTGTGCTTAACTTTTGTTCTTCCTCATCTTTTTATAATTTTTTGTTCTATGCACTTGCAGGCGCAAGGATAGCAGCGCTCTACAGCGTTCAGCCAGCATAGATTCCTTTGCCGAGATTGTCTTCTCTGACCTGCCACGACCCTCACTGGACATACCTAGGACGTCTGTCGCATTGACATCGGCACCGTCACCATTCAGTAAACGACCCTCGGCCAGCAGCCTCTATTCAACCTGCAGCAGCATTGCCGCTGCCACAGCAGCTGCCTCATCGACACAGGTGCACGCTCAGTTGAATGTCAATTATGGCGACCTGGCGGCTGGAGCTCATCCCGGCAGCGTCGCCGGCAGCAGCAGTGGCAGCAGCAGTCGACGCGAGAGCATGCTAAGTCCATCGTCAACGCGGCGGAATAAGCTGACCAGAATCATTAATGGTGAGTAAAAGGGGATTGGGGATTGGGGGCAGCACATTTAGTTACTATACAATGCAGCGGCAGCGACCACGTGCCACGTGTGCCATATTGATAAGGCTGCTGATGCAAAAGATACTATCCAGTGGGGCTACAGTAGCAGCAACAACGACACCAAAAACAACAACCACAGCATCAGCATCGTCAGTGGTTCAGTGGCTCAGCGGTTTATTTATATTGCATCAGCGGCCTGATTGAAATTCAAATGCGCACTTAAGACTCGCCGACTCTTGGAGTCTCCTGACAGTGCATAAACTCTCTGTCTTATTGCCCAGAGATTTTCAGAATGAAGAGGAAGGAAATTGCTGACTTTTCCATGAATTCAGTGAGTTTAGAGGAAAATAACGTGACGACAAAAAAACCTTTTAATGAAATAATTTTCTAAGAAATTATTCGTTTAGGCATTTAAATGTTAATAAGACTGCTCACTAATATACCCTACAGACTATTTATACACATGTTAATTTAATTCAATTTACTATAATTTTTACTTACAATAAAACTTAATTAACTGCTTTGCGAATTCGAACACATTGATTGAGGAAATGGTAATTATCGTTCTCTGCATAAAGCACATTTCTTTGCCATTCCCTCAATCTTCCTTCATCCGCTTTTCTTAGCTTCTATCAGCAACTTCCGCGGGAAAATATGTTTTGTTTCGATATGTTTGCATGTATTGAAGGCCAGCTCAGCCCTCTTGGGATTTGAAGCTTTGTTTAGATAGCAAAAAAATATGAGAAACAATATGAGAAATACAAAAGAAACGATCGTCGGCATTTATTTATCGCTGCTCAGTTCCACGAAATGGCGACGTCGATGCCAACGCCAACGCCGACGTTGACGTCAACGGCAACGCCAACGCTATTGAGCGCAACTGCGTACAGTGGTCGATAAGGGCGATCTAGCGCAAGGAACGGAATTATTTAAAAAACTTAATCGTTCTTTATTTTTTTAAAGTATTATTTACTCGTTATTAGAAAACTAATTCTTTAATATATTATTTTGTTTTAATAAATACTTCAATAAGAAAAAATTATACGTAATATCACAGCTGATCAAAAATATCGATACAATTTGAATGTATCAATTTACTAAATGAACATTTTTCGTTACCCATAAGAAATTGTCATTTCCTGACACTAGATCGGCAAGATCCCCCACTGTGCTGTCGCTGGTCTATGTGTGTGTGAAGCGTTGACCATTAGCGACCACTACGCTCAGTCGTCCAAGACGTTAACGCTCTTTCTCAGTTGTTTTCGCCGTCGCCGTCGCTGTCACTATTGGTGCAGGCGCAACAACTTTGAATTTTCAGTTGACTAGCGACTTTTGTTGAGAGCGCAGCGCGCTGCGCGTCGGCGTCTGAAATATCAGCAATAACAACAACCACAGCGAATAAGAAACGTTATACAATAAATTCAAATTGTGCAGTGTTACCGTATTCCAACGGAATATCAACATCAAGTTTACGCATAGAAGCGCAACTAGTTTATCGTTTGCAATTGCTTGAGAAATCGTAGCGTACATGTTAATCGCAAAAAAAAGGAAAAGAAAAAGCAAGTTATAAAAAACGCGACGCTGAGCGTAACGTTTCTGCTTCGCTGCCCTTGTGTGAGTGTAAGTGCGTACAACTACCTGTTTGCAGCTGCGCATGTGTGTGTGCATGTGAGCGCGAGAGCACAACTACCTGCGCCGACGTAGACGCCGGCGTCGGAGAGTTGACTGAGCGCAGGGCTGCAGAGAACACGAGAGCGAGAGCGGAGAGCGCCAACAGAGTGAAGAATTTGTTGTTGTACAAATTTAAACGCGTCGCTTTCGATTTAAAAAAGAAACGTTGAGACTAAAAAACAAAACTTGCCGCGGGGCAAAAGAAATTGCTGTTGCTGTAGCTGCTGCAGCTGCTGCAGCTACTGGCATTTGCTGCCGTTGCAATGTTAATTAAATATTACGTGCCAGTAAAAGAGCAATTTACAGCAGGGGCAGTTGAGCTGAGAGCTGAGAGAAAAATGCAGCAGATCTAACTGTAATTGCATTGCGTGTCCAACTGTTGTTATTACTCGCACGCGCAACAACAACAATTGCAATTGCAGCGAAAGTGAACTCTTGCTTTTGTCTTGTCTTCTTGTCTATTGCGAAAAATAAACTTGACTGCAACTAATTTACTCACGTGTCTATCAAAGTGCCTCGCAGCAGCAGAAGCAGCAGCAGTAAAAACAACAACAACAATAACGATTACTTACACAGAAACAACAACTTGCTGCAGCATAATTACAGCAAGTACACGCAGGGGCAGAGCCGGAGGCAGAGACAGAAGCAGCGCAAGCTTTGTAGCTGTGTTAAAAGCTTTGCTCGTCGCTGCTCACTTGTTTTACTGTTTTTGTTTTATGCTTTGCTTTTGTTGTTTTCGCAGTTTTGTAGCCGTCGCGTCGTTGCCGTTGCCGTCGTCGACGTCGTCGTCGTTTTCATTAAAGTTGTTTGTGTTGCAATTTTAAGTACGCCGCACAATGAACAGGTAAGCAAAAGCACAACACACACACTCACACACACACAATTACTCATGAACCGTGATAATATGCTGTCTGCAACTTTGTGGTTAAAATATGCAACGCTATGAAAAACCTCAACTATTGCAGCATTTCTTTTTACGCCACAACGTTTTTCCAGATGCTTTTCCGAAAAGTTTGTTCACATTTTAAGAAAGTCGCATCTGAATTGTTGGTTTATTTGTTTGTGTTGTGGTTTTCTGTTTTTGTTTTATTATGTGCAGTTACCTTACAGTTGTTGTCTCTTGTTTATGTTTCTGTGTTTATTTTGCTTTCATAGTTTGTGCTGCTTTTTGTGACTGCAGCTGACAGTTAAAAATTGCCAATACTGGCCATGCCCCAAGCTAGACTTGACCATTAATATGTCAGTGTTTTAACTTGGCCCACATGTAGTCGTCGATGCTGAAGTGTGTGTATACTAACACACACATACTTTATACATACATACATATGTACAGCTTATGTGGAGGCCAAAGTACATATTCTTTTAGAGCGATATTTTATATTTATTTTGTAGTTTTCCGCAAACAATACTTTATGCTCAATACAGCTTGATTTGATGCAGTTAGTAGATACGTCTCAAGTCGAACTAAGAGCCTTTGCTGTGCCACTTGTGGCACTACCTCAAGTGCTGGCTAGTCGTAGTATAATAAAATACAATTTAGTGCAAAGTATTTGCTGGTCGCAAAGTTCTGCCTCAAATGCTGCTTTTAGTTTTCGAAAAAATAGGAAGCCAAAGAAACGAAGAGAAAGTTTTCCTGCGACTTAAAGCTGAATCCCCTCGGAACACACCCACACACTCAAACACACACACACAGACAGAGACAGTGTTCTCTGTACTCTCCTGTGGGTTGCAGTTAAGTGCACTTAGAGCACGACCCACAGCTAAAGTTTTTCGCTGGCTTTCTTATATATTTTTTTTGATTTCATTTCGCTTATTAAAAAGTTTTAAATGTTTGATTAAAAAGTAATTCATCACAAATTTGTTGTGGCACACACACAGACACAGACATAGCCTTAAAGTTAGCGTTCCTGTTGTTTTCGCTTATCGCAACTTTTGTAGAATTTGGGAAACTTTTGTTCAGTCTCAGTCTGATAAGCAAAAGTTTTTCTTGTATTATTCTCTATGATAAAACGGAACGAAGCTTGTCACCTGCATTGATAGCTATTGCTGTACATAGGTAAATAACTCTCGTTGTTATGCAATAGCTGCAACCAGTGCGAGCATAAATTGTGCACAGGTGAGCTTGATACCAAGAAATCTTTATCCATTTGCCGTTTCTGTGCTAAAAAATGTCAATAACAGTTTTGCAATTACGCTCGAAGAGACCGAGTTAAGCTCGCAAATTTATTCCATCTATGTATCTCTTTGACTCTTAGTAGCTCCGCTTATGCCATTCCATTTCCTTTTATACGCACATTCCATTTCAAGCAGCCGGCAATTAACTTCGATTTAGGAGCAGAGCCCAAGCAGTCTGCTCATTATACTACAGGTATAGACAAGGATGTATCAATGATGAAATCAATTTCATTCACATTAAAGCAATCTCTTTTGCTTCTCCTCCACGCCCTCCTCCTCTCTCTCTCCATGTGTGTGTACAGTGTTTGCTTCTCCTTTTGGAATTTTTAATCAAAAATTGATCCATGCAAATTGGTAAGCGAGATAACATGGCCGTTGCCTTCTGACCTTAGGCCTTGTCTTGGGTTACCTCATTTGATGGTTGTTGTTTGCGTACGTGCTTTTATTTGTGTGTGTGTGTGTGTGTGTGTGTGTGCATGTTCAAAGGTTTTTTCTTAGCGCTTGTGAAAGAAATCGTTTTACAAAGCAGCAGATAAGCGACTTGAATCAATCAAAAATCTTTTAAATTGAACAATGTAAATGAAATGCTTTGTTGTTATTGCCATTCTTGCTGTGATTTCGCATTTTTATGCTCTCCCATTCTATGAGAAGTTTGGCTTTGTGTCACGTTGGGCCGCCTTAAAGAGCGCCATTAGCACGTAGCGCCCACATGTCGGCCACCACACATCAAATACTTCTTCTTCCTCCTCACCCAAAGTGTTTCACACATCCGGATTTGCAACCACACACACACACACACACACATAGATACTTTCATATACCATGCAAATGGACAGCAATAGTCATAGATATGTCAAATGGCATCGCAGCAAAAAGTAACTTGTGTGACTTTTGAACTTAATGGCCTCAAAGGTCAAAGGGCTGATCGCACATCTACCCCATATGCTGACCGGCTGCTGCCACAACTACGGTGACTGTGACCCAAATAAGTTGCTTGGGTTAGTTAAGTACCCTGCAAGAAGTCATAGCCACAGTGTCATCATGTTTGTCACGGAAATTCGTGTAATAAAATCGACATAAAATAGGTGAATAAACTTAAAGAGACCTTAAGATATTATCAAAGGCCTTAAACTAAATTTTGCAATTTTTAGTTTAGTTGAATATTGGCTCCATTAAACTTAAAGTCTTTATGACAAACTATAACCTGATCAAACATTTTTATTTTATTTTATTTAAACATATTTATTTTATAGCTAAAAAACTACAATATTTACTCAATCAGGCATGCTCCGGTTTTCACTTATTTTAAGTGCTTTACTTTTTGACGAAAATACGTGAATTCAAAAGTTGCGTGCTCCGGTTTTCACTTTTTTTTTCTCATATCGGAACGTATGGCATACGATATAAATTAGTGAATATCGATAAAAACAGCTGTTTAATTGAATTAATGAATTCGACTGGGTTTTTTGTTTTATGTTTGTCGCAAAAAATATATTAATTAAAATACATTTATGCGCTTCTATAAATATTTAATTTAAATACCAAAAGTTTTGTAATAAGCGGCCGCTGAAACAGCCGATTGTTCTTGCAGAGCTGCCAACTTTTGCTGCTGTTTTTTTTTTAATAACGAAGTCACAAATTCCTTATGCTGTTACATGCATTTATGCGCAATACATTTATTTTAATTGTTTAATACGTTTTGCATTATTATTTTAACAATCCATATAGTTTTTCATTCATAAAAATCAATACAAAAGGTGTTCCAAGAAGATACCACGTTCCTAGCGATGAGCTGGCAGCCCCTGCAATTATATCGAATATCGTTCCAAATACCGATGATATCGCACGCACGAATTCACTTTTTGTTGTTGCCCAGCTCAGATGAAAAATGAGCCAGGTTCATTAAATATTAAATTATAAAATAAATACAATGAATTTTATTATAGGGAGTATGGCAAATTAATTTTAAAAGATGTATAAAAATATAAAAAATATCGTCGATGTTATTTTGTTTAATATTCATGCCTGTACTGCGATTTACTTTTCAATTCACTGACTGAAAGTTCAGTGAATTCAAAGCACATAAAATATGTGGAAGTGAAAACCGGAGCACCAAAATTTTGCGGATTGAAAAGTAAAGCACTTAAAATATGTGAAAGTGAAAACCGGAGCATGCCCGAATAACTGTTTTAATACTATATGCCTAAAACAAAGCTCAAGTTAGACCAAAGGATTCTTAATTCGTATAGAAATAAAAATACAAACATATTGCCTTATCACGAAGTATTACAGTGTTAGTTTTTTATCATTGCAAAATGTGCAAGCTGTAATGCCACTAGACATTGTGCATTTTCTTTTGGTGGCTCTATGAAACGATGCATACTCATGCCGGAAGCAAATATATAGGGCAATTCGCAGTCTTAACAAAGGATTTCTTGCTTGTAATAGTCGCATTAATAGTTGCCCCAACACACACACACACACACACTCACACACACCACTACACCTCAACTTTTCAATTACTGTCAACATCAAGCCGAAATCCTTTTTTTATGCAAGCCAGATTTGCGCCTTGACCCGTCACAAAAAAGCAAAGCAACAAAAAAGCAGAAAAGTGGGAAAGTGGAATGGAAACTTTTGTGCAAATCGGGCGAGATTTGCATAATTTTAAACGTTGGCTTATTGGTTTGGTGTTTGTTTTTTCCCGCTGAAAGAATTGTGGAAAAAAGAAAGAGAAATTTCTAGAGGCAGCCAAGTGAGCCGAGGCGAGACTTTTACAGAGGGTATACGGTAGGGAATTCGAATGAAAACCAGCTTAACAGAGATGATTCTATTACTTAAGTTAAACATTATGTTTATTGTATTTTGGGCTTACTAAAGAACAAGCTTCACTTACTTATGAGTTGCTTAAACTTACAACTGTATTAGGCAGTAACTGTAACAGTTTCTTGGTTTCCAAAGTGCATAGAAATATGTCTAATTAGTATGCCAATTGATCTATAGAAACTGCCTCTCGTGTCCCTTTATCTAGAGTATCAAATATTCGTTATCTTCAAGTAAAGTGGCTTGTATTGGTCAACATTGTTTCGACTTGGCACATTTTCATTTGGGCACCCAAGAGCGACGCGCTGGCAATTTGCATATGTGATTAATATGAATACATTAGTTTAGTGATTTGGCACAATAAACCAATAGAACTGAAAAAACCAACAGAATGAAATTAAATGCCCCTACTGATTGTGAAACAAAGGTCAGGCGAAAACTTAATGATTTATCAGCAGTTTGTCACTCTATTCTACTACTAGTTATCTATCCATAATATCTGGTTACTTAAATTCAATTGGCGTTTCCGCTGAAGTTCGCATTGGGACGAAACGGAGAGCTCAGAGCTGAGAACTGAGAGCTGACAGCAGAGAGCAGAGAGCTTGTCTTGCTTATAATGCGATTTCATATTTTACAATGGCATAAAATATGCTTTTTGCTTGCTTTTGCTCGACTTTAAACTGAGACTCAGTTTACCCTAAGTTGCCCAAACGCCCACTGGGGCAGTGAACCGAGTGCTTTAGAGTTCTTGCCTTTTCGCTGGGTTTTATTGAGGAAGCGACAAATTTATTTAAATGAAGTCAAAATGCTTTTTCAGTGCTACTCGTTTGTATCTCTCCCTTTGTGTGTGTGGCTGTGTGTGTGTGTTTTAATGTGCGGTAGATTTGACAATTATGACAGCATGAAATGCCAGATAAAATCGGCAAAATTTAATGCGATCTGACAGCGGGGAGTTCCACCTTCTGCTGGGGCATCCTGTGGCTCGGTGTGCTCACGCCTGAGTAGCCAGCCAGGACCTGCAGTCATCACCACCACAGTGTCTGCTGTCGCCTCTATTAAGTGGATTAAGTTGTTTTCCCGCTTCGGGCCTGAGCGAGGGGGATGCCCGCCTGGAAGACTACATACTCAGTCTTTGTCTCGCCTCGTCTTTGTTCCATTCCCTTGCCAAAGTTGACCTTTGGCTTGGCGAAAGCCGCTGCTGCTCTGCTGTGATTTATGTTAGGCAATGGCAATTTAGCGCTGCGTAGCTTCATAAATTTTATTATCATGCAATTGCAAGCTTAATGTGCTTTTCGGGCTCCATCCACACCTTGTATACCCTGTAACCAAAATAGATTATATAGATTTAATAATAAGAGTATTTTGTTCAAATGAAAGTATTTCAATTTACAGCGTATCTTCCCGTTGAACACCATCTCTCTCCGATTCGGTTCTTTACTCTCCCCTACGTTATGGAAGAGTAATTTTTATTTATTGCTCGCTCACAATTGACAGTTTAGTAGGTCTCCTGGTTGGGTCAAGTTGCTCGGATAATATCTGTCAAATGGCGTTGGGGGTTTATTATGTAGGAACGTGCCCAGGCACTGCTTACGAATATGACTCTCTGCCTATCCCTGTGCGAAGCTGTAAACGAGCAAAGCTAATTAATTAAATTTGTTGTGGATTGTGTCTAAATGTAATATTCGAGTGAAATTCACAGTTACTGTTAGCTGCAAGTAGATTTCCGACTGTAGCTAATACATTTCTCAGTAGCTGCAGCTATTGTTATTTATGTTTGCTTGTGGCTTCGTTTCAAGGTCAGTTTTGCAACCTTAATTACCGTATTATTCATATAATCAGCATGGCAATTTCATGTGTGAAACTTGTGATTCAGCATTTGAATCTGCCCGCTTATTAGTCCGATTGTGATGCTACGAATGCGTCAGCCTCAAGCTCCAATTCGAATTCGAATTCGTACTCGAATCTATGCCAGAGTTCGACTCATACCCACTGATACTGACCTCGCACAAAAAGCGTGTAAAGTATTTTGTTTCTGAGGAAAAATGCTGGTGAATGTATCTACAGATATGTTTTGAATAAACATGTATTAGTTCGTTTTGTTAAATTATGCGCATGATGAGACAATGTCTAAATTTAACAAACAAATAAATCCCAGAGCTGTTAAGGAATCCACTAACCGGTTGGGGAGAGTCCCAAAGATGTGCAGCAATATTTGTAGGGTGACAAAAACTAGCCAGATTTTGGGTTAAGCTCCAAATTAGTCGCTTTTAATTACGCATTTTACTTGGAATTAACTTCAGTCTGTGATTATAATAAAAACTAATTAATTATGGCTCAATAAGAAACCATTATAATTGCACTCACAGAGTCAATAGTTCTTTTTTATACATATTTAAAGTATAGGCTCTAATTAATTTTAAAGTGTTTCAATTGTAATATGAAATATGTACATATTTGAGCATATTAATTATTTTAGTTCCATTTAATCACATACTTTGGAGTAAACTAAAATCAGGTTGCTTATTAAAGTAATAAGTACTGAAATAATTCTACCATATTTTCTATAGTCACCAGCAAAGCTAATAGACCCTTTTGGTGCATTTCAAGGCCAGGCTCTAATTATACGCTTCTGAATTGTTTTAATTGTACATGTTTCCAATTAGCTTTCACTTTTGTGTATTGGGCTAATCGGCGTCGTATTGGCTGACAAGAAGCACTTGAAAATTCCAATATACATTGCCAGTTGTTATACCAATCCAGTTCCACAGCTGCTGACAGCTCGGCACGCTCGATAAATCAGCACACAACTTGAACATGCCGACACCACCTACAACAACAACAACAACACCTATTACAACAACAACAACAATAACAAGGGTAGAAGGTAGTCGGGTAGTCGGGCAGGCAACTTATTTGTCTGGTTTACGATTTCGGAAATGTCGCCTTTAAAATTGTTTAACGAGTTTTTAGGCAGATAACAGGACTCAAGAGGAACTCATGTGAAGCAGACTGGGACACAGGTATACTATACATATACTCATTGGTATACCGAAACAGAGATCCAGTCCACTTCAGGAGAGCGCAATGAATGATATTTCCACAGCAACTCTGCTGCAGTTAGAGTTAGGGGTGGGATAGAGTGCAGAGAGCAGCTGAGAGCGTGAGTGAGATCTGAGTTGCTGTCAGGCTACCTAAACTTATGTGAATCAGACATGGTATATACACATTTATGTACAGCACAGTACATAGAGTGTGCGAGTTTGTTTGGCAGCACAATACGATATGGTCTCAGTACATATTTTGTGGCAGCAGCACGCACAACATAAGATAAAGAGAAAAATACATATAGTAGAGGGAAGAGCGAATAAAACTCGTGGAATATGTGAAAAATTCATCGATGCAGTTAATTTATGTGGCATATACTGAAAGCGTGCAATAAAGTTTAATCAAGAGCCAAATAGTTCACATGCCAACAAATGGAGCGTCGTCGCGCATTGAGTTCATATGCCAGGCTCAAAGACCAGCAACAACAACAAGAGAAGCTGCCACAGCCACAGGACAACAGCAGCAGCAATGGTGAGGAGGATGTGGATGAGTTGCCAGAGCTACGTCGCTCACACTCGGTGCGTGCATCCCTGCGACGACTCAAGAGCAAACTTCACAGCCCTTCCGTGACGCTGCAGTCGCCATTTAAGCTACGCGCCCATTTGCATACGCGCAGTCGCAGCAGCAGCAACAACAACGGCAGTAGCAGCAGCAAATCCCTAGACAAATCGAAGGTCATCAAGGCATTACGTTTCTGGCACGAAATTGATGCCGTTGCTGTAGTTACCACCAAGCTGAAGGGCGAGAAGACATTTGTGCCGGTCAAGAGGGACACCATGCAACAACAGCATCAGGAATTGGGCATCGAACAGTTGATGTCCTCGCTGCCAGTGGGCGTGACGCTGCCACGTAAGGCGTGCAAGCTGTTGCAAATACCGGAAGACTATACGCAAAAACAGGCAGCACCACAAGCCACAGTTGACTCTGATCTGGAACGCACACTCAGCAATGAATCTTCAGCTGACCATGATATAGCGATACTGGCCGATATCACACAACATGCCGCACAGGGCATCTACGGCACGACGCGCATGCGCACCGCCACCATACGGAAACCGATGCCGTATCTAAACAGTCGTAGGTGTTATAACTTAACATATGAATGGTTGACTACTCACAAGACAAACGTGCTCAAACGGAATGTGACAGTAACTCTCTCTTCACCCCCCTCTCTCAACTCTGCCAAAGTGTGTGTGCCATAGTGTGTGTGTCTATCAATCGTTTCAAAAGTTCTTAATGCTATTTTTAATGGCATTCTGGGATTGTTATTGTGATTGTGTTTTGATAATACTAAAAACTGGGTCATTGACCTCAGCTATAGCACGTCTGAGCTCAAACAAGTTTCCTTTTAGTGTTGGTAAATGCGTTAGCCATCCTGCAGGATGCCAGCTATAAAACGACTCGTAATGCATAAAGTTTTTATAAGGCGTCTTTAATGTATAGCATCATTTCTTTAGATACTTATCAGCCACTGAAGCAGTGAACTTACAGTTTGATAGCACAGATTTTGAGTTACTGAAAACAACATGACTTGGTATTGCTTAAGAAAATTAATCAGTAGCAGACTTATGTATGTTTAAGAGTGAATGAATAATTTGAATTTTTGAAAGTAATCCTTACTTAAAGTGACTTTTTTCATATTAAAAATAGAAAATGTCACCTAAAAAATATCCCTTTTTTTGCTTTAAAATGTAAAGTATAGTGTAAAATGCATTCAGTTTTATGTTCTAACATCTAGATAGCTTAGATTCAGGCCTAAAGATACATCATTGTAAATGTTGCACTGCGAGAAATTTGTTGAAATTTACGCTGCTCTACAAAGGTATTGAAAAGTGGCTACACTTGCACACCCTTGACTTTGATAAGATAAAACGGGCTACACTAATCATGAAAACTAAATATTTTAAAGATGTTTTAACATCAACTCATGCTGTATTCAAGCAGAAATTCGTTAAAGCAAAGTAAACCTTTTTAACACAATTTGTAAAGGATTACAAACACTTTGCCATGCAAAACAGTGTGCTCATAGAATCTTAACTTCAACCTTCAATAAGCCCAGCTGACTCTACCCTAACCACTGAGTTTGCCTACAATTTGTTTAAATTTATGCATTATGTTGGGCATTAAAATAGGTTAATCAGTGGCATTAGTGCCATTGTTTGCAGCTGCGGTCAAGGTCGTTCGTTGAAATGGCCGAAAAGTCCCATAACCATATCATAATTAAATATACAAACTCAACCAAGCCACAAACACATACACACACATACATACACAAATATTTATGCATAAATTATATACAAGTATTTTTGGGGGCCATGTTGCAGATGCTACCAGATCGATAGCAACTCGAAGAGCAACGCGAGCAGCCCGCAAAAGCTGCAGATGAGCAGTTGTCTGCGCTCTCCGGCGGTTTTCATGCGACAGAAATCGTTTCACACGCTCAACGAGCTCACCAAGTTCTGCCAGTTGAGGACCTCAACGGGCGACGGTGGGGGCAGAGCGGGTGCTGCAGCAGTAGGGACAGCCACACTGCAACCACGCAGCCAGCGTGCTCAGTGTCAGTATGCCACCATTGATGGTAAGCGTGAGTAGTCGAGCAGTCGAACCACTCAACCACCCACATGTGGGCCAATTAATGCCGCACTTGGAAATTGCTGTCTTAATTAAAAGCAACAAAAAAGAGAAAAAAGTAGGGGCAGTGCGGGTTACAATGGTAATGCTATAAGTGGTCATAATTAACATTTGTGCAGTGGGTGGGTGGTTGGGTGGTCGCATAGCTAGGTGTACAGTTGCTTAGGTGGGTAGTGTTAGTTTATACTACTGTTGCTCTTTCATGCGCTGCTTGGCTACCCATTAAATTTAGCGATGCTTCAATGCATGCCCCACACACACACACATAACACACTTACACCCACACTTATACATACACACACACACATAATGGCAGAGCTGTGCTATCGTGCATAATTAATATACCTAGGTAATTGGCTTGGTCATTTGGCAAACAAAAGCTAAACTATGGCGATGAACATTTTTGATTAATATTTAATTAATTGCAATTGTTTGCAATTATTGTCTGCTGGCATAATATCGCATCTACATACATACACACATGCAGTACATACTACATTCATTTGGCAGTTGGTTATTTACATTTGTGAATATAATTCGATTTATTTATAATTTGCATTTAGCTTTCATTTTAATTACACCGCATTTCATTTAACCTTTCGTTTAATTATCATTTATTATTACCTTTTGTTTGCCCTGCGTTTTCCCCAGACAACATTTTGCCCAATCACTGTGAAGACAGTGAGAGCCTCGAGCCCGTTAGGCTGCGTGACAAGTCGCACTTAGTTCAGGATAATAACAATCAGGACAACTATCCCACGTACTATCCCGCTCCGCTGCTATCGCCGCCAAATAGCGCAGTCCGCTGGTCCGAACATCTGACCCAGCATGCGGCCGTAGCCAAGTTACGCACTGCGATTTCATGCCACGCACAGGATCTGCGGGAAATGGAATTCCTGTTGCCACAATCGGCACACAGCACACTTAACGCCATGTCTGGTCATAATGGCCCATCGTCACAGTCCCAGCTCTGCATCTCACGGCATTCACAGCCGAAGAATGCCAAACTACGGCTTGAGCATGAGGATCAATCCATAATCCTGGAGGAGCAGCCCCATGGGGATGAGAACACATCGGTCAATGTACAGCATCAGCTGTCGGTCCATCGTGAGCCGGTACAGTTGCGCAGCAAGGTGGTAGCTGGCAATACGCCACATCCACGCGTCAGCAAAATGTCCAAGAAGCAGCTGAAGCTCGCTCAGGCACAGCTGGATAAGCTGACCCAGAGTAATCTGCATCTACATGGTATGCACACGTCCACCATCTGTCGCTGCTCGCTGTGATTGAGAGACCTTTTACTTGTGCTAAACTAATTGAAACTAGAGAAGACTTAATCAAATATTTTGTTCTTCTCTTGTACACAGCTCTCTTTTCGGCCGTGGAGCATGGACACTTGGATAAGGCGAGAACCATACTCGAATCAACCGACGTGGATGTGAACAGGTAGGTGCAGCTAATGAGATAATATAGATATGGGCAGTGGTGGCAGTCACTAGCGGAGTTAGGCAACCGACAGGCTGCTCTGTGTGCTTGTGTGTTCGCTGTGAATTCAGTCAGAATCAGATGTACACTTTAAGGGCTTCACTTCTATTACTGTAAAGAGTTTTTGATGGTTATTACATGAGTTTCTACATCTCAAAATATCGATGTTGTATTTTAAATATAGTTTATATGATATTTAACAAGAAATACGGATTTTTGCCCCTTTCAATAAGCAAAGTTATATATAGTGATGAAGGGAAGCTTAATATAATACCTTTAGTTATTTCTACATATCAAAATAGCAACGTTGTATTTTAATTATATTTAAACTGATATTTAACGAGAAATACGGACTTTCCCCCTTTCAATAAGCAAAGTTATATATAGTGATGAAGGGAAGCTTAATATAATACCTTTAATTATTATTATTATGTTATTGAATCCTTGTACTAAAATTACATTAGCAACAGCTGCTTTTAGATTAGCAAATCCCGCAACTCCGTGGTTTTTTTTTTGGGTCATTTGCCGTTTGAGTAGTCTTTATTTGCATATAAACGAAGTAAGTAGGAGCTGTGGCAGGCATTTTGCTTTATTACTGCATTTATTCAACATCGTTCTATTTTGCAGCATCAATACGGACGGACTCTCAGCTCTGGACGTGGCTGTGTTGAGTAACAATCGTTCCATGACCAAAATGTTGCTGCAGCATGGTGCCCTGGAGGGCTCACAGTGTGAGTAGCTTGGTGTGGTAATCATTCCCGATTATTGGAGCTAATCCGAGTGAACTTGCTGTATTGTAGTTTCCGTGGAAAACATTGGTACAAAATTGAATGGTCTGCTCAAAGATGCCGAGTCACGTATACATGATCTCAGCGGACCGGAGGGACTATGCCCGCCCGTCTTCGCGTCACGACCCTCCATATCCAGCATCATAATTGGTGAGTAACTCTTTAATCTCAATTGAATACTCATTCATATTGTGTGTTCTTTTGCAGGCAATACGGGTTCATCAGTCACTGGCTGTACTGGCAACGAGGTGGACAAACAGATTGGCATTTGGGAGCGACGTGTGAAGGGGTTGCGTCGCATGCTGCTGGGCTGGGATCAGGCCCGACCCCCAGATGCTCCTGCCTCTGTGGTTGTCGATGTCACCGGTGAAAAATCCATCAGTTTGCAAATACTTGAGCCATTTGAGGGCGCTATCGGTACAAAATTCAAAGGTAAACCACTACAATCTTACATTGGCTGCCAATTTGCCAGCTGCAAAATGAGGTCAACCGCAGTTCTGTGGTCTCTCTGCTTCTGCTCTGGTTTCTTTGTTGAAATTTGGTTACCTTGATTTGACGTTTGCCTGTTTCGACCGCAGTTCAATGGTCTACACGTGCGGACTTCAACAATGTGGTCGGTGAAAGAGAGTTGCTGGATTGGATCAGTTATCATGGTACCATGGGTGCACAGTGTCACATATCCGGCCTCACACAAGGACGTCGTTACTTCCTACGCGCCGCCTGCGGCAATGTCAAAGGATGGGGTGCCTATCGTAACTCGGTGCCTGCCAGCGTTGTGCCCTCAAGTAAGTACATCAACTAGGTGACAAATTGAAGATTAGATACAGGAAAAGTAGAAGGACATACAAACTATATCTAGGTGACAAATTGAAGACTATGTCCATTTGAATTAACAGTTCGAGACTTAACTGATTTCTATTGACTATAAATGATGGTTACATATTTTCATATATGTATGTACTAGAGCTCTTGCTGGAAATATCGACAACTTAGGGAATATATTTGCAATCATTATAATCAGTCTAGTCCTTACTTAGATGGACAATGTCGGCAATCATAAAACCTGGAAATAAAGCAATATACAAGATATATACAACAATACGACACTATTATAAACTTAAAACTCACAGTACTGTTTACTAGTTAGTCTTTAATAGTTAACTTATGTTGTATTTCTGGTTTCCCATTTACTAATGATCTATCACCTTAGCTTGGCGTGACTTGGATAATCGTGAGGATCGTTACTTTGGCCGTCAACGCATATTGGATAATCTGTTTACCGCCGTCCGATTAGCGCGACCCGCCGATGTCTCGGAGCTAACCCTGGATCCGGGCAGTGTGCAGCGCCGTAATCCCAAGAAGAAGACCACCATTAAACAGTTGTTCTCGGTGACCTCCAGATTTCAGAAAACACTGAGACGGTAAGTGCTCTGTGAATTTGTTAATCTGTCTACAAACCTAAACAAATGTAATCCATTTCCACAGTGGTATCTACTTCTCGTGCATTGTGCATTGCGATGATAAGGTGCTAGTGACCAGCGAGGACTTTCCGCCGGTTATTGAGATCGATGAATCCTATCCGAGTGCCCTGCACATTGACTACTATTGGCTGATGAAGGTGGCCTGTACGTGGGAGGATGTCAAGTCCCTGCGTTCGGATATGGAACGCAATCTGACCTCGCCTGTGCACTTTCGTACCAAACTGTTGTCAGCTGTCTGCCAGATGCAATCGGCACTGGGTATCACCGATCTCGGCCAGCTGTACTATAAGCCACTAAAAGATGCGCAGGGAACAGTGGTGTTCACCTGCATACAGACGGTGAAGAGCCAGAAAGCGGTTTCCATACTCAATTCCCGCTGGCTGCCAGTGAGTAAACTGCAAAAGAAACTCGGAGCACTCCATGAGGACTACAATATCAATGAGCTACTCATATCCAGTATTGGCGATCAACTGCATTATCAGCAGGCGGCGTTACAACGCTTGGAGCCAGGACTGTATCTGGGCTATCTGAAGATGCAGTGCTCTATGGATCAGATACAGGTGGTGGTGCCCGTAAAGACACCCAATGTGCTGCCCCATTGCAAGGTGCGAGAGAATAGCCACATTACCGCCGAGGAGTGGCAGGTGCTACATCAGAACGTTGCCGATCCACTACGTCTCCCATTGGATTTCAGCGCACACGCCGATGGCAAGGGTAACAGTCTTGCTACGGAGGTGCAACGCCTCTTCCTGTACGATCTCAGCAATGCAATGCACAAGCTCTTGGCCAGCATGAGCATCAAGGCCACGGATGCGGCTACGCATCGTCTATATGATGTAGAGGTTATCGAACACAGTCAAGACATCAGCTTCCTGATTGTTTGCCCCTCGGTGGAGGCATCATGCGCCGTGCCCGGCCAGTCAGAGCTGTTGCTGCAGCGAGATGATCTGGTCAGTCTGAGCATTCAAGCCTTCGAGATGATCCACCTACGCACCTATCAGTCCGCCATTGTACAAAAGTATGCAAGACTCTCCTGCATCCTGGAGTTGGACACCGCACTTGCCACACACTCGCATCGGGAAGCCTTCTCCAGCAGCGAGTTGCAAACAGCCAAAGAGCGTCTGGCTACGCTGCACGATCTGAGCGCCAATCTGACGCTGGTGTGGAAGAGCGTACGCTGGCTAATGGATGTGGTGGCCTATGCGCGCAATAAGGTTGCCCAACCCGCGCTGGCCATGCGCGAAATCCTTGACTTTGCCCACTCGCGAAATGAGGAGTCTGCAGGAGCTGGTAAGCAGCTGCTGCAGTTGCCTCTGCGGGAGAACAAATATGCTAAACCGGGTCGCGGCAGCTGGCCAGGACCAGGTGCTAACGAGGACAACGATCGACAAGCTAAACCGGAGCATTCCAAGTCGGATACGAACTTGGGGCAAAGTGCTCTGACGCCAGTTACAGCACAGTCTACGCCTATGGTCGAAGGTGGGGAGAAGCAGGCAAAGCAGACACAGCAACAGCCACAGCCATCTCAACAGCAGCAGCAACAATTACTGCAAGTTGGTGGCAATGAATACGCCGCATCCACCTGCTCGGATGTGTCCCTGCGCAAGAACAGCGGTGACTCTGTGAGCTCTGCTTATACCGCACGTAGTTTCTACTCAGCGGCCGATTCCAACTCCGAGGGCAGCAGTGGAGTCTTTGCTCTGCCACCTTCCCGATCGGATGATACGCTGGCAGATGCACTGCGTCATTCACAACCTACTGCATCACAGCGCAAGCGTACCAGCTCCAATATAGGCCCAACTTCCACACCTCTAATCACAGTGCACAGCTCCAGCTCGGCACCATATCTGGCCGGATCCAGTGTGTCGTTGAGAACGGGCAGTGGTGCCTTTGCCACCGATCTGGAGCACAAGCCGCTCAAGCCTGCCGCTGAATATAAAGTGAAGGCTGCATCAAGTACCAATCTACGTGAAGGCGGACTGTATCTCAAGAGTTCGCTCTCCGCACTGCATCCCGAGCTGAAGCCCATTGGCAGTGATGAGCCCATAGCCAGCACTTCAAAGGCATCGTCCACTCGAAGTCTGGTGAATCACAGCAGCGAAGAGGATACGGCCAGCTGTTCCAGTCTGAATGCCGAACAAAATTCCACAGGAGCGGGCATCATACAGGTGTACACTGCATACAACACAGGCCTGGCCAGCGGTACTAGCCTCAAGCTGCATGTGACTCCCAAGACAACTGCCCGGGAGGTCATCAATCTTGTGGTGAAACAGCTCAACATGGCAGCCGTGCTGAAGGGCAGTCAAGGACCCATCTACAGCGCCGATATGCTGGACAATTTCTGTCTCGTTGCGGTCATTGGGGCCAGAGAGCGTTGCCTGCGTGATGACTTCAAGCCGCTGCAACTGCAGAGTCCTTGGAAGAAGGGACGCCTCTATGTGCGACAGAAGCATGAGCTCCTCGCCGCCATCGAGCACTCCAATCGCAAGTCGCATCTGATCTAAAGCGGCAGCATTAGTAGTTAGCAGATAGATATGTCAATGGAATGTTTAAGCTTCACACACACACGCACACACACACACACACACACACACACACACACACATACGCACATTATCCATTTGGTTATTGCTTTTGAGCTTTTCTGTTCCCAGCTTAAAGTTCGACGACCAATTCCCAAAATTAGACTGAATTACTTACTACATATGTATGATGAATTATGAAATTATAATGAAACGGTATTATATTGTATTTTGTATAGTTTTACATTATATGTATACACACACACAAACACACCCACACACACACACACATTTGTACATACATAGATTGCATAGTTTGATTGTTGTTAGTTTTTCTAGAGGAAGTTCTAAGTTTAAGTGCAACACCAATACATTCACATATAAATATATATAGATATAAAATGCTGCATATATATAAATGTATTTTACTGTATGTAATATGTACTATTTTTGTAGTTTAGTGAAAACCAAATGTTTTGATTGTATTTTTGTGACATTTTTAGGCGCACGATTTTTTGAATATACCAATCTAAACGTTAAATCGAATTGCAAAGACAAAACCAAGTATTATTGAGCAAACGTCAATATGTCAATATATACTGTTTTAAGTGTAACTCTCTTGATGTGTGTATGTGTTCTTTACTATATAATATAACACCCATTCCAATCGGAAGACAGACATAACTACGTATGCCGTATGCAAACTGTATTTTAGCTTAGTCTATAGATGTAAAGCAAACATAACTATTAGCATAGATTGCAATTATTTTTTAAAAATATATAAGCACAACTGAATGTTGAAAAAAATACGAAGAAGTGAAAATGGATTGTATTTAAACACTAGAGCATAATATAGATACCATTATCTTACAGACAGCCTAAAGAAGTTGCTTGTTTCATCTAGACATTGGCTTGCTCTGCCTCATAACTTATGCCGGCCCAAGAGTGTTGAAGGGGAAATAAACTCTAAAGTTATTACTATGTGAATATCTATTAACTTTGCCTGTCTACAGTAAATGTGCAAAGTACTAAATGTCTATAACTAATCGCTAATCACCTACACTACTACTATTACTACTACTACTATATGCAATACTCTATGTAAATTAGCTGATATTTTCAACTCGATGTCTTTGCTGTACAAATAGTAGTTGAACTAAATGTAAAGTAACTTTCCTCCTCTCTATCCTTCCCCCATTTAGTTGAGTTCATGTTAGACGGCCAGAGTGTCCATAAAGTAAATCTAATATCGAATCGAGTCACTCGAGATGAGACTAAGACCAACCATAAACGGATGTGTACAAATTTTTTGTAAATATCTATTCATTTTGATAAGCATTTTGATTATGGGTTCCCAGTCAGTCAGTGCTATGGCTCGATGTTTCGCAACGAACGAAGTGAAAACCGTAGCTAGGATATAGCTTAAGCCACAACAATCCAGAACCAACCACTGTTTTCAGTTCGAATTACTTATCAAAAGCAACAACGAATCCACAACATTCAATTTGAATTGTTTTAGTTGAGGTATGAATCTATTGTTAATGTTTCGGTAAGATGAATTAAACAATCGAAATTGTCAAACAAGCCGCCGTCCATCCCCAAAGAGTTGTTTACAGAGTATTATTTTGCATTTGCGATATGAGATGAGATTAGTTTTTATGATGCAATCTAATTGTAATTAATTAAGGTGTTAAAGGTTCGAATACGAGTATATACATATACATATATATATACATAAACATACCAACACAGATGTCGTACTATACGATCCAGAGTTGATATAAATATGCCTAGTGTATGATATGTCTGTCTGTATGTTTGTAGACTAGCTGAAATGTCTTTAGACTCTATGTAAGATTATGATTATGATGGAAATTGCCACATTCTTATCAATTAACTGCATGTTAAACAATCCTAATCGACTCAGTGTATATATTATTGGTGTGTGTTAACTACTATGTACAACAACAACAACAACCATGATACACTGTTACAATATGTGTGTTAATTGTACGATATTAGACGAGTGCAACGTGAGAATGATTTGGTTAAGAGCGTGAAAAACTGTGGAAAGTACAGATAGAGTACATTGATAAGCGAATGAATACCTATTCAATTAATTTAAATAAAGACTTAATAACTGTTATGGTGTCATTTCCAATACGTATACACATGTATCTGGGCTTAATTGCTTTGTTTCTTATGTGGTGGGGTGGGAGGATGGAGTGCAGGGTCGCGCACTAGTTGCACATCTGTATTAATAATCGCATTATTTACTGCTCTTGAAATAGTTGTTACAGTAATACGACCAGGCATTTTCCAGATAAGTTCAACTTAGTCAGTCATCCGTAATAGCTTTAGTTATGCAATTGATCTCCGTTGTTATTGTTGAACTCATGCAAAACCTAAATGGACTTCCTTTGTTCTAATTGATTAAGTACACTCATGAGTATACATCGTAATCAAATGGAAATCCCATGTATGGTTCCTCTGAAATCTCAAATGATTGTTATATCAAATTCTTTACTCATACAGTAACAGTGTAACACTGATATAATATTTGTATATACATATAGGGTAACACTGATAACGCGCTCTTTACTTTCCAGACCTTTCTATCATATCACAAGTTACTGATAATACACAAAACACCCACACACACATGCATACGTTTTCTTAGCCCTGCACACACATATTCCATGTAAAGGTTTGCTTTTTATCGTCTAATCAACGGTTTCGATAGGATAGTTCTGTGAGAAGTTTCGCACTTGTCATCATGCGTCATACTATTAGGCATGTATGTGTTGGCGTGACGAAATAGCGGTACAAATTTCCAGGCACCCCCTAGCTCGTGTGGGGCCTTCTGCAAACACATTCGAGAAGATCAGTGGCTAAACTATTATCGCGCACCCATTCGCACACACTATAGCCACTTCGCTCGCACACAGTCAATAGAAACGCAAGTCATGTCAACGTCGCAGTCGCAGTCGCTGCCTCAGTCGCAGTTGGCAGCGGCAGCAACAAATTTTCGATTCAAGTATTGTTTTCGACATTTTGTTAGCGTTGTTTGTTGGAGGGGGTTTTGAGAGTATTGTACTATATATAGAATGTATATGTATGCATATATGTAGATTCATATAGATGGATAATTTGTTTAATTTCATCGTGAGTGGACATTAATAGTATATAATATAGATACATGGAAATGTATGTCAATTTCACCACGAGTGGACACACAAAATAGTAGTATATAATGTAAGTAACTACAGACGAGAGCAATTAAGCCTTTTGTGCTAGAGTGAGCTGATGACGACACTACTTAATTAGAAACTAAATGCCGTACATACATACTTACATATTTACACACATGTGCGCAGTTGTGTGTGAGCTACACTTGTGTTTGTCTGTTTGCTGCTGAGCACGCGACAGTTATGTTTATCCAGCTACAACTGTACATAGTATCTAAATGTGTGGGTTTGACTTAGTCAGACTAAGTTACCAATTCAAAGTTCAAGTGGCATTTAACTTAGATTCAAATATTTTTATTTTGGCTTCTATTTATTGCCATTCTTATGCTGATTCCGACTCTATCGACTTCTGAGAACACCTCCGGTAGTATATTTTCATAATTAACTCAATCGGTTTGCGGCTACTACAATCATTCAGCAATTAGTAAGGGCAAACATGTATTAATTTAAAACAATGACATGCATTTGACTCAGCTTAGTTCATATACTATGTAGTTGAAGCCACGTGATTTGAATTTATTAATCAAGGCGGCTAGACAGACCTCAAGACGCTGCTGGCTGAGTCAGGATGCAGAACAATGTAAAAGGTTTCCAGATGTCATCTATTACGAGAGATGTAATGATTAATGAGCACATTGTTGCTGACCACCCAACGTATACTTGATGTGCGAGTGTATGTAGAAACCGGTTTCACACAATTATTTGTGTGTACATATGTGTGTTGACCCCCTGCAGAGCGTAATGCATGTAGCACATTGAAATAAAATAGAAGACAGAATTGTTGGATCTCTTTACAAAATGTTTATATTCAATCAGAAAACTGTTCACAATCAAATCAATCGACGGGCGTGCGCATCTGCTATTCGTGCCGCCGCGTCTTTCGTTTTAGTTTTTGGTTTTCATCTTGGTTTTGTATAACAAACAATAAGTACAGTACTAGATACACACATACATGTTGTATATATACTATACATAGACTATGTGCTATAAAATCCACCTTAGCTTTGAACTATACCATAAGAATATTGTAGAAGCGCCAGCCGTCTGTTCAATTATCGGCACTTGGCTTAGAGGCCCCAACAATGTAGCCCTTGGCAGTGAGAACGCCGCGACAGCGGACATGAACTTGGTAGCGCAGCGACCAATCGATTGTGTAGCCAGGTGCCAGACCGGTGAATTGCTCCTCGGGTAATAACAGCTCGGGATCACTGTGAGTATTCAGCACCAGTTCGTGCTCCTTGCAGAACTCCTGCAGTTCGGTCGGGACCACGCAGCAGGTGGCCAGATTTACCTGTGCAATAGTTGGTGCCACCGTAGACGTAGCGTATAATTCATCTAGAGCCGCCGCATCGAGATCTGCAACGCCCAGCTGCTTGATTTGCTGCTTAAGCGCATATTTTTCCAGGCCCTTGTAGAGTGATTTTAGTTCCTCAACACCCTGGAGCCCATTGCGTATGCTCCAGTCATTAACAGAGTTCGAGGTGTTGGTGTTACCCTCTGAGCAAGGCGATTTTACGGATGTAGATGTTGTGGCCAATGGCGTTGCGTTGGCAACTACCGGATTCGATGCATTGGGATGGTAGGCCAACACCACGTTGTCCACATGAGTAACGTTGAGAATGTTGAGTAGTGCCTCCACGGCTTCGTCAATGCATTCTGTTGAGTTATTCTTGTTAAGGAATATCTTTGCACCAATGCTTATCTCATTCCGCCCGTTCTCCGTCAATTTGTTGTTGAGCTCTTGTGTTGCGAACAGCACGCGGCCATGCAACTTGTCGATCTCGACCACCACGCGTTCTGCGTTTGGATCACTGTGAAGTGTTATTTTCAGACCGTCATAGAGCTCCTCATTTGATTTGCGCTGTCCCAGCTCATTGTTGATTATGTTTCCCGTGCTAATTACCACGTTCTGATAGTTCTTCGTTATAGTTGGTATCATTCTGCTGCTGTTGTTTCTGTTCGTGGTATTGGTACTAACAATCTTTTTTAATAATACCCGTAGATAAGTGAACAATGTATGTGAATGACGAACGTACTCGTCGGCCTGTGTTGCTATTTTGCTTCGACAGCCGTGCGCAACAACACTTAAATAGCCGTGCGCTGACAATCGATGCCTATATCGATACCAAGGTTGCCACTTCACAATTTAAAAATGGACTAAAAATCAACTCAGAAATAAACCAATTTTAACAAAAAAAAAAGAAAAGATTATTGCACTATATTTTCACAGCTGACTTAAAAGAATAATTAGGAATTGTATATTAATAAATAATATTAATATTCAGCTTTTCACAAATTTTGTTTGCTGTTTCTCTTAATACAACTGTTTTCAGCCTCCCATAATCGATAAGTTTCAAATGCTCAGCTTCCTTCCTGTTTCAAAAGTATCGTTTATCATCCACTTAATATAGGGATTCCTGAAACTGATTTTGATTTGATTTTGATTTGCTTTTAGATAATCAAAATCAGTTGACGGAATGACCTTTTTTGCGCACTGATTTGATTTTGATTTGCTTTTGATTTTCAGAACATCTGGCAGCCTTGCCATGACACTTTTCCCCTTTCTCTTCAAATTCTAAAACATATTTAAAACTTTAAATAATTCAGTAATTTATTATAACATTGCAGAAAGCTTAAAAAGTATTTCATTTTCAAATAGCTATAATAAACATCAAGTGTTGCCACTAGTTTTCTACATAGTAAACGGTCACACAAGGGTGAACGGTCTCACAGCAAGATAATCAAAATCAAAATCAGCTTCGGAGCTGATTATGCTAAAACTTTTAGTGTGACCGTCATTTCCGTACTTTCTTTGGTCACACACAAAATTTTGTATGGAACAGCTGCGAACAGCTGATTGTCATAATCAAAATCAAATCAAAATCAAATCAAAATCAGTTTCAGGAATCCCTATAATAACTATAAAAGATCCTATATGTATATTACAAAAAAAAATAATCACAGTATGTCTAAAATGGCAGTAACGCTAGTTCTGCAATCATTTAGACAGGCTTCAGTCTCCAAATAAACAAAGACAACAAATGAACGGATTTAGTTCATATTACCCAGTGTCATCGATTCACTGAACGGTTTGTGTCTTGGCTTCGCATTAATCGAATTGAAGCGCGCTCTTCGAGTTCGATAATAAACGGGAAACACAGAGCCGACACTCATACATGTTCCCCAAATTCCATGAAATTTCTGTTGCTCGCGCCCAGAAAGGTGAACAAAGCAACATACTTTTTGAATAGAAGCGCGAAACTGAAATAAATGAAAATATAATAATTAAAAGTAGTATCCTGATATACGAAAATCGTTCATAAAAATGTGCTCCCGTAAAGTACGAGAATGGCTCGTTTTATTAACTATGGAGAGCTATGTAGAGTGTTTTGAGGAGAAAGGATACGTGACGATAGCACATTGTCGCGAATTAATGCAGAGCGACCTTTCGATACTGGGAATTCACAATCCAAGACATCGCCGACTTTTGCTTGATGGGGTTCAGCTTCTTCACAATTCTCCGGAGACATTTAAATGTTCGGAGCCTTGTAAGCTTCATGATGCAGAAGCACAGAAGTCCATATTCGAAGACAATGAGAACGGAAGTGAGGAACCAAGGCAGACCGCAAGGGAACACCCAAGGCATGTCTCAAGGGAGATCCCAAGGCACAACCCAAGGGAGAACCCACGGCAGAACTCAAGGGAGAATGCAAGAGACCGCCCATTAAATCTGGTCAATAAGCGCACAGGACACCCGGTGAAGACCTACTCCAATACCAACGGGCGCAACCACTGACATTGGCGTTCAATAGTGGCTAAAATAAATCTGCCGATATGAAGGCTATTATTATTAAGTTAATGCTAGGCATATTACTCAGTAAATTCAATCAAATTGAAATAAAAGATTTAACAATAAAACATGTGTATTCTTATATGTATGTTGATCAAACAATTATAATTGTTGTACTATAATAACGTAATGCTTAAGTAATTTCTTGTCTGGGATCCTATTTAAACGTAATCAACGGACTGAGTAGTGCATTCAGTAAATACTTGATGCCTCGCATCAGATCCTGCATTCGGGCGTCAACGGGCGAAGTCAGAACACCCTTCTGAATACTGACTGACTCCAAATTTGGCGACTGACAGTGTAGGCATTCTATGGTCTTCAGTTCCACCTGAGCTGGCGCACTGGAGCCAAGTACATACTGCTCCTGCACATCGTTTGGCAACAAACGAGAATTGTGCAGTGTGCCATAGAACATCACGCGATCTCCCCGGTGCAGACGTTGAGTAAAGTTGCCAAAATCATGGTGGGCGCGAAGTACAACGGTAGATGATTTCGAGCGACCCAGTATGCCACTGGCATCCACCTGGACGAGCAGCTCGTATTCGTAGCGATTCCAGCGTTGCAGTGTACAGTGTCCAGTTTGTGCTGCTACAGTTTTAATAACACGCTGCCATTCGCCACACAGGGTGTCCTGCTGCGGATCACATAGGAAGTGTTGAGTAATGTTTTCGCCATGCACACAACGCAGCACCTTGCCCAGCCAAGTAGGCAGATAGTTGGCAACGATATCCTCAAACATATTGGAGACCCGTGCAATCTGCACTTGCGTAACCTTTCCCTCCCAGGCCACGTGGATGCCGTTGAGGTGGGAGCAGCGGAGCTGAGCTTTTATCTTGTTCGGTTGCTCTTGAACAGGCTGGGCGCAAAGTTCATAAAAACGTTCCCACTGGAGTGTCTCCGGTAGGGCATGGATGGCAATATTCGGCTTGGATAATACATTGGGCATTGCGTTGAAACGTGGCGTATCCTTAAAACTTGACGTCATATAGGGAAAGACCAAAACACAGGCAGTGGTCAAGCCAACCAGGAGCTGAAAAGACAGGCGTTAGTTGATGCCAAATAAGTTTGATCAGTATACTTACTTGCAACATGGTGATGTACTTTTGAGTGGCACGGTTGATGGCTAAGCCGCAGGAGATCAGCACTACAAGGGCGCAGGCAATGGCGGTGGTACCCCAGCGCAAGTGCTCGCTGGCCAATCCGAGACTGTCAATGGCAACAAAAACTGGGACTAGCAAAGCAACAATACCAAAGAGTGGCAGGAAAAGAACAATGCCAGCCAATCCCAGAGCGGCGCGCATTGCTCCGAATACAGTAGCACTCTGTGAGGTGACTATGCAGACCTGCAGCCAACTGAGAGTGACGCAATGAGGAATCAAATACGTGTAGACGCCATGCCAACGGGAGCGCTTGGCCAGCAGCACCAGCAATATGGGTATTAACAAATAGAGAGCAGTTCGGCAATTCAGACAAAATTCGATGCCATTTCCAATGACGAACGATGAGAAGGTGGGCACTCGGAGATCTAGGAAACGCCAATGTGTAGATACGACTTCATCCAATTCATACGGATACTTGGCCAGAACATTGACGGCAAACGACACAATAACCAGCCAGTCAGGCAAAAGATGTGATGAAGCAAACATAAAGACGCCCAGGGTGATGAATGTGCAGGCTCCTGAGATGATGGTAAGCTCGGAATGCGGTAACCACGAATCAGTTACCAGTGGATAGACAATCAAGTTACCAATGAAGGCACAGAAGTAATATAAATATGGCTTCATATTATTGCGCAAGAAGCGTTGCTCGGATATGTCGGCCTCGATATTGTGATCCCCGTAGCTGAGAAACAGTCCAGACCAAATTCGAAAGTCCACGAATTGTTGTTTGGTCTTCAACATTTTGCAGGTGGACCACAACATGACGCCCAAGCTAAGGTAATAGCATATCATGGGCAACATTTGGCGCTCACCGTCGTCAACAGTACTCCACCAGGATAGGAGAACCAGAAGACTACAACGCACGCTCAGAGGTAGCATTTTGGGCAATGCGATAGCCAGATTGATGAATCGGTGATAAAGGAGCGTGAAGAAGATAAATGGATGGAAAATCATGCGATAAAAGCATGGCACATGATCTAAGCTATGTGGATGAGGCACGGATATCGTCAGTGTCTCGTTAACACTGGGCATCCTACCAGCACTATAGTTTGAGGCGGCCGAGACAAGATGTGCTTCCGTTATAAAACGACGTCGCTCCAAATTTCCATGTCCTCTGGTCGTAGCATCTTCCAAGGGCTCACGCTCCCATTCACTGCCGTCGTCATCTGTGTTGGAGGACGAAGCATCATCTTTCTCACTAGCGCCACGGCATCGTCGCTTGCGCTGTATATTGTAAATTCGACGCATTTTTCGTTCCAACTGCTTGGGTGTTATATGTTCATTTCCATTTGAGAGACAGGCGAATAGTTCCCGTGCTGCCTTGCGAGCTGCACGTTCGCCCGGTGTCATCGCCAGACAACGACGCACCTCGTCTGCGTTCTCAGACGTAATGCCATTGCCTTCATTATAACATTTGCGCAGAAGCTGCACCGCCTCCTCGTGGCCTTGCTGAGCGGCACTGACCAGCCAGTGCACAGCCTTCTGGCTCTCGTGGGCCACGTTAGGTTCTGTTTTGTATTAGAAAATATATTAGGTGACGTTCCAAGTGGTGCTGTCGTACATACCAAACGCGTTCTCTAGCAGTTTCTTTCCTAAATCATATTGAACTTGGGGGCATCCTTCTTCGGCGATGTGTTCCTTTAATTTGTTCAGTGAGGCACGGTCTATGAGACTTTTAAAGTTAGCACTTTACATGACATGCTAATGTGTATTGTTATTACCTTCCAGATTCCAACGCCTTCTTTTGCTGACACCTGTAGGTATATTTTGTGTCCAGGTGGCCATCGATGCTACTTGTTTACGAATTAATATGCAATTAAGAGTGGTTTGGAATCATCCCCAAATAAGTTCTGTGAACATTTTACTCCGCTCAAAGATCGAACAAGTTCCACTCACATTTTGATTTTTTCGTTCTTTCAGGGATGCTAAAACAACCGTTTAAAACCGTACACAAAAACTATCATAGATAAATATATCAATTTTAGAATAATGCATATAAAATTTAAGATAAGAAATAAATTAGCAAACATCCATATCGGCTCGTTACCACTTGAAAATTAGGGAATGCTCCAGAAATTTAAAAACAAAACTCATAGAACACCCACAATTTTGGCGCAAAAACGCCAAGTGTGGCAACCCTGCAGTCAACAGCATTTGTTCCTATCGATATACGTTTGTTGCCGGCGAATTTTGTTGAGTGTACATGTGTTTCTTGTTTATAATTGCAAATTGTAAAAAGTGTGATTGTTTTATTTAATAGTATAAAGACAAGCATGCAAAAGCAGCTGTACACAATATCACAGGAGTCGTCGCCAAGCTCAAAGCGTTTGAGTATGCCGTCGGCTCCACGCAAATCATTTTTTGGCGGCAATTCTCCTCTTCCAGGATCATTGAAAAAAACAGCTTTAAGCAATAGGTAGAATATAAAAAGTTGTATGTAAAGCACATGTAAATAATTTAATATTACATTTTTGTATAATTACAGTCGTGTAAGCTTATCTGCTCGTTCCACCGCACAGTCCATACCTGGCATTAGATCCGACTACAATATCGTAGAGAGCTACGGAAATGCTTTGCCCGTTGCAGTCAACGAAGCCTTGACATTCACTGGGCCACTTTCCAGCTTAGTTTCGGCCAAGATTTCTCGAAGTGGCTGGGCATGGGTAACATAATAATAGAACCTAAACATAAGTTCACTTACAACTAAAGCACATTTTATTTAGGTTGTACAAGGAAGAAGATTATTAATCTGGCAGTATAAGGATTCTTCTGGTGGAGGCAAGCTTTCATCACCAACACGCTTAAACAAAAGCCAGAGACGTGGAGGTGCCGTCGCACAATGTCGCGAGTTGACATTACCCTACAGCGACATCGGGCACAAGAGCGAATTAGTCAGCGTTTTTCAGACAGACGGTCAGCAAATGGCATCATGCATTGCAGTTTCAGCGACTGGGGATGTTCGCTACTGGTCATCGATAGCCCATGACAACAATTCTGTGGATCTCGCCATACTAGCTGGACAAGAGTTTGTTCAGCTTTTGAATTTGCCAGCCCAACAGGGTTACCTTGCCGTGACCTCAACATGCACTTTAGTTTTCCTACGGGTTGGTCTTACCAATGGACGTTATTCATTGCATCACAAAACCATTAAGCCGGCTACGAGTTTCCTCGGTGGTTTTGGAAAACGGTTTTCCATGATGATTGGTATGAATAATAGTGCTGAAAAGGATCAGGTGAATTGAATTTAAACAATTTCATAATATGCCTTTCTGACGCTCTTTATATTTAGACATTGGTGGGCATGTGCTGTGAGAGCAACTCCGATGATGAATCTATTGTTGCTGTACTCTCTGATCGTGCTCTTCAGCGTTGGCGTCTGTCTAACAAGGGTAACACCGAGGAGTTGATTTTCGAGGATTTGGAACTCATGCGAAAAATACGAGAGATGTTGCTGCTAAAGTTCTGGAATGTGCGATCGCCAAATGACAATGTTGGGGTTGAAATCCATTTCCTTGATTTTCACATGGTTAAAGGCATTTCATATATATTGTTGGGTGCAGTGTGTGAGGCGCATACACCGCAAATGTACTATGCCATTGGTAAGTGTCAAAAAATGTACTGTCACTAGATCAATCGAATAATTCAGTTTTTCAATAGTTGTGGCTAGTGCTTTGGAGGATAAGATGCAACTGGACTGTTTCACACCCTTGAAACTTAACAAATTCTATAGTTCCAAGACTGTACAGGATTGCCTCAGTGTGCGTATCATTGTCGCCATTTCGCACATGTATCTGTACACGCCCAAAGTGGTGTATCCCTTGATCTTGGCGAATCATGCCCCTACAGCAGAAATGGAGGCAGAGAAAATTGAATTTCACTTGCATGATGATCGTATTCTTAGCGCCGCGCTGTGCAATTATTTGCCACTCTTCTTCAGCCGAAACCATGGATTAGTTTTAATCACACCTGGCGACTTTGATGGAACTGATTTAATGAACATGAGCACATGTAATACGCCGGATCTATTTTCACCTACTTCATTCAATGCTAGTTTCAGTGCTCAGGAACAAAATTTGAGCGATAGTACTCATAATTTACCAATGTTCCAGTTGGATCCGGAAGACGTATACGCAGAGCTCAATAACGAGGTTGGCCAACTTAAGGCGGCCTTTTTGTATCGCCTGAGGCGCAACAACAATATGGTTAATACAGTGATCACGGATCTAATAGAAAGTCTCAAAGAAACCGAGTCTAATGGCGTTCCCCTGGATGCCTACAAACTGGATAAGTAAGTAATATATATACGTATTTAAAGGGTGCTTATAAGAACTGGATATATTTATAGAATTGTCATAACAATTGCCGAAGACCTGGCTGAGGATATGCCTGTTTCTGATCCTCGCTGGCAATCGTTAATTGAAGAGTATGATGGCAGTCGACATGCACTGGGTAGCTCCCGATCCATGCAGATCATCAATCAGTTACGTGACAAGAGCATTGCTTTCCAGTATTTTATAGATTTTCTGCACTTCAGTGGTGTTTGGAATAAGGTATGTGTGAAATATTGTTATCCACTTCATTATTTCTAATATCGATGAGTTTAAATGTCTTACAGCTGAATGCAGTGCCATGCGGAAGTTCTACGCTCAAGCCGACTAGCTACATTTTATCGGATATTAGCGAAAAGATTATAGCTGCCACAACACTGCGCTCTCTTCAAAACAATTGGCCCAAGTTGATCGAAGAGGCCATCGATTTTACAGTCGCTCAATGGAGTACCAAACCAACTGGCGGATTGACTTCGCAAGATATCTTTTATGTAAAATTGTGCAAGTTTGAATGTATTTTCGATACATTGGCGGACATGGCAGATGATCGAATTGCAGTTCAAAATCATTCGACCGTTTCTGTGGCACAATATATATGTGACATTAATGGCATTGTGCTTGGCATGCTGGGGCAGGTGTTGAAGTATCGAGAGCAGAATGCCAATAGCTTCAAGTACGCCTCTAATTCATTTGAGAATCAGCCCTGGACCGCCACATATGATAGTGAGGGAGTTCACGCTGCACTCAATCGGCTGATAAATATAAGCGCCCGCTATGCAGCCCAATGCGTTAACGAATCGGAGCTGAAATTGATGTTGAACCATCAAATACTGGAGCTGATAGACATTGTGTTGGAAGGTCGCAAGAATTATCTCGACAGCGTGCGGGACACGGAAAAACGCCAGGTGTTACAGCAACAGTTTGAAGCTCAACGATCCGAGCTAATCTCGATGCTAAGTAAGTTTTAAAACTATTTCTCTATTTCTTTTGTGATTAATTTTGTCTTTCCTTGCCTTCCAGTTAAGGATCGTGAGTATGAAAATGCCGCCAAGTTGGCTGAGAAATATTTGGACTTTCAGAACCTGGTTGTGATTTGTGATGCGACACAAGACAAGAATCTTTTCGATGAGTACACGACGAAATTCGAAGAACACGATTTTGCGCAATTTGCCATCAATTGGCATTTGCGCCAGAACCGGCATGGTGAGGTTTTCGAACGCTTCAAGGGCAACCAGACGGCTTTGGCGCAATTCATGCGTGATCATCCGTCACTTGGCTGGATACAGCTCATGTTTAATGGAGACTTTGAACGCGCTTCAAAAGTACTTTTCGACCTCGCTCAATGCGAAACAGAATTTGTGTCACGTAAAAAGTCCATGCTATCACTCTCCAAGTTAGCTGCCCTTGCGGACGCCTCCGAGATGTCCATGCAGATTGAAAAAATAAACCAAGAACTGGCCGTCATTGAATATCAAACGCATTTGGGGCATGACGTATTACAGCACTTTGGCTTTGATGCAACTGACCAGAAGGTGTTCAAACCCGAAGAAATTATAAACGTAAGTAAAATCATTTGCCATAGCCTGAGCAATGTATTAACGTCTTCTTTTATATTACAGCTCTACATTGCTGAGGAAAACGATAGCGCATCAGAAATAGAATTTCGCAAAGCTTTGGAGCTACTTAGTTTTGTGGAACAACCTTATGATATGCGACACAAGATCTGGTGTACGGCAATACGACGAGATAATTGGACTGACTATGATCCCAACAATTCTGTTGCCTATATACAAACCCTTTTATTCTATAAAATCATCGAACTCTCTCAGATAAAGTGCGACCTCGAAGGCGATAACCTAGTCCCACTCATGGAGGATTTTCTGGACAGTTCAGAGTTAGGCGATTTGCCACAAAACAAATCTTTTCAATATTTATTAAAACTAACCTACGAATACGTTGCAGACATGTTTAGGCCAATTGAAGATATGGATTTGTAACACTATTATGCATTTACCACTTACAATTTATTAAACTTATTTAAAGACCAAGCATAAAAAGAATTTGCGCTTTGCTCTTGGACTCTACTTGGACAGCTGCCTGCTTTGTTGCGTCGCAGCTCAAACGCTGGCATTATAAAATATTATAAACCAACTTACTTTGTTAGTCTGACGCTGACGTTAACGCTGCCGGCGAAAGTATCTCAAGTGTGGCAAACGGAGCTGAAGCCCCCAAAGTGTTTGCTGCAACTTTAACTGGTGGTCGACATGCAGCGCATGCAGCTGGCAATGGGCGCTCATCAGTTGCATTTTGATCATGACGGATGAAACAACGCCGTTGACAGCCGGCAGCTCCGGTTCTGGTTACGTTGCCTTGCCGCCCTATCAAGGACCAAGTTATGTGTTTCCTGGAGGTGTCTCGCCACGTTCACGTCGCACCAAAATGAAAACGTTTCAGTGCTGCATGACTGTGACGCTAGTGTGAGTTCACGAAGTGAAAAGAAAAGCCTAAGGGCAAAGTTAAATGAATCAATTATACAATTGAGGAATAAGTGTTGCTACTGAAATGAGTTAATTTTCCAGTTTATATTGGAATTTATCAACCAAGTCTAGAGTTTCAGATTGGTTTGTCACATGATAACCCTTAAAGCTCTCTTATGAACGTTTAAGAGCCAATTAACCGCATCAGAAAATTTATATACGTATTCGTTTTAACCGCAAATCAATTTTCACTTTCATGCCACAGTGTGATTGTGATTGCCGCCTTGTGCTTGGCCCTCTGGTTCAGCGGCAGCGGTTACGACGACAGCGGCAATAACAATGGTCCCAGCTTCTGGTTCGCCACAAATGAGACAACGGGGACATCGGTAAGTGAGACACTGGCAGCTACTAAGAGGCCCATACCGGATGAACCGGAGACACAATGGGCCCTGCATGACGAGACGCTGAATCCCAAGAACGGCGCTCAGGCGGTAAGTGCCGGCATTAAGGCGCTGGGCGACCGGGAAATACTGGAGGAGGGACTCCAGCCTGTTTCGATTAATACTCCTCAATTCCGACATTATCGTTCCTTGAGCACAAATCCCGAGGCCCGGAAGTTGGCGCGACGTGGATATGTGGAAAATCATGCCACAATGGAGATTGCGCAGAGGTTCAACTACAGCAAGCAGACAGGACGTAATAATATTGGACAAGGTCCGGCTATTGTGCTGCCCGATCCCACGGTGCTGCGACTGGATTGTGATTTCAATGCGAAGTACAGACGCAGCACAGGGGTTTGCAACAACAAGGAACATCCACGTACCTACGGTGCTTCAATGGTACCATATCGTCGCATGGTTGCTCCAGATTATGCCGATGGCATTGCAGCTCCTAGAGCGAGTCATGTCCATCAGCTGCCGCCAGCACGCCAGGTGTCACTGAATATACATCGAACTAGCTATGAAACCGATTCCAACTTCACCGTAATGCTGGCCGTGTTTGGCCAGTTCTTGGATCATGATATCACAGCTACTTCGTTGACCACCTCACAGGAGGGCGAGTCCATAGATTGCTGTGTGCCCAGTACGCTGGAACAGCATCCGGAATGTTTTCCAGTTCAAATACTACCCAATGATCCGTATTATGAAGCATACAATCTAAGCTGCATGAACTTTGTGCGATCTGCTCCAGCTCCTACTGGCAGATTTGGACCCAGGCAGCAGTTGAATCAGGCAACAGCTTTTATTGATGGCTCTGTGGTGTATGGTAATCTGGAGCAGCGGCAGCGCCAGCTGCGTAGCTATATAAATGGCACATTGCGCATGTATATTACAGATGATGAACGCGAGTTGTTGCCCATCTCCTCAAATCCGGAAGACGGCTGTAATCGGGTGCAGATGACGCGCGAGGGTAAATACTGTTTCGAGTCGGGCGATGATCGGGCCAATGAGAATCTATTGCTTACCTCCATGCATCTCCTCTGGGCCAGGCATCACAACTATTTGGCACGTGGCTTGTCAGAGCAAAATCCGGAGTGGGATGACGAACGGATCTATCAGGAGGCCCGCAAGATTCTTGGCGCCCAAATGGCCCACGTGACTTACAATGAGTTCCTTCCTGTTCTATTGGGTCGCAAGCTTAGCCGTGCCAAGGGCCTATCACCTGCCAGAAGTAATCTCAATGCACCGGACACATATGATCCCCAAGTGAATCCCAGCATAGCCAACTGCTTTGCCGGAGCTGCTTTTCGTTTTGCTCACACCTTGCTGCCGGGTTTGTTCAATGTGACCAAGGACAATAGCACGCCTGAAGCTATGGAATTGCATAAGATGCTATTCAATCCGTTCTCACTGTGGCCACGTCATGGCATTGATCATGCCTTGGTGACAGCCTCGAATACGCCAGTGCTGCGGGTGGATCGTTTCTTTTCCCTGGAGATTACACAGAAACTGTTTGTGGGTACAGCCGAGGATAGGGTGCCAGGTTGTGGATTAGACCTAGTCTCACTCAACATTCAGCGTGGACGGGATCATGGCATCCCAGCCTATCCAGTTTTCCGACGTCATTGTCGCCTGCCGCCGGTGGACACCTGGGAGCAGATGGCACACGCTGTGGATAATGCCACTTTGGAGTCCATTAAAGAGATTTACGAGTAAGTAAGGAATGAATCGCCTACCATAAAAGACATTAATGCTGGCTTCTTCTACTAGTTCCCCCGAGGATGTTGACGTTTATACGGGAGCACTAAGTGAACCACCGCTAGATGGCGCTATATTTGGGCCATTGCTAAGCTGCTTAGTCTCCGATCAATTTCTGCGCCTCAAGCTTGGCGATTCACATTGGTATGAGCGCAAGATGGGACCACAAAGGTTCACCAAAGGTGAGCAAGCTCGAAATATTGTGATATATTTATTGAGTTTATTGATAATTTTATAATTTACCATAGACCAACTGGCAGAAATTTATAAGAGCAGCTTAGCTGCCATCATATGCCGCAACTCTGATGGCATTCAACAGGTGCGCAAGCATGTGATGGAGCGTGAAAGATCAATGGGTAATCCCCATGTGGACTGTGCGGACTTGGAGGGGTATCACTTTGATTTTGAACCCTGGTCAGAGGCGAGACAGCCTACGCAGCTGCATAAGGCGGGCTTCAGTCAAGCCATGTCCTTGGTGCGTGTGATGGAGGCGGCGGCCAAAGGTCATAGAGCGTCCAACAATACAATGGGGTAAATTGCTTTAATTATAGAAATTTTTTTTTGCAAATCGAATTAATTTTCTGACATTTTTAGCAATCTACAACTGATAACCTAATTGAAGCTGTCCAAACATAATTTAACTTACCTTTAATTAGCTTTGTTAAGATACTCAAGTTTGCATGCATCAATTTAGTTTACATACATCTGACATGACTCAACTCATTGCACTGACTAATCAAAGATTATGATTCTCTAGAACATACGGCATTTATTAAAACAAATACGAATAAATAGAAAGAGGAGTAAACAGTAAACACAAATACAAAGGCGGAAAAAACACAAACAACACAAGCTTCATCAATTGTTTTGGTTTCCCCGCTTATCGCTTAGTCAACAGCTGTGCCGGCTATTTTCCGCTGCCGGGAAAATAAGAGACTATGTCGAAGACCTATATGGCAATGGGGCTGATGTAATCCAATGCGTGCAATTGCAGCATCCGCAATCAAATGTGCCAGTTCCACTTGCCCAGTTGCGTAGAGAGACAGAGATTAGCAATAGCTATTAGCTGGACAACAGAAGCGTGCCATTTGTGGCCAGGGCAACTGGAGGTGGTGGTGGCAATGTTGTGGTAATTACTCTATTTGGCCGACAGGCACCGGCATCGTCATGGTAATAAGCTATCGTGAGGGCGGACAGCAAGGTCAGCAGAAATATCAGCCAGAGGCAGACCGAGCACAGGCTGCGCACACGGCACCAACAGGGATCCACGGCGTAGGGCAACAGCTCGTCCAGCGTAAGTCCATACGAATAGCTGTCGAAACAGTGGAAAGGGGAGAGCAAGGGGGGATTGAATAAATGAAGTTATTTTTTAATGAAATGCGACAGTAAAGCGTTTACTCAGCAGTTGTGAAAACGGGTCCATAATCCTTTGAATGTTTGCCTAACGGCACGACAATGATGTGTTGCTGCTGCTGCTGCTGCTGCTGCTGATGATGTCCTCGCTGCAATTGCTTGGAGGTTGCCAGCAGTGCTGTACTCTCATCACAGGACATATTCGCACTATTTGCCTTGTCTCTTTGTCTGTCTGAGGCCGAGTATTACAAACACTCCACAGATGAGGCTCTGGCTGGGGCTCTTGTTGCTGCCGGGGATGAGTGCTCTGACAGTGACAACGCGATGCTCTCGTTGTGGACAACTGGCAACTGGTAACTGGCGACTTGCTTTTGCTTTGTTTCAACTTAAATTAGCTTTCAGTGCGTTGCAAGTTTTATTGTTTTTATTGTTGTTTGCCTTTTTCTTGAATCTTTTCATTCTGTTCGGATTCCTGTAAACAACTTTATCTCGCTGCCTCGCTATGTCTTTGTCGTCGTCGTTGTCAGTTTCTCTCATCTTCCGCCTCGAGCTTCAATATAGATTTGGCTTATCTTTTTCTTTTTTTTTTGATCTCATGCTGTTGATTGCATAATAGCAACCCGGTACTTGTCGCCCAGTTTCCACAGCCCACAAGTGATAAGCCGTCCCCCAGTGAAAGTATACAACGTTCTTCATATATAATTTTATTATTTTTTATTTTGGCTTTTATTTTGATTTGGATTAACATGCTTGGAAATACATTTATATGGTTTGTAACACATTCTCTTGTATTTTATTTTCGAGTTTTTAGAATGCTGAGAGATTACCTATGAACTATCCTAGTCGCTAGCATAGCTTGTTATAAGTGCATAAATACGAGTATGTAAAGAGTGTAAGAGAGCCTCCAACTTGCAATTTATTTACTCTTTTCCAATAGATCTAATATGCCATTCCAAGAGCTCAATATTTTGTCATTAATTTAGTTTCGTAGTGAAGCAAAGATATACTCTGTACGTTTGAATATAAGTATATACTATTTAGCTAACACTAAATATTTCAGTGATGCATATTGATTTTTCTTCTTTTGCAGTATGCATATACCATTAGATTATATTTAAATTTGACTAGATTATGTTGTACTTATACATACAAAAATGTAATTAAAAGTCTGAATCAAAAATACACCATAGCAAACATCAAAAGTATGTATGTTAAGTATATAACATATACATATATTTTATACAAATATCTATTAAGTATTCGATTCGCTTAGCTATTCAAATAATGCTTACACTTACTATAGACGTCCAATTTACTGAAATTGAAAATAATAGAATAAGATTAGTAAAGGAAATAAAGTATATTAAAAACAATGAAAAGAAAGACAGTAGGGTATACACTACTTCTACTATGTATGTATGTATATACTATGTAGTTATTACCTCAAGCTTATTGAACTTTTTTCATGCTCTATAGAAGTACCTAGATTCTATATCGGAAGCACTTTACTCGTTTTATTTGCCATTGCCATCAAGTTATTTATATATGTATGTACTCGTATGTCTTATCTTTATACTTGAAGCCAAGTGTTATTTATAACACTGGATGCTAGATATAAATAAGTAATTTACTGCTGCCATTGCTTTGGACTCCCATTATGCTACTCCCATCAACCTGATACTGGATCGACTCAGTCGATTCGTCTGTTAACTCTGCAGTAATATTTTGAATATACGGAATTCATAGGATTATCTCCATTTCTAATCAGTATTATTAGTAATATTATGTTATGATTAGTCCTTGAAAGAGCAATAAAACGAATCAAACGAATAATAAAGAACAAAACTATTGAAATAATTCAAAATTGAATTTAATTTTCATAGCATGATTTAACTTGAATTAATACATATTCAACTATTTATAACTTAATCGTAGTCATTTGTATTTAATATTAATCGTGTATTATGTATGTATCAGTATAATTCCTAAATTTGGCGTATTTTCCCATCAAGTCCCCACACTGTTTTTGTTCCTATGATCCTAGTATTTGTTGGTTATTATGGTTAATTCAGTATTATACTACTGTATGATGCTTTTGAATCTCTTGGTATCCATTCAAAAGGTTGTATTAAAAAATAGAATAACATTATACAAAAAATACATTCATTTTAACAAACTTTTGGTGTTGCCTTAATAACTGCAATTCTTTAATATTTAAAATGTAATCATTAGTCGTTAGCATTATCATTATCATTATCATTATCGTTACATATCATTCCAATAGGTGACAAAGTAAATGAAAGTCTTCAAGTAAGTAGATTATGAAGTGCAGTGCATCAACACTGATGGTCGTACTAAAAGTGCCGCATTTCATTTGGTCGGAGTTAAGTTTTGGTTGATTATTTTTTACTTTAGTTTTTCTTTAGTTTTCGTTTTAGTTTTATTCGTATTTATAATGATTTAGTTGTTCAATCGAAATAGTTAAGTTATTAAAGTTGTGTGGTTGACTAGATATAGTTGCTTGATAGGTAGGTTGATAGCTCAAGGGCCAAATATTTTGATTTCTTTATTTTTATGTATATTAGTATGTACTATATTTAAAAATTTAGTTTTTATAAATCTATTAAATTAGTAATGGCTGATCGCGATAATTAATGGATAGACATATTCAACGTAAAGTAATAACAACAATTTGTCGTTTATCGTAAGATTATTAAGTACAGCTATAACAAACAACAACAATGATGGCGTCTTAAATAGGGCAAAACATGTGAGTATACGACTCCATACATCTAGATTCTAGACCTCCTCGTTATACCTCCTCTTTATTTATGTACAATAGCTGTTAAAACTGGTTTAAAATAACCCACACCTTAGAACCTAGTTAAACATTACAATTTTTAATATTAACATAAATTTTACACAATTATAAATATGAACCGTAAGAGCATACGAACGTAGTTGCACATAAGTATATATATAAAGACATACATATTATATACAGATAGATATCTATTATTTTTGCCTGCGATGAGATTTAAATAAACGGCATACAAATACTACTGCTGCTTGTAGTTTAAATTATTTTTACAATTCTTTTATGACTACTACTAGAATGTATGCTTTTCGCTCCATATTGTTGTCCTACTGAATCTTCTAGTTGCTTCAGCCAAATGTGATTACATGGTACGCCTCCAAAGTGCTCATGGTCAGATATAAAAGCCATAGACTGATTAAAATTGATGCGTGTACATATTTAGAGTTCTTGGGCCCACCAAGCTCAGCCCGAATGGACTTTGCATTACGCCTATACATAACTATAGCAATAGCTATTACTGCCTCACAACAGAACAGACCCACTGCGAAGCCAATGCTGAAAATAAAAAGAAATGTGTATATTAATTAAGTTGTTGAGTTATACCATTATGGGGTGAAATGAAACTTACTCGCCCGGTTCAACATTAAAGGTTGAGCCATGAATCATATGATAGACCGAGGCCGTTGTCCATGCCAGGCCAATGCCAAGGAACACGTTGACAGCATTGCTGCCCGTCACGTTGCCAATACTGTTGTCAGCTGTCTCGTCCTGTTTGGCAGCAATGATGCTTGCGAATGTATCTATATGCCATAGAGCACCCCCAACATAAGTATCTTAGAGTCAACAGTCAACAGGAGCTGTGCATCTTACCTGGTATACTGGTGCCGAGGGCCACAAAACAAATGGCTGTAACAGAGTCCTTGATGTTGACCGCACAGCCAAAGTATGTGGCTGCATCTCCGATAATGGCAGTAAGCACACCAATGCAAAGTATCGAGACGACGAAGGTTAAGTAACCGCCTTTAATGTCTATAAATGTGAAATATTGCATTAACATGTGACAAGGGCACTCTAGACATTCTTACTTGTGGGTGGCACAAATGCAAAGAGCACCTTCCAGAATAGACAAACGAAATGGCAGATGTAGTCACTACATTTGGGAATCACTTCGCCATGGTCCTCGTTATCGTCGTCGTCGTACTCATTCTCATCGGCTGCATGGAGAATGGCATACTAAAGTAGTACTTAGAATACAAGATGGGGATTGGGTGTTGCCTTACCTGGAATAACGGTGAGTGCTTCCTTAAACTGTTCCGACCACGACGATGTGCCCAGTACAGCTGAAGCCTTTGCCTTCGCGACGAGCTTATCCACAGTAGCCTGTCAATATAAAAGTAGACTTAAAGCAACAACCCAGCCCACATTACGTATACGTAGCGATAGCAACGCCCAAGGGAGGTGAAGCGCATTAACACTTCATTTGTGGGATTGTATACGTAATTAGTTGTGGCATGCAACAAACACTGGGCATTGGACACTTGATGTAGCAAGTGCCACATGCCAAGTCTGGGCGTGTCAAATTCTCTGTACTGAAATTGATTTTCTGATTGCACTTGCAGTGCAGATAAATCAAAACCGAAACCACTTTTTGATTGATTTCATCCGCATAAATAACTAGAGATTTCCGACCAAATGTGTGTGTACTTACTTTGAATTCTTTGCTCTCACGAATGTGGACTTGTATGCTGGTCAACTCTCCGCTCCTGGGTTTACTCAGTAGCATAACGCGCTCCGACTCGGTAAGACTTTTGTATGGCTTCTTCTCCAACTCTGCAATTTTGTCTAATAATTCATCGTCTGTGTGCAGCGGGGCAGGAGAAAAATAATATAAATCAGTTCTCGTCGTAATCACAAACGACTACAGCCAGCCTATGGTACATATGTAGATGATTGAGCATCTCAGCATATGCTCTAGACTCTGCTGCAGTTTCTATGTACTACTTGAAAGTATACTATACGTATGCAAGCAGACGCACACACACACAAATATGGAGAACAACATGGAGGAAGAGTAGTCTGTAGAGAGCATAAATAGAGCTGTGTGCAATTAGGTGCAAATATTGCAAATAGTTGTGGAACACAGAAAATGCAACAAATTACGGGTAGAGGACAGTTAGAATGAAGCCAATGTTAATGGTTAGAACGGAAAACAATTTGAAATTTGTAATTTGTCTTTGATACGAAATGAAAATGCAAGTTTTATTCGACTAATTGCAAACTTGGGAATGCAGTACAACTGATGACAAATTTATGAACCGACGAGAGTTATTGGTAAAAGCATTCAGTCAGAGGCATGCACATCATAAGACATAATGTATTAATGCTGATTGAATGATGACTCACGAGTATGATCTCCAGAGTGATTTTCTAGACAGCGATTACGTGGCGAGGTACAAGATACAACGGTTTTTGTTTTGTTTTTTGTTGTTGTGGAAAATTCAAACAAATTGACAGTGATTTTAATTTCAAATTTGCAGATAAGTTAATTATGGTATTTAAAGTTTAAATCATTTGCAGGTTCAGCAGTTATTACTTAGTTATGATTTAGTACCAATTGAAATTATCTATTCTGTTCGTTTATAATTTATAATTTTTAAATTGTATTTTAATTGATTGCTGGGTACTTTAGCATGATTTGTATTATGGGTATAGTATGGTCGATGGGTACTCTAACACACACATTAATTAAACATTGGAACACATCGATATGTACGACTCAAATCAAACTAAATATAGTATGTAGTAGTAGTATACGAGTATTCAGGCCTGTTGCAAAACACAAAAGAATACACGGAAAAGTCACAATGTATTTTAAAAATAATATGTAGTATTATAATTAGGTTGTGCGTATTATTACTTACAAATCGATTTTGTTATTGGCGATGCAGATGTGCAAGTTTGTTGCGAAATAGTACACACGAGATATGCGATTGACGATATACACACAGATGATGTACAGTCGAGTTATCGGGTTATCGGTATATCGGTGTATCGTGTCGAGATTGAGTATCATGTGTCGGGGCACAACAAACAGAAGCGGGCGGGCGGGCACAAGCGCGTAATACGTGTGGAATGTCCGCCGAGCATAAGAAAATGGTTCTTTTGATTTGATTTTTGTTTTTGCACTAATTGCAATATTTCAATTGAAGACGAAACCCAGCAATTGCAATTGTAATTGTTACTCTAATTGTATGTACTCACAGCGCAATTGCTTTCAAACTGATCTGCATTCTCAACGGATTAAGTGCTTTGGCTGCTGCGGCGAAAAAGCGCAATTCTCTCTTATGGCTACAGCCTACGATTGTCATGCCAATGCGAGATACGAGATACAAGATACGACGACGACTTACAGACACAGATGGAGATACACACACACACAGAGACAAACAATCGAGATGTTATCGATAATACAGATACCACAAAGAACTAATGAAGCGGCGATAAACATAGTTTTAAATCAGAGTAAGTCCCTAAATGTGTGTTTTTGTTTATTGTTTTTGATTTTGATATTGTATTTGTGATTTGTATTACTTTAGTTATTCTTATTAACTGAACATGAACGCTTGCAAATGAGATGGCACACAGATACGTTTACCTACCAAAAAATCGATTGAAAAATGATTCCTTATTAGTGTCATCTGCGCAAAGATAATTGCATGTTGTTGTGTCACAATTACATATACAATACATGAAGTTTCATTAGTTAATTGTTGATTAATGTTGGGGAGTTATTGGGAAATGAGAGTTGAACAATGCATGATGTGAGATCATATATCATTTACTTGCAGATCAATTGCTAAAGATTCACTAAGATTTACTAAGTTTCATTTTATCGTGAGAGAGTGCATAGAGGGAGGGAATTGGAATTGGGTGTTTGTGATCGGGGAACTAATTTAATATTAATGGATATACTTTTGCTAAGAAGATGCTGTTGTGACTAATACAATTGAAAATGTACTATGTATGGCATGTAAATACAATCGTGCTACTTTCTCTAGGATAATAAATTATTCCAACTCTTTGAAAACATTCAATCATGAGTCGTTATTATAATCATTATTATTACAATCGCCAATCGACATTCGACTTGTATGAATTTATAAATTTTGTTTTCTTGATTGCCAAAAGTTGATTTGAATAATTTATTATACATTTCTGGTCTTTCTTCATTTCTTTTTTTTTCCACCCGCCATGTCCCAGTTGCCTAGTCAACAACAAGAATAACAACACAAAAAAAAGGTTCTAGAGGAAAACGGAAAAACATACAACACCAAAGGGAAAACATAACTAATTCGGGGCTATTCATTTTATATACTTTTTGTGTGCTAAAGAGAAAATAAAAAAAATATGCACTTTTTGGTCGCAATTTCCGCACTCTGTAACATTTCAATTTAAAGAAAATTTGAGTTAAGAACTTAAGGAACAGAAACCCGTTCAAAACATATTGCTCAATTAACCCAGATCAATTCCATATAAAGATATATACATATATGTCTGCTATGTTCTTGCTTTTCAGTTCTGCTTTCGTGTTCAATTCAAATAGAATTAATTAATGCACAATTTAAGTCTTACTGTAGTTAGCAGAATCTAGAAGCACAAAGAACACAAATTAAAAGACCAAAAAGTATACAATGAAACCATACGAAGTCATAGAGATACACTAAATAATTGTCTGCAATTCGATTGAAATCTTTTGGGAAATCTTAAAGATATATTCTGAATGTGTGTGTGTGTGTGTGTGCGCGCGTGTGTGTGTGCATGTGCGAACTTTTAGTTATTGTCTATCAAATGAAATAATAAAAGAAAGTTTTGCCTTCGTCCTTGGCTTCTTCGCATCTTATTGCTTATCCACACTGTGAATTCGCGTAATTTGGTTAACACAAAATTGGATTTGCTTTGTTAGAGGCTCAGACACAGGCACCTAGAGACACACACACACACACTCACACACAGTATGTGTAAAAATCGGAATTGGGGTGTTGTTTTGTGGAAACCTTTCGTGGGTCTGGGAACGGGATCTCTTCGGTGCTATTAAATTAAGTATTACGTGTCGCATGTTGCCTAGTTGCCAACTTACCTGGCGCCAAGCGAGGCGCGCCTAGGTGCACATAGAAGCTGACATCCTTCTGATAGCTGCTCTCCTCCATAATGGGAATGGATATACATTTTCTGCAAAGGATTAAAGAAGAGCGATTAGCATTTTCCCCATACTCTTTTCATTACTATTTTACTATTTTCTGCAGCGCCATTTGTAAGTTATGCAAATGCTCGACTTAAATCAAATTTATGCAGTCACAATCTCAGCATTAGCATTAGCGTCAACTGAAATTGTCTAAAGAAAAGAAAGCAACGCAAAACAACATGAAATATCCCCATACTCTTGTGGCCATAACGAAAGAAAACAGCAACGACAATAGCAATAGCATTGATAAATGGTCTTGCCCTGGCTAAATGGCCGCAATCTTGACACTCGAAATAACGCTAGGAATTTATTAGGCGGCATTAGCCACGCTGTGACAATCAGCCAAGACTCTCATGCCCGACAAACACACATCTTATGGCCATGAAGAACAACAAAATCAATGAGCAAAATAATAGTAAATTGCACAGATGTTTATGTCGGGTCGGAATCAACAGGAAGAGTATGCGAACGAAAAGGCAAAAGAGCAAACAGAATATTACGTATACGCACTGGTGTACTCATAAATATGCGCATTATTCAACTTTGAAAATGAATTATGTGAAAATCAACAGCGTACTCAGAGTCCAACAATATTTGGCTTTGTTCTCTGCTCTATGTTATATTCTGTTTTTGTTTTTATTAAATTTAAGCAAGCCCAGTACAAACTCATTTCGTTATGTGCCACAAGTTGTTTGCTTTTGGTTTGCGGCCATAAAAACTGTTGGCCCGATAAGATGTGTCCAGTGGAAGTGTCCGAACAAAAGTTGGACAAGAATTAGCACACAATATTATACAACAGATTAAACTTTCTTCATGTGAAATTTACTATCTGTTCAGCAATTCTAGGAAAGATAATGATATAATAATTTCAGCACTGATTTGCACTTAGATTAAACACAGGTGCGCTGCAGGAACAGAAATCTCAGACTACACTCTTTGGCATTTTCTATTAGTGTGGAGCTGAACTTTAACCTTTTGGCTGTTGAATGAGTTTACAGAAATACTTTGCGATGACATTTCTCTTTGAAATGCGACTGCTTGATAAGTAGATACTCTGTGCTAAGCTCACACTTATATATAGAGTACTTGGAAACGATAGATGGCTATGCGATATACCCTATCTATGAGTAGATACTTAAAATCGCACTTTTCGTCCAACATTTTTATAGACACAGAACATAAAGTTCGCTTCTCTCAACTTGCTACAGCTAGTGGCAAACTGAAAGGCATTTCCTTTGTGTGTAGTCTGCTTTTTATTATGGCCATTCTCAAAATTTAACGAGTTTAATAAATGAAATAGCTACACATGGAACAGGCAAACAGACTTGAGGACCTGTGCTCGGATTTCTTTTGGTTGATTACGTGATTCAATGGGACATTTCCATGACTTGGCGCTGATAATCTAGCTGAACCTGAGCAGCCCAAGTTGTATTTTTACTCATGCCACAATTCACGTGCTTCATTTTTTATGATGCAGGTCCGAAACGTACTTCTAATAAACCTATAAAATTGGTTGGCATTTGCTGGCGATCATAAATAAAAGCACGCTTCGGTCCAAACGGGGAATTAACAATGTATTAGATTTGGCCATTTATAATCTATTGCGTTGTTCCAATCTTATCCGTATCGTAATCTCTAGCCATGCCAAGTGGTTAGCAATTGAGTAGCCAAGCCCAATCAGTACAAAAACAGTCTTCAACGAGATGTTGCTCCTGCCCAACGTTGCGATTGTGATCGGTCTTCAGCTGTTGCTGAGCAGCGGCTCTTGGGCGGCACCAGAATGCAGCCGAGGTGCCGAGTACTGTCAGGATAGACAGATGCACCCAGACATGCCGGAACCCAGGCAGGCACGTCAGGTGGACGGAGAGAATACCAACGACTATTGGCGTGAGCAGGGCACACAGTTTGTTAAGGAAAAGCTCGCAGCGAAACTGAATCAGGGCCAGGCCAAGAACGTGATTATGTTTTTGGGTGATGGCATGGGTGTGGCAACCACCTCGGCGGCACGTAATCTTCTGGGTGGTGAGGAGAAATACCTGTCATTTGAGCACTTTCCCTACACTGGTCTCTCCAAGACCTACTCGGTGGATCTAATCGTGCCTGATTCAGCCTGCACAGCAACCGCATATCTGTGCGGTGTCAAGGGACAGGAGGGTACTATTGGAGTGAATGGAGCTGTGCCACGAGCCGACTGTAAGGTGATGCAGGACGAGAAGACGCATGTTGATTCCATTGCCAAATGGGCCATGGATGCGGGCAAATGGGCGGGTCTGGTGACCACCACACGTGTGACCCATGCCTCACCAGCCGGCGTGTATGCCCATATTGCTGAACGGGATTGGGAAAACGATGCCGACGTTGAGTATGACTGTGGCAAAGACTCTGGTGTCCACGATATTGCCTATCAGTTGACGCGTGGCGAGGTGGGCAGCAAACTCAAATTGATTCTGGGCGGAGGTCGTAAGAATTTTGTGGCTTCGAGTCTGGCCGATTGGGGCAAACGTACAGATGGACTCAATCTTATCAAGGAATTTGAGGATGCGAGTGCACAGAATGTCTACGTGAGCACCGCTGATGAGCTAATAAATCTGGATGTGACGAAGCCAGAGCGCGTGATGGGTCTCTTCCAGGACGATCATATGCTATATCATATGCAGACCAACGAGACCACCACGCAGCCCACACTGGAGGAGATGACGCGCAAGGCCATAGAGTACATGAAACAGAATGCGAATGGCTACTTCTTGTTCATCGAGGGAGGACGCATTGATCAGGCACATCACGATAACAAAGCGCGCATGGCATTGGATGAGACAATTGAGTTCTCCAAGGCGATTGCTGCAGCTCAAGAGCTAACCAGTGAGGAGGACACTCTGATAGTGGTCACTGCGGATCATTCACATGCCTTTACCTATGCAGGCTATGGGGTAAGTTAAACTGTGTGTAATACTGAATCCAAATTGATCTAACTATCCTAACAGTATCGTGGCACTGATATCTTTGAGACGGCACCAGCGACTGGCCGAGATGGCAAACCCCACATGAAGCTCAGCTATGCGAATGGTCCCAGCTTTGAGCGCTTCTATGATGCCGCAACAATGGAACGTGTCGATCCCACCACTGTGGTTACGGGCAACGCAGATGATGAATTCCCAGCTGGTGTGCCCTTGGACTCGGAGACGCACGGTGGCGATGATGTGCTCGTCTATGCCCAGGGACCTTGGTCTCATTTGTTTACCGGCGTCTATGAGCAGAGCACCATTCCGCACATGATGGCGTACAGTGCTTGTCTGGGGGATGGCCTCACGATGTGCACGTAGAGAGCTGTAGAGTTGGAGTAATCATTAAGGCATACTTGGCGTGCCGGCAGCTCATGACAATTAACTTTGCAGCTCATTAAAAGCAGCGAATGCACTTGCAAGCTACTTCACTCTATCACTCCATAACTGCATGGCTTCCTGCTCGTTTTCTCGTTGTATTTTAATGCATATTGTAAATTGAATTAAAGCGAATTTCAACAAAAAGCTTAACTGGGGCACTCGATCCACCCATTGCATGTACAAAGGCAGAAGCAGAAGCAAGAGCAAGGCCAACAACCAAGTTTTTCATCACAAGTTGGTGCTCAACTCTCGCTGGTAATTCCTAATTTTAAACTCATCAACTTAATGGGCGACGCTTGTGCCTGCCAGCCATTTATAAGTCTGCTGTGTCTATGTGTGTGTGTGTGTGTGTGTGTGTGAGAACGAACCTTTGGTATTCCCTTGCGTGTGGCACAAAAGTTTTGGCCAACATTTAGGTTAAGGTAAGCACACACCCACACCCGAACACATGCATAGGCAATTTGCATTTATGCGCAATTTTATGCAAAACTTTAGAATTTGGGCTCTCGGCAAACGGTATTGGGGTTTTGTTTCGTGGAGAGGAAAATATGATGCGTGCATCTGCCTCTGCATTTTGCATATGAAATCAATCAGTAATTAAAACAATTTACAATTCAGCGACCTTGTGCAGGCAACCATGGCGTGTGAGTAATATGCATACAAAAATTGCAATAGAGCATGTCAAATGCGAAAATGGGCTAAAATGCATGGCCCAACAGGCATTTGTCAATTTTGCGCTTTCTATTTCCGATTTAATTGATAGTTAACTTATATCCGACACACACACTCACACTCTGACTATTTGTGTGAAAACCTCATTTCCCTTATATGACAGCAATGACTGACTAGCACATTGGCAAACCTAATGCCCAATAGCCTCGACTCTCCTGACATTCAAAAGCTAATTTCATTCTATTGCCACTCAGCCACTTCCGCCGTTTGATTTCAATGCCGTCTGCTCTTCGTGTTGTCGTCGGTTTGTTAACGCAGTGAGTACATGTTAATAAGCGAAACACACTCGTACACTCACTCACACACACACACGTACATCTATTGATTTCGAATCGCGGTTGCAACTGTGGCAAAAGTCAAAGTCAAAAGCTATGGGCAGGGCCACATAGTATTATTATCGGACGACTCAATCGCGGTCTGAGCAGCCACAAAAGTTATATACAGTTTGATTAACACACAAGAGTCAACCAATATCTTTATGCAAATGGCAAGTACTTGGGATTCACTGTTTGCAATCCTTGAAAATCTCAATATCCAGTTATTGCACAGTTTACTCTAATAATCTTTATTTGCTTTAATACTATTCTCTACTTAGCCACTTAGTCTGCCTCTTGTGAAGCTTAAACTACCTCAATTACCTGCACTGTTTACCAAATGCAAAGTGGTCCCATGTCAGTGGTCCCATGTCAATATGGTCAAGCATACGTAATAGTCGACTATTCACAGTTGGCTAAGGGCAAGGGTAACCCTAACAACAATGGAGATGCAAAGCCAACCCAACCCCAACCCCAACCCCAGTCCCAACCCCTTGAGGCATTCCAAATGCTTTAAAATAAAATTATAGAAAAATACCACAATTTGCATGGCAATGAGGAGGACTAAGTTAAGTGTGGCAGACCGAGTCTGAAGCCTGAACAGGATCCAGCCATTCGGACTGACCACACAAAACTAGGCCACTAATGCAACGGAAAACTTTTGCTGGCCCAAAGACCCTTACCCGTACTCTTACCTGTCCCGTCGCAGTGGGAGAAACTTTTTAAAACAATGCTTTGGCATATATCATATAATCGAATCTAGTTTGTTCTTTGTGGAAAACCATTTGAAATTTACGGTCAAATTGGCTAGCATAATGAAAAAGTAAAAGCCAGCCTGGATAAATTAATTAAAGTTATATGTGCAACGTTTGACTATTGTCAAACTGTGGAAACTTTTCACTTACTTTACCTGGATATACGAAATGGACATGTGTGTTTAATTACAACAAAAGTATGCTAAAATTTGCACAATTATTTAGGCTATCAAATACTTTTCGCAGCAATTTATAAAGTTGAGTATAATGCTGGAATTAATCGAAAATAAAATTTGATTGGTTGTGGAAATTGCATATTGAATTCGGTTGGCAGTTCAGGCGACCGGAAACGCACGTACAAGAAATCTCATCGTATGCGTATCGATTGCCAATGAATGGGCACTGGACATTCAATGGAATCACATGTGTCGTGTGTCAGAACGGATTTTGGCCATCTATGAAACGGAACTTGTCATGTCAGCTAATTAACTTGAGTGTAGTATCATTTTCTGTTCAAGAGTGTGTTGAGCTGTTTAAGGCTATCCATTTAATGGGGAGACCTGCTGAAACTGTTGGTTGAATTAATTATCAAGGCAATCGCTGTCCAAGTGTCAAGTTCAGGGCCTTTCCCACTAAGTATTACAAATCACAAATACTTATGGCTGATAGGCTGATCAACAGGTGTAGCAAGCAGTGCAGCGTTTATTTCGATCAATAAATTCACAAGGGACACAGATGTGTATATATGTACATAAAGCAAGTGTGTGTCTTGTTGTGGAAACCAAGTGGCACTTGAATATGCCTGAAACACTTGACCCAGGCTGCAGTTAACACACACACACACACACACTCGAATTGCACATGAAGGCAGCATAAAATATTGATTAGAAGCTATCTTAGTAACAACAACGTCAATTACGCTGGCTGACATTTAACAATGGAGCTCAAGAGCGACAATTTAATAGATTGAAATTTTAATTGTGTTGATTTTCTAAAGTCAATCATCAGCGTGTGCGTGTGCGTGTGCGGACTGACGTACCGACCGAGCAATTCACTGTCCAATATTTACCAATCGCAACTCATTGAAAATTCATGGAAAATTTCACGTAATTGACCACCTGGCATGTCTGATAGCTCCAATTGTTTTGGCTCACAATTAGATTAGTTGCATCAACTTGTGCTGAAGTCAGACTGATAATTATTATTGATAAGCATATCCTATGATTCCTTGCATAATTTGTATCGCTTTTAAGCACCAGTTACTATTCGTATTATTATGTTATCAAGTTAGTAAACGGACTTATTTACACCTGGAGTTACACTTAATTTGTATACAAGTCAAAGCAATGCAGATAAGCTCAAAGTTTAGTTAATGCCTGTGAATAGATAAAATAATAATACATGTCAAACAAATTAGCGAGGGAGGGGCAGAGCAGCAAGCTCTAGTCGGGACTACTGTATACCCTATACTTGGGAACTAAATAAAGCAAATACAACTCCATACTCCATACTTGACTTAATCATATAGAGCACAACTTGTGTTAACAAATATATTTGTGTACCCCCTCTGTGCACTCCCTTGTGTATAGGGTATTCAAATTATAGTTGTTGGAGCGTGAAAATTCTAATTACGGAGGTACACACACCAGGCACACATAACACGATATCGGCTAAATAGGGTTAACAAGTATGCGGGCTGTGCAAATAGTATCTACCTGTGGCATCTGGCAAAAGGCAGAAGGAAAAGTGAATGTCATGCAATGTTGTTGTTTAATTTGCTTTCATTTATTTATTTGCTTTTTCATTTAAGTGAAATTTCAATAATAAGTACTGGAACTGTGGTAATAGGTTGCGATTCTCTAAGGCATTGTTGTTTGTGTTTAGCTTGAAGCACGTCAAAGAAATAAACCATGAATAATTACTTGCTTATGAGTATTCAAGAGCCATAAACAGAAACGCAAAAGTTGACTTAAAGCTAACTCGAGTATATTATGGGAATATTTTGCTATGGCATTGGCCATAATTAGCTACTTATTGAGTTGTAATTGCAAAAGTTTAAGTAATTGCAATGGGACTTTTTATTAGCTGAGCGTTTATACACTGTGAAAAAGGGTGCTTTAAAATTGAAACAGTTTTTACTCAAAATCACTCTTAATGCAAGAATATTTTCAGAAGAGAAATTCTGTGAACTTTTTTGGCAACAAATCAAATTGAAAATTCCTAGCTTTAGCTTAGAAATGTATCTCAGTGTAGTAGCATTAAAATCTCTCGATTTCATTGGGTCATTTAGTTGGGCCATTGCATAGGGTCGCTGTGTTCATTAACGTTCCGGCATTGTGCCATTAAAGTTTCAAAGTTTTGCATTCAGTTTGGACCTCTTTTATTATAGTACTATAGCTTCGGCCAAGCCCAAGACACAAGGCAAGTGAAGAACAATAAATTAAAAGCCAAGCAGTCAGCCAAATGAAACTTGGCCACTTAAGAACATGTCTCTCCCACACCCAAAGCAACGATTGGCATTACTGAAAATGTGTGGGTGTGCGTGTGGCTAGAACAAATGAAATGCCACAAAAAGTATACTTAGAAGAGGCTAAAGAAAAAACACAGCACAGTTGTTGAATTTTCAGGAAATGGTCTGGAAGTTTTATTGCGGCTTTTGGCCAAATTAACGTTGTGTGTGTGTGTGTGTATATGTGTTGAATGGTGAATAATAATAAGAAAGTGCAATAAACACTGGGACTAGGCTAATGTATTGATTTACGACTCTTTAAACTGTTCCGTGCTTATAATATTTTATAATTTCTTTTGTTGCCAGTTAATTAGCATTGCGGCTTTATACTATGAAAAGAAAACACAAAAAAAGGTAAATGGAAACCTTTGCCATTTACCATTTACTGTTTACCGTTTTCCATTCCTCCATCTTGCTATATTTGCGGCACGGATCAATGCCACGAACAGGCGGTTAGTTAATTAAGACCTTTTCACAAAGCCGAGCAGACAGTTGAAACCTTTTGGGCCAAGTGTAATTTTTTAATAAGCCACACAGCACAGCTAATGGATGCACACGGGACAACTAATTAAGTCTTATGGAAGAGACACTTAGGTGAAAGGGGCAGACGGACGAGCTCTTACACAAGGACAGGTTGTGCGTTTACAAATCAAAGCAACTTGCTAAGAGCTAATAGCCACTATCAACTGCTGCCTTACTGTAGCAAAACATTAGTCACAATCAGCCGTCATAGTGGCTGCAGGTGACATATGTATGAGTGTGACCTTTGACATTGGCTGCCAGGGATTGTGGCGTTTCATTATTCGCATCTTTTGTCACTGCGACTGACATGTTGTGCCAGGACAACGACAAAGAGCCAGCGTTTTATTGAGTTGTGCACAAAGGGAAGCATAAATCAGACACAGGCATTGCCATTGCCACAAAGCAAGAGTTTGATTTATTGCGCATACGTCATGGTTGCCAAGGCTACATATAATAATACAGGACTATACGAGCATACGTTCACCATTTACATAGAATACACATTTGAAATACATTTGAAATGTGTATAAAATAAAGTGCTTTTATTTACAGTGTTGCACACTTCAATTTAACGATTTGGCCACATGCCAAGTGCCTGCCTGCCTGTGTCCGAGCTAGGCTTTCGAATACCCCGTGTTTGTTATTGAAACAGCGCGATTGCCTGGTAAATAATTTGTTGTATTTACTACTCGGGCAATTCAACAAGTTTTAAAGTGCCTTAAATAATACTTGTGGGGCAAAACTTTGCCTGTATCTGTCAGATAACCTTAGGTACTGCTCTGACCCCAAAACCCTTTTGTAACCGAGCGCAACAGTTGCCAGGCTGTCGATGTCAATGACGATAATGATGATGCCTCAAGTTACTGCTGACGCCCCTTTTGTTGTTCTTTATGTCATAATAACAACAAGCAGCGGCAAGGTAAATACAAACAAGAGCAACCAAAAGACTCAGCTCTCTTAGGTCGTCTCTCGTATCTCAGTAGATGCCACAAGCAGCCACAGAGCCTGATGAGCCTCAGCTCGACGACCGCAGCGTTAGAAAAGGCATTTCAATATTAGCATCTGAAGCAACAACAAACACACTAACGACATCATGATAAAACATGGGCCAGACTACTGCGAACAGCAAGAACAAAAACAGAAACCAATTGACATGCCTCGGAAGGTTTGGGGGAAAGCAAAAAGACAAATTTGACGCAGGCAAGGTCGTGTCTCCGCCAATGGTAATTTATACACCTAACGAAGACCCCAATCCCTGGGAAATTGAAATACAAATGAGAAAAAATCATAATACGAGCTGTCGGTCAGCCACCAGTCTTCCCTATAAATTCTATATATAGAAGTATTTTATGTACATCCCTGTTGGTAAGTTAGGACTCAGTAGCATTTATATAAATGGAAACATAAATTGAGCATTGAAAGCTGAGAAATAAATTACAATTTACTATGTGAATTACTACGGTTGGTTTGCCTGAAAAATACGATTATAATTAAACATAATCAATAGCTCAGAGTGTGTTGCGCTTCACCTGTTTTTCCGACGAATTCATTTTGAATGCCATTTCGACCATTAATATTGACCACATCAACCACATTGCCTAAATGTCATCATATTAATATTTATGGATTATTTATAATAATCAGCTTTAACCTCATATTATATAATTACTGGGAAAAATATTGTGTGTGCTAATTAAAAAATGGACTAAACTCAATTGCAGCAGAAAAACAAACATATGCTGACCACACATCATTTGGATTATAGCCATCATACCTGCGGAAACTATGCCGTACCATGATGACTGATAATAGGATATGGGGTTTGTCTATAGGCGTGCTGCCTTCAACCGGGAGAAGCTGTCAGAATTGGTTTACCATAGAAGCTGGGCAGTTTTAGTGGCCTTAAATGCTGCTGTCATAGTTGTAGTTGTTTTTATGTATACACTGGGAATAGACCCACAGACAGCCTCACCCACACTCGAAGTTGTCAGTCAGTCAGAGCAGTTGGCATTTTCCCTGGCGGATTGCCGCCGGGTACAGGAAATGCTACTTGTTAGGCGAAAGCCGCACATGCCACAAAACATACACCACACACACACACACACACACACACAACCACACACAAACAGACACCCACATAAATATACAGGATACAGACACAAGCGTTGCTAACATGCTGATTTGCCAAGGATAACTTGTAAGTTGGCATGGATTTGCCCAAGACATGGCCCCAGTCTGCTGCCTTCTGCCTGTGTTGTGGTTGCTTTTTCAAAATACATAGCATAAATTTCAATTTTAGATTATGTGTGCTTAATAAAATATTTGTTCTTATCTCCTCTCCTGTGGTGAATACACCACAATCCATACACACATACATACACACACAAAAGCTAGCGCATGCTGTTGCTACATTTCTTTTCTGTCATATTTTATATTATTATATGAACGCTTTTCATGCGTTCTTGATGCCATAGCCATAAGACTTAAAGTAAGAAGGAAAAGTGCGCATTCTTTTACAATATTTCAACAGCTGCTTTTATGAAAAAAGTAAATTTTACGAAGCATGGACATTGCCTAACTCAGGTAACCTTGCGGCAGGCCTGTTGAGCTATATGGGTCGAGTAAACTGGCCTAATTAAGTAATGCCATAGCCAGCATAACTTATTCAAGCTGGCATATTAAATTGGTGTTGTTGTTGTTGTTGCTCTAAGCCGGCTAATACTCACATTCACATAAATTTAAACGTGAATTTATTGCAGCTACTTACTAGATGTGTGGCCTTTCCTGAGCTGGAAAGTATGCAGTATAATTTTCAACATTGGCAGCTTGGGCAAAATGTGTTGCCTACTTACAGGTTGGCCGCAAGATTCAAGTGTAACTGTTTCAATTGGCTGAGATTAAAAGCTATAAACAAACTCTCCAGCAAGGAGTATTTAAGATCTTACGTGCTCTTTAACAGGGTATTTGCCACACGACTATAAGCACATCATTTGTATCGGCTTTCCCAGTCTGCGAAGTTAGCAAAAGTTGCAAGTACTAAAATTTAAAGCCCTCATATAACTCAATATAAAAGCGCAACGCGCTTCTCATCGTCAGCGTTTGAAGCAGATTATACAAATTTATGCAACAGTGTTGGCACTTTGCAGGGCCCCCTGCGTGTACGGTGTTTGCCACCGTTTTTTATGGCTGCTGTTTTTTATGGCAACTGACGCCACATCGCTGTCGCTGCTGCTACAACTGCTGCTGTTGCGCATTTCCGGCTCCCAAGTGCTGCTCCAGTATGGTGAACAAACATAAGGTAGTTGACCATAGAGCTGCTGGGAGGGAAGTCAGCCAACACATGGCTGTCCAGAGCAGCATTTGATTTTCATTAAAAAAGCGTCGTAGTGGTGGCAACGAAATAAAAAAAACTTGTTTAAAAAGTTACTGTGGCCAACCACCCTCTTGGCCACACGCATCAACATCAACATCAGCATCAACATCAAAGTAGAAATTTCCGTAATTTGATTTTGGACCGAGACTTGCTGCTGGCTCTCTAATGCTGTTTAAAATTGATTTTTCACTGCGTGAGAAAGTGAACAGACTGCATTGATGTACATTTTATATTGGCCTAAAAAAACTGTTAACTTTAACTGCATTTCAGTTGTTGCTTTTGCACTCAGAGGACTCACTCGAAACGCGCCTTGAGTCCACACTTCGTATACGTAACGCCGCCGCCAACAAGCCAAATATACCCCAGAGATGATGAGAATGAAGCTCAGGACGCAGCAGCAGGCCCGTTGGCAACTAGCAATATTAAGTGAGCAAAAAAAGAAATACGAGAATACGAGAAGAAAAAATGTTGTATCAAGAGCACCGCCGCAAAGCATTCAACTTGAGTGGCTGTAAATGCTGCGATATCGCCCAGAGAATTGCCCAAAGGCACAGGCGGAAACGTACGTACAACAATGTATGGTAGAGAGATGAGACATTCCCACAACGGTAACAGTGAAACGTTTAAAACTTGGCAAATAATTACAATCATTCCAAATGGACAAATGGATAACTGGACAAGTGGACAGCTGGAGAACTTGGCAAATGGTGTAATTGCTCGCTGATTGTGGAAAGCATGGAAAACTATTGCCACAGACAAAACGCTTTGCTGTTGACTTCGTAAACAGCAGCTTAACGACCATTTTGGGACCACACTCATACATACATGACATCCCTGTATACACACACATTTATGGCATTTTCATCACGATGCCACATGGCATCGTTGCCACTTAATTTTTGAAGTTGTCCCCCGACATCCGGAGCCAACGTGGCCTCATCTAATTGTCTGCTCCGCTTTGTTGCTTATTATGAAATAATGCATAACCTCAAAAGTGTATGTTATTCGTAAAACTCTTAAAAGTGAGACACACACACAGTGACAATGAGAGTGTAAGAGGAGTAGCTGAAGCTGACAGTTTTTGGCACACTGTCTTTTGCCTTGGCTGTGGCACGAAGTTTCCCAGCGACGTGTCAAAAACAATTTATGTGCAGCTGCAAATCAGCAAATTTGGAACAAAGACACAGAACACACAACAAATGAGTTGTTATGCTATTAAGCACTCTATAAGGAAATTTGAACACTTAATTAAATTAGCTGCTGCGGTACGGTTGGCTTTATCTACCACATTAAATTAACCGTAATTGAATAGATTTTAATGGGTAAACAAGCGAATTAGTAGGAACGCTGCCTTTCAGTCGGACGTCACTGACAGTATAGTATTGGGTAGGAGTTTTTTTTTTAAAACTTTATAACTTATATATAAAGTTCTTTGTCGGAACTAACTGACTGACTGAGTAATCAACATCGAACTGCCGAAACGGTAAAACATAGTGAACTAATTCTTTTGCGATGTGATACTTCAAGTGCACTAGATCTGCCCTAAGGTCGCAAATTTTAGGAAATTTACGATAGGTCGCCATATTTATGATGATTCTAGGGGATTCTGCCCCTATTCATGCACTAACAAAAGAGTAGACAAAATCAAAAGTTATACTAACTTGATCTACCTGTATGCCAAATTTTCAATCTTAGACAGAATGAGACCTTTGTTGGTTCGGTAACACATTCTTCGGCCTGTTATGTATACATATATAATATAAGCACAAAGCTACCCAGTCCTAGTCATTTTTATAAAAATGATTTAAGATTTGTGTTTGTTAAATATCTTCAATCTGCCATAAATATTAGAAGTATTCTGATTAACCAAAAAAAACTCTGTAATGTTTGCCAAAAAGAAACTAATTTTACAGAAATTAATTAGATTTTGCACTTTGGCTTTCAATATCCATACATAGCACACGCAATGTCAATGTCTCCTGGTGGCTCTTAATATGGCTGTCTGTATGTGTCTGTGTGTGTGTGTGTGTTTTGTGTGTGTGCGTACAATTATATGACGATGTGGCACGCAGCATGACAGTATATGGCACAGCGGGAAATACGCTCATTTGGGTCGAAAAACCCGTATGGGACACGGCACGCCATGTAGGCTCATTTTGTGTGTGTGCGTGTGTGTTTGGTCTGTGTTGGTGTGTGCCATATTCACACTATAACAACACCATTTGCAAGCGACACGACTGGGTACCAGTCGCTGACAGAACAGCAGGACTATCTCAGTAACACCAAAGGCAACGCCAACGCCTACATTGGGCTGTTGGCTATACTGGGTCTGGAATCCTGATTGGCATTGCCATCTGCCGCAGCAATTAAAATCGCAAATTATTTCGAATTTAATCGATTGAGAGCTACTGCCTCACACACTGTATGTCCCAGCTGAATTCCCAGAGCGATAATTTCAGGTTACTCAAACGAAAAGTTTACGGCGCGTTGGCGCTGCGTGACCTGGTTCGAATGCGAATGTGATGGGAAGTCGAAATGCCAGTTAGCCATTTAGCCAGTTAGTCAACAGAGTTATGACAACGCGGTTGAGGGCGGCAGTAAGTCAACTGTTATTGGGTCAGAATTGAGGGTCAAGTTCGAAATGCCGAGGCTCGAGTAATAAATCGTAAATGTGGTAGAATGTGGTAGATTCTAGTTCATGCGGATACTCACTCAGTGTCATTGTTGTCGAACCTCAGTTCACCTTGCACTGCCCTGAAGTGCATGCCAGTAGCGGCAGTACCATCCTCCGTCCAATAGGGAACAATGACAGAGCCACGAGCTCCAGAGTAACGCATCACGACCAACTCAAATACACCAACGGATTCAGAGACCTCTGCAGTGGAATCGGCAAACGCAAAGATTCCAGCATGATCGTCATCCAGTATCATAACGGTCGCCACTTCCGGCAACGAAACCATGGCACTATCCGATGGATTAAATAGACGAATGTAGAAGCATTCGTCTTCCTCGAAAATATCATCATCGATGATTTCAATTTTGAAACGTTGCTCATCGACGCCGGGCGGAAAGGTTAGAGTGCCACGTTTGCCGATAAAATCGGAACCTGCAACAGCTGTGCCATCTTGGGTCTCATACTCGACTTTGGTATAGTTGGAGATATCGCCTCGCCGTACAACACGCACTTCAAATTCGCCGCAGTTTTCCATGACCGTGTAATGGCCTGGCTCGAAGTGGACACGCGTGGGTTCCTCATCATCTTCGTCGGACACACGCTGCAATTGTGCCTTCACTTCGCTGAGATCATAATGAGCACGTTCCTGAATTTTTCGCATCAGATTGCCACTGCCGACCAACTTACGGGTGGCCTGAACACGATAGAAGGCACGCGACTTTCGGCCGCGTGCGATCATCTGCTCTTGAGCTAACATTTCCAGCTGATCGAGGTCAGCATCGGGATACTTTTGTCGCAATTCTGATATCAACGAAATGTATTCACGTCGTGCGCTCATATAGACATTTGAATCTCCGTCCTCCACCTGAGAGATTCGTTTCGACTCCTCAGGATCCATCTCGACCGTATCGTGCTCTCCAGTGACAACTGTGCCACGCTTATTGATGCGATAGTTCTTGTCCGTAAACTTATAGAGCAGCAGACGCCGTTGCGCAATGTATGCCCACAGTACGGTCACCGGAAACAGTAGCAATGTGACTAGAGCTTCCCAAACCTCTATGATGCCTGGCGAGAAGACGGAGAGTATCATCCAGAGCCAGATATATGCCAATATTGAAAATGTTGCCGTGACAATAAATACTCGCAGATGCTTAATACGACGTTTCTCATTATTGGGTATTAGAACCATGCAGAGGGCTATGATAACAAACAGATTATAGGCAGCCGAGCCGACAATTGTGCCCGGCCCCAGGTCGCCACTCTCAAAATTCTTGGCATAAATCTCAATGACGGAGAGCAGAATCTCTGGTGCACTTGAACCCAAGGCCATGAGCGTTAGATTGGCAACAGTTTCGTTCCAGATGCGTACTCTTATGGTCTCCTTGGTTCCATCCGGGGCCTTTACCACAACATTGCGCTCTGTCGACGTGATGGCCTCAATCGCCGACATGAAACGATCTGATATGATGGACACACCCACAAACAGATAGCACATTAATAAGAAGTAAACAAAGCCACGTAAGGCTCGATCGCCCATGGATATATTCGTTTGTGGTTGCCACATTGGTAATAATAGACCTTCAGCACAGGTTGTTACATGATCCCCGCTGCTGGTCTCCTCACCCTTTACTTGAGTATCATCATCAACGTCCTTATCATCACTGACTTGTCGCACAAGTCGACTGAGCCACGTGTTAGAACTGTACAGACTTGTCGTTTCATTGAGCATGGAGTAGGAATCTTCGGCATCCTGGGCTTTTGCTAATGCTACCGTCACGGATGTCACATAGATGATCGCCAGCAGTATTCCGACGGCAACAAGGGATGTGATTGATTTTCGAAAAAGCACCATGATTTTGGATTACTTCGATTATAGAGTTGCTGACGATGTTTGGAAGTGCTCAGAGTATTGGCTAGATTCTGGAAGCGTTGTTGCGTTGCGGATTGGCTGTGCGAATTCTCGCCAACTTTGTGCTCATGAATAGGATACCGATTACGATGATAACAGACTCGTTCTGTTGTGATGCAGCAGCATCTTCACAAATGCATATATGCAACAACACTCAGTTGTTTAATTCACGAGTACACCTGTAAATACAAATACAAATAACAAAAGTTAAGAAATTGATTGAAATCATTGAGAAAATTTAATTTCATTTTGCTCATTCATTCCTGGAATTAGTACTCATTATACATAGTAAGAAACTAGACGAATGTGTAAATACTGTTCACTGAATTGCATATAGTACACTGAGAAAAATTCCAGACTTGATTCTATGTAATTTAGTAGAACCCAGATTGATTGATTGATTATCATAATGGAATTAAACTCATTCTAGATGTAATTCTAAAACTCACAATCATTATGAAAGTTTTAATAAGATAGCCCTTGCTTTTCTCAGTGTACATGTTTAAGTTTTCTATGTTTACACAAAACTGGAACTAAATACAAAGTACAAAAGAAATGGCAAGCACATAAAACTTAAACGCTCAACAGCATCAGAAAGCACAAACAAACCGCATAAAACAAACAAATTCCTGACCTTAGACGACTAGTTAGTACATATACTAGTTACTAGTTAAAATTTGTAGTTTAAGCAGACTCTTTAAACAATTTCACAAAATATAATCGCTGTCAGTTTAACACTATGCCGATTCCAACGACTTCTTTATATTGCTTATCTCTTAAGGATGGGCAAATAAATGCATACTTGATAAATGCGATGCAAGAGGATGGCCGGTAAAGAAGAGTATGATAAGAAATCGATAAAATGCATAATGTGGCAACGTCAGTTCCAGAATTGAGTATGTACTGCTACATGTGTATGTGCATGCAAAGAAAGAATAAAGAGAAAAAAGCATAACGGGGACAGCAATTTCGATAACAAGACAAGAGCTACAGTCGAATGGACTCTACACGAAAGACACCGGAAAGATTTCTGTTCTGCTCATTACACAGCTGAAGTGCCTGCACAAATTTAGCATACCCTGTTTAAGTGCTTTCGATAGTATACGCTGAATATAAAAGCAAAAACAGAACGACACTTAACGCTGACTGACAAGCGAAATGGACAAATGAGCAGAGCAAAACAGCGAGAACTCAGAGCATGAATTATGGGAATTGCGAGAGAGATGCGAGTACATAGTGTGAGCAGCATAACCATAGATGAGAGAGTGAATAAGTTGAGTCTATATTAAAATGTGCACTTATATTCATGCGAATGCTCTAGCGCATGCACCACACATATTTACATATGTACTTATAATACACATTCATATGTACATAGCTATGCGCTTGTATATTAGTTAACGGTTAAAAAAACCATAACAAAAACCAATGTATACAGACAAAGTCAAGGAGACTAAATGCCCAATGTAGTTTGTCATATTGAAGGTACTAAAATACCACAACGAATTCTGTGTAGGTGCTAAGATAAGCATCGATGCTGGCATTAATTTAGCAATTACAATGGCAACATGTGACAAGCATTGGGGAGAGTAAACCGAACAGTGAGAGGCAGGTGGAAACATTGAAGAGCATCCAAGACAGGCAGGCCGGGGAGCGGAGAGGTGCAGAAACAGATAGAGGCCCCAGGGAGGGAAATACGTACATATATGCACATGCATATGCATACATATATTCTCAGGCAACTGTTTAGTAGTTCTTCCACCCGTTTTTCATTTCAGCAGCAAATTGCATTTGGCCGTTATTGAACATTTTATGCATGTGAACTAAAGAGATTGCAAAATTAATTGAAATGCTTCGAACCGTGGCTCTCTTTGAATATATTATTACTGTCGGAATTAAGATACGCACAAGACACTCAGATTACGCTCTGAAATCTTGCCACCTAGTATATCGTCGACTAATGTCATGCTGTTATATTATTCAATTAAAATCGTGCGATGATTTCACTCAAAACTAAAATTAAATGAATTAACTGTCAGACTAAATGTGAGACGTTTAATTATAGTGTATATAGTAACATTGTGCTCACTCTCTGCTGTATGAATGCTTAGAATGTTCACTCTCAACAAAATTTGCCTACGTTGCACATTTCACGGGGTGAATTAAGGCTTTAACTGCCAACTGGTTCAAGTCGTTTTCCCGCACATAAAAACAAATAGTAGAAACCGCATAAATTGCACTTTCTGGGCCCGGATTTACTAGTATGTATGTGTATATGTTCCAAGCACCAGGCACTCGAGGCACTGATTTCATCTGCTTTCGCGTTCGTTCATTCGTTTGGCAGCCAACGCACAACTAATCCGCACCACCGCACCACCTGTCCGCCTCACACGGTTCCGACCTCATAATTATTTCAATGCCCTACACAAGTTTCATTTGGCATTCAACTTGTGCTATTATCAAGCTGGCGTAACTATTCAACTTTTGAGGTGTGAACACTTGATTTTGTTAAATTTTATATGTAGTACATTTTATAATAAAACATATTTCGAATTTATGGTAGGGCATCGACTGTCTCATATGCTGCGCTTTTCTGCTCTATGGTACCACGATTATTATTAACCTTTGGCGAGGTCTGTGAAGAACTATTCCGTGTCTGTCTGCCCGCCTCATTTGCCTTGTGTTCGCTGCAATATTTATTTCTTTATTATTCTCTTGTTCTACACTCGCAACATTTCTCTAGTTTGCTTAGTATTGCTATTTGTTTATCTCCGCACGGTCTCTGAATAACAAATACTGCGAGCAACAATTTGTTTGAATTTTAATGTTGCAGTATTGGCCAACTAGACGGAACAATAATATTACAAATATCGAAATTATTTGCAAATTTTATGCATTTTAAAACGAACTAACGGACTGCAAGTGTAATTGCTCGTGCTTCAATCCCATGTGGTTTCATTAATTAATAAACATTTCAATACACTCTGACATAAAAAGTTTCAAAAAGTTTTTTAAAGCTTCTCAGTACCCAAGATTATGTTAAACGTATAAAAATAGTTTTTGTAAAAGTTATTTATGCACATTTTCTATTATTTTCGCCACCCGACATTGCCATTGAAATAGAATATATTCTTTCGAGCATTTTTATTGGACTTATTTTATATTTAGTTATTTATTGCACAGATACGTATACGTATACGTATACGTATACATACAGCTGACACTGTCACTGGCTGTAAATGCATCGTTTGATCTGCTAGAGCGATATGTAAATATTTGACTGGTACTCACTCAGATGACTGTAACTGTCACTGCGACTACAGATTCTATTTGACTTGGCTTGACTTGCCTCACTTTGTTGGCTTTTTGACGGATTTAAAGATTTGTGGATTTGTGACACGCCTGCAATACCGAGTACTCGTATAGTATTGTTTGCACACTTCTCGTTCCAATAACTGAAGCTGAGATTTAGATTGACACTCACCCTGAGTTAAACTGAATGATTTATGGCCTAGAAGCATCAACTTTCAATTTAAAGTGAATAATTCATGGTGCTGCTGCCTACGCCTATTGCCGGCCCAACTGCTGCCTTTCAAGGTTCTGTATCACACCTCAAAGCTCTGCCATCACATACAGATAAGAGCTGTCAGTTTCTTATCCAGTGGAGGAGACAGACAACGTCTACTCACCTTGAAAGCGCCCTACGCTTAGAGAGTCCCTAACCCTCTGCGAACGGCTCCTTTCTCTTCTACAATTCTGTGTGGCGGGGTGTAAACTTTTTTTATTTTATTTTTTTTATAGTCTGAAGTAAAAATCGAAGCAATTATGTACTAAATGAAATCGCGAATCATCTGAATGTCAAGAGTTAATTTAATTGCGGTAGACAAACTAATTTGGAGGAATTTAATTACGAAGTATATAATATGGGATAAGTGTAGTAATGTATCAATACTATACTTGATTCTATCGATTTACATACGCAAAAATTCATATGATATATATACGATATATAGTATATATATATTTAAATACCCATGAGTAAAGAATTAGATATTTAGTAAGTTAAATTTGCAATGTCTTCTAAAGCATAGTTCCAATTCAATATCTCTTTAATCCGTGCATTTAACTCGTTAATAGAGCTGGAACTTTTGGGCCAACTGAACTCACATTAAGTTAATTTAATTGAAGGGATTACTACTCCTATTGGCAAACACACACTTGGCTTTAGTATCGCATTAGAAGCCAAGCCCAAAAAATTTTGCATGCTCAATTAGATTGAATAATTGATGGAGCGTCACTTTGGCAACAAATAAAACCCAACAGACTAAAGGAGCCTGAATGATTTAGAGTCTGCCGAGCCACTTAGCTGGTGTGTGCCATAGTTTGGGCTGTGGGCCTGCACGAAATGTAAATGTGTGCACTTCAAATATTTATCATACGCCATGTTAACCGCACTCGCAACTCTAAGCCCGAACTGTCGCAATGTTCGCTCTGATTCTGATGAAACATACCTATCTACTATATACATGTCTACATAAGTATATGTGTATATGTGTTCCTATGTTAGAGTGTGAATGTGAACCCAAGTATAAGCTGCCACAGCTGTCCACACGTTTGCGTACACATAATATTCTGGACAGACAGCTTGTAATAGGAGGAGTGGTATCAATGTCTTTTTCTATTGCTTTGCTGTTTTCTATTTTTCCTTGCCTTTTTCACTTCTACCCAGTTGGCAAATGCACACAAGGGTTGTACTAGATCTCTAAATCTATTGTTGATAAGCAAATTTAATCCGCATTGTATCTAAAAGTCAAATCAAGATAATAGCATTACAGTTTCCACTTTGATACACATAATCCCTACACAAATCCATATGACACATTTCAAATTCCCTGTTTATTGTAATGTAATAAAAAATTAACTAGAGTAATCTAAAGTAGAACCTATTTTCGGTTTATAGATGTAATCTTCCTAGAGTGTGTGTGCGGCATTTGTCATTTGCAGGTCATATACCTAGTCGGGCTGTACTCGACTCTCGCCTGGATTTCATATTATTTTCTGCTTTAGGTTGGGTTTTGGCAGTCGGCAGAAGGTATTGGATACGTTGGACTAAAAAGGGGCTTTTGGGATAGCAAATGGAATGGTTAATACAGCAGCAGCAGCTCAGGCATTGCTAACAGTTGTTGTTGTCAGCACATTTTGCTTTTGCCACTGTCGCTGCTGCTGCCTTTTATTTATTGGAGACAGTTTTGGCATTGTTGTTGTTGTTGCCAGGCTACAACAACATTGATGACGGTCGTTATGGAAGCCGTTGATTTGGAATACCTTGTCTGCTGCTGCTGCTGCTCCTACCTTAGCCTTGTTGTTGTTTAAGCTCAGATGGATATCGTTACTGTTGACAGTTGAATGCGTACGCAGTCGCTCGGCGAGCTTTAACGCTTTTCCTACCCCTACCCCTACCCCTACACCATTTCCCGCTTTTCACAGTCACTGATGGCTGCTTTACATTTTCACGCCTGTTTTGTCTGCTGTCAGAGCTAAACTGTTTATTATTTAACAATATCGCCCTTTATGACCATGTGACGGCTTGTCTGTCGTACATATGTGAGCTCTTATTTATTTATATCTGTACTTCACACCATTTTAAAGAAGAGGAAGAGACACACACATACGTTTAGCTTATGGCTGTTTATGTCGCTTTCAAATGCCAGTTACAAATTTTAATAGTTGGCCACAGACAAAGACTGACTAAACTGCAATTGTTGCTCCAGCTGCCACAGCTGCGGGCGACGCCACGCTGACTACGAATACAACAACACACAGTTATAAATATCTTTGTGTGTGAGTGTGTGTGCGTGCATGTAGCAAATGTTCAGACAGATTTTCCCAAAAGGGCGCAAAGACGGAAACAGGCCGTTAAGCAGGCGCTGCCTAAAGAATATGCTACGCATTGTCAACGCTAACAATCGCCAACTTTTTAGTCTCTGTGTGTATGTGTGCTCGCATGTGTGAGCTTGTGGATGGGGTAGTGGTTGATTGTGTGAAAACCATTTGCACTGCTTATCAGAAACATAAACTGTTCTCAGGCTGATTGTGTATTTTAAGATGGGCTGAGTACAAATATTGTATGTGTAGTCTACAGAGAATTTTAGATTTATACAAGAAGACTTTTCATGTTATACTACTTATAAATTTGTGTATAAAAACCCCATTGCTTATCTTTCTTGTAGTTTAATGTCGCTCGTATGTTCTATACTTGTTGTCGAAAGTTTATGATAAGTAAATCATTTCAAGAAAGATTTATATAAATACAAATTCGGAATAGAAGTTAGACTATGTGGCATCACAATGGGCCTTTTCTGGTCTACCTGAACTGGGGATCTAAGCCCACAGCTACCACCTAACCTAACCTAACCTATATGGATACAAAAGTGTAGACACATTGTCAAATATACAACTTACATTCACATTCTATATATACCTATTGATTTTGTGTCCGCAGAAATTGAAAATCAATATTAACTATTAAAATAAACTTCAACTAAAACAAGCAAAACTTCAAAATTAAATTTAATAGTATAACAGTATAAAGTAAATAAGACAAAATGGAATAGCCATTGCAATAAAGATTCAGCAAGTTAATTTAATTTTATTTCATACTAATTTATAACACAGATATACTATATCAATATACTAAATGAAGTATTTCACCAAGCCACACACTTCAATTTATAAGTAGAAATACTTGTAGTATTATTTAATTGAATGAATCATAATATTTGCTGCATGAATTGGGAGATGCTCAACAAAATCCTTATCAAATTAATATTATGGTGCAGTTACATATATCAAAGGACCATGTTTTTATATCCTATAGAAAGTATTTATATTCTGAATTAATTTTAAACAACTTATCAGAATAATAATACATACTCTAATACATATAAAACGACCCCATTTCGTATCCGTTAGTTCGTGATTGACAAATCTTTCTTATCGGCAAGCCTCATTAGAAGATTGGCATACAGAGCTTAAGTTATCATCCCTACATAAATAGCTTAATCGAAATGTAATGACTTAATTCATATAGAAGGGACAAGTCTATTAATATTTTAACATTATGACAATAATAGTTGATTTATTTTTAGATTTTGCTCGCATCATTAGTCATATCAGCCAGTATGAGCAAAGTAGACAGCAAATGCTGTCCGCAATCACAATAACCATCACATATGTGTATTTATCTCTTACAAGGCTTCCATTGACGTCTCTTGGCCATTCCATAATGGCCAATAGCGACATTGTTCTGACATTGATTTGATTTCCAGCAAAGCAGCGATAAAATGTCAACAAACGCTGCTTCACGGCATTTCTCCTGCATGCTCTGCAATGATTTATTGGCAACATGCGAACAGTGCTGTGGCACTCATAACTCATACATATTTATATACGGAAACATAAATACATAAATGCATGTACACACATGTATGTTTATATAGAAACATACACATAAATGATGGTCTCACTGGGTGTGTGTGCGAGTGTATCGTGGCAGCCCCTTGGTTGCTATTGATTTTTTGAGTTTGTTTCGCCTTTTTGTTGTTGTTGTGCATTTGCAATGGCCACCATCTTGGACACTTTAGCAAAAGCCAGAGAACGATACGTGTCAGCATAGTTTAGATAGTTAAGAGTGGTTCCGGGTTGAGAACATGTAGTACTTGCACGTCTGTCAGATATAACATACACATCAAGATACATAGAAAACTGTTTTCCAACTCCAGCCCGACCATGTTCTATTTTAGCACACAAACTTTTGCTTAGAACTTTAAATGAGAATCCTTGACGAGATGTTTGCTAATCGAGCAACCTTAACGATGCAGACCCCGAGACCCCTCCCAAGATGACTTGCAACTGACTCTCTGTCTGTCTCGAGCAGCCGCTACCAATTTATTGATGAATGATAGAAAGCTGCGTGTGTCACAATTGTTTGCACAGAGGTACAAAAAACAGTAGTCAGAAAGGCTACAGTCGCACGCAAGCGACAGCAGCAACTAACAATTAAAAACTGTGCCGGTTAAGAGAATATATTTGCGATTACTCGAAAATAAACTCTAAATCAAAATATATGTCAGACACAGTGAAGTTCTAAAATAAAGTTTTAATAAACTCACATTAATAATACATTCTAAGTAAGGTAATAATATTGAAATATAAGGTTTCAAGGCATCTCTCTGTTCAGGTAAGTAATAGATAAATTGATGAACTGCTGGCAATATCGACTAATATATATACTTAAATTAGTCTACTACATCTCCATCTGTGAACTGCACAAACTTAATAAACCCTTTTGTACTTTTTATACACAGGCGCTACAGAGAAACCCTATTGCCTCTGGACCGATCAAACAGTCAATCAATCAATCAATCCATCAGTCACAGTCCAATGGTCGAATTGTCGATGCTGCAATCAGCTCAGCAAATATTTCGCTAAGTGATTTCGCCTGTAGTCATACAAAAAGTTTTTGTTGATTTTTTTCCCAACTGTTATTGTTGACGTAAATCCCTGAAAGGATTGATAATATGTTCATATTTCATTGGCTGTGCATTAAAAATGTTATTGTCCAGCGAAAATTGACTTGTATATAGAGAATGATGACTTACAAATCGATTAGTAAAAGGGATTAAGGCGCGAATAGACAAGCTAAGCTCAGCATTCAGAGAAAGCAGAATAGTTTTTATAGCTCTATGAACGCAAACAATTTTCTGAATTACTATTTAATCTATGGACTTAGTTAAAGCCTGTAAGCTATTTAATTTGTACTAAAAACAAGCTATTTTCTTGTTCTAGAGAATTTACTAATTTGATTATATCACTCCAGTGTTTCCCTAGAATTATTTGCTTACAAATGTAATTGCCCATGATGATTTCTTAGAACTCAAATTGCGCAGACAAGCTGTGAGGCTTCACCTGGAATACCAATTAAAAGCAATTACACCCACTCGTAGTTCATAGTTAGCAAATGCTCCACGGTTGTTATATCAAAGACTACTTTAAAGAGATAAACTTAATCAGTGTTGGCTGTCTGATTAAAATTTCTCGACTTGTGCCAGAAACATAATTGAATACCCGCATGTGCTGCCAGTTGTTGGAGGGGAATACCCGTAATGCTGTCAAATGGTGCTGAATCTAAAACATAGCAGCACTTAAAAGCATTTCAATTGAATTTGTAGATAATTAAAGTGAGCAGTATCTTTAACTTGACATCAACTAAGACAGACTTCTGTCAAGTTTTCCCTCTGTAATTCTGTGTGCGTGGGTGTGCGTGTGTGCGAGTGTGTTAGGCGGAAAATTATCATTTCCTTTTGCTTTTGTGCGCACAGTCAATGGATTTTCCGGTCGAGAGAGAGTGTTAGACACCCCACGTCTCCACACCATGGCGAGCCACCTCATACGCAGTGAAAACAAGAAAATTAAAGGTTTTCATTTTGGTTTGCAGCGTGCCGCGTGATACACAATGCCCCAGGCTGCCACCTCCTTTGCTCGAGTGAGTTATGAACAGGTCGGTGTGGCAGTGGTGATTTAGATATCTTCATATCTTCATAGCCTGTTCTTTTCACGCCAAGACCGATTCTTTTTTCCCTTTTGTTTGGTTGACTTCATTTGCTGTCGCCGCCATTTTCTGAATCTGTTTTTCGTTTTCTGTTTTCTGCTTTTTTGTTCATTTTGTCGCTTCCTTTATGGATTTTTTATGTTTTTTAATTTTTATTTTGTGCTGCTTTCATCACTGTTCCAATTTAATTGCCATGCGAGACCCTTTTTCCGTTTTACCCTATCATTGGGTATTATCAAGCTGCCATAAAATATGTTTTATTGCATAGGAGTAGGTTATATTTGGCGACATAAATTTTAATGATAATGAAGTGATAATATAGAAAAGTTCTCTGACTTGCCTCAAGATATAGATATTTGACAGGAAAGGGTATTTGAACTGCTTGCGTTTGATTCTGTTTTACGCTAAGCCATTACGGTGGACCTACTGCTTAGCTTAAAGTATATCCTCATAATTTTATTCCAGTATTTTATGGCTACATCGTTTTAATCAAATTGCTTGCACAATTCCGTAAAGCGTTTTACGACGGCGTATGCGCAATTCCAGCCCACACACACTCACACACAGACACACTCATACACGTCCAATCATTGCATAGAAATTCCAAGTGGCTTCCTTTGCACACACCCACACAGTGCAATAATACACACGCTCTGTTTGAGTGTTTTTGATTTTTCACTGTCAGTTGATTCTATTTTTTCATACTGTGCAAAATTTACGCTTGAAAAATTCATATATTTCGTTGCCAGTGGCAAATTTTCGCCAGAAACTCCAACTCCAATTCCAACTGCAACAGCAACTGACTGTGAGCTAGTGAGTCGTCTGTTGTTATGGTCTTAGTGTTGATTGCTCATACGTTATGGTAGCCACAACATGCATCTTCTATGTGTGGGGCAAAATCTCGTTATTGTTGTTATCGTGTTTGTGTGTGTGGGTGAGTGTGTGTGGGCGTGTTGCCGTTTTGGTGTTATAAGCTCATGTAGTTTACTCTGACTGTGGGCGTGTACTGCCCTTCCCACTGTTGCATATGAATATTTAGCATTAGGTTCGCCATGCCATGGTTGCTTCTGTTGTTTTTCCCCAGCCGGCTTGGCCATGGCCATAACACACTAACTGCTTGCAACTGCCACATGTGGCTGGTTTTGCATGCATATATGCAGGGCAAAAGCTTTTAGTGCCTGCCACTTTTCTCTAAGCCCTTAAAACACTAACAATCCAGGTGCAAATCTCACAACAGGTAAGACAGCAAGAAAAAGTGCGTGTGTTAAGCTTGTATTGTGTTGTTTAAGATGGATTTCAAAGGGCTACAAGTCACATTTGATACGGCTGGAAATGTGTTAAGTGAAATGGGGGGAAAGTAATACGAATACAAGGGAAATCAGAATGTCAAAGGTATCACTTACTTTGGAGCGTAATTGCAATTAAGATAATAATCTGGTAAATGTCGGTGTCAATTGCCACCGTTTAGAGTCGATATCTATTTATACACTTGCATACTTCAAAGTTCATTTGACAAAACGCCTAATGGCCATCATCGAAATCGATCCAGAATACGGGTCAAACAATGCAAATGTCATTTGCCTTTGAGGCCTGAGCACAATTCTGCTCAATTGTCACACAATTGTTCGACAAAGTGTGGTCAGGAGTGTGACTTTAGACAGGTCCGAGTGTAATACAATTGAGCATGGGGCGAATAGCGGAATAGTTTGCTATTCACAGCACTAAATGAAGCACTCGAATGAATGAAATTCTACTCGCTGCTTGAAATAAAAAACGCTCAGAGAGGGCAAAGCAAATGAATGGCATGAATGACGAAACACGAAACTGAATTCGACTGAGGCAAAAAACCCTGACCATTTTGGTTAGGTTGGTCTGGAACAGAAATCCCAGAAGAAAATAAAAGAGAAAATATTAAGCAATAATGAAAATTGTACAGCATGCCGGAAACGGAACTCAAGTGGCAAGCAGCTGGCTTCGAGCTCACTCACAACTGCATCCGACTTGGGTCCAAAGTTTTTGCTCCCTTTGCATTGTTCCCACATGGACTCGGAGTCACAATGGCCGAGCGAAGACAATGCCCGTTGCCCACAGGCCGTTGTCAAAGCAGCAAGTTGCAACAACAATAAAGGTAAACTTACTAATTTGCAACAAGCACGTATACGCATACGGAAGGACACGGACAAAGACAACAGTAAAGAATAACGACAGAGACAAAAGGCGACCTAGAGCAACGACTAAGCTTAATCGATAGCTAAATAAGCAACAACAAACGGGAGAGGGTAAGTGGTAACTGGCAACGGGCAGTGGGGAGGCGGAAGGTGGGCTATGTTCAACTGTCACGCGTTGCTTCTACAATGGGGGCATTTAGCTGGTTACCAAGGTAAGCCCAGGCGTATGCGTAACGCTGTTAACGAAGGTGAAGCATAGTCCAGCCAGCTAGCTCTAACTGGCTGAGAGCTGATACCAATTGCATACAAGCGTACATACATGCATACCATACACACACACTCACACACACACACATGCATATAATATTGCATAAATTACCGGTTCGTGAACATTGAGGCGCCAGACGGCCTGCTGCAGAAGTTGCTGCTGACACAATTTTCGATGCTGCTGAGGCTGCGGTTGCTGCTGCAGAATACACATACACATGCACATATAAACGCACACTTACACGTATACACACACGCGCTGCACACCAACGTACACGAAGCCGGGACGATGCGAGGCGAGGCGAGGCGAACGCTAACGAGCTGCAGCCCGGCTCCAGCTACAGCTACAGCTTCAATCTACACACAGATACAGATACACACACAGATACCGTTACAGTTACAGCTGCTCTACTGCCAAACTATTTTCTGCGCCCGGGGGCTGTTGAACTGCACCGCTGTACGTACCACTGCACCACCACTGCAGAGCTGAACTCTTTTCGCGCTGTGTACTGTGTTAGCTGTTGTTGTTCTCAAATTTGTTTCACTTTGTTGCTGCTGCTGCTGCTGCTGCTAGCGTATTATTGCACATTTTTCATCTCACATTGCCAAAAAAAAAAGTAAGGAAATGTGCATGTGATATATAAAAATGGAGGCAACAGCAGCACTAAAGAGCCACGGCCTGCCGGTCAGCAGGTTCAAATGTCGGCGACCTGTGTCCTTTCCTTTCGCATAGGCTGTCCTTTGTCAGTGTGTGTGTGTGTGTGTGTGTGTGTCTGTGTGTGCGGTTTGTGTTTGACTACGACTGTCCTGTGTGTGCGCCTCAAAGTATGCAAAGCTATTTAGCCTACTTTCGGTTGCAGCTGTTTTTGTTGCCGTTGTTGTTGTCGCTCTTGTTGTTGTTGCATTGCCTTACACTTGACAAAATACTTTTCAATTATTCAGCAATTATTTTAAAACTGTGTTCGGAAGATGCAACTGTTATTTATAATTAGCGCACGCACTTGCTCACGTTCGCTGCTTTATGCTATTGTTGTCGCAATTATTCCGTCTGTGTGGCAGTGCGCATCTCTCTGTGTGTGGGTGTGGGTGTCAGTGTGTGTGTGTGTCTGCTTGACAGTCCAATTGTAGTAAAAATAGTAAAGCACTCGCAAAGTTCGGCACTATAAATAGTCGGAGAGCAGCTAACGGGTTTTCATCTGTTCATATTGTTGTTGTTACTATTTTAGCTATTATTGTTGCTGTTGTTGCTGCTGTTGTTGTTGCTGCTGTTGTTGTTGCTGTTGTTGTTGTTGTTGTTGCTATTGTTGTTGTTATTGCTTTCATGCGCTGCGTAGTTCGCTGCGTACCACGCGAAAAGGTAACACGCTCGCACGCCGGATAATGAAAGACTGTCGATGCGAATGCCGAAAACTTTAACCGAAAAACCCATTGGCCGAGTTGCCAACCCATCGGTTTTTACCGAAGTGGCATCGTTCGCCGAACACGAAGGGGACACATGAGCATGAAATGCCGCCATAGATAACGAATGGCGCATAGGATAAGAAACGTTTTGAAAATGGAACACAGCCAGCGATAACATACACATACACCCACACCCATACCCACACACGCACTCACACACACACACACACACACACACCCACAATGCAGCAGGCTCCGTAGCGCATTGTGGGAGGTTGAGTGTGTGTGTGTTTGTGTTTAGGAGAGCGTGGGGGCAGCTTGTGGGAAGAGCGTGGGCCTAGCTTTTGGTGGGCGGGGGGTGTGCAGCGATGGCTGCTTGGAACACATCAGTAGGGAAAGCGGCCTCCATTTTTTCTTAGACAAGCAAGCGCGCAAGTTTTTGACGCCCGTGCTAAGTCTATTGGAAAAGAGGTCTTGCTCACTTTTTTTTTTGCTTTAGTACGCTACGCGAATACGGCATACTTAAAGCGCCATATCTCTTGAGTACGCAAATAAAACGTATGACGTATATGGAATTGGCAAAGATTACAAGCTTTTTAATCAATTGATCAAAACCTGCCATAAATATATACTAGTCAATGTTACTGTATTAAGTACTTATCACATTTTAATTTGATGTCATAAAAGATAGCACTGACATTTCAAAAACTATCAACACAATCTATTGACATGAACAGTTTTATCAATTGTAAGCTAAAAATAATTCTTATAAATTCCAAATTAAAAATTTACAGTTTAGTCGTTACGTACGTTTGTTATATGATGAAATAATTTAAAAGTGATTATTTCTCAATCTTATCATCAAAACGTCACTATCTAAACTTTATAGCGTGCATAACATTTTATATCTGCAACAACAATCGGTTATCAAAATACTTTACAAAATTTAAAATAATCTTAGTCTGCGTAAAGTATGCATAGGTCCTAAAGTGGCAGGTAGACATCTGAACTGAATTATTTCATCTCGTCTTTGTTCTCAATAATAAGAATGTAGCTTGTTGTGGGTATAATACAAAAATACTGGAAATTTTGAATAAACAGTCAATGGAATAGGCAAATAAATCGAATGAAACTTAACTCAAAAAAGAGAATCATTACTACAGCTGCAACGCACTCGATCTAAATTTATTAAAGTTTGTTTTTTGAAAACGTTAAAAATTAAAACAGAAAAAAATAGTGAAATGTTTAATCTAAGAAGTTTATATTCATATTTTATTATAATAATATTTAAGAATTTCATAATATTTTAATACAAATCAACCTTAAAGCGTGCTCCGCTTGGTTGCTCACTACTGACTGTTGCCTCGTCCCAATGCAAATTGAAGTACATAGTAGAATTGAAGTTGGGGAACATAAAAAAGAAAATATCATTAAATCAAATAAGTAAACCGGAAATTAACAAAGCCCAAAATGTTTGCTACCCCGTGTGGTAACCCACTGTAACAAATAAAAGAAACCTTAGCGGAAAAAAAGAGCGGAAGAACGCAGCATGAAATATATTTTCGTCCTTTGGTACCCAAAACACCTTGACTGCTGATTAAATAAAAGGCGTACAGTTGGCCTAAAATATTTGGAGCAATTCTTTGTGAGTTTATTTATTAAATTTTTAGGAAATGTGGTATCATCAACTGCAATAAAGAGTGTTTGGCATCTATTGTAGAATTTTAATATCTATTTACAACTGAAATTAGCCTCTGAAATTATGAAATTCAGTATACATAATTCTTTTTTTTATACATTTATTTTTATAAGATATTTAAGTATATATGGAGAAAAGTTAACAAATATTTGTTCACTGCTTCCATTAGCAAACATTTTCCACATGTTTACGCAATGGTTTTCTATTGCCCTGTGAGAACCCATTAAAAATAGAAAACACTGTTTGTTTTTTTTAAGTTTTATTTATGTATTTTTTTATTTTAATCATTGTTTAAATCTACAAATACATTTACAGCGGAGGGCGAAAGAACAAAAAATTAAAAATGTTTACTCTCATGTTTTTGTATATTTTCTCTGTTTTGGTTTTTGTTGTTGTTGTTACATATTATATCGTATGCAAATTTTTATTAGATTTTAGTTGTTGTTTTTCTGCTTGTTTCTTGACAATTTGTTCAAGTTTTCATTATAGCTTTCGAACGTTTATAGAATTGTTTTGCTTTCTTTATAAATATTTTGTTGTTGTTCACATTATGCAATTTGGTTTTTCTTTCGTTTTCGTTTTGTTTTTGTTTATGTTTTAGTTTCTTTGTTCTAGCTTAGTTTCACTTTCACATTAACAACATTCATGATGATGAACATCGCTTGTTAATATTATTTATTTATTTATTATTTATTATTATATTAATTATTATTCAATATAATTTGTTAACAACTAATAATAATTTTGTTTCGTTTGTCATAACTAACATGCCATAATGCAATCAGTATCATTTAATTTCAATGTCAATGATCATTAGAACATAATGAAAAGATAACAAATCAAAAAACAAGTTCGAAAAGCAGCGGCGGTTTTATGTCTCTCTGCATGCGTGTGTGTGTGTGACTGTGACTGACTGATTGACAGACTGACTGACTGTTTAACTGATTGACCAATACAATTCTATATACTCAATTTGCTGCTCTTTTCACATTTTCACAAATTTTCAATTAGTCAAATGGTGCCTTTGTCTTACAGCCTCGCTAAACAGAGTGTGTGTATGAGGGTGTATCTGTGTGTGTGTGTGTGTGAAAAGCGAAAGTCATACAAAAACACAATACTGTTAGCTACTGCCTTGGGCTTGTCATGCCATTTATTGGATCGCGTGTAAAACATTGCAAACATTCAATCTTGTGGGCGTGGCTGCGGTACTTCTCCTAACATAAGCCCAGGAGTGTGAGTGTGAGTGTATCTGTGTGTTGGGCTTAAAAATGCACATAAAGCACAATATTACATGTTATGTTTTATGGCTCTTATAAACTTTTACTCATGTCATGTAACAAATTGTTAGTTCCTCCCTCGACCAGAGTCCGACTGACATCAGCTAGAAGCATTGGCATTAGCATACAGGTATTTCGCTATCATTTGGTATCCATTTTTGAGAGGGGGAGGGGCTCTATGCCGCTCTGATCGCCAGTTGGTTGGGTGTAAGTATTGTATAGCTCCATTTACGAGTATATAATCAATTTGTTTTACCATATAATATATTGTGTATATATATATAAACAATTATAATAATTGTGTTGCCTCGTTCTCTTCTTCTGCTTTGTTTTTTATTAGTTTAGTTTATTTTTGTTTCAATTTCTTGCCTCACAATTTGAATGTTTTCTGCTTCTTGTTCTCTGCTCTATTACTTGGTTTATGTTTTGCTTCGTCTTCTGCTTATTTTGTAACTACGCTAATTTATTCTTTTCTTTTTTTTTTTGTTTATGTCAAAATTTTCGTTTTTTAGTTTTTGTAATTTCTCTAAACATTTCTTATATAATTTGTCTCTTCATGCGTTGTGTGGGTTCTGTGTGTGTGTGTTGTGTGTGTGCCTGTACGTGTGTTAGTATATGTATTAATAATGTTAGTTGCGCTTTAGCTTTGCTTTTGTTTCTTTGCGCTCTTTGCGTTGTTCAATTTGTTATGTTTTTATTAACTTTTATTCTTGTTAAATAATTTTACTAAAAACGTTTTGTTGTTTTCTTTTTTGTTCGGTTATTGTTTGCTGAGTCGCTTGTGGGGTTGTTGCTCTTGTTGTTGTTGTTGTAGTTGTTTCGAAATTGTGTTGTTGTTTTGTTGAAAGTTTTTACTTTATTTTTTATTTAAATCTTATTTATAGCTTTAATTTATAATTTAAATTTACTTAAACGTTTAAAATAATTATCGCTTGCATTTTTTGTTTGTTTTGTATTTGTTTGTTTACTTTAAATAATTAAATTAAAATTCTAAAACATATTGAAATATGTTTTATGCTATAACTGCTATTTTTTTGTTGTTCTGCATCGTCTTCTGCTCCGTATTCTGCTTCTCCTTCCTCTGCATCTCGCAATTGCAGTTGTGGTTGGTGTGGCTTTGTGGTAAATAAACAATTACTATTTGTTGCACTTGCTGAATCTGTGTAGTAGTAGTAGTAATAGTAGTAGTAGTAGTATGTGTGTAGATGTGTGTTGTTGTTGTGGTTGTGGTTGTTGTGGGAGTGGCTGTGGTTGTAGCTGTATGTAGCTGTTTAATAGTATGTCTCCTGCTCCAACCAGCCTCCTGGGTTGCGACGCAAGTAGAAACGACGCGTCTCATCATAGATAAAGATGGCCAACATAAATGGAATGGCTGGGAACCACCAGACGAGTCTGTGAAGCGTTTAAGTAAATCAATTAATTAACAATCTCAAAAATATGCAGATAATTTCAACTCACTTCAGGGGGTACATGCGCAGACCCTTGTCCATGCCCGGGCAGTATGAGAGGAAGGCAGCGAGTACCGTTTCGAAAACGAGGCCAAAGTTCAAGGCCCAGTTGCGCATGCCCTGATGGAAGATGGAGTTACGACGCGTCTTACAGATGATCAAATCAGCCCATTGCACAACCACAATCGAAATGAAGAAGGCAGTGTGGCAGGTGTATTCCAATGTCTTGCGATCACGATAGGTCTGCAGCGATACAGATAGATAAAAAGTTAGTGGCAAAACTAAAAGGTACAATGTCGAATCACTTACCCATTCCTGTCCATAAGAGTCAGTTAGATCGTTAACAGCCTTGGAGTCCCACATCTTACGGATGCCAAACAGTTTCATGGGCAGGAAACCATTCTCAGCCATGATGACAAAGTACACAAAGAATCCGGCAGCAGCTTGAATCATACCGATCTGTCCATAGGCCATGGAAATCAATCTGTTCACAATTGGGGGAGAATATGGATATGCATCAGACAAGATCCAATAAATACTATTTATAATGTGTGTAATTTGTGAATGTTTTCTTTTCTTTTTCATGTTACAGCTTCAAGAGCTTTAAAGATCGGGCATAGATTAGGTTAACAGCCATGACTGCAGCTGATCAAAGTTTCTAATCAATTTGTTAAGAGAATATGAAAGTATTAAGTTGTAGCATTAGATATTTTAAATGCATATTTTGTTAGTTTACTGTAGTTATGCCACAACACCTTTAAGCTCATCAATGTATTATTGATTATCTTTTAAGCAAATGAATGTATTTGGTTTTAGTTTTTTAGCGTGTTTAAACTTTACATTATATAGCGTGGATTGTGTTTTAGGAAATTCTTTTTTAATTTTGACTTTCATCGCGCGTTCAAATGTTAAAAGCGTGAAATAGCAAAGAATCGATTTCTTTGTTTTGATTTTTGTTTCATCTTGGTTAAGATGGGGTGAAAAGCAAAGTTCTTATTGTTAGTCTTGAGGTGGGGTGGGGGTTGCGGTTTATAAGCATGCACAACAGCTACATTTATATATATATATACAGATATAGTACAGATACTTAGAGATAAACATGCAGAGTGTAGTTCAAACTAAAAGCACAGCAAATGCAGCTAACTGTTTCATTTTCGTTTTACCATTTTTCATTTACTTACGCTTAAAGAAGTTTCACAAGTAACAAAATGAACTTAAAATTTAAATAAATGGTAACTTACAACTAAACATGAATCCAACATAAAACATATAAAGTATAAAGTAGAGAGTAACTTAAAAGCGAAACTAGTAAATTATATATTCGAGAGATATCCATTTGTCGTTGAACTGTTTAGAACCGAGCCCACATTCAGACTTACTGCGACTTCGTGGCACGTGGCATGTGGCACTTCGATGCTGGCAACCAGAGATTGAGTATCATATTGATATTGGCTATAAGTGTATCAACTACTACGTTGAACACATCGTAAGCAATGGTTAAGTATATTTGGAGATTTCATTTCGACAGGAACAAACTCAACTACAAGGAACGCACTAACTTGGACTAAGTATAGGAACAGCAGAAAGCTTCGATAAGTGTCAATTTGTTATGTATCTTTTGTTATTGTTCATCATTGACTCGTCTACTTCTGTTGTATGTATGTATGCATGTGTAAGGATGTGTGTCTCTGTGTGTGTGGCATGTGTGTCTGTCTGTTTGGCCAGCGGCATTGCCCAAAATATATATGTCTAAAAGCAACTTTGTTTAGCGTTTCTCATTGTGAATAGAACTCAACATTATTTGTGTCCATTGGACTCGTACACAAATCAAGTGAAGTCTGTGTTTAATTATTGTAATTTGTGCGACTAAACACACAAACATTGATGCACATTGATTTAAGATAAGAACAAACACAAGAACGTAAGTAAACTCTTGAAAGATACTAAATTTCGATTGAGTAAATGAAAGTACTATAAATTTGGTATTTAGAATTTAGAAATAGAAATAGTTGTAAGAATCAAAAACAAACAGGTTCATTCCACATTAAGAGCTCGAATAACAGATAGAAATGAATATAGTCCAACGATCGAAGAAGAATTTCAAATAGAATTTGATGAAAAGAAAACACAAAGGAAACGGAAATGCATCAACAAACAAACAAACAGTCGTAATAGAATGGCAGGTTATACGCTTGCATAGAGATAGGTCAAGATCTAAGCAGATTAATAAGGTATAGATCCTAATCCAAAAGGATTAATATTAAGGTTGAATCATATTTTTTCTTTCAGTTTAAAATTTTTACTTTAAGTTTTAATTTTATTTATATTTAAATTGTAAAATTCTTTGACTTTGAATAGGCAGTAAAATGAGACTCTCAATATGCAAGTGTATAACACATTATTTCCATTTAGTTTAAATCGTTGCACTAAAATTTAGTGTGTGTATTCGAGGTCATCGATTGATGGGCCAAATTTAGATAAAGGAACGCGACACACACAACTCAACAAAGGAACAAAAAGAAACAGAATTGTCAAATGTCAAATTGGAAATGTATAAAGAGAGAGAGATATGCTTGCATGTTGGTTCATTTTCTAGTATTTGTAACTAAACAACTAAAAGTAAACAACTCTTAATATTTTTGGTTTTTTGTTTTTGTTTTCCTTAGATATAATTTCCTGACCTGCGATTCACCAAGTTGTCGCGGTATGGATCTCTCGGCTGCCGCTTCATAATATCGCTCTCGGCTTGCTCGTAAGCGAGTGAAATGGCCGGTATCTTGCGGTATAATATAGCGTATGTATATATATATAGATATATATTTTCGATATTTGATTTGTTTCGTAGTAATTTGTAAATAGTTAATGTGCGTTATTTTGAATTGAATCAAAAGAAAGACATAATAAAAGATGAAAAGAAGTGTGGGGGGAAAATACGAAAAGGAAAAACTGGTTAAAGTTGACAGAATAATTTACTTGCTGGCGTACGTTAGTTAGTATATGTATAATAAATACTTTGTTGTTTAATACTAATCAATATTCACTAAGATATTTTTCTTGTTATTAGATTTAAATTATATACTGTATTACTTAGATAGAGAAAGGGTGTTGCACTGGTCTTGTATATATTTAAATATAAACATAGTATAGTAGAGCGTTACACAGTGTGGAAAAACAACGTGTCAGGTCTCTGGAGTGTTGATTGGTTGATTGATTGGTTAATATATATATAGTTGTATTCATAGTTGTTGTAATAGTAGTTAGTTGTACATTGTATTTAGCTCCTGCGTACTTAAGAAGCTAAAACTACACCGGAGTGCAAAGAATTAGCACCCAAGTAACAAAATTTGTTTCGATTGATTGTAGGATGGTAGTATAGAGTTTGCTTAGAGCTTAACTTGCACTAAATTGCGTTTAAATATATATTGTATATATTAATATAGTATATGTTAACACTAAGCAAAATTAGAGCCAGATCTCTGGCCACAGATTGTCGTGTCTGTTTCACTACAAATCAAAACTTAATGTTAATGAATGAATCGAGGACGATGGATTGATTGATTGATTGAAACAGTACAACAAAGAACAGTCTATAAAGTTTCTGGGCATGACTGAGTGATAGAACTATAGATGACGTATAGGAAGATGGTGAATTCAACAACTTGAAGTAGAAATGAAAGTTGAGTCAAAAATGCGATAGATATAAGTAAAATACAGATTCTTCAAATATAGATAAGCCTATACTCTTTATCCTACATTAAATAACTAAACTATATTCTGAGCCATCGCATTCATTGACAAAGAGCCACAGTTTTCCACAGTTAATTAGAAAATTCATCGTTCAGTTGGCGACGCAGTCTTCACTTACCTTCCGAATAGACTTGAGAGATACGAAATAAACCAAAAAAGGACTCTGATTGTTAAGAGATTAGTGTTAGAAGCATAGTAGTAATCAAATAGAAAGAGTTGGAGCTCCGTAGTATATTCAAGCAAGAGAATAAGAGAAACCAAAAAGGTAGCATAAGAGCACGCCAGTACGTATAATTTATGTGAAAAGGATCTTAATTGGAGATCGAAGTGAAGGCGTTTTCAATCATTCAGTTTTGTCGAGTGTAGATCTTTGATTCAAGTGCATAGTTGTTGGGTTTTATTTTCATTGAGGACAGATTGATCAATCGAACTTAAGCGGTTGTATTACCGGAGTAAGTAATATATGTAAGTAGTTTTTCTTTGTGTTCAAAATTTCATAATTTGTGTTCCTCGTTTTTGTAAATATGTTTGAAAATTTGCAAAAATTAATTGAAAATTACATGATTAATTTGTATGTAGAGTTAATACGAGTATGCGCATATATATTGTATATAGTATATATATCATTGCAATTATATAATATGAAAAGCGCAAATCACAAAAAGTAATAAGAAGAAATCAAAGAATGAAATGGAAAATATTAAAAAAATTAATTCTAAATAACGGGAGAGAAATGATGAGCAACTTGATGGAGCCTATGGCCCCGTGAAATCGCATAAGATTTGCTACCATTGAGCGAAAGGTCAAATGTCGTACTAAGTACAGTGCTTTTGAATCGATACAAGATTGAAAAGTAGAACTATAAATAGTTTAAAAAGAGTTGTAAATGATAAATCTAGAGAAAATCCAACATTACGTTACTTAACTGGAAACATTTAACTAGTCGAAAGAAAGTAATTGAGGTAGAAGAAAGGAAAAAGAACATAAAAAAAACATGTAAACATAAAACATAAAAAACGTATAGCGAACTGAACTCCAATTGTCAAAGTAGGAAATTCACTCCTTTAACATTTAACATTGTATCAAATAAAACATAAATGTTTAGTAGAATAATAATAATAATAATAAGAGAAACAAGGTAGGGGAAAGTATTCGCAAAAGATAAAAGACAAAGTAAAAGTAAAAGTACATTTGCTAATAAATAGTTGAAGCTAATATGAAAACAAAGTTCTTAGATTTTAGTTTTAGTAGTTAGACAAGAGAGTTTAAATTAATATCGTTAGATAGGAAGCGTACTTTGCTTTAAAAACCTGTACCGAAAATTTGAATTTCTATACCGAGAATTGTAATTAGAATTTCAATTGAATTTTACATTTGCTTTTGAGAATTTGTGTCTAGGAAAAAAATTTGTACTTTTTATGGTGATTGCAGAAAATGCAGTTGATAAGAAAAGTTATGTTCTTCACTTTTACTTTATACTTTGGATTTATATAGTAGAGATATATCGTGTGTTGTTTTCGTTGGTATCATTTGATATCATTGGTTCTGTTTTTGTTTGTTGTTGTCATTATTGTAGTTAGTTGCACAAAGAAAAACGTTACCTTTCGTTGACCAGCTTATCCATGAAGGGATTCCTGGGCTGGCGTTTCATAATATCGGATTCAGCCGTCTCATAGGCTAATGAAATGGCTGGCACCTAAACGTGCAAGCGTTGTTAACCGCAATTGGAAAAGATAAATTGAAAATAAACATGTGATAAATGGAAAATGTGTGGACAAATCAACATCAACTCCTTTCCCTCCTCCTCATTTTCACTTTCACTCTCATTCTCCATCTCCATCTTGATCTCTAACTCTGCACATCAATCAGTTGAAATAAAAGACAACGACGTCTGCTAAATCGATTCCAACCGTTGACACTTCTGATGACTTATAAGTACAGACATACGACTTAAGATCTGACTTAAAACTAACTTAGGTAATTGTATGATGGTTTGAGTTGAACTTCAGTAAACATAAATACACTTGCAAGTGTCGATAATTGTGTGATAACTTAAAATCAAGTTTAATTGCAAACAACTTAAATGGTAAATTTAAAAAACTTTTTGTTCAAGTTTAGATACTAAATATGCTTGGGTCTATTCGCTACGATTTGTGTGCAGTTAATTTTGGTATTTATGCTGAATCTAGTAAAAATGCCAATACGTGAACAATTTGCAATGTTAATTTGCTCAGTTGTTGATGCCAATATAGTATATATATATATTTTGATATGAAGGACGTTCAATGGGTGAGTGGGTGGTGGGTGGCGGATGAAACTGAAGTGGAACTTTTTGGATTGAATTTGTTACGCGACTTTAGTTACACAACAGCAACAAAAACAAAAAAAATAGGAACGTTTCAGTGAGTTTGGTGATGTAAATAAAACAAGTACAACGCACACCAATTAACATTTAGAGCGTTAGGAATAGAGGCCGATTTTTTTATGTTTTTTTTTTACTGTTTTCTCAATTTACACATAGGCAGTATGTGGTAGGTGAAATGTGCGCCAATCAGGTGTAACTTTTGATACAGAACAAAAGGAAATACTGTGAACAACTCGATTGAATTTGAAATGTACACAAAACATGACTAGAACAGTTCAATATGATGGGTGGGGGGGATATATATTGTATATATGTATATGGGAACGGAATGTTAAGATCTAGTACGAATGATGTATAGTAGAAGGCCTTAGTTAGGGTATGCCACAAACATGATGTACAGTGGATGTTGACTGTCGATGCGGATTAATCGAAAATGAAAAGTCTTAAAAGTTAAGATATGGAACGACTTGTTAGTTAGTTAGTTTTGCTTGCGCTGCTTTCGTATAGCAAGTAAGTAGTTGTTATTGTCGTTACGCTTATACTAATTACAATCCAGCCACATTTACATAGACATCGATTAGTATTCGTTTATGATGTGACAGCTAAATCACTGCACTTTTTTTGCTTTCGTTTAGTATGTTTTTTTTAAGTGGTTATGTCAAGTGTGCATCTGTGTGTGTGTTAGGAATGTGTGTGTGTGTGTGTATATATGTAGTAGTAATTGACATGATTGGCACCTTGAGTTCACTAATTTATCGTTGAATGGGTCACGTGGCGGACGCTTCATAATATCGGCTTCAGCGTGTTCGTAGGCCAATGATATGGCTGGCACCTAAAGTTTTGGATTATGGCAGGTGGTAACGGTAACATTAGCAAAACGTTTACAGTTCAAATTTTGAGTACGTATACAATTACAGGACATGGAGCAGTAAGTTTGTTCAACTAACTCAATTGGATTGCAATAGATTACAGTATATCAGTATCGCATTACTTAGACTACAACAAGCAGACTAGACTAGTCTGGCCGAGCTTAGTTAGTCCTTAAGGACAGCGTTTACATCTGATGACTTTGCTGTTTACCTCTCGTTGACCAGATTGTCCACCAAGGGATTGCGCGGTCGTCGCTTCATAATGTCCGCCTCGGGTCCCTCGTAGGCCAGCGATATGGCTGGTATCTGTGTGCGCACCCCAGGCAGCACAATCGCAATTGAGTTTAAATTGTACAAGTTATATTGATTCTTAAACAAGCTACAAGACCTGATGTGACTTGACTTTTTACAGGGTATTACACTTAACTTGCTCAACGAGACTTAACGAGACTTAGTTTAGACATTAGTTTAGGCTAGGAACTACCTATTGGAGTAGGGGCTAACTTACCATGTCAGTGCCCAAATCGATGCACAGAATAGTTACTGTACCCAATGGCAGTGGTATGTCGCACAGAATGAAGGCCAAGAAGGGCGAAATTTCGGGGATGTTGGAGGTCAGAGTATAGGCAATGGACTTCTTCAGATTGTCAAAGATCAGGCGACCCTCCTCTACACCAGTAACAATGGAGGCAAAGTTATCATCCAACAAGATCATGTCAGCAGCCTGTAAAATAATCCATGTGCATCAGTGATCGATGAATCACAAGTTGTATTGCAACACGCACCTGCTTGGATACATCGGAACCGGCAATACCCATAGCAACACCAATGTCAGCCTTCTTCAGGGCAGGCGAATCGTTGACACCATCACCAGTGACAGCTACAATGGCGCCCATGCGCTGGCAACCTTCAACAATGATGAGCTTCTGCTGGGGTGAGGTACGAGCAAAGACAATCTCAGTGTGGTAGCGCAGGATCTCATCCAGTTGGTCGGAGGAAACATCACGCAGCTCGGCACCGTGGACAACAGCTGCCTTGGCCTCGCGTGGATTGACTTCAGAGATGGGGATGTTGAGACGCTGTGCAATATCTTCAATGGTTTCGTTGCCCTCCGAAATGATACCGACGGATTTGGCAATAGCTTTGGCAGTAATTGGATGATCGCCAGTAACCATGATGACCTTAATACCAGCTGATCGGCACTTGGCCACAGCGTCAGGTACAGCCGCACGTGGGGGGTCAATCATGGACATTAGACCAACGAACCGCAGATTATCAATTGGGAAGTTAATGTCGTCGGTGTTAAATTTGAAGCCAGTTGGGTATTTGTCGGAGGGCAGAACATAATCACAGAAGCCAAGCACACGTTCGCCGAGACCACCAAGTTCCATGTAGGCATTATTAAAGGCTTCCTTCATCTCCTCGTCCAACACCTTCTCCTTGCCATTGATGAAAATAGTCGAGCAACGTTCCAGAATACGCTCGGGAGCACCCTTCATGACCAGCAGGTAGCGAGGATCGTTGGAGTCCTCGGTCTCGTGAATGGACACCTGATATTTGTTGGTTGAGTTAAATGGCACCTCAGCAATCTTACGGTTGCGCTTGCGAATGTTCAACACATCACCCAGGGCCAGTTCCATACACTTGAGCAGAGCTGCCTCGGAGGCATCACCGCTGACTTCCTTCTTGAGAATTGGTACACCGTCCTGACCACCTTTGAACTCGGCACGATTACAGAGAGTGGCAATGCGAGAGAGCGCCTTGAATCCAGGGCTGGTTCTATCGTATTGAACACCCGACTGATCCTCAGTTGTATCGGCTTCAATGATTTGGTTATCGAACCACATATGAGCAACTGTCATGCGGTTCTGAGTGAGTGTACCGGTCTTATCGGAGCAGATGGTCGAGGTGGATCCCAGGGTTTCGACGGCTTCCAAATTCTTCACCAAACAGTTCTTCGAGGCCATACGCTTGGCGGTCAGGGTCAGACACACAGTGACAGTGGCCAGCAGACCCTCGGGCACGTTAGCCACAATAATACCGATAAGGAAGATAACAGCGTCCAGCCAATGGTAACCCAAAATGAAGGCAATCACGAAGAAGGTAACGCCGAGGAACACAGCGACGCCAGTAATCAAATGAATGAAATGGTGAATTTCCTTGGCAATAGGTGTCTCGCCGGTATCTAGACCGGATGCTAAGCCAGCAATGCGACCCATAACAGTGTGATCACCACAGCTGATGACAACACCCTTGGCAGTGCCCTCAACGGCGTTGGTCGAGAAGAAGGCCAAATTCTTGGTCTCCAGTGGATTCTCGTGTGTGAACTCAGCACCACGCGACTGTGGCTCCGATTCGCCAGTCAACGATGAATTGTCCACCTTAAAGTTACGTGCCTCAATGATGCGAATATCAGCGGGTATACGATCACCGAACTTGACCTCTACCACATCACCCAGTACAAGGTCCTCGGCGCGCAGCGTGAGTTTCTCGCCTTCGCGAATAACAGTGGCAAATTGAGGCACCATGTTCTTGAACGACTCCATGATCTTGGAACTCTTCGATTCCTATAATGAACGAATGAATGAATGCGTTAGTGTTTGATGGATGTGGGATTATGAAGAGAAATGTTTACCTGGTAGTATGAGAAAATGCCGGTCACAATGACGACAGCGGAAAGTACAATACCTAGATACAAGTTATCATCGGCTGGCTCCTCACTTGTGGTTGCCTGAATCGAATAGGCCACAAAGCAAAGTATAGCACCGATCCACAGAAGCATAGCAAAACCGCCAAACAGATTCTTACAGAACTTCACCCACTCGGGCGTCTGCTTGGGCGGTGTAAGCGCATTGGGACCATCTCGTTCTAAATTCTCCTTAGCTTTAGCGTGACTCAGACCCTATAAAAATCAAAATAAATTACCATTTATAACGTGCCATGGCAGTAAAATGAGAGAACTTACATTTTCGGGATGTGTCTGAAAACGCTGATACATTTCCTCAGGAGAGATTTTATGATGGTCGATATCCAACTCCTGTTTGAGATCATCTAAATTCTCCTTCTTATTAACCGCTTTCGCCGGCATCTTGCGTCTTGACTAAACAATCAAACATATTGAGACGTTAGTTAATGAATTTAAGCGTGATTTTAAAGCAAGTGAAACCAAAAGCCGATACACAAAAGAAAATCGATTTACTTCATGCCATTAACCGTTGTGTTATGCCACAATAAATTGCACACAATTGCACCAGTTGCAAGTACTTAGTAGAGTGCACTGGAAGCATTTTAGGAGAGAGTCATAGTATGCCCAAGGAACCAACTTACCCGTTACCCATTATAGTGTAATATTAGTTCTGTTCGTATAGGAATCGTGTATGGCCAGATACTCGTAGTAATTACGAGCGTGAGAATATTTGCATTAATTGCTCTAATCTCTACGAAAAAGCTACAAAAAGTAATGGGTGGCATGCATAATGTGAAGCGCCTTCAATGCGAATGTCACGTAAACTAAATTAAACAAAACAAAAATAAATAAACGTGGAAAACTAAATGTCATTTACTAGCGCTAGTGCAACAACTATAAACAAAAGAAAACAAAAGCTAAATCTATTGAGCCCTTTTTAGTATACTTAGCTATTCATCTATTTTCTTTTTCTTTTCTTGCACATTGACCTCAAAACATCGGCAAGAAATATAAATAATTGTATAATAGATAAGGCATAAATACTACTACACACACACATGTGTGTATATTCACGCGACAGTTGTGTCTGGTCTGCTATAGTCGCTAATCTCTGGCAATGTTCTATAAATTATCTACTATATAGACGAAATTTGTTATCTATATTTAGCACGTACCGACGTCACAACAGAAAAACTGCAAATGATTTGGAAAAGCCCAAATCTGGTTTAAGCCAGTTTTACACCGCACGAAATGATGACTAATTGTAGTTCGATTGAAAGTGCAAGTACAATAATAAGATATGGTAGCAAGAACAATTTCTGTTGTGCACTTGGCTGCCGTCTAGGTGTATTCAATTAGGCACATATAGTATGGATATGGTTGCGTGGCTATATTAAGAATTTTCGATTATTTCCTCTAAATGTCAAGTGGCAAATTCTGTTGGAAGAGTGCCCAAATTATGTGAGCATAAATAAATAAATAATAAATGTAATTTCGCATCGGAAACTGTGAGTAAGCAGTATGTATAGTTAGGGCATAGCACATGATGCAATGAAATGAAAAGCAGCGCACAAAATAATAAAACCAAAGGCATAAACAAAGCGGTATATGTATATGGAATGGAAAATCGATAAACACGAGGAGTAGCTATGAATAAATATGTATGAATGTGTGAGGAATCATTTCAATTTACCTTGTAGTGGCCATCGGCCGTAAGATTGTCGTCATCGGTTGCAATAACCGTTGCGACTCGATAAGAGTCCGCTCTCGTTAGCTGCACACGCACACGCACACACGGACAGAGACAGTGATGATGTGCGATATTGATTGATGATGTTGATTGATGATGAACGGGAAGAAATACAAATCAAAACGTAACAAAACGAAACGAGAGGCAAGCATAAACTAGGAACAGACTTACGTATACATAGCACAAACATAAACTTAATGCACTATGACTAGTAAAATACTTAGCATGAAACTTATAAAACAGTGGACTATGAATACGATATTATGTAGGCTAAACTTAAAAAACAGTTTGAGCAAACTAAAACGATTACTGGAATATTGGAAAGAGCACGGAGCGCGCATGTGCTGCATTGGAATGTGAATTGATTTGTGGTTTTCCTTTTATAAGTAAGTAACACCCTGCATATTCATTATTATTACACTGACGCAATGAATGGGTCAGACATAGTACATAATGAGGCGAATGTTTATCAGCAAATCGTCAAGTGAATCACAGCACAAACCACTGTGATATCAGCTCAAGTAAATGCATACCAAACTCAAAATGTATATAAAACAAATTACTTCATGCAGAATGAAACACCATGCCAAACTTATCAAAAACAAAGACCACACAACAAACGAATGAGCACCGGCAGAGTTTTGTATTGATGCAAAATGTATACAAATAAGTATATATGTATGTGTGTATTGTATATAGAATAGTATATATTCGGGGGAGCATTGTGCCGCTTTACTCAAACCTGTCGCGATCTCTTTTTGAACGCCGGCAACGCCAAACGTCAAATTCTGAGCATAGAACCAAAAAGCTTTATACACTTTGTTTGGCATTGGATCGGGCATTGCTGTATTTTTATTTATTCAGAGCATTATAAGGGGATCGTTAAGTATTTGTAATCTTTTCACGTAGCGGGAGGTGGGGGCATGAAATAAATCGTTAAGAAACAAATACTAATATACTCAGATGGATTTTTGCTTACGCACTTTTAATATTCGGTGCTTTCGAAATGCTTTATCTGTCTGGTTTGTTTAGTTTTTACGTTAATCTCTGCGATTTTAATGTGTGCTAAACAATCTGCATCAGAATGGAAAGTTGATTAGTTATTAGCGTACTTAGGTATAGCTTAAACTTAGAGCTACTTAAGCCTAGTGCATACAAGTGTTAACATGTTATTGATTACCTACGATCGATGGCGTTTTTATTCGATTTTTTAGCTCCCACAGACTGGCGCTAATTTCTATTTTCCTAAACAAATTAATTCAATTGAAATTGTGTCTTTTGTCTAATTTGAAGCATAATGTTCATGGTTCAATTCATTTCGAATGCAAACAAAGTCGAAAGTCGTCACGCGGCCATTGAAAATGTTGAATTGTGAATTGTGAATTGTTGCAAAATGCTGACAAAACGCAGCATGTGAATCTATCTATCTATATCCAGTAGCTAGAGCTGAGCAAACAATTGGAACGTTTCAGATGGATGGGATGGCTGCTGGAGGGAGAGGGGGTGCTGGAGGCTACTCAGGATGGATGGGATATAAATCAAAATGCGCCACAATGGCCAGCGACACAGAGAAGTTTACATAACGTTGCCAATTAAGCGCTCAGATACAAATGTATCTCTAGTTTCTATATAGTATCTGTGTGTGTGTGTGTGTGTGTGTGTGTGTGTTCTACAACGGTTTCCCCAACGTTTGGCGCACACTTTTGTCGCGCAAAGCATTTGCCATTTGAACTTGAATATCAATTTACAACAAATAAATACGAACAGTTATCGGATGCATGGCGAGTGAGATAAAGAATTGACAGAACACGGTACGCTAATTGTTCAATCAATGCAAAACTATCTACACACACACTCACACACACCCCATACACACACACACACACACTCTGGCAATTGTACGTGTAAAGTTGCGGGCGTAACCCACAAAAGAAAACGAACAATTTAAAGCGCACAATGGAGACAACAATTGTCAACAATTTAAGCCAACAGAAATGCACATAGCAGCAGATTTGTGAGTTCCTCTTGGAGAGTTCGGTTCGGTTGCGGTTTGAACCAGTCTCAAACCAGTGCACAACCAATCAGAACTGCTACAGGTGCAACTTATCACTGCAACCTAAAAGAAAATTGCTGTGAACCACTAAAGGGTCACAGCGAGAAACTAGTCAAGGTTCTTTTTTAAGAGTAGATCACATGGGAACTAATTGGGTTTTGTCAGATAAAGATAAAGATACAGATCGGTATCTGTACTATGATTATTTCTAATGAATTCCAGACCCGTTTCCACTGGGAAAACTTGTTTTTTGTTTTGAGTTGACAAATTAGGGCTTCTAGACGGTTGCGCTTACCTAAGCAGTCAAGTGTTAATGATCTCAGCTCTAAACACGTTCCTCCTTACAGTATTTAGTGTTTTTTGCAATTGAATGTTAATTGCTGGCATTTTTAGCATGTTTCTACATAGGCATATTACACGTTGCTCTGGTTACCCGATAAATATTAAGCTAGCCAAAAAGGAGGAGGTGGCAAGGTGGGTCAACATGTAAAGCAGTGAATCCCCGTGACTTAAAACATTTGTTGTCTTAGGCCGCTCCTGCCTAAAGAAAAGGGAAAAAACCTCGAACTCATAAATATTAAAAAACTTAATGAAGAACTAAGTAAACTTATTGAATAATAGAAATGATTTATAATGTAATTTTCTCAATTTAACTTAAAGTCGATATTTTTACCCACCTGAACACTCATTATATTTATAATTTACTGTTAATTATGAACGGTTAAACGATGACAAAATATAAAAAACGACGCAAAGAAAACAGATTAAAAAAATAAAACTGTAAGAAAACAAAGAAAGAAATGAAAAGTTAAATTGAAATATTAATGATTTTCAGCTTATGCAACAATCTGCAGGCGCACAAGCATTCACAGCGAACGACCCTGGAAGGGAGGACAGACGACAGGCGACAGGCGCAAGGCGGCAAAGCAGCAAGTGGACCGCAAATGCTACAGCAAGCCAATGGAATGGCAGAGCACCAGTAGTGAGCACCGCGGAGAGCGCAGTGTGTTGGTGTGGAAATTGGAAATGGAATAATTCTGGAATAGAAACTGCAGCCACAAAGCCAAAGCAGCAGGATGTCAAATAACGGCACACGGTAACAAACAGCGAGAGCAGCAGCAGCAGCAGCAGCGAGAGCACGCGAGAGAGCGCGCCAACTGAGCGAAACTTCGAAATTGAGTGCAATTGAGTGGCAGTTCGAAAATGAGCACTCTTGCAAAAAGTGCGAGAGAAACTATGCGAATAGAAATGTAAAAAGAAATATATACATATGTATATTTCTTCTATACTGTTTTTATTTCCATACTTTTTGCTGTATCGTCCGCATGTCCATTTCTGTTTCTATGTTAGAGAATTATGAAATAGCCAACAACGGGTGGTCGATAGTATTCCCTCAATCACTCGCCAGTTTGCCCCCTACTTTCCTTCGCTGTCACTCTCCGTCTCCTTCTCCTAAGGGGGGTTTTGGGATATTTAATATGTAGGGGCAAACCATTTGGGCTGGGGTGGCCAGGAAATTACTGCTATTCCAAAATGAAATCGCCGCAATTGAATCTAAACGATTTCATTGCCACAAAAATGTACGTCAGCGCTACGAAATTAATGTGCACAGACAGACAGACAGATGGACAAGCAGATATACACATATGTATGTATACATACATATATAATATCTATGCAAATTCACATATCTACATGTCGAGTGGCTTTTGCCTTGACTTGACAGCAAAATCAAGTGTCTAATCGTATTGAAAATGCTTCATACTCAACTGTGCTATATCATGGCTGATCATAACTGTTCATGGAGTCCACAGTATGTAACAACTATTTACTATTGCAATATGCAATTTCACCTTCTGTTCGTTCCACATACACACTCACACACACACACACACACACACGCATGTACACTCAAACGTATCCATTACGGCTGGCATGAAGTTTTGGAAAATCGATTTTGTACAAGGACGTTGTCGTTGGCTCTTTTACAGTTGTACAAGACTCTTGTCTAGAGAATAGAAATAATAACAGACAGCAACGGCAACGACAACGCCAAGGTAAAAATAAAAGAAATTAAAAGAAAGTCAGAAATTCTTGTTATTTTGTATTGTCTTTGTTTTTGTCTACCTTTTACACGTTGGGGGATATTACACAATTTTTCCGTTTAGCGTTGCCGTAGTCGGTCTCGGCTGCAGGTGGGGGACGATTTCACAAAAAACTATCCCGGTTTTTACAATGTTATAACTGATTTGCACTTTCTTTGGATTTACTTATGCTTAGAGAACAACAATAACAAATCACACACGTTTCGTTTTATATATTTAACACTCGTTAAGCTGTGTGCCACAGCTTAAGAGTTTACGGGTTTTTTTCTTTTCTTTTATGTATATTTGTATCCTGTGTGCTTCTTCTTTGCCTTTATCGATGCACAGTTATTGTGTAAGCAGCAGCACCAGCGCAACGGCAGGCGGGTAGAGCGGAGCAGAGAGCTGTACTAGTACTAGCACAATGGCTGTACCACCCGACAGAGAGACGAGAGCTCAGTGTAGCTACTACAGTTAGACCGACCTTCCTAGTTCGGTAACAACGCTCGACTGAAAATTTTTAGCATGCCGCGAGTGGTTAAGCTTTCGTTCTATCGTTGTCCGCAGCAGCAGCAGCAGCGACGTCGTCGATTTCGAACGATGCGACGCTACCGCTCCGAGCTTTCGCTTGCCAGATGATTTGCAGTGCTCCTACTGCATACACAGCGCTGCGTCGGCATTAGATAAGCTTTCGAACTCTCGCACACACGAGACACGGCACACGAAATGTATGGCAGTGTGACAAGTGAGAGGCGAACGCAACGCATGTATGTACAGTGGTACGAGAACTTCGAAACTGGAGCAGAGCCCTTCGACTCAGCTCAGCTCAGAGGGAGCTCACAGAGAGCGACTGTGCGCAGGAATGTAGTGTGAATGTGTGTCAGTCAGACACATGTTCGAAACTTTTCGAATTTGCATGAATTGTATAAGCAGGCTAAAACGAAAACAAAGCGTTTTGATGAAAACCCCCCACCCCCCAACTATGTATCGCATATTCTGAAATTCGGCAATTTAATGATGGCATTTGCCATGTCCTGTTCTTTAATCGCTTTTCGAGCGCCACAGCCATGACGTCACTCCCTTGGAGTGATGTCAATTATGCACAAGTTAAATGATTAACGGCAACTAGCCCCAAAGACAAGTGCCGTTAGAGCCTTAGGCCTTAGGTAAAGTTGAAATGTTACGAGCTTTCATAAATTATATAGTAGGGTTGTCTGTTGCAGTTCTATTTTGAGTACTTGAGCTACGAATACGAGTAGGTCTAATTACGCTAAATGTCAGCAGCACTCACTCACACGCACACACACACACACACACACACACGTATAGTTGAGCAAGTAATATAAAACCTAAACAGAAAATCGATAGACAAAAGCAGAAGCGAAACAAGTTACTTGCAGGGATTCGAGCTGCGGGCGCAGGGATACAGTAAAAGCTGCTTAGCTGACATTAAACTAAGAGCAGCTCAGATTTACAGTTACCGAGATAACTTAATATATTTATCTAGCAAAATTGTCAAGAAGCAAATGAAGAGGAAAAGTATGTAAAATATGTAAAGTTAAACCGTTCTATAAGAGGATTAAATTTCCCTAACGCACTTCTATCCCCGCCCCTCTGAGCTAAATTGAATACTTTACTACGTTCGCATAGTACTATTTGCAGTTGGGTTGTGCCATCTTGGCCAGTCCGTACTGTAATACATTTAAGGCCGAGGAGCAAATAAACAGAAAGCAATGGGCACACTGACTTTAAGTGGCCGGCGCTCCGGGGCTACAGTATGATGAAGTCTGAGCCTTATTTGTGTGCCCACATACTAATAACAGTTATGTAATGACACGACACAGCACTATGCGTACACAGTAAAAAAGGTTTTGCTTTAATTACAAGATTAAGAACTAAACGTTTCATTTCTTTTAATTGAATTATATTTCAGTTCAGAGTAAAATTATAGTCAGTAAATGAAAGTAGAAGAGTTTAGAGATCGTGAGGCAAAAAAGTTTTTAAAATATGCCAATAAACCTCAAATATTTCTTACTGTGTACAACTTTGGCACGATGTTGCAGCAGTGACCTCAAAACAAAGGATACATGTCGAAAGCCCCTTGATAGTGGTATGATATAGCACCAGACCCAACTCGTGTCAAGCCTCTTATGTAAAGGCTTCGAGAACTATGCAAAAGGCATACAAAATTCAGCTGACAAATGGTCAACTGACAGGAGTGGAAGCGGAATTATACTCGATACCCGCTCGTTGCACTGACGTCGGCCAGTCACAACACTTTATAATGAATACATATCTGAATAGATATTAGATACATATAGCTACTGTGCGATACATCATGCTCAGATAGCGTTGCTCACTGTGATTGTAACTCAACAAATTATAAAATTATCGATAGGCGCCGCAGATCTATTTTTATAACCACTTGCCCTGACGACAGCTCAATTACTCATAGTGGGGGCCCTATGCCACGCCTGCAGCACGTGCGTGTCTCGTTGTGCCACAAAGCGTCGCCATTTAGTAGAACTCTACTGACAGCCTGGCTATTGTCTTGCCAAATAAATATTTGGAAAATCAATAAGCACCCAGGGCACTATGCAAGCAGTTGGTGTTGGAGTTGTACATATAGACATACACTAAAAGAGAAGCTACTTAATACATTTCAATATTTACATACGAGTAATACATGGGCTAAGGAATTTCTAGTGAAATGAAATAAATACAATAAAATGTTTTATTGAACATAAAAATAGTAAGATTTAGTATTATGACTTATTATGAAGTCATATAGTAGCTGACTCATAGTTGATTCTATAGTTGATAATGAAACTTTTTCTATATTTAAATTCAATATTTTCAAGCGAATTGTGTCACATTTATATTTAAAATGATGCTGTTTTTTATAGTGTACTTGTCCACACATATACTATAGGCTTTAAGCTAGGCAAATAGATCGGCAAGATTATAAGGCACCTATATGTTATAGCCATAATCACATAGATAACTCAAACTGCATTCACACATTACGTATACGCTGTGTTGCCGTGTGTGAAAAGCCGCGAAAAGCGTGCAATTCACATTGACAATAGACAGTTAAAACTATAGCAGAACTGTTAATTTCGCAAACAATTGGAACAATGCTATTGGAATAGTTCAATACTTGTATAATCAATGCTAAATGACGTGATTAACTCTAGATAAATAGCGAAAAATTCGACGTTTTCATTCACTAACAAATGCAGCTATTGCATAAGCGCCAGGCGAATTTTAATTGTGTTCATGACCATGGCAAATGATAGAGAGTGTATGTGTGTGTGTGTGTGTATAGATACATCTTCAACATAAATACGAGTGCGAGTATATGACATAAAATATATACACCGACAATGAAGAGCAGCATGAACTATGGCGCTGACTTGGATTTTTGTACTTGAGCACTGATTAAAATGTGTGCCCCTGCAGCTCAGTGTAAGTCCGTGTGTGTATGTGTGTGTAATGGCTATGATGCCACTGAATGTGGCATAGTCGTATGCTGATCGCTGGCACAAAGTCAACAGTCAACGTCTAGTCGCTCCTCGTAGGCGTTATGACAATAGATTTACGAGCGTATAGCGTTCGCTTAATTTACGCTATTCATTGTACTACTACAGAGACCTCCAGCTCGAAATACTATATACTATAAAACAAACCTTAGACAACGAAGGAGGAAAGTCTAAGTCTCTAGGCAGCAGTCTCTACTGCTGCTCGGTTTGAATGAAATGCCCGGAAAAAACCAATTGGTAGACTCAGGCTTAATATTCACTGAGGCAATGGAAAACGTGCTTTGACAGATAGATATTCTACTGGAAGACAGACTGAATGACACGGCCAGACAGACGGACGGCGTTCAGCAGAGAGTGAGAGATCGGTCTGCTTGGTGGGCGGCAGATTTTCGCATTTGCTGCCTTTTGAGTGGCGCAATAAATTTTAATCAAAATTAAAATATGTACACACACAATAAACTAAGCAAATAACCAAGAGTATGTGTGTGCGAGTGTGTGTGTGTGTGTTTAGTTATAGTTTAATATACACATTCCGCCTCTATAGATCACACTCAGCGCGTGTGCCCTCTTATACTAGTCATTGTCATTGGACAGAAGAGCTGCAATTACTTTAAGATACTTTGTACGAGAAAGAGATGATCTACTGCTGCTCATTTCAGACCACACTTACTGATAAGACTGCTTATCTGAGTAACACATTTTATAATATTTATAGGTAGATCAAGTGCCAGTTGCTAAAACCTGATAACCAGTTTTTTCTAGAGCATTTATGAGCGTAATTAACCGTACTGATAATCACACAGATACGCCGAAATACACGCAGTAACTAAGTATTTGTTTTGAACTAGTATAATTCTTGAAATATTCCATTACTGTAATGCAAATATCTCTGCATTAGTCTCCATGCCTAATTTACCTCAATTGAATGCTTGGATTGATGCTCATGTGTGGGTTAACCCACTTAAAGGCTGACAGTCAAAGCCAAAGTCGACGCTTCTGAAACATTCTAATTGGACCGCACACACCCACACTGACACACAACGACAGGGAAATGAACGGTGGGAAAATGAATTAAAAAACACATTAAAATCCCAACAATAACACACAGCGCTAGACAACCTTGCACATATCCTGTAAATAGTAGTAGTAGTAAATGGTATATTAGTCGATCCACAGATAGAGCCTATCTATCTATGACGTCATTGGAACTGACCAAATGCGCAAACCAGTATAGCCTGGTAAGTGCCTAGAGGGTCTGATTAACTAGTGATACACTTGTGAAGTGTTTATTTTTAATCTATTTAAACGTTAGCATGCAATTAGTTTCCGATAAGCGTACACAGATTGTTATGCATATCAAAAACTAGATTGGACATTCGTATAGAATGAAATTGAAACTAGAATAGGGAGGAATAAAAGTGAATTGAAACTGAAGTGGAAATAGTACAACGTGGAGGAATCTGATAACAGCCAAGTGTGCTAAAGTATAGCAGAACAAAGAGGAATAGACGATAGCTATACTACTTGAAACTATAGTTCTATGAATAGCACAACTGTTAGGAGGATTAGACAATTCACATCAAATGTTTACGTAAAATTTACTATGTTCATTCATTCAGGTATAGCTTTGCTCAGTCTAGAATACAGAAAACTACGATATAGTAATTTACGAAGAGTATTCAAAAGTTGCGAAATCTCCGCCAATTTATCTTCACTCTCATATCAAACTATATACTCCAACTTTTCAGTTTTCCCTTCATTTATTAATTACTAACATTTGGCTGCCTGAAGATTTCATTGTGAGAATTGCGAATGGAAAGTGTCAGGCATCAAACGTCAGCAACTCACATTGAATTGTATTTAAATTATAACAAATTGCGGCCAGGCATATCTTTTGTATGCTTCCATATCTCAGATACAGTTGAATCTGTATCTGTATCTGTAGCTGTAGCTGGGTGTAAGTGCCGGCAATTGTGGTTATGCGAGAGATACACAGGCGAGTGATATGTCTATGTATGTATACGTATGTATATGATGGCATTAAATTAAATAAAAACTTAATATGACAATTTAAGTAGCAGATGCAAAGGCAAAGGCAAAGATGCCAAGTGCGAACTGTGAGCTGTGAGCGGTGAGCTATGAACTGGGCAGCATTTTGCACAATTGAGCTACATTTTCATCCTGTCGCCTCAACTGTTTCAATTGTTCGCATAATTTGTGGCACATACTACATGAATGTGCTTGTACATTATACTATGCTCTGGCAATTACAAGTTTTTGTATCATTAAACACACTGACTTTTGCCACAGTGCATATGGAAAGTTTTGGCCATGTTTCGGCTGGATTCTATTCAGTTTATATTTCAAATCGATTTCAACTGGTTTGAACAGGAATTATATATCTACTTTTACAATAACTCAAGCAATCATATATACATATCTGTATGAATATGTATGCTTCGATTGCTTGGCAACAACTATAGAATGTTTGCTTTGGCCAAGCTAATTGCCAATTGGCCAACTGGCTGCTCTGTATCTGGAGATTTTCAGTTTGCCTTGGGCATAGAAACATATAGATTTTTCTCAAAAAAAGAACTATATACATTCGGCACTTATGTCATCTTGTATCCGCTACATTTGTAGTGGCCTCTGTGGCCGCAATCTCAGCTCAACTTGCTGATTGACTCCCACAAGATCAGCGTTCAAATAGCGGTAATTGTTGTTATCTGATGGCATGAAAAAAGCACGCGTATGTCGCTTACTTTAACTACGGATAATTGTGAGCTGCATTAAACAGCAGTTAGCTCGTGCAAACCAGTAAAATATACAAAATGAAAAACCACAACAAATAGAAGATATCAAGGCAGGCGTTTCCCCCCCAAGACAGGGTCAGACATCGACCTCAGGGCTTGGTGTCGCCTATATAATATGCTTTTCTTGGCACGTCATTAGCCACCGATCGATTAGACCTCTTACGTCGTCGATGTCCGTAAATCAACGCAGTCAATTCGCTTATCTACAAGTGGCCCATGGCGTTGATAAGAGATAGTGGCACAAAGGTGCTTACACAACCCGATGACGCTGTTGATTACCAAAACATCACATGTAGGTCATAAATGAACAGGTGAAAACAAATATCCTTAGCTTCAAACTGACAACAAACAGCCAACAGATAATTTACAATTCTATGCGAAATGACCTATTGCCAATACAACAACCATAACAACAGCAGCTGTAGTAGTAGTAGCAGTAACATTGAAACAAACAGTGTTGATTAGATTTTTATTGGCATATAATTGAATTAAAAGTGCCGTTATTAATTTGCTGGCACGCTTTGATTGCCGCACCGGCTGGAACAAGCAAATCGACCAAGTGTCGCTCTAGTTGAAAAACGTTCTGGTATTTTCCAGTTGAATATTATTATCACACGGTTTGCTGGCACAACAATAACAAAAATAACAACAAAGTAATAAATAATACTAGGCTATAGACCAGCCCCCGTTTTCAATTTGTATTTAATGCGTATGTTAATCAGTGATTAATTACACACTATAAATTATCAGTGATCAAATTTGCATTTTATAGGGGAATTTTTGTATAGATTTTTCCAAAGAAATCAACAATTTAAAAATTATATACGATATGGCATCGATAGATTTACATTTTGCAAAGTATTATTCTTATTAATTTCTATTTTACATAATTATTTTAATTAGAAGCAATTTCTTGATTTACAACATATTGAGACCTTATTTCAATACATTTGATATATAAAGTTTCTTAATTAAACTAATTAATCAAATTGTAATACTAATTTCGCCTTTGCTTAACTTTTCTATTCCACTATTATAGCACATCATGAACCTTTAGTATTTGTCTTGATTTTGAGCTATGCTTTTTTTCTAAATTGACTTCAATTGAAAGCGCATGACTCAGCATATGAAATAGAGCGGGAGATGTTCGGCACGGGGGGCGCGAATCGTGCCGTTCCATTGCTAACTACATAATGCCGTGCTATGCGAATCATAAAATACAGTAGATACGCGCTAGTGAGCGAAGCTTTTATAGTATTGTCAGCTTATGGCGCAATAAAGTATGCAAAGTTTTTGGCATACATTTGGGTTTTCCGAGAGGAAAATACACAAGTTGAGCTTAGAGTGAAATTAATCAAGTATAAGCGGTATTCATAGTGAGCCCTTAAATGCAGAATATGTGTGTATGTATGTAGTAATTAAGTCTTAGAACTGCCAGAAACCGCAACCTGTTTAGATAATTATCAAATGGAGAGGGGGTCGGGGGGAAACAAACTTTGTGCGGAATGGAAATGGAAAATGTTAGGGGCAGAGTATGTATGGCGATTTGCTTATAATTAGCAGCGTACGACGCGCCCCAATGACACCAATTCCGGAAAATAAAAGTAAAAGAAAATATCAAAGAGAAGCCGAACCAACCGAACTGAGCCGAATCGACCACAGTGGGGTTGATACCGAATGTTGGCTCTTGTCTCTGCCACCATGTCTGTCCTCGGCTGTCATGAGATTCCAATAGCACAATGTGAATCCGAGAAATCTGTGTGTGCTTGGTCGCCGTCGGACGTTGAGAGGGTAGGCGTGGCAAATCTTACGATGGCATGCTAGCAGCGAGTACCCTCGAAAGCACAGACACTGGAAATGTACCGGTTATGTAAGCCACAAAAGCGGAAAATTTCCATGCTACAACAAAAAAGAAAGCTCTCATTTCCAGCCAGCAATTGTACATAAAATCTCCACAGAGAGCACGCGTGTACATGAGGGGCTGGCCGACTGGAATCACTCGAGCTTTGCGCATGACAACCCAACGAAAATACAAAAAAAAGAAAAGAGAACTAAAAGGTAAACGAGAATAATCGTAATACCAACAACAAACAAAACACGAGAGTTAAAACGTAATCGAAAGTGGTGGCCAGGTGAGTGCGAGGCACGGTCTTCTCGTATTTGGCTTATTTGCGTTAAGCCGATCAGATACGAGGACCAGCCACCGAGCCATCGAACTCACCTGAGAACAGAAAGCAAAGAGAACACAGTGGGAGAGGCGGAGAGCGAGAGCGAGAATAGCTATGCGTGTGCACAATTCTCGCGCGCTAGAAGTGAATCTCATCTCAGCTAACAAATAAAACCTGCTATCGGCTCTGCCTGCCACTGGGCCAACTTATTAATGTTGATCATGTTTGCGGCTGGCGTGAGTTGCCTGTCTATGCAATAATACTTGGAAACCACACAGAGAGAATGAATTGTGCCAACTAAGCTATCCCAATAAGATAAGACGCTATGCAAGAGTCCCACCCAAATATTCTTATTAACTGACTCAGCAGTAGCTTCAACTACTGTAAACAAATTAATGTTTGGCAGCGCCCTAGGGCGTCGGCTTGCAGCGTACACTAACAACAAAACCAATAACACAACTACTCATGCACACACAACACAACACGCACACACTCGTATATGAGTTTCGATTTTTCCACACAAAAAACGCCCGCTTAGCGTTGTTGTTGTTGTTGTGAGAGTTGCTGCGACGTTGCAAAACACACCTCAAACTTCTAACACAGTTTTAGTTGTCTTCTGTTTGGATATTTTCAATGATTTCATAACCACACTGTTTAATGCACATGTTAACAATTGTTTGCACTTTAATTTTAACTTAATTAACTTAATTTTATTATAAATTCGGGCTTAATTATTCCGCTCAGCTCACCTCGTACGCCATGTTTTATCGATATTAAGTGTGCTATCGATGACCATGCAATAGTGCTGGACCCACGGCTGAAACTTGACGCTTTTGCGCCAAAATTAGTGCTTTTCTATGTGTTCGCGCAATGGATGCTTTTTAAATTGACTTTTTACGTGGATAAATTTTCTTAAGCTAATACATATACATATAATTTAATTGAAGACATTTAAGCTTTATATATACAGTTACTCTTGGCGTAATTATTTGGCTAATCAGTTTTACGCTGCTGTTCGAACCTGCTGTCATGTTTTATTGGAGAATACAGTTTTATTTAAATTGATGTTGATTATTTAAATAATATTTATTAAAATTCTTTCTTGCTAATTGGCTGTTTTTTTACTTATTTAGTGCACACTTTTATATTTTTAAGTGGTAACACTGGCTGGAACGAACATCGTGGTATCAGCAATTAGGTAGCGATGTTTTCACGAATCATAGAATGTCGCTGTGTTGCCGATAGTTCGGTGTTTTTCCTTGTTGGTGAAAACTTATTGGAATTGGATCAAACTGCAAGATTATGAATTAGTTCAGTTTGAATGAACTGGAACCGTTATTTTGACCGTTCGATTTAAATATCTGGCAATTACGAGAAAAAGAAATTCATTTTCTAAATTGAAACCTTTTAATTGAAAATAGTTTAGTATTTGTGACACAGGTCCAGCGAATATTCATAGCCCACAAACGTAGCAGCATTAAAGGGAACTGCTCGCGCCAGCAACATCCAGCTGCCACGAAAAATACTACGCCAGCCATAAGCCCTGTGGTTGACCATGACGCAGTGCATTATGCCGCGAAACTTGTGATTCTCATCTGCCTGCATAATAGTCTTAACCACATCGAACGGAATGACGCAGACCCACGACAAAACGCCAGCCCAAGCGCCGGCAAAGGTAGTGACAAATAGATTGATATTCGAACCATCCGATTGGGCACGTCGTCGTCGCACAAAATCCGTATTATCCAGATAATCAGCGGCATGTCGATAGACCAGCATATAGATGCCATAAGGTAGTACGTCACTATAAAATATTATGCTCCGTTAATGTGTAACTTTGCCTAAATTATTTTAGATACTACTCACCGGCACATCATGGGTACCAGACCGCGGTATAGACCCGTTATGCCGTCGTTCTTGATGATGCGTTTAAAGGCACCAAAGGCTGTGCGTCGCTGCCCATAGATGTATTTGTTGTAATCTGCAAGAGGCAAGCTTTAGCTCCAACTGTATAGACTGAAATCAGTTAATTTACTTACAGCAATGCGTCTGGAGTCGCACCTTTATCAGCTCCATGGGGCAGGCAATGAAGGACTGCACGAATCCGGCCACCGATCCTGCCATAAACATATTATGGTACTCCAATTGTTCCCGCTGATAATCGCTGTGGCAAACGTGCCTCAGCTGCCGCAAATGATTCCCATAGATGCCGAACAGTATGGAGTTAATCGCACCCGTCGACACCATCGGAAAGAGCATTCCTCTGTAATAACCGTTGATCTTTAGGGCTTTGTTAACTGTCCTATTGTCGGCTGCACTTACCCCATTGTTCCGTTTGTATATTTGCTGTACGGCCGTTAGGACGGATGTATTTGAGGCCTGTTGCCAGGTTTTGATGGTATCGAGTGGATGTGCCACAAGCACACCACAAGCCCCTGCATCACGGTGTTAATAAAATAAACAAACATAGCAATTTTAATTAATAACTTTGTTCGTATAATGTTTAATAATTGGCTTTTAGCTAGTCTCATGATGTGCGGACTGGCGCACATGTTGTCGCATGGCATTGCCAAGAATTTCGACTCGGATCAGGGGCGACTATTTGTACATGAACTTGACCGTGACGCTGCAACATCTCTCTCTGCTAACTGATGCCCGCTCAGTGTCTTCCCTTCAACAAGTTGCTGAATTATGATTCGACGTGAACTTAATGCATTGCGTCATCTATTCCCATATATAGCACAAATCGAAATGTATGCAAACTTACCGCCTACACAGCCAGCCACAAAATCACAGTAATTCTCCCACTTCATTGCATTTGTGCCTTTCTTAGTTAAATGCTACGAAAATCTCTTTTAAATATGCACTATCGATTTTCTTGTAAGTGGGGTATATCGACTGCATCTGGCGGCGCCAACAGATACACTGCCTTCTGGCCAACTGGCGAGTTCATGCTGTAGTGTTGAAAGCTCAATGCAAGCATGCAAGCGAGCTTTTGTGCTGTCACAAGCTGGCAGCTGCGGTCGAGCATACGAAAGCTGCTTGTTACGATAGAGAATGCAATTTGTTCGTTTTTTTTTGTTATTAAATTTTTGTTTTTATTGTTGTTGATTGATCTCTTTTTTTGCATTTTAGCTTTGCCTCTGCCTTGCATTCGTTTAACTTCTATGCGTTTTGCTTTTACTGTACTGGTTTCTATTATATTCGATTTTAACTGATTGATTTCACACGCTGCTGTCCGCTGAAAGCAACCGAACTGAACCTTTGCTTATTTCTTTTGTATACATACTCGAGAACTCGTTATTTGTTTTATATATGTATATATATATAGTATATATATTCATTCTCATTTATTTTTTATAATTTAGTGTAATTATAATGTATTTATGTTCTTTTTCTTTTCTTTTTTTCTATGTTTATACTCAGCATAAGATTTTGTTTAGTTGTGTGTCTAAAACGTAGCGTTCGTGTGCCAAAAAGTAAACAAATTGAAAACCTAAATTGCACGAACGAACCAAGACTCAAGAACTATATTTTTGTTTTTGTTTTTGTTTTGTTCATATACGATAGGTTGTTGGTATTTCTTTTTTTTATACAAGTCTAGAACATAAGAAAATATTTCACATTTCATAATTATGCAATATGTTTAATATTGTTAAAGCGCCTTAATTTTGTTTTTCTTTTGTTTAATGTGTTGTTAATGCGACTTTATTTTTTAGTACAGTTTTTTCTCTAAAAGTACTTAACGAGTTTTGCTTATACTTTTAGCTGGCTTTTAAGCAGCTAGTTTTTAACATGCTTTTGTTTTTTGTTTCATTTTTTATTTATACATATAAATACATAAAACTATAGTTAAGATTACAATAGATTGTAAATTGAAAAGCGGGCTAAACATCAACTCAAAGTGCAACAAAAAAATTCACAAAATATGAACAAAAAAAAAACGGACCACATATCTTATATGTAAATATATTTATATATATATATGTGTGTGTATATATATTCTCAGTTATCAGGCATAATTTTTTTAACATTTTCTTTTGCATTTTTTTTCGCTTTTTTGTTTTGCTGTTGTTTTTACAGTTGCTATATAATATATGCATTATTTCCTCACTTGATTGGCATTTCTATGTGAATTTCAACATTAACTAGAGAGAGGGGGAGGGGGGCGATGGATCGGTGCTTGTGAGTGGGTGTGGTGTGTATGGGGTAAACCTGGTTAGAGCTATTGTTTGGTAAAGAAGGCATTTGGAACTACGATGCTACTTATTTGGAGCCCCAAAAGCAGCTCGAAATACTCAGCCAAAGCGCTCTAGTCGTATGGAGTATATGCAGTATCGACTTTTGCTTTGTTCTTGGTGTTTATCAGTGTTTCCCTTTTGTTATTGTTTTGTTTGGTTTTCGGTTATGGCAGTCCAGATGCATTAACTAGCCAATCGTTGAGTCTATTGTATGGTTGTTCTTCTTGCTGTTTGTGATTTCAGATTTCAGATTTCCTCGTTTAAATTACACTCTAATATAAAGATGCAAAACTTTCGTATTCACATTTTACTCTTAGTATTTAGACCATAGATGCTTATACTTCTGCTGTTTCGATTTTACTAGTAGATGACATTTTAGTTGGCGTGATGATTAACACGATTTCTTTTTTGCTTTTTTTTATATTTTTACTTTTATTTCCATTTTTTATTTTTATTTTCTTTTGCATATTTCTGACGTTTACAAACATATTTAATAATAATTATAATAATAACGCATATTTTTTGTTTTTGTTTAACGCTCCTTCTGGTTTTTCTTCTCTTTCTTCTTTATACTTTGCTGTAATTCTCCTGTTTATCTCAATTTACGCTGTACTCTTGCTCATATGTTTGTATGAATATAATAACTTACGATTCACAGACACAACTTTATATATTAATGCATAGGTAGAGGGTGGTGTATGTATGTATGTGTATGAGTGTGTGTATGTGTGTGTCAGTATCTTTAAATTCATATTAACTTGTGGATAATATGTATACATATATCTGCATGCTTAGATACTGCCAGTAATGGGCGCGAGAGTCGAATGAACAAACATACATAGTATATTATATACACATACATACGTATGCAGTACAGTTACATATACATACACATACATATCTTGCTCTATATGATTTAATTTAACATTTTACTGATTATGATATCTTTGTTAGTATGTGTGTAAGTGCTCCTAGCAGTGTGTGTGTGTGTGTGTGTGTGAAAAGAGCCAATATAGCGGAGCGTCACTGAAATATTTCCCTTTTTAAATCAGTTTTCCTACAATATTTACAATGAAAATTCAGCTTAAATAAATTGTTAAGAAGTTGTGCGCATTTCAACCATATGAAATTAACAAAGTTTCAAGAAATTAGTATAGAATCAGTATGTGTGTGTGTGTGTTTGTGGTGCCGCTCCATAGGCTTGTGGCAGGGGCTTGAGATGAATCGAGCAGATGACAGACTGAGTGGAAGTGTGTGAAACGGTGCCTAGCCTTAACGTTTCATTAGGTTCACTAGAGACTAACGATTTTAATTTAATATTTACTTCGGTATTTAGCTTACAACTTTTTATACAGTGCATAATTATGTTTTGCTGTTATTTTGTATCATTTATTTTAGCATCATATCTTCATATATTTACTACGCATGCGCAACTAATATGCTTAGTATCTGTAACTTAGAAAAGAGGCTCTATTTTGCACATACATATACATACACACAGTATATAGTATACATGTATTATCTATTCTTGTATATATCAGCATTATGTATATGGTTTATAGTATGTATATGCAAGTGTGTTGACCGATAATTCTGGTTTACTTTCCCTTCTTTCTATCTTTGATGAATGCTGTCAATTAGCTAAGTTAAACATGCTTAGTACCTGTATTTATATATATATATGTATGTGTGTGTAGGTCAGTTGGAACAGTTTTTGAAAGTGCAACACTTACATATAGTTAACAAAAGTTAGCATAGTCTACGTGGATGCTACAAATATATGTACATACGTACATACAGACTCTGCAATACATCAATATGTATGTATGTTGAATTTGCATGAAGAATATTCTGCGAAAACTTGGTCACATACCAGGCTGCATTTGTTTATGAAATTATTACGAAACTTTACATTTATCATTAATTTACAACTCGCTGCGGCCATAAAAAATATACACTACAGTTCTAAAGTGTAGAAATGGGCGTGTGAGTGTGTGTTTGTGAGAAGAGGAGGGTGGTTGGTTCAACTGTACTAGGCTAGTTTCTCTAGCAACACGTCTAGGTTTACCTTTTTGTTTTATTTTCTTTAATTTTATTAATATTTTAATGCGTGTTCAACAATCATCAATCAATCAATCAGCTACAATTATCGGTTCGCTTACATTTCACTTACTAACACTTTACGCTTTAGTCAATTTGCTTATGCCTAATTAATATTATACTTTTTTGCTTTTCTCTTGTAATATATATATATTTATATGTATTTATAATATGTGTGTGTGTGTGTTGTTGTTGTTGTGGTTGTTCTTGTGTGTGTGTGTGTGTGTGTGTGTGTGTGTATATTTGTAGTATATTATATAGAATTCGGATGCCGCTGCATCGCTTGCTTTCAACTCAAACTCATTACTCATCTTCACTTAGCTCCAGCTCGGTTTGGTGTCTTCTTTATCGAGTATACAAATTATTATTTGTTATATTCTTTCAAAGTTTAGCATATGCTCTGCGTCGTTAATGTATTCTCTCATTTTATATTCATTTGTTTGTTTGTATTCTAGTAACGCCAGCTCTCAATAAATTTGTTATAATCAATAGTTTATTTTATTTTATTTTATTTATTTTTTTGCAAGTATGTGTTCATGTGTGTGCGCGAGCCAGCTAACGTATAATGTGTTGTTGTTCGTATTTTCTTTATATTATTGTTAATTTTGCATTCAAATATTTTTGTTGGATTTTTTCTTATTATGCTTGGTTGCTTTTTTCATATATTTTTTAAATTTTTATTGTTAGTTTCTAGCGCACGCGACGGCGTTGCATCTATTTAGTTATCTGCCTTTTCTAGTTTGAGTTTTGCATTTGCTGTCGCAGGATTATTGTCACCAGCTGTGCCACCGCCGCCACTGGATAGGCTGCCGCTGCTGCTGCTATTCGACTGTTGCTGATGAGAGTTCATGATGGCGGCGGCGGCGGCTATGTTGGGCGGCTGGAGTGACGTTGACGACGACGCCGCAGCTGAACCACTTGTCGCTGTTGCAGTGTTGCCGCCTGCGGCACGCCCGCTGGAACGATTTGATTCGAGTTCGTGTAACTTCTTCCACAGCTCCTCGCGATCGCGTTCACGTTTCTTTTCCCTGCGCAAATACAACAGAATGTATTAATTGAAATGTTCATCAAATTTGAGTTCGTATCATTTTAGTTACTTTTGCCTTTCCGCCTTGTAGCTGGAGGTGAGCTCATCGAACAGCTTTGAATTCATTTCCATAAATGTTTTCAATACATTATAGACAAGCGCAACGATAGTCTGATTCCAATGCTCCTTGCTAATGCGATACAGCGCCGGGAACATAATGGGCATTATAACAGCATTGTTTTCCTCAATGAGCGACATGGCATATTCATTGTTCCAGAGATATAGAGCACGTTCAGCAACCTGAAAAGCAGCAGGTTAGTTCAATTTACAATTATCTCACTTGCATATAATTACCTGAAAATGTGGACTCGATACGCATTTGGCAATTTGCCGGAACAGCGGCTCCTGAATTTTGACAAACTGCGGCGGATCAATCACATCCAAGATCTCCTCAATTTCGCCCAAGAACATGACCTCCTTTTGGGAGCAGGTTTTTGGCCAGAACTTGAGCAGACCACGCACCACCGGCTCGGTGAGGAATGGATCCTTCTCTAGGAATTGTACAATGCAATACGCCAGCTGTGCATGATATAGTGACAGGCATTTCACTTTGTGCAGCGGCAACAGAACCTTAACCAAAAATTGTTTATGTTCCGCCTTCAACGGCAAGGCAAAGCCGTTAATAATGCTGCAAATGATAGAGTTTTATGTTAATTAAATGCAACAAGACAAGAGACAAGTTACAGCTTACCTGCCAAGTATCTCGAGAAGTTCCCCGACGCCGTTGAAATGCTCCGTCTCATAGATGAATTTCAAGAATATGTTGTTTATCTGTTTTCGTATAAAAGCGCGTAATCCTAAGAATTTTCCATAGATGCGATGCAACACCGTTTTAAGAAAGTCGCGTTCACGTGGATCTTCCGAATCGAACAGCTCCAAAAGCTGGTAAATATAATATTTTAAATTCCGTTTTAAGAGATCTGATCTGTGATATTCTCGACTCACCTGCAAGACGAACTTTTGATCGATCACACGTTTGCCAATGGTTGCCTGAAAGTCCTGGGACTCCAGAAATCTTAAGAACACCTCATAGACCAGTTGCAAATGCGGCCAGGATGCCTCCAGTGTTGGGTCATCCTCTTCGGGATCAAAATCCGGGTTTTCACTGGGCGGCAACGTGCGAAATAAATTGCAAGAAATCTGCAAGAGTGAAAATGTAGGTAGTTAACATTATTATGAATAATAAGTCAGTGATGCTGTCACTTACCATGCGTATTATTTCGGGATATACCGGTTCCGTAAGCACACCACGCCCATGTGTTATATAGGTGGATAGATCATTGAGAGCAGCCCGTTTGATTTCCTTGCCCTTTAAGTCCGTAACAGGATCCATAAAGTCAAATGATACGCAGCACTGACGTAATTTTCGTATAAACAGCTCTTCCTGTTCCAGGCTCGAGCAGTCAGCTGTAATGAGAATGGAAACATAGTTTAGTTTAGTATAATCGATCAATGGGTATGAAGTGAATTTGAACTACCTTTCAATGGCGGCAATTGCTGCAGCTCAACATCCTGAGAGTTTCTGTAGCGCGAGGAACCTTGACTTTTTTTACTTTTCTTCTTTAGTGAACGTTTGGCGAACGGGTCGATTCGATCCACAAACGTGCCCGATGACATCTTTTCAGATTTGGGTTCGTTTGAATCGTTGGCGGTCTCCGTGGCTGACTGTTGGGTATTCAGCTTGCCGGCTTTATTTCCAACGTTTGCCAATGAAGAAATTTGATCGTCCGACGCCCCACCGGCTGCACCAGATGCGCCCACCACGCACACGCCCACGCCCACACCCACGCCCTCGTCGCCGTCTTCGTCGAAATCGCTGCTGAGGATTACCACTGGTTTTTTGTTGCGCGATTTGCGTAGCCAGCCAAAAATTTTATGTGTTATGTTGGCGACTTTTGCAGTTGAGTTTGGCGTTTTGCAATTGTTCGCTTGACCCCGTCGATGCGAAGAGCGTGATCTCAACGATATTGTTGTGTTGGAGGATGTGGACTCGGACACGGACTTGGACACGGACTTGTCCTTGCGGAGGAAACCCTGTTGCTGCTGCTGCTGTTGCTGCTGCTGTTGCAACTGATGGTGTGTTATGTTGATGGCGATATTGAAGCGATGACGACTTATCTTGGCATTTATGTTACACTGGGATCTAATGAGGAGTGGAGGCTGCCAAGTGGTTGTAGTGGATTACGCTACCTGCAGCTTTTTGCTATTTAAATTCGTTTAACTGCAATTACCAAAATATATATATAGAAATAATGAAAGAAATTTTGGGTATATATGTTTTTGTCAGACTTGCCTGTGTGTGTTTTGTTTTATTTTAGTTGTAGTTGTAGTTGTTGTTTAATGGAGGGATTGTTCAAGTTACGCCTTGTTGCAGTTGTTGCTATTGTAATACTCGCTTAGCGTCTACGTTTCTTGCTATTGCTCTGAATGGCACATCAAATGAATATGTTTTACATAAGTGAGAGAATTTGCTGTTTAAACTGATTCCAACATTGTGTTCTATCCGTTCTCTCGCGCTCTTCACATGTGCATATGTATGTGTGACTGGCCTGAGTGTGTGTACTTATGTGTGTGTCCCTTCAGTGTTATCGCTTCGGTATACGGTATGTCCTGCACTGAAATAGATAAATACAAGAAATTAGTCGTATATAAAAGAGGGAAATATTTCATTTGATAACTGATGTCAGTTTATTGTTATTCCATTTTACTTTACTTTACTTTACTTTAGTTTTGTTTGGCTTATCTAATCGACCTAATGACTGCGCTCTTCTTCTAGCTGGGCTCTATCTCCATATCTTTTTTTCGCTAGATAACAGCTGCGACATTGACTGTGATTTGTGATTTCCACTTTCCACTTTGGTTGGCAACTCGCACCACACCACACAGTGAGCTATTGGTTTTTGCCATTCCCTAGCTCAAATGACCCCAACGAGCATTTTGATAGATTGATGGGTTCTACTGCAACTCACTTTAGTACCCATGTATCTACAGCTGAATGTATCTGCCATATTGCCAACAATAATTTGTAGTTTTCTAAATTGAATTCGTCATTGCGTTGATTTCATTTCAGATGCTAGCAAATTACTTAGGTGCTAAAGCAATAGAGATACAGCTTTTTAAATATTATGGGGTCACGAGTTCAATAGACTCTCGTCAGTCAGACAGCAATCTTTGAAATACATATACATACTATTGATTCCAGTCGGTGTATATTATTGAGCTGAATATGTCACGTTTGTCAGTTTTAATTCTGTTTTGTGTCTAGAAGGGCGATTCAAAAGCGAACTTTAGCATGAATTGAGTCGTTATATACTAGCTGCCATTTCATCATAGTAAAACAATATTTCGTGACACGAAAATATTCCTATTAGTACTAGTATAAACGCGGATAAATTAAATTTACGATATTATCAGTGAAGGCAGGATAGGATACGGATGCTTTAAGGAGTTATAAAGGGGGACTGTTCCATCGGCCGAATAGCTCAAAAGGGGATGAGGACGTGAAAGAAAACGTAAATCATCTCCTGTGTGAATTTCCTGCACTTAGAAGGAGAACTGAATTCCTGGTTAGACCCTTCTTTAGGGACCTGGCCAGACTAACACCTGAGCATCTGGTACTTCTTATTAGGTTATCCGACTGAATGCGAAAACTTTTCACCGGAGTATGAAAAACACTCTGCCCTTCTCTCCACCATCCCTCCCCATTACCAGGTACCACAGTGGGCCATTAGGCCTCTGAGTGCACTCGATTATGTCGAGCGTTGATCATTATTTGCTCTGTAATATTATCTAGTATTATTGCCAATTGCCAGCTGAGAGTTCTTACTTATAATTCGCTCTATGTGTATCGATGGTAGTGAGATTTCTATACTTATTTATTTCCAATACTTTAGACATAATGACAATATAAATATTGGTCAACAGTTTAAACTCAGCCTTAACTATCTCTATGGTAATTGAATTGATTTCGTGTGTGCAGTTCGGCTTGCATATTTAACCTGATTGCAATGCTGCATGCAACTGTGCAGAAAAATCATCAGGGCAGTGAAAACGTGTTAAACATGTCCCACACACACACACACACACACACACTCGCATACATATGTAACTAGTTAGTGTTTTTTCTTTGTGCCCCTGACAGAGAGTGGAGCTATCATTGATTCGCTAGCTGCTGACAACTGTTGTTGGAATTGTCGAGTCGCGTAGGCAGATGATTTGCATGGACATGGACAGAGCGACAAGTTAGGCTACGGCTGCTGACCGGAACTGTACACCCATGGCCAGAAGAGCCTGGCCTGGGCCTGCATCCAGCCTAGCATAAAGATAAGAGAGTAACGACAAAAAGTTTACTACACAATTGAGTTTGTTCAACGCATGTGGAAGGATACTAATTGTGCCGCCCACGGCTAATAGGCTACAGTGGACCGTGACGTATGAGCATACATGGAACGGCATACAAGGAGAGGGAGAAAAGTTATCAAGTTATTAATGGTAGCAACTTTAACTGCAGCTGACATTTGCAACGTTTGAAATGCACTTTAAACCTGAATTGACTTAATTAATATTAATGTGTACAGAGTGCAGACACACCACACACACACACACACACTGAGATTTAATGTATGTTAAATGAAAAGGAAACCAACGAAGTTAAGGCAAACATCGGCAGCTGGGGACACAATTACGAGAGCAATGAGAGCCGCCTTCCTTTCGTATATTAAATGTGAAAGAAGAAAATCATTAATTTAGCTTAAGAGCACACTGCCGAAACGATAGACGAACTACAGATACCCTTGCCTAGGCGAAACTTTTAATTGAATTCCATGCGGTGCTTTAAAGATTCAGTTTCTATTTAACTTTCAGCATTGACAACGTCTTGTCCATGGGGACGACAGCAATGTCTACATTGGGCACACAGTTGTTTTCACTACTATGTGAACGTCTGACCTTATGACTTTATTGGCTAAACAGCAAGGCAGCCGAAAGGGCAGCGCAAAAGCAAAAGAAAAACAAATCAACGAAATAATGAGACAGGCTAGTGTCATATTGAGCCACGTTGTTGTTGCTGCTGTGACTGTTGTGGTTGTTGCTGCTGAGTATGTCAGCCATTTTCAAGATTTTCTTTTTACGCTTTTCCAAGCCGTCACCGTTCGCCGTTCGCCGTTCACCGTCACCGCACACCGTCATTGTCGTCATCTGCGCTGGCGTCGCTAATGACTAACCCACTACAACACACTAACACGCCTTCACCTACCCCCGCTCCCCCTCATCCTGCCATCTATTAGCTTTCAGCTAGTATCCATCTCGTTCTGCCTTGCGCTATTTGCGTATGTTTGGCGCGTGTCTATCTATTGATTTTCCCGATATAATCGATATATAAATATTGCAACTGCCTAAAACTTTTGCCAACTGTCAACTTTGGCTATCAGTATAACCTCTACACTTAGCCACACCTACCCATACACACACACACACACACACACACACATCCCTGTGTCCACACCTGCGTTTAGTTGTTCGAGCTTCTTCATTTTCATTTCGATATAGATTTTGTTGCTGCTTTTCTTGGCGTCTTTTTCATTTCCCTTGACGGGGGCCAGTGCAAATATTTAATGAATTCTTTTTTTCATTACTCGATTTTGATTTGATTGCGCTATTGCCATTGCTGTTGCGCATTCGTTTTGTTATTATTCTGTTGTTATTAGTCGTGTTGTTGTCACTGTTTGTTGACAGTGAAAACACGTCAATTGAAAAATCAACGTTTGTGTTATTTCAATTGCTTATCAAATGTCGTATGTTCCCTTTTAAAGACATTCCGCCGAGCAACCCAGGTGCCACCTGCCACCTCCTCATCCTCTTCCCTGTCAGGAATGTGTGTGTGTGTATGATTCAGCTATAGCACATATGACGTCTTGTTATTAAAGTAATATTCATATTTCTTTTTAGACTCTCTACTTTAAAAAAGTACAAGAGGGTCTATTAAGTTTGTGCAAATGACATTTGACATTTTATATTCTTATATATATGTTTTTAATTTGATATCTCATCCCCCCACCCTCTTTTTTGCATAAATAAAGCTTTAGATGCTTTGAATGTTTGGTGCGATTTGCTGCCCAATCGGATAATAAACACTGGAGATATTTGACAAACAATTTTCTATACTAGGCAGTTGGCTCGGGGAGGGGGGAAGCTACAGTGTACGCGGGCACTAGGGCTTATGCGTGATTCTTGATTGTGAGTATAAATTTCTGTATGAGTATATATATGTGTATGTGAGTATGTACATACATATTTGCTGCTGCTGTTATCGACTCCCAAGGCAAATCGAGGTACAGGGTCTCCTACTGTCGGTTGCGTCCGACTGTAGCTTTCCCTACTTGCTTTTAATACTCAATACTCAATGACAGCTGTTTTAATGAATGTTTAATTATAGCTGTGCTATATTTCATCGTTCTAGGCATAAAGAATGGATTTATGATGCAGAACAACTCGTTATTATAATATTTTATTACTAGTAAATTAAAAAGCAAGTTCTGTTACTTTTAAGTGTATTCGCATAGCAGTTGTAATCGTATATAAATGAGATGAGATTTGCAGTCAAATTGGTATTGTGCCTATACTCTGACCGCTCTCTCTGTGGGAATGGCTGTCCTAGATCAGCGGTGAGCTCGCTCCTGCTCTTGTGCTCCTAGTATTCCAGTATTCAGCCCAGTTTAAAAGATTACAACAACAAAATACACAGTCGACGCCAGTGTGACGCACAAGCAGAGATGCATACACGTGAATTGCATTCTCGGTTGCTTACAAGAACAAAATAAATGCATTGCGTATGAAGATCACGCTAAACCTGGTAAAAAAGATAGTTGCTCTTCTGATTTTAAACAATTGCTATATCCTTATATATTCATTCTGTAATTGTAATTGGTTTCTTTCAATTCAATCCAGCCAATCATTACAAACAGGCCAGAAGGAGGTGTGGCAGACCCCACAAAGTATACATACTCTTGATCAGGACGACGAGCTGAGTCGATATAATTATGTCCGTCTGTCTGTCCGTCTGTATGAACACCTAGATCTCGTAAACTGTAAGAGCTAGAGATATCATATTTGGCAGTTAGATGCCCCTATAGTGCAAGCAGATCAAGTTTGTGTTAGATTTTGATACCTGTGCAAAGAAACAGGGTACAGGGTCTTCTACTGTCGGTTGAATCCGACTGTAGCTTTACGAGTTTTTTTTACTAAATTTTTTACTACTATCGAATTACAGACTATCGATGTTTTCTTTTCTTTTCCATATGAGACACTTATCGACAGCCAAAGAGCATATACGATGTACCTAAACTCTATCTTTAGCACTCTCTATAAGAACAGAGCAAAATGTCTGAGCAAAGAAATGAAGTCTGTATCTACGCCTTAAATTTGATATGGCTCACCCTTTTAGTTAGCAGAATGTACACACAAATCATCAGACATGTCAAACGTTATATTTATCACAGAGGCGGCGAGCGCAGTGCTTTATATAATTAGCAACTGAATGACACTAATTACAGTGGTTACCGTAGGGCAATTCTAGTTGTTCTGCACTTAAATGCGATGCGATGTGTGGCACTTTGAGTACGCACAAGTGGCAAGGATATTAACGAATAGACGCAGCAAATTGCGCACTGTTTTTCCGACTTGCTGCGTACTTGAAAAGTGTCTCAAGAAATTGGCATTGGCTTTTGGCCTCAGGGAGGTTGGGGCCGAGTGGTTCCTTTCGGGGTACATTCCTCTATGAGTCGAGCTGTAAACTACGCAGTAAAATTTTGTGCACGTTTCTTTAGCGTATGTGCGGCATGAATGTACATATGTATGTGTATAGAAACACACTAATGAATACACATGTGCATATGTGTACTTTAGTGTGCGTAGCGTAGGGAGGCAACATGGCAAATCCTGATGCGAGTTCAGGGGCATTTCATGCGAGTATCAAAAGTAACTTGGCAACGCCTTGCGTGCTGCATCTGTCGGAAAACTGCACAAAGAAAATGCGAGTGTGAGTGCGAGTGCGAGAAACCTGAAAATGCGTCAAACGAAAAGGCATTCAAATTGTTGAGGGAGGTGTAAAGAGAAAGTGGGAGAGCGGGGGCGAAAGATTCAGAGAGACTGGTCACGCCACAAGACTCATAAGCTGCTTTCGTATCACGACACTTGCAACAGAAAGCAGATTTCAATTATTTCACCTTCACACCGTAGACCTTGACCTTAGATCATTATAATGGTTGATAGCATCGATATCTTCGCACAGAGCGTAAATCAAATTAATCAAATGGAATGCATAGAGCAGGCAAACATTCATCACATTTGCTTTTGCGCCGCATGCAAATGCAAATGCAAGTATCTGTATCTGTAGCTGTCCCTGTAGCTGTATCTTTTGCATTTTCAGCTGCACCACGCATGCCTCTGTCTCTGCCAGAATAATGCACTGTTAAATTTGCATAAAGTGAAAGGAAATGGAACAATAAGTAAGTTTTATAAGATTTCATTTGCAGTTCCCCCTTGTCACACACACAGGCACACACACACATGGACGCACACCCCAACTAGACTTTACTACAGCTACAGCAACAGCAGAAGAATCGAAAGTTTTTACAATGTGTGCGGCAGCCTTAAGGCAGCTGTTGACAACAACAATAACACATTGCAAACGCCACGAGTGGGTGCGGGTGGGTGACTGAGGAAAACCCCAGGGGAGAGTGGGTGAGTGAGTGAGCCATGGCGATGCGCCACTGTTTTGGTTACATTTCTTCCTTTTAGAGCGCAACACGCCTCCCCACCCCCACCCCCAGCCCATCTTCTTCTCTCGGCCACTCGACATTTGTGAGCGCTGCATTTTTTATTTATTTCTTACGGTTGCTTTTAACATGCATATTCAGTTAGTGTATATACTTGTGTGCTCACACACACATAAACAACGTGACTTGACAGACTAAACTAGGTATTTCGTCTAGTTAACATACTAAACGTAAAGCTTATACTAACCAAGTATAGTTAAATGCTGAATTTAAAATTAAATGATAGTATTTAAGGGGAACTGATTGAAGAAAGCAATTGGCACAGTGAAGATTCTTTTGGGTGTGCACTCACACAGGAATGCATTGAAAATTCTCTTAGCAGACACCCCCTCTAATCAGGACACTTCTTTTTAATGAACACTTTTGCTATAGTGTCCGCTAGAGAGAGTTTTCACTATACTACAAGTCAAACACTTTTGCTACAGTGTCCGCTGTAGAGAGTGATCACTATACTACAAGTCAAACACTTTTGCTACAGTGTCCGCTGTAGAGACTGATCACTATACTACAAGTCAAACACTTTTGCTATAGTGTCCGCTGTAGAGAGTTTTCACTGTATTACAAGTAAAACACTTTTGCTACAGTGTCCGCTAGAGAGAGTTTTCACTATACTACAAGTCAAACACTTTTGCTACAGTATCCGCTGTAGAGAGTTTTCACTGAACTACAAGTCAAACACTTTTGCTACAGTGTCCGCTAGAGAGAGTTTTCACTATACTACAAGTCAAACACTTTTGCTACAGTGTCCGCTGTAGAGAGTTTTCACTGTACTACAAGTCAAACAATAGAAAACTGCCCACTTAAGAGTGGTGTGTAAGAGGAAGGCACATAAAAATATAATCGATGATACTGACATTTCGATATACAATCAAAGTCCCTTGCTCTAGCACTGGCATTACAGCCTTTTAACTTCTTCCTTTTTAATGGCACTCGACAAACATATAACATTTATTGATGGTTCAATTCAGTTGGGCTACTCCAGGGCAATTTGATTGACGCACTTGGTCTGACTAATTTCAATTAAAAGAGGCGCCGACGCGGACTGCCGCAATGGCAACAACACCTAACCGAAATGTCTGTTATGGGACAAACGCACGCAATTTGTTGTCGTAACAAGAGGCTCAGTTATGCGAGCCAACAACACGAGTTTCGTACACAATAAAAATAGAGGTGGCACATGCAGAAATGTGTTTCTATTTTAGGCCACATGTAAAGAGCAATTATAAATACATATCATGAATATACAACGTTTCAATAGAATCTAAACACATTGTGGAATTCTAGGATTCTCATGGAAATTAACCAAGGTTAAATATCAGCAAGAGTCCACTGTGTGGTTACCCAATTGTTGTCAACACCTATGAAAGTGAAAGCAAACTGCAAAGTGTATTATATGTAAGTGTGTGTGTGTGTGTGTATGTGTGTGGTAGGTAATATGTACATCATAATTGCATCAGACAACGGCCGCCGTGTGGCATGTAATACTAAACAAGAGACCCACAAAGAGCGACACATAAGCGATATGACGAAAGCGAAAGACAAAAGAAAACAACAACAGCAGCAAATTTCTTCAATTTAATTAAATAATTAAAACAAAGACATGACCACCTCGTGCTTTCAGACACAGCTAGACAGGCGGACAGCCGGACAGGCGACAAGAGCTAAACGTTTGACTTGTTTAAGAGTGAAAAACGAAAACGCAAATATCTCACATTTAATTTAGATTCAAAAATGTGCCATAAGGTTCTTGATCCCTTTTTATTGCTTGATAATAGTAATATAATATGCGATAATACAGTTATAATTAAAGCATTATTTGCCACTAATCTGCCTAATCTCTCAGTTCTTATCAAACTAAATGATAAAGGCTAACTAGTTCACTGCATATTGATCCTTTAATTGGTTAATTACTGAAGGATTGTAAATCATATTTCCAGGTGAAAATGTTCAATAAAATATATGAAATTAAAGATGATCAAGCAAAAATATGGAATATTTGATTTTTAGACCCTGTACTTTAGGTTCGTGAATTACATAGGCAGCTAAAGTTTATGTCGCAAAAATATTCCCAGCATGTACAGTTTTAGAGTCACTGTTTTCCTTCTTTGCATGAATACAGCTTTAGATGCTTTGAATGTTTGCTGCAATTTGCAGCCCAATCGGATAATAAACACCAGAGATATTGGACAATCAATTTTCTGTAGTAGTCATTTGGCTGGAGGAGGGGGAAGCCACAGTGTATGCGGCCACTAGGGCGTATGCGTGATTTTTGATTGTGAGTATGAATGTGTGTATGAGTATTGGATATTGTTTGTATTTGCGCGTATATTTGTATGTATAAGAGTATGTGTGTATGTATAAGTGAATGTGTATGTGTATGTGAGTATGTTCATATATGCTGTTGCTGTTATCGACGCCCAGGGCAAACCAAGGTACAGGGTCTCCTACTGTCGGTTGCGTCCGACTGTTTAAACATATATTCGAGATATTAGATATTAGTCTTGGAGTAAGTTAAATAGCTTTGGGGAAACTTGGCTTAACTGCAGCACAGGCCTGATTCTGCCAGGCTGATATTTCCTTACCTCAATAAGGCTAATTGAGACCCGGCTAATTGAGTCGTAGGCCACAGAAGCAACTTGTGTCTACAGCACACACGGCACACACACAGTGCAGATAAGATAATATCTTCAATGCCACAGCTAGGAGGAGGCGTCTCACCTTTATCTATGCCGTACGCAAATAGTAATTATAATGGAAAAATGGAAAAATAATAAACAAGGTTACGCACTTGTAAGGATGCGTCAAACCAGTAAGTAAACACTATTATATCATCTTTATAAATATGACAAATTAGTTAGTGCCGTGGTTTTCCACTTGGCTAGAGATTCACTAGATACATATTTCAAACAACTTGCTATTGATTCAGGTTATTGAAGGTCACAAGGAGGCGAAGAAGAAGCACCGACTAAATGTATGTATACTTAACAAAGTATTATGTACTTGTAAAGCTTTCCTTTGCCTTTAATCAATTTCATTTAATTTCAAGGCCAAGTGATTGTGATTTCATGCAGACGGCATTTAAAGCAACTTGAATTATGAATTCTATAAATAAATTCTCCGAAGGAAATTGTATTCGAAAAATCCAACTGCAATTTCAGAGTTGAAATACACAAATGGTTAAATCGGCCAAATGCTAAATGGTATGAAAAATTGGGCCAGAAGTGGCGAATTCATTTCGTTTAATAAGTATTTGCCTGGCCTAGTATGAGAATTTTTCCTTCCCTGTCTAAAATTATATCATGAGCTGCGCGCTGAGCGAAAACGTCATTAATTGCCGCATAATATTAAAAGAAAAACGAACAATTTTCGGAAAAAGCGAGCAGCGTGTGTTGGTGTGTGTGAGTCTGTGTTTTTCTTAATGGTTTTTCATGGCAAATTATTTGTGTGGCTGTCTGACAGCTGATTTTTTACATGCCACAAAAAGCGAGAAACTCAAAAGAAGAAGCAAATAAAGCGCGTGCAAAAACAGAAGCCAGAAATCAGGCGGCATTTAATAGGCCGGCGAGTACTCCCAGCCCTTTCCCCACCCCCCCCCCCCCCCCCCAAACCCCCAGCCCATCCATGCAGGCAATCATCTATCTAATTATAATGAACTCGGTTCAACCTAGTCCCATTGTTGGGGCTCGTTGACTCGCATTTGTCTGACATGTCGTCATACCTAGTTGGACACCATCGATACAATTGGGAGAGAATCATTTTGAATAAGCAGACAAATGAAATTTTGCAATCACAGCCAACAACATTTCATGGCATTTTAATTAACGCATGATTGAAATTTAATTATAGAAATAATCTACTTTATTTATGCACATTTTTTCATGTGTGAAAAACTAAAGGGAAAACTGCGATTGAAATTTCAATGCGTTTTATATGAATTCAATGGAAAAACTCTCAATGCAAGTTGAAGCACATATTTCTCTGCTTTTCTTCTCATTTTCCACTGAGCCCGTTGTTTACATGGAGTAGCATTAACAAGGGGAAAATGAAAATGTTCGTTTCGATTGCTTCTTTTACGCATGGAGTTGAAAGAAATATGTACGTTCGTCTGTAATACTTACTGCATATAGTATGTATATAGTTTTAAAGTACACCACACCGACCATAAAGGAGGCAACTAAATGTAAACACACAAGACAATAGCAACAACAAGGTGTAATAATAATTGAGGCTGCAGCGCCAATTGGGTCGCCTACGAATGGAGGGAGTTGCTATATTATATATGGGGCGCAATGACAGGTACAACAACAGCTGAAACAACAGCTGAAACAACAGTTTCATAACGAGCCGAGAATCAACTACAAACTCGGACTAAAGTGAAATGACGACAGCACAAAAACAACCCATACGAAATCAGAGTATAAAAAAGTGAATACTATTCCCAACAAAGTCTGAATGCTCTAACAAAACAACTGAGCGGATTGATAAGCGAGCAAATATTTAGTAAAATCCCTAGTACAATATACCAGCTGTAGTTTAGATTGTACTCTGGCGTACTCGCAATGCATAGGGTATGCACAAGTGAGGTCAGTATCGTCGTTAAGCTCAGCATGGGTCTACTATGTGTGTGTGTTTGCAGTCATTAAGAAGTTATGGCAGGCGGTAGAGCAAATCAGTAAAGATACAATATACATATGGAAACAGAGATACATATTTACATACATTCAACACAAAGGTTGCACTGAGCGCCCACAGAGACGCCTCAGTGGATGGCAAATTGACTTTTAGCACGCTCTTTAACTGCAGCCGGGCACAAGTTGAAAAGCTGCAACAAGAGCAACTGCTGCAACAACAACAGCAGCAACAACAACAGCAGCAACAACAACAGCAACAATAGTGCAACGCTTAGTTTGAAGAGATTATAAAAAGCAGGTCGTCGTCTGCAGTAATTTTAAGATAATTAGTGCTACATATTTGAGCAGAATGTGTTGGAAATGTAGAGCGCTCTTTATGACATATTTTAGGCCTACACTTAGCAATGCGAGCAGCCAAGTGCCGTTAAATTGCACTCGGCTACACTGCAAACAAAAAAAGAGTAAACAGAAACTATGAACTGATATAGATAGATAGATATATACTGATCATATGGATGCACAACTGATAAATTTGATATTGGTTTGCCTCGAGCAACGAAAATATTGATTGCGCAAAGGCGTGTAATAAAAGCAATTGCAATTGTTAAAGTGAACAAAAGTCACGTTCAATGCGACAACAACAACAACAACAACACAAAAAGTGTGTCTCTCTTGACATAAACTAATGTATCAATGGATGTGTGTGTGCGAGTGTGTGTGTGTGAGTGTGTGTGTGGCTGGCAAATAGTAGTGTATTATGAATTATTATAATAAAACGCTGTAGACATCGATAAATTATGGCTTGTTAGGCAAATATTTGATAACCAACTGTGGCCTTGTCACCTGCCAGACGTCTGTGTGTGTGTGTGTGTGTGTGTGTGTAGGGCTTTATATTCTCATATGTATCTCAAGCATTTCACACAATTGTGTTAATTTTGCGAGGGTCTGGCAACGCTCTCTGAGTGTGTGTGTGTGTGCGTGTGTGAGTAACTGCTCAATCGAAACTTGTTAATTGGGCGAGCAGGTTCGGTTCGGTGCGGTCTGTCGTTCAATCAATTAGAACCCGTTCTTTGTTCACTGACGTTTCTCAGTCCAATTGGAATTCAAACGGAAATAGAACAAACGCCCAAATATGGATCGAGCGCCCTCTGTGGGCAGGTGGCGGCGAGCGAGGCGTTGACTTCCGTTCGCTCTGCCAGCTCTCATCTCGTATGTAAACAAATGAATGAATAAATAAATAAGTGACATACCTCAAACTCTGCTGTATTTGTGGTATTTTATTTATTTACAAAACTTTTTGTTGTCATTTGCTGACTTCAAGCAGTATTCAGGGCGATAAAGTTGCACTTTCCGCGAATGTGTTTTGCGCTTATATTCGCTAACCAGCAGCAGGGGGATATAACCACAACAACAACAACAACAACAACAGAATCAGCATACATATGTAAAGCACAAATACTTTGAGAGCAGCTGCGATGTGGGCAGAGACGCTGACGTCGCGACGGCGACGGCGGGTGGGCGTAGGGCAGTCGTCGCACAGATCTTGTTAAAGCGAATACGATGCTAAAGCAGAAGGCGAGAAACCAAAACACAGGCACTGAGTTCTAAGCGTGCGTGTGTGTGGCCATAATGTAGGTGAAATATAAGAATCCAATAATAATGACGACGTGTGCTAAGCTGGAGAGCGGCGAGAAGCGAGCTTCAAGCAGCAGCAGCAGCAGCAGCTGTTTTCAACTAAAAAGAGTGTGAGGCGGAGGTCTGGTCTTTCATCTCTTAAATTATAATCTTCTTCACTTTTTTTGCACAGCAGTTAGGTAACGTTTTGTCTACTATATGAGTTATGCTCATAATCTTAACACATTCTTTACTGCCTGTGACGACACTCACACAAACACACACACACTCGCACACACACACACACTAGCGTATAGAGAAGTGTGTGTGTGTGTGTGGCTGCTGCTGCTCTGCTTAGAGCTCTGGCTGCGGGCAGCCAACAAAATCGATATTCTAAAAATAATATACTTTGAAAAATAAAAAAATATAAAAGCACAAACGAATTTCAATTGTAGACAGCAGCAGCAGCAGCAGTAGCAGCGACTACTGCCGGCCCCCGGTACATATTCACATGCATACGTATACAGAGATGTGTGTGAGTGTGTGCGAGTGTGTGTTGTATTTGTAATTAAGTAGGTATGTACTAGTATATTATGTATATGCACTTATTTACACTCAACATTTACTGCGCACTTGAGAGATTTGCATTTAGTAGCTGCAGATATATAACTTTATAATCTTGGGATTTTTTTACTTTTTGTTTTTGCAATAAATGTTTAACCCGTTTAGCAGAATTTAAGGCTTTTTAGCTGCTGCTTTTCACATTCTTGTGTTCTCTCGTATTTCTTGCACCCAACCGACGACGACTGCGACGTACGGCGACTGAAACGACGACGCGACATAGCTGCTGCTGCTGCTGTTGCGGCACAAAGAAAGCCGATTTTTTTCGGTTGGCGCTCTCTGCTGCTTCCACATGCATGAGTGTGTGTGAGCGTGTGTGAGTGTGTGTGAGTGTGTGTGTGCGTGTGTCCCTCCAAAGCTCGAGAGCCCCACCACATCGCGATATTGACAGTGCACGAAACGGAGACCAAAGCAAAGACTCGGAGAAATGAAAAGAGCACTTCAGCGAAGAACGAAGAAAAGAAGAGGAAAAAAACTAAATTAAATAGCGGCAGCTACGTGATATTTTTCGTGCAATACGGCAACACTGTCACACACCACATCGCAGCAGCTTTTTGCGACAGGTGGAGAGATAGAAGATAGAAGGAAAGAAACACACCGTGCGATGATAGCAGCTGCAGTCGTGTTGTTCTTGCTTTTGCTTTTGCTGTATAGTAAAAGTAGCGAAAATGTGTAGTAGAGATAATTTGTTGGGGTTGTTGCTTTTGTGAATCACTAACACTGGCACGCACACACAGACACACAGATACAGACACACTCAAATGCTGAGCAGGCCCCAAGGTGCTCACCCAATGGTGAGTTTCAATTGAAAATACATATTTATATGTATGCGAGAATTTTCTCCGTTCATTATTATGCGACTTCCGAAAACAAACCAAAAATTAGAGTTGCTTACAGCTTCGATATTTGATATTTTTATAAATTATGGGAAAAGGTATTTTAATTAATTTATTTTAATTAGGCGTATAGTCTATAGCCGGTCCGCTGGTCGACAATTAAAATGTTTTAATATCATCATCCTGGCAACAACAACACTCACCACTCACCACAAATGATTGTTTTCCGCTCTTTCGTACTTTTATTTGGGTATGTGTGTGTGCTACTGCGCGTACTCTCTCTTGGTCTCTCTCTCTGTGCTGTCGCTGTTAAGGCTCCCACTCGCAGAATTTTATCGCAGGGCACTAATATTTTTAACTTTTTTTTCTTATTTATTTATGTAATTTAGCACATTCCTTGTAATGTTGCAATATGCAATAGCGTTACAGCATCTGCTTGGATATGGTGAAACACATGAATAATTTAAACAAATTTACACCTTTAATAGGTATCAGCGCAGCTGCCATGCAAAACGCGGCGCACGTACTCAAAGCGGCGACGACGACGACATTCGCATTTTTTCACAGTGCGTTTGCGTTTTAAATTTTGGGTTTTGTTCGTATTTTGCACTGGCAATGGCGTACACACCTCCCGCAATTTCAATTGCAAATCATTCCTGGCACTTTCATTTACACTTTGCAACTATTTAGTGCAGCCGGTGATTATATTAATTGCCAAAAAACTTTAATTTTATTAAGCGGCTAATGGATCGTTCACACAGACACAGTGGAAAGTGACGCCATCTTTAAAGAGGTCTCTGCACGTTCAATCTTGCGTTAGTGTTGCCATTTAATTCTTGCACAATTTGGTCATTTCTTTATTATAAATTAAAAGTAAACTTTAAATGATGTACGTATTAAAATAAAATTTTGTTTTAGTTAAAACTGCAAATAAATGATGTGTAGAGGTATTTTTATGCAGCGTCAACAATCAACTTAATTCTGTTGATTTGGCATTCCTACAACCAAAATGTCTGGCAACGCCGTTTTCGATTCAATTCGATACACTGTTACCACTTGAAAATTAAACAGTGTAAAGTAAAAATACTGCCAATGAGCAAAAAAACCCAAATACATATGTTATAATTAATATTTAAAGAATAAACATCGATACAAAAAAAAAAACAGAACTATTTATTGCGACAAATTTTCTACGAAAACTTTTATTTGAATTTTCGACACTAGTGTTTTTGTTAATTAACAGAACAACAAGAAAATATGTTGCGTACGCATGACGTCATTATCAGTTTATAAAATTTTCTTCGCTCTACGATCGATGCAACTTGTTTTGTTTACCATCTGGCGCGAGCAATACATTCAGTCAGTTAACGTATAATTACGCTAGATGGCGCTCCATATATCTAGTTCAACTTATGGCCGCTAAAAATCTTGATTGAATTTTACAGCAACTAGCTTTCTTGACTGCACTAAAGGCTCAAATTTTAATTTGCAGTCTCGGCATTGTATTACAAAATATGCTGTTATAAAAAATTACTGTCAAAATATTACTTAAACATGCGTATTGGCGTGTTTTCTACTTTAGTGACCTTTCTTTTCATTTATGCAGCGCTTTTAATTTTTCAAGCGGCAATTGTGGAACACCGTCACATTCCGATAATTATTGTTAACATAACATAAAGTTGCCATATAGTTTATGGAACAAGAGCCGATTTAAAAAGAAGAGCAGTTGCGCCAACAGTAAAATAGCACCAATTTTGGCGTAAAAGCGCCAAGTGTGGCAACCGTGAAAGTGAATCAGAATGAAATAACGAAACTCAATTGATTTGGGAAACGGTAAAGAAAATCGCTGTTAATTGGAGTAATTTAGCCCAAAGCTGTAGCAAATATAGAGACGAACTCTCTCCTCGATTGTGTGCGGTGCTCGCAGTAAAGTGTTGCGTGTGTTTGGCAGCTCAACAAGCAACAAATTGTGTTTTTAGTGCAGTCAAAGGAAAAACAAGCAACAAAAACAAAGCCATGTCTTCCTTGTCCGCCTCAGCGGAAAATGTGTCAACAATGGGCATAGGCGGTGGCCAAGACTCCAACTCACACCATGGGTCTGACGGTGGCTCCAGCATGTGCCTGGAACTGGCCCTGGAGGGCGAGCGTCTCTGCAAAGCAGGCGATTGCCGCGCGGGCGTTGCCTTCTTTCAAGCAGCCATTCAAGCAGGCACCGATGATTTGCGTACTCTATCAGCAATCTATTCGCAGTTGGGCAATGCCTACTTCTATTTGGGCGACTACGCCAAGGCGATGCAGTATCACAAGCACGATCTAACTCTGGCCAAGTCAATGAACGACAAATTGGGCGAGGCCAAATCATCTGGTAATCTGGGCAATACTCTGAAGGTGATGGGACGCTTTGACGAAGCGGCCATCTGCTGCGATCGTCATCTGACTCTCGCGCGCCAGCTGGGTGATCGTTTATCCGAGGGTCGTGCTCTCTATAATTTGGGTAATGTCTATCATGCCAAGGGCAAGCATTTGGGTCAGCGTAATCCGGGCAAATTTGGTGACGATGTCAAGGAGGCATTGGGTAAGGCAGTCGAGTTCTATCAGGAGAACCTTCAACTGATGCGTGATCTGGGTGATCGTGGAGCACAGGGACGAGCCTGTGGAAATCTGGGCAACACTTATTATCTGTTGGGTGACTTTCAGGTAGATATTAAAAAGAAATTTGCTCTGTTCCTCTCATTAACTTGTATTTTCTAGTCTGCCATAGAGCATCATCAGGAGAGATTGCGCATTGCACGAGAGTTCGGTGATCGCGCTGCCGAACGACGCGCTAATAGCAATCTTGGCAATTCACATATCTTTCTTGGGCAATTCGAAGATGCTGCCGAGCATTACAAGCGCACATTGGATTTGGCCATGGAGCTCGGCGAACGCGAGGTGGAGGCACAGTCCTGCTACAGTCTTGGTAACACGTACACGCTGCTGCACGAGTTCACCACGGCCATAGAGTATCACCATCGACACTTGGCCATAGCACAGGAGCTGGGAGATAGAATCGGAGAAGCGCGAGCCTGCTGGTCATTGGGCAATGCTCATTCGGCCATTAGCAACAATGAAAAGGCGCTGCAGTTTGCCGAATCACATCTGGCGTTGGCCAAGGAATTGCATGATCCTGTGGGTGAGAGCACAGCGCGTGTGAACATTTCCGACTTGCGGAAACTGATGGGCATGCCGGAGGCTGAGCACACGCCCACACCGGAAGAGGAACGTTCGAGTGCATCGGATCATTCGGCCAGTGGACATCAATCGGACTGCTCGGAGAACTCACAGGGACGTATGGTGAGTTGATTTTCGCTTAACTTCGAGCTTATTAAATTATCTATCGACTTCGCTTAGGTGCGTGTGCGACGTCAAAGTATGGAACAGTTGGATCTAATCAAGATCACACCAGATGGCAAGCGTATGCAGGATGAGAAGAACAAGGCAGCCGCTGCTGCCAACACAAAAGCCAAAGAGGACGACTTCTTCGAGATGCTCTCGCGTTCGCAATCGAAACGTATGGATGACCAACGTTGCTCAATTAAAATCAACACCGTCGCAGGTGGTGCTGCCACAGGGGCCACACGCAAGCCGCTGGTGCAGCAGAACTCCATGTTTGTGGACCCCACCAATTTGCCGGGTCTCAAATCGCCATCCTCTGCAATGCCGCCAGCCATAGGACATGGTCCGCTTGCACGCAGCGCCACAACCACACAACAGCCAGATGACGCATTCCTGGACATGCTGATGCGTTGCCAAGGCTCACGACTGGAGGAACAACGCTCAGAATTGCCGCGTGCGCATGTGACCATGGATGCTGAGGCACCACAACTCCAGGCACCCGCAGCGGCAGCTGCGTCAGGGGCACGTGGTGCATCTGGACGTGGCACAACGGTGCCCGATGAAGACTTTTTCTCGCTCATCTTGAAAGTGCAGAGTGGCCGCATGGAAGATCAGCGTGCATCTATACCATTCGGTGGTTTCAACAATGCTCAACGAAACGCGCGCAACAACAACAATAATAACAACAACAATGCTTCTGGAGCAGGTGGTGGTACTGGTGGCGCTGCCAAGTAAAGAACGTCCCAGGCACTGATATAATGTTCAGTCTGCTACGATTATTGTTATACGTACATTTGGGCCATCCTTTTTTCCAATTTGGCTATAAGAAACTTTAGTTTAAGCGACTAACAGAAGTAACCAAAAAGAAATCATTTCGATAACTCGATGCATTGCTCTTCCACTTGGATGCATTTGTCTAACACACACTCCATATACTTATACATTAATATACTCAACGATTGCATAGATATATATGTGAGCACTGTTTAAACTGAGCTAATCAACAGTTTAGCAACTTAGCTCTGGTATTTATTTAACTCTCTAACTAGTGGACACAGTTAAACGATATGATATTGAGCCGAGGCTTTTTAAATGTTCTTAACACAAGCAAACACAGGATTAATCAAAGATATTAATGTTTTAATTGCATGGCAGCACCTATGTACGTTTGTTGTAACTAGTTTAAGTACAAGACAGTCCAGGATTAGCTCAAGCTGCACACGCCCATTGCTCCTCCATATATCTATATGGAATACATACACACATATAGGCAATGGCATTTCCATAATGAAACCAAATGAAACTCTTTCCAATTGTAACTATAAAGTATTGCATTTTTCTACTGAGACACTCTATACACTGTACTTTCATTCGGAATACACTTGAACAAATTGCATATAACATACACTATATTTTATATTATTAAAATTTAGTTCTTTTTTAAATTATTTTTTCTCGAGATATTTACGGCTGGCCATGGGCTATTTTTTAAGACCCGGCGCCGACTTAGCATGTAGCCTACAAATACGATATACATACATATACATCTACTAAATATACATATGTGTATATATATACAAATAATACAGATCGATTGAATTGATTTACGAGCGACAACCGAGCTTGTCCTTCGCATGAAAATGAAGCCAAAATTTATAAATGTTATTAATGAATGTATATGATAACGATACACAGATATTGATATTGATATTGATCAGATCAGATCAGTTAATATGATCACAACATGATATGTATCTAATGTATTATTAAATATTAAAATCAAATATGTTTGCTGATATCCTCGGAGATGTTTCAATCGGGTGCATGGCATAACGCCCAGTGTCATAGCGCCCACGGGCGCTATGACACAAACAATTGTGTCATAACGCCCGCGGGCGCTATGACACTTTTAAAAGTGTCATATCGCCCGCGGGCGCTATGTCATTTTTAAAAGTGGGCCTTATGACACTATGAGAAGTGCATTAACGCCCGAACCTAATAATAATGAAATACCTGGTATAAATGGGTGCATGTAAGTGCGGATCAGAAGAGATCCAAGAGCCGGGTAGAGAATCAATAGACTCAGGAGGGAGCAGCACCTCCTCAGGGCGCCAAGAGAGCTAAGGTCACTTACGCTCAAGCGACCAAATCGGTGGAGGTTGCGATCTTGGCAGCCGACTACCCGAATAGGCTCCTTACACAGGACACTATGAGCAGTGCATTAACGCCCGAACCTAATAGTAATGAAATACCTGGTATAAATAGCCGCCCAGCATAATTTATCGTGAGAACCGAGTGCTCAATAGCGTGAGAAGCGCCGCAGGCAAAAATTTTTTTACATAAAAATCGCGCGATTTTTATGTAAAACAATTTTTGCCTGCGCTTTTAATAAAATAAATTTAAATACAAAATTGAGTTAACATTTCATTTATTTCATTTAAACATTATGGATAAACTTTGATTTGGCTGTCTACTATTTATGTAACAAATATAACGCGAACTTTCTTTCAAAAAACTTTTTAATTTTAAACAATTGTTGCTGGCTTGTAAGAAGCAGCAACTTAGAATTTTTTCTAAGTCCAGGTACAATTTTATATTCATAAACGCAATCCATTTCACGTGCATTTAGTTTCGAGATCAATCGCAAACTGAATAGAATATTATTGTGCCAAAAACATGTAAAGCGCGATTGCAAACGAGATAACACATTTAACTGTATTATTAAAAAAGGGTCCTTTCATTGATTCTTGATCAACTTTGCAGTTTTAAGAAATTGAGGGCGTTATGACACAGGTTGAAAATGTCATAAGGCCCACGGGCGCTGTGACATTTTCGGTGCGGGCGATATGACACTTTTAAAAGTGTCATAGCGCCCGCGGGCGTTATGACACAATTGTTTGTGTCATAGCGCCCGTGGGCGCTATGACACTGGGCGTTATGACATGCACCCGTTTCAATCCATCGGTTCGGGTACTCGTTTAAAGCTTTACTTTATTCATAAATTAGTCGTCTTACGGAACTAGGAAGTACATAATTATTATATTATGATAAGTGGCTGCAACATCTGCCACAGAATGTATTTACAAATTCATTTATATAACTTAACAACAACGATCGCCGCTCTGCCTACGCCTTGATCCGCTTAATACTCTCTGGCTGCGCATCCTCCAGCACGAATATGGGCAGCGAGAACTCTACATTCTTCTCCACTGCCCCGCCAGCCGACCCAGCATTGGCATAGTCAGTGTAGGGATTGTTGTGCAGTGTCTTGTGCCAGCCACGTTTGAGCATCACATAGACCAGAAAGATGCTGACCAGGAAGGCCGAGCAGCTGGCCAGCACAAACATGGCCAACTGCACGGACTCATCGGCTGCGGTGGCTGCCTGAGCCACCGGTGGTAAGGCGGTGCGGTGCACAAAGTGCGACCGCGTCAGATCCGCCTGGAAGTGTCCGCCCACCAGTTGAAAGGCGCCCGATGTAATGGCCGACTCTATGGCAAAGGCCATGTCCACCTTGGCCGGATTGTGCAGCTCGAAGCGCACAATGACCGAGCCATCAAAGTTCTCCTGCACTCGCAGATTCTCTACGGCATCGCCGAGCAGCTGCTGGAGTTCACGGCGTATGGAATCGTAGACATTGCGTACGCTCTGCCCGCTGCTGTTGGTCATGTGCAGCTCAATGGACACCGCCTCAATGGGCACATGCTCGCAGTGTCTGTCGCCCTGGCCAAAGACGTGCGTCGCCTGCAGCTGATTGCCGGCGGCGTCCACACACCAGCAACTGCGTCCATTGCACTGTTGCGGTTTGAAAGCTCCCTCCTCGTCACAGCTGACCGGGAAGGTAGCGGTGGCCACCAAGGCGCGACAGCGTGTGGTCTTCAACTGCATGGGCTGTAGGCCGGACGACTCCACAGACAACTGTGAGTCCAGCAGTGAATTGGCCAGTTCCAGCACACGTTCCGTTACAGATTCAGTCATGCTCGCCGTGGCAGTTGGTGCCAGTCTGGCCTCCAGCTCATCCAGGTCCATGTCAACGTTGCTCACATCGTTGAGCTGCGTGAGTTGGCTGATTAGCTGCTCCATCAGAGGATCGCCCAGATCAAAACTCTTCCGATTACGCGCCTGACGACTATTGCAAATGGGCTCCATGTCCCGGGTCAGTGTGCCCTTGAGTGGAGCACCCTTGCGATCCGCACACCAGCACACACCATACGGACTGGATACCTGCTGCTCGGGAGTGTCCCTTGGATTGGCAAATGCTCGACTCACAACCTCTGTGCTGTGTGTGGTGCCTGTCAGCGCCGGCTGCTTGCCCAGACACTGCACGGGACTCCAGTGCCCGGTGACGGGATCACAACGTGGCTGGAACCAGACCGATGTGTGTCCACTGCGCTGAGCAGCCAAGCTGTTCTTCAGCTTCAAGCGTTCGCACTGGGTGAGCACTGGGAGAGGAAGGGAATTAGATTCAGTTCAATTGGAACCACTGGAAACTCACCTGGACACACGGAGTTGCAGGCCAGCTCGTTGTGGAAGAGGTTCTTGGTCTGGCAGGCGGCTGCATCCGCATCGATGTGCACTGCCACACATTTGTTGGCCTTGGGACTGAAGCGATAGCGTGTCATGTTGTGGGCACTCTGAGCGCTGGCCAGGCACACATTGTCCATGGACTCGAAGCAGACGTCACGCGTCTTGGAGCAGCAGACACCGCGATTGCTCACCGGATTCAGCTGGCAGGAGTGTGTGGTGGGACACGACTCCTGCTCGTTGTGTGGCCCACAGCTGACATCGAGGTCACCCTGCTGGAGAGGATTACCCTCGGCACAGACGGAGGCACGACGCGGCACACAAATGGGCATCTTGGGGCAGGGACTGTCCACGCACTCCACGCTGATCAGTTGGCACTCCTCATCGCTGGCACAGCTCACCTCGTCGCAGTAGTTGCGGCACTCGCAGCTGGGGCATCCATTGTCATCCACCTGGTGGCCACTCTCGCAGGTAGCATTGCAGCTGGGCTTGACGCAGGCATAGCTCGAGTTCTCCTGGCAGCTGGGCGTGGCCGGTGACTTGACCCTGGTGCCGGCCAGCTGCTGACCCTGTTCATCCACACACCAGCAATGGCCATCGGGTGAGCATTGCACCTGTTCCCATTTGCCGGTGACCACATCGCATTGGGCCACCGTCATCTGGCGAGCGGGTATGCCCAGTTCGGAGCTCTGATGCAGTTGAATGCCCTGCAGATGCTGGCAGGCGGTCTTCAGCTGCGGCTCCACGCACTGTGTGCCACAGCCATTGGAGCAGCAGCGACGTGACCCGTCGCAATGGGCATCCGTGCGGCACTCGTAGGCACAGATGTTGGCGTCCAAATTATCCGTGGGTCCAGGTGGCACCAGGTAGGGGCATTGGCCGGGTTTACGAGGCAGACAAGCGGGCACTGGGGGACAGTATTCACCCTCGCAGCTGACATCAACAATGCGACACTCCTTGCCTTGGCCGCAGGTGACGCCATCGCAGGGATCACGGCACTGGCAGGCGGGACAACGTGTGTTGGCATCCAGGGCGAAACCATACTCACAGCCCATGCGGCAGGTGAGATCCAGGCAGTCCAGCTCCTCCCGCAACTGCTGGCAGCTGTTGTCGCTGACATTGAAGCCCCTCGATTGGGGTATCTCGGTACCGAAGCCATCCACGCACCAGCACTCCTCCACCTCCATGTCGACCAGTTCGTCCGCGGAGCTGGGCCGCTTGGGTGCGGGCGCCACCTTCTTAAAGTCCGTCTCGAACAGCTGCTGCCGCTCGGCACCCACATCGATGACCTTGGCGCTGCGTCCCATGGCCAGAGCTGGCACCACCACTGGCCCTGACGCCACTCGCACCTTCAAGGCATTGTCGTCCACCCGATACAGTTTTAGACGCTCTGCGTCCCGCTTGGTTCGCTTGACTGGAGTCGCATTGGCCAGGAGCATGCGCATGCGACGTATGGTATTCTCCTCGAGAATCTTGCGTTGTTCGGCACGCGTCACCCGTATCTGACGCAGCTCACACTGACGTCCCGCATAGTCACCCTCGCTGGTGCAGCGTGGCGCCGGCATGGCCAGCTGCATGCCCGCCTCCGTGCCCTCCATGCGCTCCGAGAAATCCCGCAGATACTCACACACTGCAAGAAAGTTAGTTGTCATCCTTGTAGCATAGTGTAATCTTTGGCTGGACTTACTCGTTTGCTGCCGCGCGCTCTGCTGATCCTCGCCAGCTGTGGTTTGCTCTGGCAGCGGACAGCAGACGCTCTCCGTCTCGCGATGCAGCTTGGTGCACTTGTACTGTTCGGGACACATGATGCGATTGCTCATGGAGCGACCTTGTTTCGCCTCCGCCTCCACCTCGGGCTCAAAGAAGGCGGTGGCCTGGAAGCTGCGCGCCTGCCGCTCCTCAAAGCAGTACATCACCTCGCCACTCACTGTGTCCGAGAGTGGAGTGCCAATGTCACAGGGATTCGAGTAGACCAAATCGGGTTTGCAAACGGGCCAGGAGGAGCACAACGAGGAGCCGGACTCACACAGTGGATCTGTGGCCACCTCACAGTGGGAACCAATGGCGCACTTGAAGCCCTCGCATGGCTCCGAGCACTCACACGTGGCACAGCCATTGTGATCGTTCTGTGGAGCAACAAAATACGATTAGGAGTTGACCTGACAGATGGTCTTCGATGCTCACCTTGAAGCCGTATTCACAGACCGCGGCACAGATGCTGGAATCGCACTGTTCCATCTGGAAGCTGCGCGCATAGGAGCGACTGATCATGTTCTCCCAGCCATCGCAGTTCACACTGTTCGCCGCACCCATGGACTCCTTGATCTTGTGGCCCGTACGCGGATCCACACACCAGCAGACCAGACCATTGCGTGAGCATTGCCTGGGCGAGAACTGGCCACCGGGTCCATTGCAATCCGGCACATAACCACGACCCTCGCGCTCATTGATGGCCAGCAGATCGGCCAGTGCCTTGGCCTGATGGCAGCCGGTCACATTGCTGGGCTGCTGGCAATTGAATTGACATCCCTTGGTGAAGCAGCATTTCTCCATGTTGCGGCACTCCAGGTCATGGCTGCAGGGTGAGCCACACATGTACCCGGTTCGCTGAGTGTACTGTGCCTGCTCGGGTGCCGGGCAGATGCCTGGCTTGTGGAAGGTGAGCGTGCTGGGACAGCAGACGCCATAGTCATTGCCGGACTCCACCATGCACTGATACAGCGGCGGACACTGCGGTTTGCCGGCATCCACGCCACACAGGAATGGTCGGACGCTATCCTCAATGGCCAGCGGCAAGCCGGCGGGGCAATAGTTGGCCAAGGAGCGGGCCTTCTTACAGGTGGGTAACGGTGGACACGGCTCAGAGCGACACTGCACCTCTTGCAGCTGACACGACTGACCATTGGGACAGGTCAAGCCATCGCAGGGATCCCGACAACGGCACACACTGCAACCAGTCTGCTCATCTCGTGCGAATCCCGATGGACAGAACATGCGACAGGCGGAGGCAGCACAGTGAGCCGGCTCCTTGCACTGGACACCAGCACGTGTGGCATTCCGTGTGCCTGGCAACTCCACGCCATACTCATCCAGACACCAGCAATCCTCGCCAGCTCGCTCATCCACGCACTGTATGCTCTCGAATTCGCCACTCTTGCGGCATCTAGGTATGCGTACAGCAGCTCCAGCGGATTCACTCGATTGCAGGGCCTTGGCACGACGGGACTCGGCACGTCTCAGATGCTGGCAAGCGGTTAGGTTAGCTGAAATGGGCAAGAGGGGGTTGACATACATTCATGTTATTCAACTGGAAGTAAGGTCTACACAAAGCCAGTTTCACTTTTGCTTGGACGTGAGTAACAACAAATTGAAATTAAACATTTATACAAATGGCAGCTGCCTACGGCCATTCGTTGTTGTCTCAGGGCCAACATTGAACGCTTTTGTATGCGAATAGCCGTAGCCGTAGCCGTACTCAGAGACATCGTGTCGTATGCGCAATTTACTCAAATGGTTTGAGCCATTAACGCCACACGCGGCGGATGCTCTGCCTCGCGCATTCTGCCTTGTTTTCTGGCCAACTGCTCGCACTATACATAAGGCACAGTCATTGTCCATTGCCCATGCCATGCTTATGTAATTGAGGCATCATCCCCCGCCATCCACTGACTTGCTCATCTTTCCACCTTACCCCCTGCTACGTTTGCTATACGCAACGTTGATTTTTTTGTGTTTAGTTAATTTTTTTCGGCGTTTCGTAACCCCGACGTGCTCAATGTGTAGTACTTAGTGCTTTGTCCGACTCTTGTCGTTGTCCATTGCCTTTTGGACAGGCCACGTAATGCTGCATTTGCTATGCACATTTTGCTGCAACTCTCTTTGGAAATGGCCCACGTTAAGTGTGCTTAAACTGTCTGCAATCATTGAGCCAATCCAAGCTCTATTGCAAACTTATAACTTGCATGGCTTGGAAATTACATTATAAAATGTGTAGGCAAAGAAATGAATTGAATTTATTGTTGATCTATTTACATATATATAATATGATATCTATCTCTATAGATCTTTATCCTGACTAATTGACGTGCTAATCAACATCGCTCAGTGTTATAAGCATTTTGGCTTGATTTTTTTTACTTCTAACAGCGAACTGTACCTTTATATTTTGAAATAATTTAAACATATATAATGTTAATAATTTATAGAATTTTGTCGCATTGCATTGAAAAATTTAATTTTATAAAATATAAGTAACTATATATTTGGGAATTTATATAGAAAACTTATTTAGAAGAAAACTTTTTTGACTTTAAGCCATTAATTTGTAAATTAAAAATACAAATTGGTTCATAAAAATCGATTCTATTTAAGGACTCCACTGAGTATAATGTTTACGCATTTTGAAACTAACTCTTTGTGCAGGGACTGAGCGTTAGATAGGATAAATTTAATTTACATATTTCAATAACTTTATCAAATATTTATTACTTTTTAGATAAAAATCAATATACAATATAAATTTTTCTAAATATTCTCAATAGATTAACCCTAATTTACTTTAATTGAAACTTTAATATTTTCTTCTAAATGAAGTGTTTAAATCAACTCGTATTAATATATCGAAAGCAAGCACTAAATTTCAGCTGAATATTCTATTAATAAGAGAGTATCCATAAAATATGAATGTATGTATGTATGCTTAAGCCTTTTTCAACAAGTATCTGTTTAATTTCAATTATTTACTAAAGTTTCCACTTTCCATAAAATATTTCAACAGCCAAACCAACAAGTTTAATCACTGGCTAAAAATGTGCATATCCGCTTTGCTGTTTGCTTATTTATTTTATTGGATTTTCACCCGAAATTAAATGAAAGTTTTTATTTTGGCAGACTGGCAAATAATTTGATTAGGCATTATTGATCGAAGAGAGCTTTCGGTTTTCGCTTCGTGAATGAAAACAAAAACCAATTAAATGAAAATAATGAACGGCAATCAAAGCAACACCAACAACAACAGCAGCAGCAGCAACAGAGCAGCTTAATGGGAAGCATGCCGTATTCTAGCTGTAGAGCGAAATCCAGTTTGTCGCTAGAGTCTTTCGTTTGCTCTAAAGCCGAAGCGTAACGAAAACGAAAACAAAAACTGTAAAAAGCCGCCTAGGCAACTCCCCGAGTACCAGGCATCGGAGTAGGCAGGCAGTAAGACAGACAGTTAAAGCTAGGCGAAGCAGCCGAAGTGGCCCACATGACCGACTGACACACTGTGTGGCCGTAGTTTCTTTGTTTTGCATGTGAGTGTGAGTGTGTGTGTGAGTGTGTATTGGTAACGGTTTTCGGTATGTTTCAAGTTCGTGTTTGGCGCGGCTAAGCGCTTTTTAATGATGCCGTGCTATATTTAGCGCCTGTGTTCTACACGAAAATTTCCACACGCTAATTACCTCATGCATTTTGCAATTGCAATTGTAATTGGCATTTAATGCCGCAAATGGCGAACGTCTAACTTGCTCCACTTACAACTTCAAAGGGTTCATTGACTGCCAAAAAATGAAGTGAAATAAGCTTCGACAAGAAGTCATTGACATTACGTGCGTGTGTGTGCCTACACTGATAAAAAGGGATTCATTTTTCGTACCCAAAACTAGAATTTGAAGGTTCTGACGCTAAATGATTCAGTTCTTCATTTTTGAAATATTCCTAATATTCCTAAAAATAAGATAATCTTATTTGAATATACTTTACTTTACTTTTCTTTACCTATATTTACACTGTTATAAATTGTTATAAAGCTTTAAAGTACGGTATTTAATAAGTCAAATAGTTTTATTTTTCGTACTTAAAAAAGAATTGATACCAATTGATTAAGTTCTTCATTCAAGAATGATCCGTTTCAAAAATTCTTGATTGTAATTTTTTGGTTAATAAAATACATAGAAGTAATTCTGTGTACTATAAATTATTATTATTCTTATTCTATTTATCATTATGCAATCCTTTTTTCTGGATTTAATCTTTTCTTAAGCAATGTAAATAAATGAAAGCTTGATATAAGCAGGAAAAGTTCTTAGATCAAATTTAGAAAAAAACGATTTTAATACTTATTATCATTACTTGAAATATTTCTACCATGTCTCCTGAAAGCTGTCATGCATTAGCTGCCTTCTTTCCTCTATAGACAAGAGTTTAAAGCTGCTAATACTTGAGGACTCTGAACCAGAATACAATTTTAACCAACCAACATAATTTGAAACTTAAACATAAAAAATAATTCAGCAAGTTTACGATTTTATATTCAAGCAGAGTTTAAACTAATTTGTTTTCAGTGTACGTTGCTTTTCTTGACTTGATATTGGGATTGTCAGCGGGGACGCTGGGGTAATTCTACTCACCAGTTGTGCGTTTTGCATCGCCAACGGCTGCTTGCAACAAGAGCAGCAGCAGGCAGCATGTAAACAGCTTCAGCCAACGTTGTTCACAATGCGGGGCCATGTTGAGTCGAAAGCATTCAAAGCCAAAAACAAAAAGTTGCCAAAAAGATTTCCTGTTTTTGTTGTTGTTGTTTTTATTTTGTGGCAGCTGCAAAAAGAGAGTTCATGTTAATGTAAATGGTACACATGTATGGGGCTGTGCGTATGTGTGTGAGTAATGTGGTAAATCTAGGCGCAATGCTTTGTCACGTTTGACGTCACACACACCACACACAACACACACACGCACACACAGAGCTTATGAGACCGAAACCGGGCATGAGAAATTCAAATTCGAATCCAAACTCAAACTATGCATACAAAATACTTTCACTATCTACATTTCTTTTATCTCTCTGTGTGGCTAAAGAATTCAGGCAAAAAAAGTAGGGAAAGCTACAGTCGGACGCAAAGCTACAGTCGGACGCAACCGACAGTAGGTGACCCTGTACTTTGATTTGCCCTGGGAGTCTATAATAGCAGCAGCATATATGAACATACTCACATACACATACACATGCACTTATACACACACACACATAAACTTCTACATATAAATATACACGCAAATACAAACAATAACCAATACTCATACAGAAATTCAAACTCACAATCAAAAATCACGCATACGCCCTAGTAGCCGCGTACACTATGGCTTCCCCCCTTCCCTACCCAAATGCCTGGTAATGAAAATTGTTTGTCTAATATCTCCGGTGTTTCTTATCCGATTGGGCTGCAACTCGCACCAAACATGCAAAGCATCTAAAGCTTTAATCGTGCAAAAAATGAATCCAGTGACTCTAAAACTGTATATACTAAGGACATTTTTGTAAATTTGAGGGGGAGGGGGATGAGATATCAAATTAAAAACATAAACTTGGCCTGCCTATGTAATACACGAACCAAACAAAAAAAAAATTAAGTCTCTAGCTCTTATAGTTTCCGAGATCTCGGTGTTCATACAGACGGACAGACGGACAGACGGACATGGCTATATCGACTCAGCTCGTCGTCCTGATCAAGAATATATATACTTTATGGGGTCTGCCACGCCTCCTTCTGCCTGTTACACACAAATGTCATTTGCACAAACCTAATAGACCCTTTGTACTTTTTTAAAGTACAGGGTCTAAAAAAAACAAATGTACAACAATAAAATTTGAATGAAAAACTTAGTTGGACTGCATAAATTTTCATATATGCTTAATTATTGCGCAATCGCAGCGGAAGTGTGCAGTCACAGAGGTTACACAGTGGGTCATGAACTGAGCGCAAAATGTCTGCACATTGGTTAGTAAACATATTATTTAGCAGCAGCTGTTGTTGCTGTTGTTGTTGGCAGTGATTAATCTGAGCCGTTGACGTTTTGCGCTTTCACTTTGGCAAGCAAGTGAAGCTACTACTTGGAGTAGCCACCACAATATTTCTGCCATGACTGTGGAAATTCACTTTTTATTTTTTTTCGTACGTTTTCCGGTCCATTGAAAACGACGTCAGCTCCCCGGGCTATAATGACACTCAAGCCAAGCAGATTTTCTCTAATTATGACGGTCAATTCAAGCAGCTGACGAACAGCTGATCAGAGTTAATAACACGCGCAAGTTCGTTGCCTAGGTCTTTTGTTTGGCTGGCCACTTTAATTATTTGGGTGAAAATGGTAAAACAAACAGAAAGAGCCGTGTCATAGCTGGACAGCTATAACAACTTTTTCACAGCGTTTAACAATTTCAACACGGAACTGCATTAAAAAAACAACCGTACAGCCTTTTTGGTGGAGCCAAGTTGACAGCTTGTTTAATGTAATTTATTTTAGCTTTTTTTTTTGGCTCTTTCAGGTTTAGGTTCTGCCAAACAAGGCCAACATTTTCACTGAAAGAAAACTTTACCGTTTGCCTCACCCAAAACTTAACTTCAACTTGAGGCCCTGCGAAAATATTTGCCAAAAGATTTCACCAAAGCAAAGCTGACTAAGCTTTAGTTTGTTGTGTTTGTTGTCATTGAAATGAAGCTAAGCTAGTATAGTTTTTGGCTACTGACCCTGTCACATTAGCTGACATGCCATGCTTGGCCGGGCTTACACCGTTTTGACAGTTAGTAGAGTGTAAAGTTTAACGATTGGTGAAATGGGGTCACATGTTATATGGATAACAATTGCATTTGGCATTGACATGCGTGGGTCGAGTGTAGGCCCGAAGAAAGCGTCTACCTCAAGTCTGATACCAAACAGAATTGAGCTTCAAATACTTCTCTTTGCATTTAGCCGTCTTTAAGCTGCTCCAAATTCAAGTCATGTTTCTTTTAGCTGACTCATGCCTTGATTTTCGGCACTTTACTTTGACTACAGTTTTCTTTGGGTTTTGCACACTTTTCTGCTACAGTTATTATTGCGTGTGCACTCACTTGCGAAATGTTCCAACTTTAGTTTGGACTGTAAGTTGACTTACCCTGTCTAACGGTCTGTCGCAGTTGGGCCTTAGCGCAGTTAAAGTCTGCATTTTTCTTTGGCCAAGTATAGTTTTTACGTTTTTCGTGGAATCATTGGTATTGCGCATATCTAACGACTAGACTGTAAACTACATATATTGGCTCATAATATAGATGTAGTATATATTTTTGGTGAAATTATGATGTCATGCAAATATTTGGCAGCTGAATTCCATATTGCATGAAACTAGTTTAAATTTATTGAGCTACATTTAGCTGAAAACAGTCGTAAAGGCTGCACCTAGCTCCACTTTAGCCCATGACGTATGACTTGGTTTTTTGCACTCAGTTTGGCCTTATTTCAAATTTCAAAAGGTTTGTATTTAATGATTTTTACTTGATGTAGTTCCACATATTCCAAGAGGTAATTAAAATATTACATATAATTTTTTTTACAGCTATATCTATACAAGTAGTATGCAATTTTATACCCAACTCTATATTGGCAAAACCTCTTTATATTTCATTCGTTTCTTTTGATATTGTCTACATAATTTAACTAAATATTAAATATTAAACTAACTAAAAACCACATATCAAAACTACATCTCTAAATCTAGGCTAACTAAGCTTTATTAATCGATTTGACAGCTTTGATTTACCACTACAAACAAACTACAAACTACATGACTTCAACCAAGTCTAAACATTATTTTGGCTTGTCGCAAATTTAACATATTTTGTAATTTTGATAAATTAAATAAAATGTTGAATAAGTCGAGTTTATTTTTTGTACGCTGCAGTAAACCCAAATGCCAAAAGCTCGCCTTGATCTTTAATCCAAGCAGATCATAGATTGAGTTATGGTTTTGAGTTTTGACAGCGCTGAGAGTGTCACATAAACTTCAGTTTCGATTTCAATATACATATAGTCGGTGGTGGGGATTGCTCAACAAACCTGTTCACTTGGTATCAGATCACTTGGGGGTTTTTCAGCGATTTTATGGTGTGACAGCTAATCCAATATCCAAATGAAAAGTGAAATTATTTACGAGCCCGTCGGGTATGTTGTTTTTTATTTTATTTTTTTGGGAGTGCTTTAATCCAAGTGCACGGGTTTTGGTATGCGCATACGTTTGGCTCTGGACTTTAATTTGCAATTTTCACAATTTCACTGGGCTTACACAGACACACACACACATGCATACATGCATTGGCTAAATTTGATTTTCACTTTGAATTTCTACGGGCGAAATAACTCAAAAAACTCTCTCGTATCTTTTTGTTTTAACCGCCAGCAATTCAAATTCGCGTGCGACTTCAACGACGTTCGTTACTCATTTGAGCTGGCTTAAACGCAACACAATTGCTAGTAGTTGTGGTAGTAGTCCACTTGGTTCGACGCGGCTCTTGGCGCTCTCCATTTGGGGCTCGATGCAACATGTTCGCGCGGCGCGAGTAAAACCTCGAAATTGATGGACGCATTTCAAGTTTTGAACTCGACAACTCTTTTGATATGTTTTTTGGGTATTTTGATAACCGGACGTGGACGTATTTATGCATGCTTCAATTACACGCATCACTTGCACGGTTCTCGCTGTTGATTCATAGACTTCACTTAATACCATTATTATAGTAGGCAAAAAAGCCCACTTAACCTAGTGCGTGACAGCCTTCGGACAGGCGTACCGTATTAGTTTTTGTTACGGGTAAAACCGCAATTTTGTTCACCTGACCGTCTCCCGTCCACCGTCCCCCTCCCCAAATCACACCTATGCATCCATTTGAGCCAATTGAGTCAGTTTCGACGTCAGACATAACCAAGGGCATTGATTTATGTACGAAATGCTGATTGTATTTTCGAGTTGTTATGACAAACCATTTTGTCTGTCTTTTTCTGCTCATCTACTGCTTCCGCTTCGCTTGGGGTTTCGCACGCTTTTGCCACATTTTCAATGACTTTCTTCTTTAATTTCATTAATGAAAACGTCTCGACATGCGCATCATTATTAAATTAAGTGCAGCCCATGAAGTTCCGTTTCAGGCGGAGGCTGAGAAACGCCACAACAAAATTTTAAGAAAGAGCAATGAAAGAGCCGTTTTAATGACACTGTACGCAGTTTTTTTTGGGCGACTTTTGGTTGGTGTATTTTATGTAAAAGATTGTAGGGTACATGCACTATGTCAGACAGTTTGAGGCGATGAAAGAGCAAAATAAAATACTGTAATGTATAGTTGGTATTAGTTTAGAACAGTGATGCCCAAACTCACACTATCAAACAGTGTGCATGTGAGAGAATCTTCTGTGTGTGTCAAAGCAGCGCTGTTCAGCAAAGCGCACATTTGATAGGAATTATAAGTTTTGGCCACCACTGGTTTAGAGTTGAAGATTGCATGGGAGACTGGCATAATCTGGCTAGAGATAGGACTGTTGCAACGCCAGGTCCAGTCGACGATGTACTACTTCGCCAATAAACTCCTATAATTTCATAAAACGACTTATTTGTTACATATATTATTCTAAAATACTAAATACATTTTTGCTAATTATTTTTATGTTATAAACTAATTATTATAATTTTAATATACCAGATACTTTTACACTGTGCAATTTGTAATTTCTCGTAAAAATCTCAAGCATTTGCAGCCTCATCCGCTATTTGCTTCCGACTCATACCCGGAGTCACGCCCCTTGCCGGCTTACAACTTGTGCGTCGTGTTCGGTAGGTGAAAGTGAAAGTTCTGTCTGCGGCTTGTAGAGAGATGCGACTCGTGTCTGTCGGTCAATATCAAACTGATGCTAACTAGTTATACACACACACACACACACACAGACTCACCGACACCTTGGTAAAGAAATTAATTTGCATAAAAAAGCCCTTGGCATTGCATAATTTAGTGTCTTTACGCTTATTGGTTTACAATAAATGTTGAAAAGAATACAGATAAAAAGTCTTGCTATTTGGTTTTTGTTGAATTTTATTAATTTAATTGTTATATCTTTGTTTTTCATGTCGCTTTTGTTTTTCTCTTTTATGGGGGGAATAAATCGTCTGGCAAGTATTTACGTGTACGTAAATTAATTAATACATAATTAAAAACGCAATTTTTTACAATTGAAATTCGATTTGAAAACGTGTGTGTTAGTAGTGTGGGTTTCTTGGCTTGAGGAATACATACATTTAACTGCATTATATCTGAAGAGTTCTTATTAAATTTATGTAATATATATTAAAAGTTGACAAGTGCCATGTTTTTGATTTTGATTCTGTTTCTCTTAGTGCATTTGCTGTTGTTTGTATCTCTACTTAGTTGTTTAGCTGCTTCATCAAATTTGTTGTCCAAGTGGAAACCTTACGCTTAGTTTGTGATGTTCGGTCAATTGAAATAAATTTGAATTACAGTAGTTTGATTTAATTTGTTGCATTTCATAAACTAAATTACATTTATATATTTATTTATATATGTATGTATATATAATCTGATTTGTTTTGGGCGCGTTTTCTTATAGGTATATATAGCTGTATAATTTACGTATGTATATATATATTTATATAGTATATATACTTATGTACAGACACATTAAACGGTTGCCATTTGTTCTTCTGGTTGTAAATATTTGCACAGAGAGAAAGAAATAAATACTTTTATTATCAATTCTATCAATTATGCGTGAACACAGTACTATCTGTAGAATGCTATATGTATGCACATGCCATAGCTCGTTCATGTTCTTCAGTTATTGTTACATCATAATATAAACATCACGGTTTCCCTTTGCTAAAATGAAGTAAAATGTCTTTTGTCTTTTGTTTCTAGCAAAAAGAAAGTATATATATCGTATAATAGTACTATATGTATGAAAATAAAACAATTCATTTCATAATTTCTAACAACGCAAGATCTAAAGGGAGACATACTGTGGCTGTCGTTGCTAAAATTGGTTTACATTTGCGGTATAAATAATAAATAAAACATTTACAACTATTTGCAACACTACATGACCTATCAACTATATCATCAAATTGTATATAACTTGTATATAAATATGTCCTTTTGCTAAAAATTATCATTATCAATATTATAATTAATAATATTTTAATTATTAGTATTATAATTATTTGCATCGTTTACTCAGATCTTATTATTTTCTTTATGGTATTAGACTAATTGCATTAAAGTAATAATAACTGCGGGTTATCAACTTGCTAGCTGCTGGCCATTTGTATGTGTATGTGTGTGTGTGTGAGTGTGGGTGTGTCGGTGTATATTAGATAAAGAAAATCAGAGCAAAGATGCTAGTTATCTATTATCTAATTGTACATATTATCATTATCATTTAGTGTAATTATTATCATTATCATGCATTTGGGATTGGTTCTATGTACAACTGTCGGGATGTTGGCTCTGCTTGCGTTTGGATTTTGGCTCCTTGGGGTGCGGATCGACTGACGACCTACGCGGATTACCAAGCGTGACTAAAGCGCTAGCAACAGCCAGTCCAGCCGATTGGCCAGCAGGTGCTTGCGATAGGCCACCTGCAATATAAGTAGAGATTAAAATCAAATATTTTATGTGGAAGCTCTGCAACAACTCACCTGTGGGTAGCCGGACTAGAAGCGACAGTACTGCGGCACGATTGCCATTGCAAGGTTCTAAAGCAATTGGGCTTGGACACTCCTGCACATAGAGAAATCGTAATATTATTGTAATATCATCACACACATTAAGGCATTGAAAAACTCACCTTTTTACGTTTCTTGGACATGTGACTGATGCCTTCCAGCGGTAAACTCAAATCAATGTTCTCTCGATTCTCAATATCAACCAGAACCTGCGGGAGCTTAGTTTTATTAGCATGGGTATCAATCAGTGTATAACAGAATGTGGTCTTACAATTACCTGTGAAAATGGTCGGCTTGCCATCTGTTCCATTTCGACAAACAGGCGTTGACGACGTCGGAACATATCGTACTTTTGTTTGATCTTCCAAAGTACAGCCGCCATTAGCAACAGGAGCAGGAAACATGATGAGAACGTTATGAAGAACTGCTGCAGATTCAGTTTGGGATACTGTGAGAAGGCAATCTGTATCCAAATGGGAGGCTGAAAGTCGTGCACAAACACATAGAACGTTGTCAGCGAACTATTGTCATCCGGCGAATTACCGAATTGATAATCGGTTTTGGGGAAACGATGACGGAACGTCGAACAGTTGATGCCCACCAAAATGAGGCGTTCGGGCAAACCGGCACGCTTCACCGAGATGTCCATTTTGGCTGGCACACTGCACGTTATGGTAAAGTCCGCATCGATTTCCGGCTTAACCGGTGAGTTGCGGAAATTGATTTGGGTGAAATGGCGATCCTCCTTTTTGGACAGATTGAATGTGAACTGATAGTCAATCGTCAGCTCATAGTAGCACGAACCCCGCAATGGGTCACCAATATAATGATTCTGTGAGTCACACTTCTCGCAGTGATCCCCCACAATGCCCTTGGTATTGCAATAGCATTTGCCCGTATCCGGATGACAATAGTCGCCCTGATTATTGCACTCGCATCGCTGACACTCGCCGCCATTGATGGCATTGCCCCAGTACCCAGTGCGGCATTTCTCGCAGTGTGCACCAATAGTTAAATTGTTGCATGGCTGTTCGCAGTGCTGCTGATCATTGCAGTAGGAGTGACCATTGCAATTGCAGCGTGGACAGGACGTAAAGAACCAGTGCTTCAGTGCGCACTCCGTTTGATCGTACGGCGACAATGCGCCTCCAACAACACACTTTCCCAGTCCAGTGTTGGAGCCATTGTCGCACCAGCCACACGCCGGATCATCTAAGCACTGCTGACAGCTATTATAATAGCCGCACTGTGCACTGGACAGTGCCGTGGTGCTGCCAGCCGTGAGCGCCGTTATTGGCGACGATCTACACTTGGACGTAAACGTTGTCCATTCCCGACACTGGCCATACGGAAAGCTAGCCGTATACGCATTGCGATCAACACAACGCTGCTCATTCTGACACCAAATGCACTCATCCTCCGTGCAGTTGTGGCAGTTGGTCTGAGACGCACACGTCGCCCGGCACAGCGTATCATCGTGTGTGGTGCGATTGTACGGCACACCCGCTCCAGACACATGACTCCGGCAACGACTTGACTCCGCATCCCACTTGCATGCCGCGTTGACCATGCAGGCGCGACAATTGTGCAGTTGCTCACAGACGGATTGGACCAGATAGTCATCTATCTCAGGGCAGCTCTCCAGACGCTTGGCATTGAGCGGTGTTATCGCTGCTTTCTGATACACTAAACCTTGCTGTCCTGAGATCGGCGGGTCCGCATGGAAGATGGAGGTCGCTGAGGTGGTCTCACGGCATCGCTCCTTGCTGCACACCCCATTGCCACAGTAAGTGCAGCCAAAGGCAGTCGACACGCATGACTGACAGTTGTTGAGGTCCTGGCAATGCTGCACATGAAGCAGATGCTCCGATGTCATAGTTATGCGACTCTTGGAGGGACAGGCTACATAGTCGTACTGCTCACGTCCGTAAATGGCCGAACGTTGCACTCTCATAATATTTATGCATCGCATCAGTTGTACATCCCAAATGCACTTGACACCTGGTCGGGCGCTGGTGCATTTCTCCTGCTTGGTGTAGTAACTGCACTGTCCGGCATCGAAGCGCAGCATATCGTTGAGCAATTGTCCATTGAAGCCGCCATAGATGTAGAGGGCGTCCTCGAACACCACAGAACTGTGGCCGAAACGCGCCAGATCCGTCTGCAGGTGAGCAGGCATTGGATGCATGTGCCAGGAATCACAGTACACATCGTAGATGAGCAAATCTTGGCTGTAGCACTTGGCGCCATAACTCTGTGAGGTATCGTTATGTGTATTGCCACCAAAGACCATCATCAAGCCGGGGTTCACAAAGTTCGCCGTATGCAACAGCCGTGCACTGGGCGCCGACGACATCAGAGTCCAGATACGCGTCGATGGCTCATAGGCGAAGAGCCTTGAGCTCAGCACCTGGCTGGCTTCGCTCTCAGATACAATGCCGCCATAAATGTAGACCTTCTCAGTTAGCAGATCGTAAGCGGCGGTGTGTCCATAGCCACCTTTCACCACACTACCATACGTCTGTACAATCTTCCATTCACGTGTGGCAAAGTTAAACTCCTGCACCGTATTGAGGTAACCAAACTGTGGCGAATGTCCGAATATCACCACCATATACTGATAGTTGTTCTTATCACCGAATCCAGGCACTAGTGTGGCCGTATGACCAGCCACATGAAGTGGTCCACACATCACATGCGTGCTATTGAGGCACGGATCCGTTGTCTTTACTGTAATGTTCTCCCATGTCTTGGCCGAGACATCGAAGGCCCAGAGTTCATTGGTAATGCCCTGTCCCTTGACAACGCCGCCGTACATGAATATTTTATCACCATACATTACTGTAGAGGCGCCATAACGTTTCTCAGGCGAGGCACGACCATCCTCTGGATGCATAGTCTCCCACACATTACCATTGAAATCGTAAGTGCTCATTAGTTCGCCACGCCCATACGATTCGCCGCCAATGATGTGCAGTGTGTCGCGCCACACAGCGGCGCCATGTGATGCACTCCCTGACGGTGCGACCGAATGCTTCGGATGCACAGTACTCCAGACGCCGTGTGCTCGCAGTTGACTGCAATCATCGCCACCATACTCTTCATTGCACTCGCATCTGAACAAAATGGGAAAGTTTTTTTAAATTTTGGGTTATTAAGTTGGTTATGTTTCAAGTCTTACCGCTCCTTCTCCATCTTGCAAACGCCATGACCACGCGTCTCAGTACAGTTATTAGGACAGGCGGCCACATCGCAAGCCTCGCCTCTGTACATGGGATCGCATAGGCAATCACCATCGTTGCACGAACCATGCCCAGAGCACTCCACAGCTACAAACGATACAACGAAGGTTTTAGTAAGGGAGTAAATGGGTCTCAGCTGTGACTACTCACCATCTCTGTCTGTGGGACAGCCATTCATCTTGTACGTGAGATTAAAACCGGACATATTGTATGCATCGTCGCTGAAGAAATGCAACAATGCTGTACCTGACCTTGCAACGACCTGCGGCACACGGCGTACGGAAAAGTTGCCCCTGTACATGAGACCACTGCAAGGAGAATACGGATTGATGTTAAACGCGATTCCATTTGGCCAATATTCGAGTGGACTTACCTGAATACCGCCAAGAGCGGTGAATCAACACTGTCGCCATCATATATGTACAAATGATCCCAGCCGCATTCGGTGGCAAATTCGCGCAGATGAATTCGTATATTGGCAGCGTGTGAGGGGTTGCTGCTATGCCGGCGACCCCAATGGGGGTGATGGGCATCGATTAACCAACTGCACTTTACACTCACCGAATAGTTGCCCCAGCCATCGTGTATGGTGCCCATGGGATGGTACATCCTATTGTTGCACAATCAAAATGAAATGAAGAGAGAGAAAATTCGTAAAAATAAATCAATTTAACTACTGTACTATATATAGCAGTAGAGCAGTAGTAGCCTTGTTGTGTGTGCCATCGCCATCACTTGGCTTCAATTCAGGCTTGCAATTACATATGTAAATTGTGGCCAGATGCTGATGCTGATGCTACCAAGATAATTGAATTTGCCAGCCAACGCAAATGCAAGCTTTATTCAATTGATGATGCACACACAATGAGTGTGATGACTGAGGAATACGGAATGAGGTACGACCTATCGCTATTGCAGCGTCATTACACTTTCGAACTCATTGCCAGCAGCAATGAGCGCTCTTTGTTATTGCTATTATTACTATTATATTGGTTAGTTCGTCTCTTCTCGACGATGATCGCATGCATTTAAAAACTGCTTTCTTTTCACCAGCCATTAGACTTGAATGAACACAATGATATGCGTTGATATGCAGCATTTGAAAGACAAACTATAGCACTTGACTTTGATTAAGATATGCAAACGATATCAGTTGTTAGCAAGTAAATGTTATAGTCTTCAATTTAGTCTTCTTTATTAAGATAAGGGTTAGGTTAGATAAGGTAGCTAAGGACTTGGGTTGCCTGCTCAGGTAAGCAAGGGAAGGAAAGGCCACACTACATGATTGTGTTTAGCCTGAGGTTTGTAGAACCATGCCATGATCTCATGGCTTAGCCTTCGCTATGTCTGACAGTTCTGAGAAGTATTAGACGCTCAGGTAGCAGAGCCTGGTTCAAAGGGCAGGGCAGAAACAGAAGAGGTGAGAGGCTATACAACTCCTTAGTAAACATCCTTAAAATATTGAAATACACTTCCATTTCACTACTCATTACTCACTCTACTGTAGAAGCTGAAATATAGCACACAGATAGCTGCATTATAACTCAAATAAAAACTAAAGTAATGAAGAAATAACGTAATAAATAAATAAAAACATGATATAAGGACCGGATAGGCCTTGAGACAAATTGCATATCTTCTCTACCTGTTTGCCCTGTCATATAACTTAAATGCATATTTGCACAGAGAACAGCTAAAAACCTATCTGTGCTAGCCATAAACATCCCAGTTTATTAGTAGTCGCTCTTACTCAACGTACGAATATCTTTTGGATATAGTTTTGTGCTATACCCATTCCTAATGCATGTAGGGTATATAAGAGGCAACTGTACAGAAGAGACGATCGCCTAGACACAAGACGGAGAAATGCTAAGGAAAGTGTAGTAAGAAAGGTAAACACGTACACCGCCCAAAGCAAATTTCACCAGATGTATGCACAAAATACTCGACTGGCTTATGGCGAAAAGCAGGTACTAACCTAAACGTGTTTTAACACAAAGATACTTTTCAAAAGACCCAGAGCTATGGGTTTGGCGACAATGTAATTTGTTTGCCATAAAATGTGCATTAAGTAGAATTGCCTGTGGCAAAGAGAGAGAGGAAAATTAATGAAGAGAAACCTCATCAACTATAATAATTTCATTCATTAAGAGAGCGAGTTGAATATCAACACTAACGTTAGCTATAACTATTATGAACGAACACTGCAGCTATACTATAGTCAATATTATTGAAATAGATAAGGGGTTAGGTGTGACTCCATTTAAATATAGACTCTCAAGCCAACGGGAAAACTAGCCTGATAAGCAAGTGCTTTTTTTTGCTGCTGATAAGACCCGATTGGGGCTACGGTCTATCACTTGTAAATCATTAAACTCAACGTGGATGTGTGTGTGAGGTTCTCTCTCGCATACAAGGTTGCCACAATGAGCACAATTGTGCCAAAGGTGGTGTATTATTGTAGGAAATGGTTCCTTTTTACCCACGGTAAGGTTAGGTTAGCTTAGGCGGTAGCTGAGGAATAGACCTCAGCTCACTTAGGCCAAAAGAGGCCCATTGTGGTGCCGCATGGGCAGATTTGATAATTCCCAACTACTTCGCTTTAAAGCCAGCCTGAGGCTTTTATGAACCGTCTCAGATTCCTTAGCTTTATTGGAGCAAGGTCCGTCAGGTCTGTCAGATTGTAGGCTCCCAGGTGAGAAAACCTGGTTCTACATAGGGCAGGATTTACCTACGTTTAAGTTGAATCAAAATTTGTTCTCTTATATTTATTTACTTAATAATTTTAAATTACTTTTAGAACTTGATTGTATTAAGTTAAACTATCGAAGCGTTATATTCTAAAGAAATTGGTTCTTTTTCTGGTGTAGAACTTTCAGTGACAACCGTGCACTCTAGTGTCAATTCGCCAGTAGAGAAAAAACTAAGAGAATTGCTGAAGAATGTTAAAAAATACAAACAGATTATATTACTGCCCGATTAGAGGGAAAAGAGTAAGTTTCTTTCACCTTACAGCCTATGAGTAGAGGGTATGAAAGAAAATAACACGACATACGACACACTCTCAACTTGCCAACTTAGGGACGGCGACTGGCGGTGCCAGACACAACTAAGCAATCGCACAACACCAACAACCCCACCCCCACCCCCACTGCCGGCACCCAACACTCGCACTTCAGCCACTTACGACATTCAGCTACTATTCCACCCACTCCCACCGAACCGGAGGGGTCTTCAGTTCAACTTTTTACTGTCAAGATAGAAATGGCCTTATCGAGCGTACACACAGCGAGTAGAAAGTAAATACCCGTTATTAATAATAAAACATAAACAATGGGGTCTTACGAATGCTTATGAGCAATTCTGACGACTGATTAGAGTTGCCAGTCGAGCGGAATTGAGTTTTAATTGAATTTTGCCTGAGATGCTAGCAGGAAGCATCTGCAGCTTGAAAGCCAATATTGGTAATTAAATCACAACCTGTGATTGGAAACCGTCAAAGCGTTAGAAATGGGCGTAAGCTCGTAGAAAGCCAATCGGCTGGTCTAAAGAATCGTGCGGAATGGAAAGGAGAAAATCAAAAGCGCCAGATAAACTGGAACGGGAATGAGAATGGGAACCTGTCTAACGAGAATGGGCAACAGTGGCAGCGGCAACTGAAACCGTTGCTTGACACAAATAGGCCAATAACAAACAAAACAGAACAGAACAGAAAGAACAGTGCTAAGATGATTGAATAATACAATAATATAACGTTGATTTCATTTTACGTTGGCGTACGAAACTCATGATTCATATAATCACAATAACGATAGCTGACTTATGACTTACCGCACTTTCCCTCCACAGAACTGGCAGGCTGGTCCCTGCCAGCCATCGGCGCATATGCACTGCCCATCCAGGCACTGTCCATCGTTCTGGCAAGGATTCGTGGTGCAATTGTAGGCGCTGGCACTATGCAGGCCGCTGAAGCAGCCATGGAACAGCAGCAGCGACAGCAGCAGCAAACATTTTCGCCTATATTTGGCGTTAAATGTGGGCGTTGTGCATTCAGTTTGCAGGTTCTGATGGTTCTGTTGTCTCTGTTGTTGCGTATTTATGTCAACAACAACACTGTTGTTGTTGTTCTTGGAGTAGCTCTTGCTGCTGTTGTTGTAGTCGAAACTGGAACTCGGGCAGTACGTTGGCTCCGATCGCAACGAATTTTGTTTATTATTCAATGTGCATGTTGACGAGAGCTTATGCTTTTTCTCCGCATGCTCCACCAAGCACATTTTTCACTTTGCTGATTTGGTCGCCTACTATTTGTATTGAATTTTCACACACACGATTGCGAATTCGAATGGAATTGAGACTTCTTTGATTTTCGCAGCGCTCGCATTGTGAACTGCGTATTACACAATGGAAAACGCACTTAACGCACAATATGGAAAACCGCAGCAACTATAACAACGAAGGAACACACAAATTGCACAACCTGGTGGCGTCTACGAATAAAGAAAACAGTTGTATTAAACTACGCTGAGCAAAAACAATAGACGATGATTTCTATTGAGAAACCTATCGACGACTAACATGGTTGTACGACGATAAGTGTTATATACTGGCTGTAACTTGCAACACTGCCACCTATCGATAGAATATATTCCACAAAATCATATGTTGTCAATCGATATGTAGAAGCCTTTTACAACACTGCCTTTTAAATTTGGCCTGTTTTCGATAATTTACCTTAGTGAAAAGAATTATAAAAACAAATCGTACATTTCCGGTTTAAACGTTTACCATGGCGGTCGGTAAAAATAAAGGGCTCTCCAAAGGTGGCAAGAAAGGCGGTAAAAAGAAGGTGGTTGATCCATTTACTCGCAAGGATTGGTACGATGTTAAGGCACCGAATATCTTCCAAACTAGGCAGATTGGCAAAACCCTTGTCAACCGCACTCAGGGTCAACGCATTGCCTCTGACTACTTGAAGGGACGCGTTTTCGAAGTTTCGCTGGCTGATTTGCAGAAAGATGTTGACCCAGAGCGTTCTTTCCGTAAATTTCGTTTGATTGCTGAAGATGTACAGGATCGTAATGTTCTGTGCAACTTCCATGGTATGGATTTGACTACAGACAAGTACAGATCCATGGTGAAAAAATGGCAAACTCTCATTGAGGCCATCGTTGAGGCCAAGACCGTCGATGGTTACATATTGCGCGTGTTCTGCATTGGCTTCACGTCCAAGGACCAGCAGTCGCAACGTAAGACCTGCTACGCCCAGCAGTCTCAGGTGCGCAAGATCCGTTCCCGCATGACGGACATTATTAGCAATGAGGTGAACGGTGCCGATCTGAAACAGTTTGTCAACAAACTGGCGGTCGACTCCATAGCCAAGGACATCGAGAAGAGCTGTCAGCGTATCTATCCACTGCACGATGTGTACATTCGTAAGGTGAAGGTACTCAAGAAACCACGTTTCGATGTGTCCAAGTTACTGGAGCTGCATGGCGATGGTGGTAGCAAAACCACCGAAGCTGTTGTCTCCGCTGAGGGTGCCGTTGTTGATCGCCCCGAAGGTTACGAGCCGCCGGTGCAGGAGGCCGTCTAAACTAGCTAAGGCGGCAAAGAAAACAATGTTTTTTTCCAACATTAAATAAACAAAATATAAAAACTTATATAATTGTAAAATTATTGAAAAGTTATTTATTTTCTCAATATATTAAAAGAAATGAATATTTTTCCGCTTTGTGGGTTACAAATGGTAATAGTAATAATTTAGGTTCCACAAATCGTGCAACAGCTGAGAGTAAAATTCTTTATCGGGTGCAGGCAGTTTAGCCAAGATCACAACCTCAGTTGTTAGATCGTAAAGTCTATCCAGTGCACTTAGTGCATGCCACAACTCCGAATAGCCGCTATGTAGCCCCCCAAATGTCTAGTTTTAGTGATATGGGAATACCCGCTTAGGTAATCTGCTTGCCTTCAACCAAATGAATTTTAACCCAAGTTTAAGGCAATCTTAGCGACGTGCCGGGCCAATTTAAGAACTAAAGTATCATTGCGCCAACACGTAGAAAAGCGCCAATTTTGGCTCAAAAACGCCAAGAGCGGCAGCCGTGGTTGCAAAGCGCATTTGCTAATGCAAAAGACTGGTGTATTGCTGTTTTGTGTAATTAGTGCACTATTAAATAAGATAGAATATTTTTGAAATGCATTTGTTTTGTGCTTGCAATAAGGAAACTAACTCTATCTGCCAGCGCCCGCCTTTTTACCATACATATCATTGGGAGTAAGTCAAAAAATCAATACGTTCGAAATTAACAACAGTCAGTTGGCAGTCGCTGCATTCGACGTACACAGAGAGCGCGTAAATTCCGTTAGTTTGACGGTTTCAGTGATAAGAAATTGTGGTGCATGGCGCGTGCGCGCTCTTTGCCCGATTATTTTGGGCTCTGCTTTCCTATAATTGACAGGAATAAAGCCCCAACAGTCGACGCTCGGAACTCGATGTGTACGGTGCTTTGTGATAGCTGCTAACGGTATTTTCGCGTTTGTGCCGCTGCATGTGCGTGCATGTGTGTATGCTTGTAAGCGTGAGTGTATGTGTATGTGTATGAGTGTGCGTGGCTGTGTACAAATGTGAATCAGTGAAGGAAAAATATACATACAAACGTCTAACGTGTCTAACGCTAGAACATTAGCCTTAGCAATTAATAATTAAACAAATACATAAAACCGATAGATGTTCTATTGACATTTGCAAACAGAGCCACAACAGCAGAAGCGGAACATCAAGGCAACATACTCCAACAACAACAGCAGCTGAAATCTCCGTAGACGTCGTCACAGCACAGGTGAGTTGCGGAATTTTGTTACACTGCAGCAACAGCAACAACAGCAGCAGCGGCAGCGACAGCAGCACTGTAAGTTAGCCCCTTGGGATTTTGGGTGGTGGATTTGTCCGTACAGCAGCACACACACACACACGCCGGAATGTCTATACATGCGAAGTGGGAGTTTTGTTTTTGTTATTTTTTATCGCTATTCCAAGAAATGAAGTCTTTGCTATTTTTATGCTTCTATCTACATATGTACGTGGGTTTATCGACTTAACTCTGTCATTTAAAATGCCTGGCGAAGCCATCCGCAAACGTTGGTAAGTCACAGTCAGTCAGAGTTTTCGATTAATCTGCTCTAACATAACAATGAAAATCGATTGGCATTGGCGTTTCTTTTTCTTTCCTTTTTTTTTTTGTTTTGTTTTCGACATCGAACTTGGGAAAGTGAAGTGGTTGTTGGGGTGGTGAGGGGGGGGGGGGGGTCGTTTACGGGAAGCAAAGCAATCGGCAATCATAAACGCACAGCTATAGAGAGCCATGCCCGCACACCCGCATATGCTAACAGCTGCAGTGTTGCTGCGTGTCAAAAGCTGAAATACTTTTGCTGTTTGATCGAACCAAGTACAGGCGGCAGCAGTTTGCACGAGTCGGCGGTAGTGTTGGTTAACAACACAAGAGTTTGCATTGCCAAATGGATATGCACTGGAATGTATCCACATAGCATACGTACATACATACATATGTGCATATATGTGGATGTAAATTTACGTCCGGCATTTCTTACTTTTGCATAATTTCAATGCCGCCAACGCTAACGCATGGCCGCCATTTCTTGCTCTTGATCTGCTTCTTTGCTCGTGCTCAGTCTTGGCGTCTCTTTGAGAAATTATTTTTAAATTTGATGTGTCGTCGTTGCTTGTGGTTGTTGTGGTGTGTGGTGTGGTTGTTGCTGTGCTCTCAAGGTCGTTACATTTGTTTTATTTATTTCTATGTTGATTGCGTTTTGTTGCCATTGTTGTTGTTGCTTTGCATTTGCATTTGGTTTTTTTGCCTTATATAATTTGAGTTGCGTTGCGAGGACGCATTTGGCGGTTTCTGTAGCAAGTTCAAGTGCAATGTGTGGGCCCGGCAGCAGCGCCGTCGCCACGTCACCCGGCGTCCCTCTTGTGGTCGGCAGCCAATGTTTTGCCAATATTTTTGCCAATGGCAATAAGCGCCGCGGCGCTGTTGTTATTGTTTGTTGTTGCAGTTGCCGTTGCCGTTGCTCTTGTTGTTGTTGTTGTCGGCCATTTTGGTTATATTTGCATAAGCAGCGGTAAATAATAAAAACAACATTGTTTATTCTTTATTGTTGTTGCATTTGCCAAGTCAAGTAGAATGTTCGGGGCGGAAGTGCGCGACTACGGGATACCCTACAAATGTTTCTAAATAATAATAATTTCTATGTATAATGTAATGAGACTCAGCTGGTGTCTAAAAAGTAAAATTTGCATAATTTCATTGTCCATTTCTTGTGCATAGGGTATAACACAACTTGCAACAATAACAATAATACGCACTTGTGGTTCTTGCTGTAGCTGTGTGTGTGTGTGTGTGTGTGTGTGTGTGTGTGTAGCGCCACTGAGGCGCACAATTTTCCAACTTGTGGCAAAGCGCTGGAGTCAGGGTCGGGGTTGGTTAAAGTAGAAACAAATTATACGACACCACACCCCCGCATAAAGTCAATAAACAAGACCCAGAAACAACAACAGAAGCAACAACGACAACAACAACGACAACAACAATCCACCAGCTTTTATATTTCCCAGTGCGCTCGGCCCGCAAAGCTCAGTGCACAACACATTTAACCTACCCGACAAACACACACACGCACGCACACACACACAAAAATAACCATCTTACATGCCTCCTCCCCGGAAGGAATCCAAAAACTCATCCATTCCACTCCTCTTAACAGGACAAAGGCCCTCCCCCGTCCCCAGACCCCAATGCCACCCTGCTTATGCGTTGTCCTACGGTTTTGTTGTATTTGCCAGAGTTGCTTTTCTTTGCTGTCATTTATTTCGTCATTTATGCAAAACTTTATTGCTTTTACTTGTACTGTGAATACTTTGGGGTTTTGGAAAAGAGGTCACTCTCTCTCTCCTCTGCCTTGAAATGTGTCAATTAAACGCATGCAACTAGCTTCAGGCTTAAATTTTTATGTTTTCAGAAACGAAACAATATTAACTGCACCTTGGTTTAGTACTGTTGATAGTATAATTAATATAGTTCTGTGATTTAATATAGTATAAACCTAAGCATTTTTGCACTCACAAACTGAATATAATTATGGGACTATTTCAATCGGCAACAACTGATAATACAGTTCTGTTCTAATTTAGTAATCAATGACAATATATTATTATATAGTGAAATATTTGCCATACATTTTTTGACTCTAAAATCCAAAATATTTGTTAAAAATGTATTCGTATTTGTTGATATTTTCTGGCTAGGTAACAATCAGATTGTCTCTGCTGTAGCTTTGCAATTTATAAAAATTACACTGCTCTACAAAGGTATTAAAAAAGGGTTTCAAAAAAGCAGCGCTATTAGAATTTTGAGCACTGAGGCTCATGAATGACTTTTATTTACTCGTATTAAGGATTAAAAGAAAACGAATTTAAAAATTTAAATAATTTCAAATCTACTGATTTGTATGAAAAAGTGTGTAGAAATAATTACGTAATACATAGATGTATTGATGAATGGTAAATCTGTTTTATATCAGACATGGAATTTAAGAGTTATGGTGAAATACTAAAGTTTACTTCTAAAAATAATACAAAATATCTGATATAAAAAACTTTTCGAGCAAATTGTGGCCTAAATTAAACGGCTTTCAGCCAGATGCACTTGCCTGTTGCCTAGTGTAATTGACTCGAATTTATTCAGACTCTTTTTTCATGTAAAACACTGTGATTAATGGCTGTTGTTACCATATATGGTTTCAGTACATGCATTGTTCGGAGCATACTCGACTAGAGCATTCCCTTTGATTTTATCGCAGATTTGCTGTGTACGCTTTCGTGTTGCTAATAAAGGGCAAAAACATGAGCAGCAACTACTACTGAACTGTAGTACAACAGCGTGATTAGCAATTCAGCGTTTTGAACTCCTTTGAGTGAACAACAACTAGTAAAAGTTAAAATAATTATGCACAAAGGCGTAACTTGCGTTAGAAAAGAGGCAAACTAAGAGAGAGTTATGGAGTATGGAGTATGCGTGTGAGTTGCAGTCTAAGATGCTTGTCGAGAGGCCAGTGGGATTCTAAGATTCTTTGGCAACATGCAACGAACCGACCAAAATAAGGCTGGAAGACTACTAGTTGTAGTTGTTGCCGTTGCCTTTTCTTTGGCCCCATGTTATGTTATGCATGGCTGCATTTTCATTACGCAGAGCTGAACTAGTTTAAAGCAGCTCAAGGACATGAGGCACACGACATGCCTCGCTTGGCATGTTGTCATCGTCATCATCATCTCAGCGTCTCTCCATCAACATCAACATGAGCAGAGTATGTGCAAGTGGAAACAATGCTGGATGTTTGACTTAATGAAAATCTCACGCCATGCGTAATAATATTTTGCTTTCATTTAAATCGTTGCTGCAATTGAGGCACAGTTGGCCAGCCGGGTGAAGAGGAATGTGAAAATGTAAAAATTCCATCTACAAAGAGTTCACTTTACTAATACGTAAAGTGCTTTCATAATTTATTACTCATATACGTATATATATATAGTCAGTTGACTCATCGATCAACCAGAAAATGGCAAAAAAAAGACGAACAGGCAACATAAGCGCCTTAAATGTGTGATGCTTAATCCTATTTTGGCAGTTTAATTGCAGGCAGCGAGCGAAACGGCAGCAGCAGCAGAGTAAAACTAATATGAAGCTTTACTTTACTTTAATCTACGGCTTATATTCGTATACGTGCCAACGTGTGTGTAGATGAGTTTCCCTCTGTGTGTGTGTGTGTGAGTGTTTCCACATAATTAACTTTTAATGGCAGAGGCCGCAGCAGAAAGTGTTGCCTACTTCCGAGCGCAACGAAAATTCCGCACGAACAAGTTTCGCTTGCCGAATTATTCAACTCGCTTTGACTATTTTTGGCTCTGGTCGAACTGTATATGATTTTTTTTTCTAGCCAAAGAGCCAAGGACAAGGTGGTCGTCGTTGTTGTTGTTGCTGTTATTGGTTAAATGCACATTTCGTGTTTTTGCAACACACACCTTGCAACACAAAGTTGCACGTGACAAGTGGCAAGTGTCTAACAATTTCAGACCGCTTGACACTTCGACAGTTTTCTGACAGTGTTCATGAATTTTCCCTCCGCCTGTACTTTGCCTTATTACAGCCAGAGTAGCCAGTGCGATACAAAGGGACAGGTAGACTATATAAACGAAGAGTAGGGGAGTATAGTACTCCGGCAGTTTATACAATTTTAAACAAGCCAAACAATGGCCGTGACTGTCGGTGAGTCTGGCTGTAAGAGTGTGTATATATAAGTGGCCAAAGTAATACGTACGAAATATGTCTGCTGGCATATGTATGGCATATAGTATGTGCAATGATTCGTAGCTTTCTCGGCGGTTTGACTTTGATTGTTTGCAGCGAACACAGTCTGTGTTTGTCTGTAAGTGAAATTTAATTCAAGGAAAACCATTGTCGTACTCAACTATTAATGTGGCTTTAGTTTTATCAATTTTTAACCAGGCACAAGTTGATTTGTCCCTCAATGCTGTCAACAAGGGCGAAATGTCATTAGCTGCCTGTCTGATGGCATTGCTGATAGCAGGGGACGATGATGGGGACCCCTAGGCGTATACTCAATCAAAAATTGTATAGCATGTAGTATATCATATGACAAATTCAATCAGACAAAGCACACGACATAATTGAAGTGTATGCATAGCCTCGAGCCCAAGACAAATGTTTTTGTTGTCGACTTGCCAGACACACACGCTCACACACACACACACACACTCGGGTAGAGAGTGGGAGGCAGACACCCACGCACTGAGGCAAAGACTAAAAGCCAGACGTTGGCTTTAGCAACATTACATCAATTATTCAAGCATATTTTGCAACATTCTCATGCAAACCGACAGCGCACAGAGTAGTAGTAGTAGCAGCAGCAAAGTTTTTAAATAATTAAAGCGAGTGCAGAACTCCTACTATGATTTAAAACATTTTTATAATTTCATATTTAGCAAAAGTCAAATGATATGTGCGTGCGAATGGGTTATCTCTCTGTGCTGCCACAGCATAGATAGAACATGTGCTCATCCTCATGCACAGTGAGCAAGTGCTTCAGGCAAGTTTGTCCACTTACTACTAATATCCAATTAGCGTGTCGGTCGTGCCCTGGAAAGCGTGCTTCAAATTATGTGTGCTGCGTGTTGCAATTTGTCAACCCCTATGAGAAATACTCGTGCTACTACGACTACGACTAATATAGATGGCAGGCAGCATATGCCAACAGTCCCACACAGTCGGGTGTGTGTGTGTGTGTGTTTGCTGTGTTATGGCTGATAAGGCAGCTCCCAGGGCATTAGCTTTTATTGTAAATTAGTTATTGGCATGTTATACTAAACGATAATGAAACTCCCTCCTCCTCTTCCTATCTAGCAAAATGTGCGAGACGTAAATCATAAAATATCAAGCAGCAGCAGCAGACGACGACTAGTTGTGGGTCCATTGTTAAAGTGGTGTAGCGGAAGCGGAAGCGACGCCAGCTCGTAAAATGCATTTACACTTTGAACGCAACATTAATACAAAATGCGACTGCACAATATTATCACTATCATGGATGGGGAAGGTGCCAGATGATATACCCGAGGTAAGTCAATTACTATTAAATGCTCGGCTTAAAAGCCATTAAGTACTAGCTCCATCTAATTGCTCCTCCTCCCGCACACTTTGACCCTGTCCAGTGGCCAGTTGATGTGTGCCATTCGTTTCGATATTAATACAATAAATATAGACAATATCCATTAAACTGTCGGAGCACTTTAAATTGACACCGACACTATTGAGTACCAGTAACCAGCATCAGGCAGGAAACTGGAAGGCACACGGGGTCTCTCAGCCTGTAGATGTAGCATATGCGCGTGACAATGTATAAAATAAGGTCTAATGGAAAAAGGATAAGCGATGTGGCTTAATATTCAGCACAGCCTATTAAGCCTCATGTACGAATATACTCATATATGAATTTTCAGTAGGTGCATGGCAAACAGTCGAGGATTATAGGACTTACTTAAGTAATGTGCTTCAAAATATATTAAATTTAATTAAATCGTAAATATCAGTGAAGGGGCAAGGGCATGAGTGCTACTCTGAAACCCATAGACTTGGGAATTTATTTAAATATAAATGGGAGTGCCAAAAATATTGCTGGCACTACCATATGTCTAAGACTGACAACTTTTAGGCACAGTTTTTAGTCTACTTTGAAACATAATCAAAAATGAGTTTAGTTAAATTTTTGTCATGTATCTGCTATGGTTCAGAGCTAGAATTCGAGTATTAGAATATTATCATAAATGCAATCGAATTTATTTAAATTTGTAGCTCAGTAAAATAAGGCAATTGGTGTATGCGTGGGACGAGATTCCTACTGGGCCATTTCAAATGAAAATATAGCTTAAGAAAATGCATTTAATTTTTAAAAATATAGTTTATTCAATTCCTAAAATTTAAAATAAAAAGGATAATGTTTATTTTTTTAACCATGAAAGATATTATTTAATAAAATTGAATCTTAGTCAATCTTTGTGCTAGTTTAAACTTTAAAAATATTATTTACTATAACATGTAACAATTTAATTTATACGAAAAGTTTTTCTCTTTTTGCAAAGTGTATTTATAGATGGGCCAAACTTTGACAAGTTTCAATTTGTATTCATTCAGTTTCAGTATCACAACAATTTCTTTGTTCACCTTAGTTGATTTTTCCAATTGGTGACACCTTAGGCCGGAAATGAACCTGTTTCAGTTATTTAGAAGCTATTTTTATATAGGTTGGTTGACATGACACCTGGTTTATTTGTAGCGTTTGCTTCTACCTTAAAATTGATTATTTTTTTTATATGTTTTGTTTTGGTCAAGGGGCAGAAATGGGAGTGAGGCAAGGGTATTAAGGCAGACTGCTTTGTCTGGGATCTTAACTTTTCCAATTATTATGAACTTTCAACAAGAGCAAATGCTATAATAATCCTTTTTATATTGAATATAAAAATCCAATCACGTTCATTGCGTCTGAAGCTCTTACTCGCTGCGTGTGTGTGTGCGTGTGTGTATTTGTGTCTTGTGGCGCCAAATTAAAGTTGAGTGGGTGCTCCAAGTGGTGCCTGTAACCCTAGCCGTGTCCACATGCCTCCTCTATGCCGTGTCCCCCTTCCCTCTGTCATTCAGTGTGCCCATTCGTCTGTTTCGCCTTATACTCGTATGAGCAGCACTTGCTTGCGATTTATTTAACAGTTTTCAATTTCATTTTCAACACTCGATGATGTGTGTGTGCGTATGTGTATAGTGTGTGTTTGTATTTGTATTTTGTATGCGGTTAAGAGCACGTGTCAGGGTTGGCGCGTGTCGATTCTTGTTCTCGCCTTTTTCTTTTATTCCCATTACCATTCCACTTCCCATACTCAATTCCATTTCCATGGCCAAGTGCAAGAAGGTTTCGGTTTCTCGTTAGGCCTTTACGGCCGATAAGCTGGGCTACACACACACCCACATGCACCCCTCACTTGAGCAGTTTAATAAAAAGCATATAATGATATTATATAAATGTGTGTAGCAAATTAAAGAAGTGAACTCATGGCACATGAAAAGCATTAGCTCAGCATATTTTAAAGAAACAACAGCTTTTCCTAGGAAAACTCTCAATGATTCTTTTTTAAATATTCTGAAATATTCTTGAAATATTATATAATAAAAGGTATATAATGACATTATATAAATGTAAAGAAATGAATTCATGGCAGATGAAAAGCATAGGCTCAGCATAATTTTAAGAACAGCAATAGCTTTGGTTGAGCTTTTCCTAGGAATACTCTCAACGATTCTTTTGAAATAAATTCTGTGAAATAAATTGCATTTTTCACACTTTAGAACTCTGCAAATGAGCGCTGCTTAGCGTAACAATCTTGTCGACAGTTGACTGCTGTCATAATGTTTTAACAGACACTTCGCATTGCTGGCGACTTGAACTTTTGCTGACTGATTGCTTGTGCTTGTTAGCTAGCCAGCTCTTGCTCCTTGGCAATGTCATCAAAGCCAATGTGTCAGAGGCGATCATAAAAATGTCGCTCCTTAAAGTCCTTGCCCGTCATTTTGCCAGCCATCAGTCTCTCTCTCCCTGGCAATCAAATTTCTTGCACAATAGACAATGCGAGCAGGCGTCGTGTCAGCGTCAAGTCAAGTGCACACATGAGCCATTTGCCAACTGCCCATCCCCACCATTCCCCCATCCCCATCCAATACAGACCCTGCCCTTGGCTTTAGGGGTTGCAAGCGGCTCTACTGTCGCGCCAATTCGTATACATAAATTGACACAACAAACAAACGTTTCTGACATGCCCGAAAATGAAATCGTAAAACGAAATTCGATATCTTTACCCTATGAGAGAGATATGTGCATAGTTGTTGCGAATCAAAATCAGGACACATTGCATAATGCCGTTGTCATTTCTTTGGAATTATGTAAATGTTCTCAGGCAGCAGAAAAAATAAAGTGAATTCCAATGAAGGAAAAACATGAGAAGAACCACACACGCAGCTTTACTTTAAAGCTTCTTTTAGGTCTATTTCCATATAGAGAAATGTGAGCAATTTCCTTTCAGTTTTCGAAAACATTGCCAGCCACTGGAAAAAGTGGGGTAGACTACTTTATTTAACTGATAATCAATTTACACATTCCATTAGCTACATTAAACAGTTATTGAGTATATATATACATATATCCCTTTTAGTCAATACACCCCAGTTTCATAATTGAATCAGCGTTTTCTGTGTGTGAGATTTCACTGCCGAAATGCCTGCGGTTGTTTCTTGCATATTTAGGAAACGCTTGAAAGTATGCTACAGATTTTTTGCTGCTGCTCCCGCCAAGAGATTTGGAATTAAGCATATAAATTGCAAAAAGCGTAGACTAAGCTGTTATGCGAGCAGAAATCTTAACTGTAAAGGAAGTTGAGGTAGAATGCCTGGCATCGCTTAGCGTAATTAACTTGGCAACTGTTGATGATGTCGGCATGGAAATCGTCCCTTTGCCATTTGCCTGCTTTAGTATTCCTTTTCGTTGCTTTCGTTGGCCAATCGACATTAGTAGCCGGCTTAGCCGGTAGGTTCATTAGCCAAAGCAGTGGCAAAAGAGCTAAGCATCATTAATAAGTGCTTCAGCTGACGTTGACTGTTCAACTCTCGCTCTAGCTCTCTCTTTGCATTTGCTTTAATTACATGCCGTAAAAAATAATTGAGTTCTTAGTCGCATTCAATCTAAAAATACTGCAAAAAGTCCCCTGCAAATGTCAGTTCAACGCTGGTCACTGACCAGCCCCGAGCAGTCTCTTTGGGGTGGGTGTGGGGGGTTGAATTCCAACACACTGCTGCGACTATTGCCCCGCTAATTATGTGCACTAGACTGTGCTTTTGCTAGCGGCATTTCATTTCATTTCATTTTGTTTCATTTCGTTTCATTTTGGCCCCGTTATGGCCCAGCCGCACATTTCATGGCACTTTTGTTACGCTGCGAACCTGGAGCTATACCATATACTGAGCTATGGGCGAGGGTCTGTTGCTTTATTTATGTTTGTTTCATTGCGCGTGTTTTTATTTAATTTTGCAAGAACCATAAAAATGCCAGCCAGCAGCAGACGCTGTTGCTTCAGCTTCTATACTCCTGTTCTACCTTTATTATACTCGTAATGAGCTGCATATACCCTCTAGCTTAGCTAGACGAAAAGGTGTATTAATTAGATGCAAAAATTTACGCAATTAAATGTGAATGAGTTTTCTCTCGTAATGAAAACTGCATTAATATTATAAAACAAAGTTTGTATATACTATATATATTTACTCATTTGTACAAGAGTTTTACTGAATAAAAAACAGTTGATTCTAGTTTTAATGTTGAATGTAATTTTGCCACAAGAGTGGAAATAGTTTCAGTAAATTGCTGAAGTTCATGAGTTGCTTTATGTTCATAATATCTCGAAAGCTAATAGTATGTGTAGTGTGTTGTATGCACTCAGAGAAAGAATATAGTAAATGTAAATATTAACAAAAGGTGAGCGCTACTCTTCATAGGGGAGATAGAGGACTTTTTAGACCAATAGGGACCACCTTGTCACAAATTATAAGTTTTTCAATACGTACATATATCATAATGTTATTTCTTGCTTACTTTTTTTCTGAGTGTAGTTTTTAAACCCTAGCAAGAGGAAACTCTCAGTTGAGTTCGCTCACAATAGGAGCGTATTTCATCGCTTTGCTTGTTTTAAAGCAAAACTTTTGTTGTGTTTAACAAGCAACCCTGAACAAAAGTTGTGCACACGATGTTTCAAAACTCATCTGTCCGCACACACACACACACACATAGGCACACACGCAGCAACATGGCAACTCACGCGTTATAAATGTGTTACGTGAACATAACCCACACTAAGCTCCATTACGCTCACCCTCCTCCTTCTCTACACCCCCTCTCCCATCAGCCAACGCCTAGAGTACCATTGTAGGTCTGTACGCATAAGCTCATTTAAACATTGAAGCGCAGGCTTCTGCTCGGGCTCGGTTGAACAGGTGGCGATTACAAGTGCCAATTCCTCGGCAGCTGTGGAGTTAATTGAAAACTTTTTAATTGTTTATTGTTTCGACTGAAATGTAGTCGAGCCTTAGTTTTGCAGCTCTGATTTATGGGCACGTCTTTAAGGCATTGCTCACCTGCTGTTGACAGCTTTAATTAGGATGCGATACGCGCTGAGTGTGCTAAGTGATTCAAGCCAGCCACTTGGACTCTTCCTTGAGCCTGGCTGCAATCGAAGCCAATGTACAGGCATTGAGTCTGCACTTACAGCTTGAAAAACTGTAATTTTATGTGAACACAGGGGCACACACTCTCTCACACACACACACACACACACACACGTACAGGCGTTCAATTTTGCTTGGGCTGCTGCTGTTCTCCCTGGTCCTTTACACTTGGCTGACATTGTGGCTTTCAGTTGTGTGTCATTGATTGGTTTACCCAGCATTTTGTTTGTTAGCATTGGCTGCCGAACCCCGGACGGACAAACTCGTGGTCTCAGTGGCTGTTGTGCGCTTGCCACATGCCACATGCCATTTACCACTTACCACAAGGCTCACAACGCCCACATTCAATTGTTGCACACCAAATCAATCAATTATGTAAGTGACCAGGCTTAACTATTGCATAAAGTCCGCCTGTACAGACTACAGACTGACAAGTGCCAATTCTAGCAACGATAGCAACAGAATTTGCCATTTTCCATTTTCTATTTTCTCTTCTTTATTTTCCATTTGACAATTTTTCTTTTCCTAAGTATTCTCTGCAAGGGGCTTAAGACTACACTGCAAAAGGCAAACATTGTAAATTGAATTATCTGAAGAGCTATGTGAACAACAGTCGAGAAAATTGTAAAATTATTCACTTAAAGTTTGAATATGAATTTGTGAGATACTAGAGTCTCGTATCAATAGTTTACCATTGTCTAACTAGGGTCTGGTACCTTTGGCTGAACTGACGATATTGTGAAAGTAAAGCCAACTAATATGGATAGGTTCATTAATGGCCTCGTCAGGCTTAACTGAGCTAAGGATTCAGCTACCGCTCTACCTTACCCTAATCTGTTGTCGAATTGGCTAAGCGGCATTTGATTCAAATAGACTACATTATTTAAATGTACATTTAAAACTCATATATTTATATCTAAAACTATTCACATTTAACATAAGACTCAGTTCAAATAAGTAAATAATTTGCTGAATTTTCATATACTTTTAATGTTTAAGCTACTAGATTTGAATCCTTCTGATAGTCACTTTTCACATCTCCTTTTTTCTTTGTGTATATTGACTCAACTTTGACAGGAGCAGAAATTTGCAATTTTTCATAGAAATTCTTTTTTATCCTTTTGACATGACAGGAATTTGCCTTGAAATACTTTTTACTTACAGTATTTTATTGATGTTCTTGCGTAAGTTGCGCAGTTGACTTTGCCAGTAATTGCTTTAATCTTACTATGCATTTCGAATTGAATTCCTTTTTGTAGCTTCAGCTGTGCATTACGCATACGCCACGTGCACGTCAGAAAGTTTTTGCGCTTTGACAGGCAAAGCAGAACGTCAGATCAGATTGGTTTGGGAATTGCTATGGGGAGGGAAATGGGAGTTATGGCATACAAGGAATGATTGCATATGCTTGCCAACTGACATGGCATGTTGTATCTCATGCTCCATTTGTCAACGCCCGCTACGACTTTGTATGTGCATATGTGTGAGCTTAGTGTGTGCTCGTGTGGTATCTACGCCATCTCGCTATCTGTCCGTCTGTCTGACTGTCTGTGCTTTGTATGAGATGTAACAAAAGATGAGTTGCACTTGAGCATGCTAAAATGCGTTATTAAGTGCATAAATATGCAATGCGCACAACCCAACCCTCCCACTCAACTCATCCGCTACCTAACCTCACCTCACCTGCTGCTAACAATGGCGCTCAGGTGAGCTGACAAGTGGGTGGGCGCGATTGTGCGAAGAGCTTTTGAAATTTAATAAAATGCAAATGCAAAGCCTGTGAAGCAGACATATGCAATTCAAAACCGGCACAGACATGTGCCACTCATACCCCCACTGCTGTGACCCCGTCTCCGCCTCCACCTTCGTCTCCTCTAACTGCTTTCCGGCACCCCCTTAAGCATTGTCATCAAGCCAGGCCCTTGGCACGCTAATGAGTTGGGCCCGTCTCGACATACAAAGGCGGCCCAACCAACGACAATGAGCATTGTATGAATTATGCAGCGCCAGAAATGGATGCACTGAAGCGGCTGACCCGGCCGAATTGCGGTAATGCTACCCAACCATGTGTGCCAAATACTCTCTTTTAATTATTTTAAATGCTAATGTGCAAATAAACTAAACGCCAAGGCCCAAAAAAATTACAGGAAAAAAGGAATCGATAATTACAACGTTTTTGGGCTCGCATGAAAAAGGATCAAAAGGTGAACACATGTGCGCAATGCCTAAAGGCACACACACACTCTTATATGTGAGTGTGTGTGTGCGTGTATGATGACTGACACAACCATAAAAGTTGCCCTCTTCATTTAGCTTGGGATTTTCTTGCTTTGCCTTTGGAGCAAGAGATAAAAAGTTATTTTCATCGAATGGATATTCATATGTTCATGTATAATAAACATTTCCAAATGCTTTGCATATTAACATACATTGAAATGCTTTAAAATAATATGTTATTTACTTTTATGATTAGCAATAAACCAGCCCACGCATAGCGATTGAAATTGTGTTTGAAGTATCCTTAAATCAAGTGAAAGGATGGTTTAGCTGAAGAATTCTGCAAGTTTCTTAATTAAATAGTTATGGGGTTCTTAACTTGAAATCAGCAAATAAATTAATCAGCAAATAGACTTTATTGATCAACAAATGAAAAGAATTATCTCTTAAAGAATGTGAATAATTTTAATCTGAATATACAATACACAGAAAGAAAGTATTCACCTGTATAGTCTATTCGATGGCTGCCAACACCATTTTCCCTTGAGTTGTTCTATTATTTTATTAACTAACTTATAAATATTTATTGTCAATTTATATATACTATAAAAGAGTCGCTTTATTAAGAATACATATATATTTTCTTTAGATATCAGTAGCTCTATCTTTCCCTCTGCAAGTCTGCCCCACACGCATCCACATGTGCGACATCTTTACACCTGCGTAGCCCTTGAAATTCTCAGGCCTTGGTTCATGACTCTCCAGCTGTCTGTAGTACTGACGATTGTCGTCTGTCTTGGGTCCTTTGTCCTCAGCCTGTCTGACGACTGTTGGTTTGCCAAGCCTTTCGCACTTGGCGCGTGCTTGGCACAAGTGGCAAAATGTTGTTACGTGAGCATTAAACCATATTTTAAGTTATTAAGTTATTGACAAAAGCACACGTCACCCCTTTCTGTTGTGGAGGTCGTATTTGTCTGCCCTTAGCCATGGTCGCTGCTTCCCCTCTGTCCTTGCCGTCCTTTCGTTATTGCTTTGGGTGGACGCCCATGACTGGCAGCCGTTGCCAGGCAAGGTTTAGGGCGTGGATATGGATGACACTTGTGTGTGGTGCTTATCCGTTGTTGTTTACAATGCCAATGCCACGCCCTACAGCTAGAGTCACACACTCACTCTCTCTCTCACACACACACACACACACACACACACACACTTATATAATATGCCGTATTATATGTCTGCACATAAAAACTGTAAGCGGCACACGCATAAAAAGAAATTTTCAATTTGGCCCAAGCTGCCGCCGGAGGCGACTCCAATACAGAGTTTCCTTTTTCCTTTTCGCTTCTTTGGTTTATTTCATTTTGGTTTCTGCGGCAAATACTTACAAATTTGTTAAATTTCCAACTTGAATTAAACATAAATATGGCTATAAGTTGCTCCCTTGGCCCAGGTGTGTACGTACCTTTATGTCCTCGGGCAAAGTCTTTCATCTGTCGTTTGGCTTGGACACATTTTTGTGCTGCATTTTTACTGGCACTCGGTGGAATTCATGTTTTTGGCATTTGCCATATCATCTGTTTTTTATTATGTCTGTTCTGTGTTCTGTGGCCAATGGGAGGACAAGTGTTTATGTCAAGTGTGTCTGAAGGGGGATGAAGCCACGCTTGTTCTTCTTCTTTGTAGCTAAAAGTTTTGCTCTTTGCATTTAGTTGAAGAGGAAAGAACATTACAACTTGAATCTAGAGTTTTTGTGCATGCTAAACCAAGTTAAGAGCTAAGTAAGCGTGTGGCTAAGATACTGGTATTAGAATGGTCGCAAAATATGTTGCAAGTTAAAAGAGAATTAAATTTTTTCCTACTTATAAGAGTGTACAGAAGTCGTTCACTTTGTCCCATGCCTGCTTGACTCTGGTTGCTTGCAAATGACATAAAACAGAAGCGTTCTGCAGCTGAATATGGTCAGGAGCTGCTGACTCTTGATGTGAAATGTGTGGTTGGAATTGTTTGACAAAAGACATCTTGGCATTCCGTTGGCCATTTGCTTGCACTGGACATGATGATGGCCTTCAGAGCAGAAAGCATTTCGCTGACTGAAAGTTAATTTTATATATGTAACGGCTACAAAACTATTCCACACGTAAATAGTATGTGTGAGGCAAGTGAAGAGGGCCACAGCAGGGCTGCTTACACTCGAAAAAACTGCGGTTTTAAGTTCAACTTGGTGTAAGAGTGTTTCATTAATAATTAATTTTAAAGAATTAAGAAATAAATGTTAATAAAACTAATATTAAATTAATAAAATAAAAATTAATGCAATAAATAGATTGAATAAATAGATAAAAATAATTAAATAAAATAAATAAATAATTAAAAAAAACGAATGAATTAAAAATTAAATTGTTAAACTTGTTTTAAGCATTTTTTGTGAAAAATATAAATTTTGTTGTAATTTTAGTATAGTCCCAATTTTGATACAGTCTTTCTTTCCTTCCAGGCTAATTCTAAATATGATTTGATAATTTGATTCGATTATTTTATGAATATTTCGTACTTAAAATAAGACCCGAGTACTTTCATAGATTCATAGATTCCTCTCCTTTGCTCGTAGTTTTAATTACAAATCGATTCTTTTCTCGCAGTGTAATAGTTTGGGGAGTTTGGGCACATAAATAGTGGCAAAAGCTGGACAACGGCTGCTTAGTGGCTGAAGCCGAAGAGCTTTGTGTATGACTTCGGGTGTGTGTGTGTGTGTGTGTGCTTGACTGTGTGTGTACATACGTCAGCAGCCTTTTCACTTTTCCTTTTGCCTCTGCTGTTGGCGCTGCCAAATCAACCACCGCCGCGTCGCAGTTGCGGCGGCTGTCGCCGTCGACGCAGATAATTTGCCAAGAGAGAGTCAGGCAGAGTCAGAGAGCGGGGTGATAGTGGCGGAGTCGCGGGGGAGGTGAAGCTAGTGCCATGACCTACTTTTACCGCAACTTTTTCAATTTGTTTTTCATCGAGTGTGAATGTAGGTGTGTGTGTGTGTGTGTGGCGTATAAGAGTCTAAGGTTTAATAGGGTTTATTTGGTTAAATATTACAATAAGCAGAATGTGGCAATAAAAACGGTAATCATAAAGCTTTCAATGGTTTCACTAATGTCGTACTCTAACGACGACTCAATACTCTAACCGCGTGATCTGTTATGCAACAGCGTAGAGCATGACGCCCATCATGGCATAGAGCGGTTGCTCCATGGCCATTCGCTTGTTCAGTGCAGCATTTGGTACGCTAGGTACACTGGGCTCCAGCGTATGATAGGACTGCACTGTATGCTCGGGCTGCACCGGATGACTGGGCACCATGTCTTCGGGATTACTGACAACAGCCACATAGTCTTCGTCCTCACCCCCTACGTCATCTACAAGTGGGGAAGCTGTTGTTTTCTGGCCAGTCATCAATAGTAATTGTAGCCTTTGCTGATTTGTCAACAGGGGCTGCCGGGCTACTAGACCGTTCGGAGAAGTCCGCTCCCAGTGCGGCGGCGGCAGGAAGGGCTTATAGGTGTCCGGTGGCGGGTTACGACCCGGATAGCCATAGACAAACATTTGCACAAACAGAGAAAGGGTGTTGAAGTCGGTGACGGTGGCCTTGAGTGTGCCGACTGAATAATGAGTGTACTCGCATAATGGCGCCACATAATCATCCGCGGTGCTCACCTTGTCCACAAAGTGCTGAAAGGAAACATTATCAGTTGATTAAATTTGGAGTATAATTACCAAATACTCACATCAAAGATGACGAACTTGACGTGGGTTATGTAGTTGCTGTCGATGTAGTAGAATATGATGGTATGATTCGCTGGATCCTTGGAAACATCCGGCGTGGTCTGATATGTTTCATATATCAACACGTCACCTGAAAGTAATATCAATTTATCAATATAATATCACTGAAGTTGGGGAAGTCATATACCTTCTTGACGTTCACCAATCTCTACGATCTTGTCCTTCAGTTCAAACGCCTCGGTCACCTCGATAACCTCCTCGTGTTCACTATCATAATCATACTGCTTCATTATTCCCTCATAGTGCGCGTCTCTATTCAATAAGAGTGAGGGATTGATATTCAGCATTGTCTTGTTGTAACCAAAGATCGTAATGGTTACATCAAAGTCCATCATAACTTCCTCAGCAATCAGATCAAACTCTCCACCATCATCGATCTCAGTAGCAACTGCACTCTCATTGTGCGCGACCCGACGTACTATGCCAACCACTAGACTATCCATGTAGCTGAATTTTACCTCTGCCGAAATATTCTGCAAGTAAATATGAAAAACAGATGAATTGAGTGTTCCAGAAACCAAAAAGCAGGCGATTCAATCAAGCATGCCACAGATAGGCCACGCCTCGCTGACATTCACATCAATCATCAGCTACCACAACAACAACAACAACAGCAACAAGAACATTAACGATGAGAATAAGTATAACTTATTCGACTTTTTACAGTGCCCAAAAGAAATGTACTTGGTATGGCTTTATAAATACAATTTCTTGCGAAATCTGGCGTCATAAGTAGCTAACGTATTGCCGTATTGAAAAACATTTATATTTCTTCAAATATTTCTCTGCTCACATCTCAGTCCCTTGGGCCTAAATGCTCTTGGAAGTCGTGCCAAATAGCTAAATAGCCAAATTTGCAGTATATTTTGGCGGACTGTGCGAATGTACTTATACTATATATAACATAAATATATACAGTATTTTGTTTTTATATACCCTTTCCATTTGTTGTTTACATTTCTGCGCCGAGTTCAGATTTATTATACATGATGTAAAGGCTGTAAATACCACAGACAGATTTACTTGGTAAAATATCGTATATGAATATATTTGAATACTTTTCAGTACTATAAGTATTTAAGCTTTAAAATTATTTCATTGCTATGGAATGTAATGAAGTTAATAGAGAAGCTTCTTTGGGGTTTTGTGACTAATTACAATAATTCTATTCAGCTTTTTATAAAGACAGAGAAATTGATACAATATCTTAAATGTATTCTCTACATTTTACTCCTTGTCAGAAGCCAAGGTGGAAACATTAGTAAGATGAACTTTATTGTTTAAACTTTAAACATTGATTAAGTGTCTTTTCTTCTTGCATATGAAGACTATTCAAAAAGTGATTTGCGAATATGAATTGCGAACTGTAAACTACACAGTAGCTACTCACAATACAGTTTGTGTAAATTTACACATCTACACTACTTAGTGAACACTCTAAACATTTAGTGACATCGAAATCTCCCATATTTAACGAGAGTCTTAACAAGATCATGTGAGCATATTGTGGACGGATTTGATGTCAGTGCAATGCCCATTTGATAACTAAAACTAAAAGCTATTTTCATATTTTTGTTATATGTAGTTTTTATAGCTATTTTGGCCATTAAAATCATAGTTAAAGTTTTATGGTTAGCAAGCAATTGCTTTTTGAAATTGATCTAAATCCAAGTATAGTAGTCGAGTTATTATTGGCAACTTAATGGGGTGAACTTTTGTTTATATTCAATTAACGTGCCATATTTTAATTAATATATATATTGTTTCCCCCAAGCAGTTAAATTAGTTCATAATCCATTCCATGCTAAGGCAATCATTTTGCACAACTAATGACCAAACAAAATGTTATGGCAAGCATTGGATACAGAGTGTAGAGACAGGGGAGTTGAGAGGCATGTACTAAATATATAAATAAATACATATGTACACGTTGTCTATAGAGTATGCTGCTGTTTTTGTTTTTATTCACTCTGGGCACTTTTCGTCCGCAGTGACGACAAAAAAACCAACAAAAAAATAAGTAAAGCAAATTTGATTTCTATTTCGGGCTGGGAATATGCAAAATAAGCATAGAGGGTTCAGAGACAGCCACAAAAACTCACTTCTTCCGATACGATCTCAATGTAGGTTATCGGCTCTGCGATGTTGTAGTTGAATACAACACTCGCCGGTTCACTGATGCCGGCGGGACGCGAATGTTGCATATCCTTGAGCAACAGTTGATCGCCCTCAATGCGCTGGCCGACGCCAAAGAACTGTTTGCCCTGCACCCCAGGGTTCAGTAGCATCTGACCGCTGATTAACAAGAGCAATACTGTAAATACTGTAGACATGATTTCTCGATGTGCTTTCGCTGCCAAAATTCAAGTCAAGACTAATATTTGTCAGGAACTTGGCGCATGATTTGCAATGCGACCCGAGAATTATAAGGAGAAGCACAGATTCTTTGAACGTGTCGCGGCAAACTAATGTTGGCAACTGATTTGGAAATTTTTTCCCCAAGATTCCAACTGTGTTGAGTGATCAGCAGCCAGAGAGAGAGTAGAGACAGCTGAGAGGCCAAGCGAGAGACAGATCAACACATTTCTCTCCTGCGCCTATGCCATAGGGCAATTGGCTGAGAGCTCTTTCTATAAATTGAAATGCTGTGTGCACTTTCGGCTCCCACTGTTTGTTTTGCTTGTTGTTCTTGTCATCGAGCATTACGGCAAATTCGCTGTAAGGCAACAACAGCAACAGCAACAACTCTGGTGTACTTGACCCCAAATGCGTTGACGTTGGGCAAGAGGCAACCGCCCACAAGACGAATCTGACCGCCAACGTGCCACAAAAATAGCACCCTCTGACCGGCAACCTTTTGCGTAGTATTTTATTTGGTCACAAAATAGCCAAAAGTAGCCAAAAATAGCCAACGGTTTGCCAAAAATAAATATGCCTAGAGCTGAGGTTGAGGTGATTAATTTGTAATTATGTTGAGCTCGGTCCTTTCATTAATGAGAAATGTTTTAAAGCTGATAATTTGCAAAAGTAATTAAACAACAACCGTAACTAGGCACAGGATATCAGTCATTATAATTACGCTTTCATTAACTAATACTTGGTTTATACTAGCTTCTGTTATCAGCTCTATTATAAAGTTGACATTTATAATTTTTGATTGTGGTTTATTACAGGTTTTTCTTATTCATTCTTAAGTCATTTCTTTATTCCCAGATTATCATTAGAATATTCATTTCATTTCATATAAATTATATTTAAATGTTTATCTTTAATTTAATTAAAATTTATTTCTAAATAATTAAATATAATTTTTTATAACGATCAATTATGCACATAAAAGTACTACAGGGTATGCTCGTATTTAATATGCACACATTACCCATACGACATGTTAAACCAAAGCTTAATTGATTTGTGTATAGCAATTTGTTCAACATTTAAATGGCAAATTTTTCCAGAGAGACCTATTAAAATGCACATGAAATTTAAGCGCAGGCAATTGCCTCTCTTTAAGTGAGACAGGCAGGTAGTTATAGTATGTTAATAATTGGATTTAATTAAAAACTTATGTATGTGCGGCTGGCTGCCTGGATAACGCGGGCACATCGTGCGATATTGCGCCAAATAGCGGCCACAATTTATGGATGCAACATGCCACATTTACTGCAGTACACACAAAAACACACACACGCACACACTCGAGGGGGAAAAGCACACACAGCATTGGCCATTGAACTGCATTGAAATACTGGCACTCAGGCTGCTGCATTGAAATTTGCAATTTTTGTGCAACTTTGCAAACAATCTAAATGGGAATCTGCACAGCATTTGTGGATGCCACAAAAGCCTCGGCCTAATTGTATGCTTTAAGTTTGGCTTGAATTGTGCTAGTTGTTGTTGTTGCAATTTAGATAAATTTTCTACTATTTGCACCTCGTTGAGCAGCTGACAGACGCTTCAACAACGTGGCAACTGTTAACAAGCTAACAAGTTGCAAGTTGCAAGTGGCAAGTGGCAACTTTGCAGATAAGTAGAACAAGCAGCAACAACAATAATCATAACTAGAGAGCAGGCAGTGTCAGCGCCTGATTCTGACATCTTTCAACGCTCAACTTGAGCTCTGCGGCATGTTTATGAAATTCAATTAGAGCATTTAACAAAATTGCATTAAGTAGTCCATAAAGCGACAGCTAAGGCCACTTTAAGGCCCCGCTCATCAAGTGATTGGACCAACTTGTACAATTCGATTTACATTTTATGGCCAGCAACAAAACATCGTTGAATACCAACGGAATGTTTTTCTCTTTTAATGACTGCAAGCAATTGAATGAAATGATGAAATGCTGAAATGATGTTGCTTTTTACTCGATATTGAATGCATTTTAGCAAAATAAAAACATTGAAATGCACTAAAAATGTTTAAGTGATTGTTTGTGGAAATGTATCTACTCTAGAAATATAAAAGTTTTATAGAAGTTGTTAAGGGAATCTTTAGTTTTAAACACGAAACAATCATTCTGCAAATGACAGCAGAAGATAAAGTAGATGTTTTCACTGTGACGTTCTTAATTTTGTATACTGAAAGACTTGCTTTTACTGCTTGGCTTAAACGGTAGGAGAAAAATATTCTATATATAATAAATATTTAATAAATAAATAATAATCAGATATTCGAACCGCTAGTATAGAGCTAATGTTAAGGTAGGTAGTGAGTTTTTCAGTAAACTACGCAGGAATTGAGTTCTCCTTCTAAGACATTCAGGACATTCACATTGGCGATGACATATGTTTCCCTTGAGTTAGCCTTTCCTTCTCTTATTTTCAAATTCAAATTCATTTTTTGTTAATGCTCGATAAAGTCAATCGGTTCATTCGAGATGTTCACTTCGTACGGCGAATTTTAACTATCAAACAAACAGTCATCCAAAATCGAACAGATGATTCGGGAATATTCCCTCAGCTGAGTTGAATGGAATTTTAAACAAAGCAACTGAATTTTTGAGAAATATACATTTTGAATGAATACTATAAAAAACCTACTTTTGAACATTTATCGAAAGTGTTTATTAAATTGGAAATAGTTTGAATGAAACGAGTGTTTATAATCTCGCTTTGTATGTTGTGTTTTTTGTTTGTTTATAATTCAATTATACAAATGTATGTATGTACATACATACCGCCTTTTATGGAAACTGTATCCATGTGAAGAGTAGCTTATAGTCGCTCGCTGTCAAGTGTGCTTTTGCCTCAAGTGTTTACATCTTATATGTACATACATATACAAATGTATAGTCGATGGTCAGTCTTTGCTCTTCAAGTGGCCCAATGAAAGGTTAATAACACTCCAGAATGAAATGCGTTTTATAATTGGCGCCGTCATTGAGTGCACAGCGTTGAAATGTGCCGCACAATGCTGCACAAAATGCGGTCTAAATGCGTCTAAATGCTTGTTGAAGGCATTTGAAAAATATGTGCAAATTCCATTTGACATTGTGCCTCAGGGGTGGATGGAATGAGTGATGGCATGACATTGGGGGTGCGGCACACATTGATCCTGCCAATGTTCATTGCGTAATTGCATTTGACAACAGCGTGCATCAATCGGGCTAGTAAAGCAATTAACGCGACTGTGTGTGTGTGTGTGTCTGTGTGTGTAAAAGGGCGTGACGATGGGGGATAGAGCTGAAATCAATAAAAAGTTATGCTGTACACTGTCCACTTCACCCCGAGCGGAAATTACCAAATTTGTTGCTGGCATTTTAATTTAGGGCTCGTAAATTGGATTTGCTGTTAAAAATAATATTGACCATTTTGGCTTAGCGGGGATTAGCCAGAACGCTGGGCCAAACAATGGGAATTAGTCGAAAGCTTTCGAAATGAAATGAAAATGAACTTGGCAACGCGAAAATCCCTTATATAGCCTACACTTGAGCCAAGTAATCAGCTCTTGGCCAAGCTGCAGCTGCAAACTGCAGATAAAAACTGCAGCGAGAAAGAAGTCGTAGATAACATGGCGCAAAAAAGAACTCAAAGAACATCATATTGAGTTATAACAAATGGCTGTTGAGTATGCTGCTAACTGGGACACAGCCAGTGGCATTGTGGGTAATCCATTTGCCACTGCATTTCCCTGTCAATTGTCGATGGCCCAGGCGACTTGCCAAGCCTGGCAGCAGCTGTGTCTATGGTTTCTCATTTGATTGTTTTTCATTTCTTTGCAGGATGAAGGCTGGAAGCTGAATCGCACCAACTACTACCAGGAGGGATGGCTAGCCACGGGCAATATACGAGGCATTGTAGGCGTCACATTTACCACCTCACATTGCCGCAAGAACATGGACTATCCACTGCGCACCAACTACAATCTGCGAGGTCATCGCTCCGATGTAAGTTTAGTCTATCAATTGTACATCCAATACATATCTCTTGATCTGGGATCAATTTGTTGTACAGGTGATACTGGTCAAATGGAATGAGCCGTACCAGAAGCTCGCCTCCTGCGACAGCTCTGGCATTATCTTTGTGTGGATCAAATATGAGGGCCGGTGGTCCATTGAACTGATCAATGATCGAAATACACCGGTCACACACTTCTCCTGGTCACACGATGGACGCATGGCGCTCATCTGCTATCAGGATGGCTTTGTGCTGGTCGGCTCTGTGGCTGGACAACGCTATTGGTCATCTATGCTGAACCTAGAGTCGACCATTACGTGTGGCATTTGGACACCAGATGATCAGCAGGTTTACTTTGGCACTACGCAGGGTCAGGTGATTGTCATGGATGTCCATGGCGCCATGGTGTCGCAGGTGCAACTGTCCAATGATGTGCCAATCACATCCATGGCCTGGTCCTGCGAGAAGTTCAAAATGGAGGAGGGCGAGGAAGCGGAACCCGGTGTAACCAATGCCGGTAAGTCTACTTCAGGCAAGATCCATGTAATCTTTATCTAACTGATTCCTTTTTTAGCCAAGCGCTCGTTCGTGCTGGCGGTGAGCTTCCAGAATGGATATATCTATTTGTTAAAGTCGTTCGACGACGTTTCACCCGCACATATCAATACCTGCCTTAATGGCGCCCTGGGCATGGTCATGGAGTGGAGCAACTCACGCGAACTGCTCGCCGTTGCCGGCACACTGCGCTCTGGCACTGGCAATGCCAATGGCTTCGCTTTGGATGGCAAGCTCGATGATCTGGCTACGCCTAGCTGTTATAACAATCTAGTCAAATTCTATACGGAGTCCGGCACGTGTCTCTACCAGGCGCATATACCCAGCAGTAACGCCACCGTCTCAGCCATCACCTGGGGCCACAATGACAAGCGTCTGTTCATAGCCACTGGAACACAGGTGCACATTGCCTGGGTATCGCGACGGGTGGCCTCGCTGCAGTTACTCTGCCGGCTGCAGATCCAGGCGAGTGTTGGCTCCGAACTGCTGCTGCCGCTGTTGCCGTTGCCTTCTAGGATTAAGTCGCTCATTGGCAATCTGTTTGCTCAAACCATTCGAGTGAGTTGTGACTATGACTATTACTATCGCTGTCACTCATCCTTATCCTTATTCTTTCCATAGTGTTGTGTACCTGATCTGAAGTCTCTGCGGGAGTTTGTATCACGTCCACCGTTGTGCTCGACTCGGCTGCACTGCACTATGATACGACATGACGATGACTCGAATCTCAGCTCGGGTACTTGCTACACGCTCTACCTTGAGTATCTAGGTGGTCTGGTGCCGCTGCTGAAGGGCAAACGCACCTCCAAGATTCGGCCAGAGTTTGTCATCTTCGATCCACAGGTTAATGGTTAGTAGATTCACCTACAATCCTAATATCAATACCAATTTAAAACGTTTCATTTACCATTATATAGACAACTCGTTATATTTCCAATATGCTGCCGAGGCGAAGAGCTCGTCGGGGTCCAGTCAGTCAACCACAACGGGCAACAGCGGACGTACTGACTCCTCCGATAGCGATTTTGAGGAGCGTTCCCGCTTTGGCTCACCTCGCACACCACGTAAACGGCGGGTGCGCGCCAAGCGGCGCAATCAGAACGGAGATCGTGGTGCAGCTAGTGGAAGTGGAGATCCCGATAGCCTGGATGAACTGGCCTATGTGGACACTTTGCCCGAGGTAAGGGAGATCCTTGAAATGATGGCGAGTTGCAAGTGATTTGGTTATTTTAATTTCTAAGCAGGAAGTCAAGCTGGTGGAGGTGACCTCGAATATTTGGGGCACGAAATTCAAAATCCATGGACTTGCCAAAACCGTCCCAGCCAATTTAGGCCAAGTAACTTATAAGACGTCCCTACTGCATTTGCAGCCGCGTCAAATGACGCTGGTCATCACCGAGTTGCGTGACGATTTTCCACCTGGTCCCGATCCCAGCTTCAATCCGAATCTCTTCTCCGAGGACGAGGAGGAGCATCACAACTACAATCACATTCACAATCATAATCATACCCATAGCCATGGTCACAATCACAATCAGGATGCAGTGCCTCATGTGAGCGTCACTGGCGCTGCACAGATCGATGCGGTGGCTGCCTTAAAGCCACCCATCATGCCACAGCGTCGACTCAACGATGGCGCCTCAGCACCGCCCATAGCACCAATGTCGCCACGTCCCAATCGCATACTGGCACGCCACAGAAACTCGCATTCTTTAGCAGTCAATGGTGGCAATGGCTCCGCCGTGGGTCTCAGCCCATTGGCTCGTGCTGAAAGCTACGACGATGACTCCTCGAATGAATCTCAGGAGGCGGTAACCAATGGCAGCACTTCCACCACTGTGCTGCTGCATCAGGCGCCTTCCAGTTGTTCCACAGCCGCAGCGAGCTCTAGTCCAGGTCTTGGGCCCAGTTGTAGCAAAAACGTGACGAGACCCAAGACCATTAGCAGCTTTAAGAACAGCTATAGTCGCTCCAGCTCGAATTCCAGCTGCCAGTCGCGTCACGCCATCTCCCCGCTGTACTGTGATGGCTCTGTCCCCACGCTGCAGTCGCCCAAGAATGCAGTGGCTCCATCAGACATCATATTCGAGCGACCAGCAGTACCTGCCGCTGGCCAGACCACGTTGATGTCCTACTCCACCAATGCAGACTATGCCAATAATGTGGTGCAGGTGAAGAATGCGCTGATGTCGGAGCCAGTGCGTTCGGCCAACAGTCATGTGAATCCGGTGCCGCTTAATCTTAATCTGAATCTGGAGCGGATGGATGCACGAGCTATTAAATGCACCGCTGCTGTACCAACTAATACCACTGTCACTGCCACTGCACCCACAGCCACCACAACGAAGCGACGCGACATGCTCTACATTGACGAGGAGACGCAATCCCCCACACCCACCAGCAACAGCACCACCACCAATACCAACAACACCTCCGCAGCCACCAGTAACAGCATGAAACGTACACCCACTGTGGTGTCAATAGCACCAGCATTGCCCGATTCCATAACACGCAGCTGCAGCGTCGGATATCTAGACTCGGTGGCCATAACACCCTCTGACGAGGCACTCTCGGCCCTGCGCAAGGATGTGCCCAATAAGCGACTACTGCTGGTGGACAAGCGTCGTAATCGCAACCGGAAGCGCCAACAGCAGGTGGATGCCAAACGCCACAAGCTGCAGCAGACGGGCAAATCGAAGAGCTTAGACTCCTGTGATCTCCTGTCGCTGCAGACGAAACTGTCGAGCAAGGAGCACGAGCAGGTGGTGCGCAAACTGCAGGAAATCTCTGATAGCAGCGCCTGCAGCAGTGCAGCCAACACGCTGTGTTTCAAGTGTCGCAATAATATGAATCCGGCCGCCGCCTGCAAGCGTTGTCAGCCTACAGCCAACAAAGTGCTGGACGAGATTACCACTGCCGCTGTCATTGCCGTTGAACCCACCAAGGAGGTGGCTGCCGTCGCGGTGCAAAGCAAGCCCACGCCAAAGAAACGCTTCGATGTGATCACTAGCTTCACGGACAGCCCACTCTTTACTCGCAAGCATCGATTTGGCTATGGACGCAGCAAAGAGCTGACTGCAGGCAGCAACACGGAGAATTCCACGCCATTATTGCCACGCAAACAGGAGAATAGCTTTAGCTTTGTCAAGCAGCTATCCGAGGTGCGCTGGAGGCGCAAAGAGCCGGCCCAGAGTCAGAGTCAGCTGCAGGCAGCGAGCAATGGCAGTACGCTGGAGAGGCAACACTCGGAAACTGGCAACGTTGCCTGTGGCACTGTGGAGGCCACGCCCGTGGAGGCCAAGGCATCGGTGTCGTTACACACACAAGTAAGTTGTGAGAACTCTCTAAATCTTCTCGATCTTTAACTGACTACCGTTTCATAGGCACTCACCACACTGGAGAACATTATTAGTCGGTTGCGCGATTTGGATGAGGGACGTCTGACACCACCATCGACGCCCCAACGCATGCCACGCAGCTCACCAGCCTCACCAGCGGCTAGCAAGAAGAACAAGCGACAGCAGAGCAACTCACCCATACGCCATATACTCAATTCCCCGCTGCTAAACCGACGACAGCGCAAGAAACCCAGCATCATTGAGAGCTCCGACGATGAGGGCACACAGACGAATGGCTCTGGCGAGGAAATGGGCAATGGGAATGGCAATGGCAAGCAGTATCGTGATCTAGAAACATTCCAAAAGGCGCAACTGCGTCAAAAGGTGAGCTAGATATGATCTCATAGTGTCGGCTATAGAAATTCCTCTAAAGATTTTATCCGCACAGCTTAAACGTGGCAAGATTGAGCCCAATGGCACCGCCAGCTGTGCCAATCCGGCGCCAGTGCGTCGCGAGTTTGTGATGCACAACAAGGCTCCCATGTGGAATGAAATGAGTCAAGTGTATCAGCTGGACTTTGGCGGACGTGTGACCCAGGAGTCGGCCAAGAATTTCCAAATTGAATTTCGCGGCAAACAGGTGAATAATATAATTGATATTTTCCTATAGACAAATTAATAATTATATTTGTTGCATGTGGCAGGTGATGCAGTTTGGACGCATCGATGGCAATGCGTATACCTTGGATTTCCAGTATCCCTTCTCAGCGCTACAGGCCTTTGCCGTGGCGCTGGCCAATGTTACTCAGCGTCTTAAATAATTGGATATGGCTGGAATATTTCTGTTTATCGTATCGTATTATAATCTATACAGTACTAACATATATCGCATATGCAAATTGATCTTATAATGCCACGCCACACGACAGTTAACGCCGCAGCAATCGCTTTAATATGCATATTTTTTATACAGAGCGAGAGACAGAGGGGAGGAGGAGCAGGCGCCTTGTTCTATTTTAATTTGTAAATATGTACTTATTGTATTATTGTATGGTCTTTATAGGTTTCCGAATGAGTACCGCATATGTATAATGTATGAATAAGAGATGAGATATGATATGAACACATACCACCACTTGATTAAAAGGTTTAGCTAACATATTTGATATTTGGTGTGCAAACTCACAGTCCGATCCATTTTTTGTGCAATATTTGTATGACAAACTTTTTGGATTAAGTAAACGATTGTAAATTTTAAGCATTAATGAGGTACGAGTATTTTAAACATACATATGTATTAGTATTATACGATATGTGAGTAACTATACGAATTGCAAACAAATACGTATAATTCAGTCGACTTTTTTAACTAGTTTGTACAAGAGCAGCCTTTTTTGCATATAGAGCTTTGTTTGTTTTCTCTCGACTTTAGTGCAATAATTATTACAATTAACAACTCTTTTCGTTATACAATTTAGGAATTAAGCGAAGCAAAAAACAAATAGAGGTTAATTTATATACATTCATACTATATACTTATCGGCAAACCGCTTTAAAACATTAACAAATCGCTTGGCCTGACATTTGAAACAAAAACTCAATGTTTGTACAAGAACTTAATACTAGCATATTTTTTATATATAATGCAATTGTGAATGTTGAATGCAACACACACTTACACACACACACACACACACACACACACACACACACTTATCCACACAGAGACGGTGAAAATACAAACAAGAATTAACTTTGTGCTTTTCCTCTTACTCACTTTTTGTAGTTAGGCTTAATTTCAAGGAAAAAATTCGTTATTGTAATTGTTGTGAATATTGAAATAAACTCGAAACTCAAACTCGAATCGTAAACGATATTAAGCGTACAACTAACTAAATAAAAAATATTGTATGTGAATAAATGCTTTGCGTTTTATAAATAAATATATAGATAACAGGAACGGAACAGAAATACTTTCTTATTTACAGATTCTATATTGATTAGATATTGTCTTGCACGGAATCCAATTTAGAAATGGAATTTCGGGGTATGTTACGTCTTTTCCTTCTTCTCTATTTCGATTTCGGCTTTCTCCCAATCCGGTATGGACTTCTCCTTGACGTGCCAGGAGTCCGTTTTAGGGCCTTTCAATTCAGCTGTAAAAGTATAGAATAATAATTTTAGGTTTTACATTTCAAATAAGCCACTTGCATGTTTTGAAACGCTTCACTCCTTCCTGCATATCCGCCACCATGGCTGCGTTTACACTCATGATCTCGTTGTGTACGGCGGCATGAAATCCTGGTCTGGCATAGGCATTGCAATTTGCCAAGAGAGCATTGCGATCGTGCTGCATTGATGCCATTGGAAATTTCGCAATAGAAAATGCTAGATTAACCGCTTGACCTAGCGCTGTTCCAGTCGCCACAATGCGATTCACTAGTCCAATGCGCAATGCTTCTTTTGCATAAACCCGTCGTCCAGTTTCAATAATATCAAGAGCATTGGCATAGCCGACAGCGGCAGCTAATCGTACGGTGCCAGCATCACACATGGGCACACCCATGCGACGATTAAAAAAACCCAACACTGCGGTATCTTCCATAACGCGCAAGTCACAGAGTAGCGCCAGCTCGAGTCCACTGGCTACACAGAAACCACTGATGCCACACACAATGGGCTTGCGTAGATGCCGTCTCGTCGGACCGACGGAACCCTCATGTCGCATAAGAAAGTTTAAACTGCCACGCTGTGCCTCCGCTTCCAATTCATTTAGATCATACCCAGCCGAAAAAGAGCCGCCTACGCCGTACAACACACCCACAGGTGAGGTGTCATCTGCCTCGAATTGATTGATTGCTTCAGAGAGTTTCGTCGCGGTGGCAGCATCGATAGAATTTCTTTGCTGCTCCCTATTGATACCTATCAGAGTTATATTTACATCCTTTTCAACAAGTATTGTGGGTGTTGGTGCGGATGCGGGAGGCTCATCCGTTTCTGCATATTTTATAGCACTTATAGATAGTGTTTTCTTTGCTAAACTCGAGCCAAGCGCACATTTTAATAACTTTTTACCGTAGGCAAAACAAATCAGTTTCTGCATGACGCAAAGAATTAAAAAATTTATTGTTGTTTCGCTCGATGCAACAGCTTTGTTTACCTTTTTTGCGCGAAGCAACAACAAAATGCCCGTCGTTTTCAATCGAACATCAAGCAAATGAGAGCGCGTTCGAACCAAAGCCTATTTTTACTCTCTTCATGTTGAGAGTGTTGCACAACGTTAAAAGTGGTGATTTCCTTGCCACACCCTACAACACTGTCTGGGAGCGACTCGCAACTGTATGCGAGTATGTGTTTTTGCAAAAGAGAAAAAGAAGAAAACAGATAAAACGAAAATACAAGAGACAAAAGTTGCGTTGCCAATTAAATATTAATAAATTCATAGCAAAAATTCAACAAAATATTGCTAAATATATTTAAACCGGTGGCGTGTGTGCCAATGCATTGCATTTGTGTATTACACAAATACGTAAAAACCGTGATATAAGTAAAGTACAAAAAGACGAAAAAACAGACGGCTCGAATCTCTGATCTCGCAGCAGACAAAGGATAGCTAAAAACGGTATTAACAAAAACAAATTTCAACAAAAAGCGAAATGCAAAATGTAACAACTGCGGCGCGGACTGGCAGCGCTGGCACATCTCACATCTGCCTGAGAGCTGAACAATAATAAAGCGAAAGGTATTCGTGTCCAGCGGCTTCAGCACTCGACCATAACAATAAAAATGAGAGCGCATGCTGCTGGACTGCCCTGCCCGACTTGTCTAGTCGTTGCATGTGGCCAGAAGCAATGATATGTCGATGGCTCTTTACTTGAACTGTAATTGAATTGGGCATATGTGAACCGCGGATAAACCGCTACGTTTGCCTGAGGGGTCGAAATTGCTGCCACCGCCTGCATTATTAGAACTTAATTGTGTCTATTTTTACCAATACGACGCGTCCGCCCAACATTTGGGCGCAATTGGTGTTCCGCCCCTCCTGCCAACTCGCCACATTCAGTTTCACTCGGCGTAACGTGCACCATTGGCGCCCCAGAGGGCTCTTGTCGCCGCCGCTATTGCCATTTTGTGTGTGTGTGTGTTTATATGTATAGATGTGCATAGGGTATAACGGGTTTGTTGTGCAGCGTGTAACACATATGTCATTTACTTTATAATAATTATGACAAGTAAATAGCAAAATTAAAGACTCGAAAAAACATAAACTAAATACAATGTGTCCATTGTACTATAACAAACCTAGGGTATTCCTTCTTCGGGTTGACGAATATAGCAACTCTTGTTATTATTTACTATTTGTGCTGCAGTCTCTACCACATCATGATCTATTTTTGTAAATTTTATTTGCAAAAACGTCTCAAAGCGAATATAAAACTTTCGTTTTATTTTGTTTACGTCGGGGACACACCTTTTAACGCTATCCGCAGTCCCAGCCTTTGATCGTATATATACAAACATTACTTACATACGGATGTATATGCGATATGGTATACAATCACCAGTTTGCCAGTTAGCCACGGCCCTAAGAGCAATTAAAGTGTGTGTGAATGCGAGTGCAAGTGTGTGTGTGTGGAAGTGCAGATAAATTCCATTGTATCATCAGATAATATGCGCTGAGCTTCTGTGGAGTTTATTGCCTCAAGTAGAGCTTAATTAATTGAATTAAATGCGCACGCATTCATTCAAAAGACATTCTGACGAACACATTCACAATCACATTCACATTTCTCCCATTCAGCAAGCACAGTCACGACTCGACGATGTCAACCGGAAGGCCCATAAAATGTGTCGTCGTTGGCGACGGTACTGTCGGAAAGACTTGCATGCTAATCTCCTACACAACAGACAGTTTTCCCGGTGAATATGTGCCTACAGTGTAAGTTTTTCCTCCCAAAACATTTGTCACAGATCAAGTGTGATGTTTTATGTGTTGTCTCTTCTCTAAATAGCTTCGATAATTACTCTGCACCCATGCAAGTGGACACAATACAAGTATCGTTGGGCCTATGGGATACAGCCGGCCAAGAGGACTATGACCGCTTGAGACCACTCTCCTACCCACAGACAGATGTTTTCCTGATATGCTACAGTGTTGCGAGTCCCTCATCGTTTGAGAATGTCACATCCAAATGGTATCCAGAGATAAAACATCATTGCCCCGACGCACCCATAATATTAGTTGGTATGTGTCTTGGCTCAATGCCTGCTCGATGGTGGACTAATGATGAGTTTTATGCTTTATGCAGGCACCAAAATCGATTTGCGTGACGATCGCGAGACATTGAGCGGCCTAGCCGAACAGGGTTTGACGCCGCTTAAGCGTGAGCAAGGTCAGAAGCTGGCGAATAAAATACGCGCTGTGAAATATATGGAATGCTCCGCCTTGACGCAGCGTGGCCTGAAGCAAGTAAGTGCCACACCCAGTATGTGACCCGATGCGTTGACAATTCTATTCTAATATGCGACTTTTTAACATTTATTTTTTTAGGTATTCGAGGAAGCGGTGCGCGCTGTGCTGAGGCCAGAGCCATTAAAGCGACGCCAGCGAAAGTGTTTAGTTATGTAAAATAGGCAGCGTGTTATTTGCTTTGAACCGGCGACAGTGAATACTCAGAATAGTCGCAGTAAACCCGACACATACAGAGAGAAACATACACACATGAACCAATGCAGCGCCCTCATCTTTACCTAAGCGGAAACAAATCAACTCGAAATTTGATTCATTGAGCATTTCGATTATTTAATTGTATAACATTTTAATTACGGTTTGCCTATATAATTTTTTTTACCACATGGCACAAACAGTCGACTCCCTCCTATTAGAACTGAAATAACAAGCAGGTAGAATCAGTAATGCTAAAGACAGCAGCTACACACATATTGAAATCTAGTCAATTGAATCGAATGTATTGTACTAATTGTAATAACCAGCAGAAAATTAAGCGATTTACTTGTATAAGAGTGCAGGCAGCGCTGAGCAAATATAACATTGGTTTCGCACGCATATCAGTGCTATTTAAGCAAGTCCTAACTTTGATTAAATGTATTATAATTATGTAGCCAAGGCTTTTCCTAATTTCAAACAATAAACATTATGTAACAGTGTACGACAAGCTCTTAGAGATGGAATAAGAACAAATTTATACGATACTTTAGCATAACCTTTTTTTCAAACTACGTATTTGCTTAGCTCATATCGAATCATAATCATTTAATATATATATATTTATCCTTTTCAAATTGTAGCAACTGTTGTTTATTATTTTATTTTAACTTATTTATTGTCCTAACTTTAATATTGCAATGCAATGTATAAACAACTTGTATGGCTTAAGTATAGCGAAAAGTGTGAATAGAAATGAGAATGGAATGACAAACTGCATTTAAATGTGACTTGACTCGAATCAAACAAAAAGAAAACAAAACAAACATAAAAACAAAGATAAAAGTTAAATAAAAGAAAGAAAAATGTAAACGAATGCACACAATTTTGTAAACACGTCAAGTGTGGAACCCCAAACCAATTTTTATATTAATTATATAATGAAACTAACGAAAAACTCATGTAAATGCAATGTAAACGAAGGGCGACTCAATCGGGCCCCAAACTGATTATATACTTACGAGAAATATATACACATACATACTGTAATTAATAAATTCAAAGAAAACTGTTCGATTTTGTGTGCTCAACATTGCTAGTTATTAAATTTTTATTGATTTAAATGCCACGTTTCATTATTTTTGTCATAAACAATTAACAGTTTCGATTACGTTTATCTTTTGACTTTAAGTGTGCGCGTGCCGCGATTTCAACTCGTTAACTATTTTCCATAATTATGAGATCTCTCAGTGCATCGGTTCTCGGTGTCGACGTGCAGGGTGTTGCAGCTAGTTACAGAGAGGGAAAGAAGGAGGATGAGATGGTGGAAGAGCGAGCAGCTGTTGGCGTCCCTCAATACAAGCGGAATGGCTTTGGATGCACAGCCTGTCCCGGCTTCTTTTTGGCGCCCGCACTCTTCGGGCGTTTGGGCTCGGAGTTGAGTGATGGCATGGACACAGATAAGACCAGGCACTCCGCTGGCAAGGACATGGATGAGGTTAATGTTGTGGCACGTTGTATGCGCGGCGCCTTCCAATACTGTATGGGGGAGGGGGCGAGTGAAGAATCATTATTATTAAAAAGCGACACTTAAAATGAGTACAACTGTATGTGGTGGCATATCTGTTTAGAATAGAATTGATAAAGGATAAAATTGAAATGTAAAACTGACTCAAGATAGAAACTTACAATTTGCATTCAAAATTTGTTCACTTTACCAATGCATCCAATGTTGTGGTTGATTTTTAGTGCGCTTGTGTGGCTTTTGATACGCTTGCAATCGCTGGTGGTCGTGATTATATTTCTTATGCACCAAATCTATTAGAGCGTTGCTCCTAAACTATATCCAAATTAGCTGTTGAAATTGAGATACATACTCAGTGCAAGAAACGCCAAGTTGTTTGTTTTAAATGAAAAAATGTTCTTTTATTACGTTTTGAAAATTGCATTTGTTCTTCTTACATTTTGTAACAGGAGGGGGACTGGGGGTGTAAATAAGTTGTGAGATTGATGCATTTACCTAAATATCAAGGATACTCGTACAAATTATAAATTATAATAGTATGTATGCTTAATTTGTGGTAAATTGTTGATAACTCCTTTTGCTCAAAATCAAAAGTATCTAAATTTCAATTGTGATGCTGTTGCATTTAATTCGAATAATATTTCACATGGCAAATACATATGGTTCAACACATTTAACTACACGTAAAGCACACAGATATATTATGCAAAATTCATCTATCTGCTTGCTTATGTCTTTAGATACTTTTTCTTTCAATATATCAATATATATATATATAATTAGGTATATATATGTTTTTCTTTTGTAGTATATGAAATTTGCGTATTATAGATATAGATTATATATAGTTTATGCATTTGCTTTGCTATCGGTTTTCTCTGATAAATAGTGCAATGTTCAACTAATCATTAAATTTATTATCGGCGTGTGTGTGTGTCAGTGGTGTGTGGTGTGTGTGTGCTTGCACAATTTAATTATCAAATCGAGTAAATACTCTGTATTGTGTGGGAGTTATTGCATACTTTTCATTTGTGTAACTTTTCGCTTAGAATTACATTTCAAATAAGCTTTGATCAAATTGTGTATCTGCTTTTTGTTTTCGTATTAGTTTTGCATCTTTTGCATCGAAAGAAAAGAAAACTTCAGCTCTACATGCATTCTTTTTGGACATTTAACTTTGTTGATTTAAATTTTCATCAGCGCCGCTTGTTGAAGCCGTCATGGATGGTTGTGGACTCTGCGTTCAAGATATAAAAATATAAATGCATTTAATCATGGCAAAAATAAAACATCAAACAGTAAAAATACAATAAAGAAAAGAACCACAAAGCCTTGTTAAGTAAAAAATGCAGGGTATTAAACTGAAATGGATAAGCAAATCATGTATTCGACGAGCACATCAAGCAATTTGTTTATGAAACCGGAACAAGGAGTTACATGGGGCGGTTGATCAAATCAATGTTGGTTCGCTTCGGTTCGGAACGGTTCGTTATTGGTTCAGTTTAGTCTGATTCGGTTCGGTTAGTCTATCACAGCACTGTTAAAAGGATACGAAACGCACACAGTTTTCAACTCGCACGCAAATAACTTACAGGACTTGATCGAAAGTATATGATAAAATCGCATCGTTTCATATCGAGAGTCGAGTCGACGTATGGACGTATTAAGTAGTAAGTACGAGTATATATTAATTTCGAATTTAATGCACTTTTATCTTTATCGTATAATGACTATGACTAATAAAATGTATACATATATTCCTATAATGAATCAAAGAAAAGAAATGAAAACGTTTAGCACAAAATGATATATCGTACACAAAAGGAAACACAATAAATTTACAATTAAATATTATTATATAATTATTAACAATTTCGAAAATTTTCATAGTATGTTAATGAGTTTAAAACCGGCCAAGAAAATAATAAAACTGTTGCCTGGTGTGGTATGAGAGAGCAAAGCATTTTGCACTGGTTCGGTAATGGTAATATGGTTTAAATGCTGGGCAGACTTTCAACAATCTTTTCATATAATAGTATATAGTATATATATTATATTGAGCATTTCTATTGTTAGGTCAGTAATCACTGTAGTATTTAAAATTTGTACTAGTCTACATAGTATAAAAGTATTGACAATTGCCATAAATAATACTCAATTGGTATACTCGTGATTAACTTAAAGTATATTAACAAATACTAATTCTTTGGCCAACAGCTTGAGGGTTAAGCTCAAGAGTCCAGAGATTCGATTTATACACATTCCAAATATAGTCAAATCGGAATTTGTATAAAATAATTTCAGCTAGCCGAAATTGTCTATAGTATTATTATTGTGGTATTTGAAAGTATATAATTTAAAATAGAAACTCTTGCAAACTCATTCGAGATTTTTCTTATTTAAAAATCAACAACAATTTCCAGCGTTCGTTCGTTTGAGCTAATTCATGTATGTACTTTTGTTGACCCGATTCAAGTTTGAGGTACAGTTAAGTATTTTCAAGTAATTTCATCTTATTGGGTTAATTGATTATTGATTTTCTCTGTTTATGAATTTTCTTGGTATTTGGTATTTGTTTATGTTGTGTTCACTTAAAAAGCGACTCAAATATAGCGTTACACACACAGTCTGAGTTACAAAGACCGAATTCTAGATGTATGGTGGCCAATAGGCGCCCTTGCCCAGCGAACTACATACATGTGTACATTCCGGATGGGAAGCGATCGAGATAGAGAGGGGGAGAGAGAAGAAAGAGAAAGAGAAAAGAGATTGTGTGTAAAATGGTTAACACTCCTTCGTATGAGTATGAATATCACGTTTTACGATTAGTAATTTCGATTCGATATACGACATTTCGCAGCCAATGCATCTCAGTTTGAGTTTGAAAGAAATTCATTTTTAAATGTAAAGTAAAATGTTGTAATTAATGTAAAATATTAAATGAATAACTAAATAGAAAAAAAAAAAACACCCGCTGAAAAGATTATAATATCGCGCTTGTGCCATTGCATATAGTTAGTCTTTAGTATTAGATCGTTTTTTAATTTGGTTAGATGTGGGAACATCCTTAATGTAAGGTTAAATTTTGTTCGAGCTGTTTGTTATTTTCTTTATTGAGGTGATTCGTTAGGCATTCTCAGTGCTGTTTGATTGAGTGCGTGTTGGTATTGGTATTGCTTGATTATATATTTATGATAATATTTGTATTGTATTTAAAGAAATGATAGCCACAACAGAAGTGCAACTTAATTACAATTACAATTAAAAAATGAATTTCTTGAAGTAAACACAAAATGGGATATCGTTATTATGATGAATATTATGTAGTCGATGTATGAATGATCGATATTGTATTCGTAATGAAACCAATCAGTAAATTAGGATTAATTGCAACTACTTAGATGAAACTAGTTACTACTTCACTTTAGGCACACACTTAGGTCGTTTACCTGTGTTGGTGGTGTTGTCAGTGCAACAGAGTGTTCAACATTTTTCAAATAATCCTTATCATCGAAAATCTTCTTTTCACCGCCACCGGGCTTGTGCTTTACATTATCCAAAGAGCCAACTTTGCTTTGTGCCTTAATTTCTATTTTTTGCGATTGTATCTGAAAAGTAGTAGCAGCACCGGCAACGCACAGAAATTGATTAGCAAATTGCATTTACATCATCTTTATTTGGGTTTTCGATAAGGAATTTCGTATTTGGTTGTGGTGGGATTACACTTAAATGGGGGAGGGGGTAAACCAATCGTTGTTTTAACTGTAATTTAGAATTCTTTTCATTCAGCGCACAACACATAAGAAACTGAAAACATTTACTACATAGTACGTATGTATATACAAAAGATACTGGACTAGACTAAGATACTATTACATAGAGAGTGATGTGAGAGATATTTTCCAAAAGGTGAGGTTTTTTAGGTGTGTTCAAAATACCAAAACTTAAACATACACAACGTTTTTACAAAAGCACATTCATGGTATAGACACAAGAAGTTGAAACTACTTACATCCTTGGTGTTGTTATCCTTTTGTATATCGTGGGTTAAAGGCAAAACATTTGATGGTTAAAAACAAAATACATATTCCAAAAGAAATTTGTTTAATCATGTTTCGGTATCAACTCAAAATAAAATATAAATCACAACAATTCAAGTCACAGTTAACATTAACTCTTGGCTCTAATCGGATGATAGTTGGCCTAGGCCTAGTAACAATGCTACTAAATGATGTTAGTTGATGCAGTTTCGCTTTACGTACCGAACTAACCAACTAATCGTCTTCGTTATACAAGTTCTCGTCCAGTGGCTTGTTGTTGTGGGGAGGACTCACTATCTTGGAGCCTTCGCCACAGATAATTCCCACATGTCTATTGTAGTGCTTGTTGCTAGGGAACTTGAACGAATACCTCTGTAATGGGCCAAGTATGCGGTTTTTGCAGTTGCAACTCGTTGAATGTCAGTGGAACAGACCTTACAGACTAAACTTGATAGAGCATGCCATTAAAAACTAAAAGATTCCGCATGCAAATGAGTCCGAGTCCACTCACAGCTCATGCCCATGCCAATGCCAGTTGAGATCAAAGTAGATATAATATACTTATACTTATAGCAACCACATGCGTTGCCAAGGATAAACAGTAACAAAAAAAGCACAAAAAACTGCGCTCAACTTTTTGAATTGATAAGAGGTTACACCAAAAACAAAATCGCAATTAATTGTAAAATGATTGTAACATATGTGGTACTGGTATGTATGTTCATATGTATGTCTCTGGGTCAAACTCAAACTTTTGCTCTGATTATCGATTTAGATGAAATGGAGGACATACCTTGATGTCGCCACCGCCGGGCTGATGTTTCACATTATCCTTGGAGCCGACCTTTGGCTTGATCTTGTCCTTGAAGTCAATTTTAAGTGTCTCGATCTTCTTATCGCCACCACCAGGCTTATGGGCCGCATTGTCCAATGAGCCAATCTTTGATTTCGCATTCCACTGCAACTTTGTTGTAACTATCTACAGAGTTTGATATTGATTTTTGCAAATTGTTGTTGTTGGTGTTTGGTTGTGATGTGGTTGGTGGTTGGTTGCAAATAGATACAAAGTATGTAAAAAATTGATTATCAAAATCTGTGTTCCATTACAGCTAGAGATTCTAGTAGACTATTTAAGTGCGGTCTTACGACTTATAATTGCATTTCCTACTAAGTACCTACGTTACGATACATGATATGGATGATATACATGTAGCTGAATATGTATGTATTCACATACATACAAGCACATACATACATACGTGTACGAGTATAGTATCTGGAATCGTAAATCGACCGTGAAATTGAATTTCTAGCGATTACTTTACGTTTTCTTATTGTTTGTACAAGTAAGTCTCTCTCAATTACAAAAAAAAATCAAATTAAATGAGCTTTGAATTAATTTCTGTATAAAGTATTTATAGATTTCTGATAAGAGAGATAGAAGAGACAAGTTTCAAGTCACAGTTGGCCAACGGACTTACCTTCTTTTCGCCACCTTTGGGTGCGTATTTATCGTTCTTGGCCTCGATGCGTGGCGCAGCCTTGATGTCGATCTTCTTGGACTCGATTTTGACATTGCCACCGCCGGGCTTATAGGTGGCATTGTCCAGTGAGCCAATCTTGGAGCGCACTGCCTTCAGATTCGGCGATGGCGCATGTCCCACCTGGACCTTGTTCATTGGAACTAATGACAGTTCGCGTATATCAATCAGTCAGTCAGTCAATCGATCAATCAGTGAGTACTAACCTTTCTTGACTGGCTCGGGTTCGGGTGTCTTGAGCAGCAGACGATTCTTCGAGGTGCTGCGCGACTTGGATGCTGACTTATTCGATGGCGTGGCACTGGGCGGGCGGGATATGCCCGACTTGTCTTGCTTCGATGAGCTCGATGTGGGTGTCTTGACCGGTGAACTGGGTGAATTGGGTCCGTTGCGATCCTGGGGAGTAACAACAACAGATATCACAGTCATTAGCAACTCCTTAAAGTCTCAAGTGGGATTAGGAAATTACTATGAGGAAGCTTGAATCTGCCATTATAACCAAATGCATTCTCTGGCCTTTATTTTTCATATTTATTTTTTAAGCAATAATTTACGACTTTACGACTGCCAATAACACTCAGCCGCTGTCAACGTAATGCCATTTATGACTGGAGCAATGCCAGCTCTAGAGCACTCTATCTCCGACTGGTGCCAGGTGCCAGAGGAGCCACTGGCTTCCCATTGTCATTGCTGTTGTTGTTGTTGTTGGCACGAAGGATTCCAAGCAAGAGACAGTTTATGCATTGTTTTATCGATTGTCGTCGGCTTCGGCTTCCTGTCGTTTAGCATATGAATGGAGCTGTATATACATCACATATCTAGGTATATATCCCATGACATGTACACAAGTATTTATAGAGTAAACAGCCCCAAAGTAGCGGCAAATCGCATTACTTTTGGCAATTTGGAGACACTCACACACGCACACCTGTAAGCCTACTGGACCTAGTCACACACACACACACACACTCACAAAGTATCTTTATTGAGGTTTATTCCGATGCGCCAACTGACGTCTGCAAAGCCACAACTTAGTCTGAACTTTGACGTCTGAGAGCTATGAGCTCGCTATTACTACAAGTCAACATTTGGCGCTGTCTAATGGAGCGTGGAGCGTGAAGCTCTCCATCTCAGTGGCCCACAGTCTCACTGTGAAGGCGGCAACTAAATAGCTGCCATTTACAGATATTTATGATTTGTGAACATCGAAATTATAGCAACAACAATATAGTATATATACATATATTGAACTCGAATTGGAGACAAAAGTTGACGGTCAACAAATTAAATTAATTTGTAGTCAGTTAATTTCCTCTCAATTAAGACCAAATGATTACCCCTAACTGGTTTTAGCAGAGTTATTACACAGTCAAAAATGTGTAGTATAAGCTTAAGCCTGTTTAGCTTTGTTTGGTTTATACTTAATAGTGAAGTGAAATATATAGTAAAGTTAAAATAACTAGTTTGACTTACATCAAATTTTATTTTATTTTCTTTAAATTATGTTTTAAAAAATTGTCTTTAAAAAAATAGCATGTAATTTAAGACGTAAGTGGAAATGTAACTTAAAAAAATAATAACATGAAAAATATAAAAAATAAATTAATATATAAATAGTATATTAATTATCATTAAAAATTTGTCTTTAAAAAAATTTCATATAGTTTAAGAGCAATGTAAGCATTCATTTAAAATAAAAAAATAATTACATAATGAAAAATATAACAAATAAATTAATATATAAATAATATATTATTTTCCTTAAAAACAAAAATACAACAGATATGACTCCTGTCTTGTTTATACACCTTTTTTCGATCTTCAATCTTGCATACTTTTTCTGTCTATTCCAAAAGATGCTATGTGCAGAGTCTCCTGCTGTCGGTTGCATGCGACTGTGGCCTCCCTTTTTATTTTTCCTTTCATTTTTTTAGCATTGTTTACTTGAATTACTTTCTCTTTACTTTTCCACACAAAACCTATATTTTTAAATAATTTTCCTAAATATATTCCAAGAAATCATCCCCCATATTAAACTATATTTTTTTGCTGTGTAGCTATGTTTCTTTTGACTCACCTTCTCCTGAGTGGACTCATCCACGCCGCTGTCATTGTCACCTTCTGCAAGACGATTATAAGGTTGAGAATTAATTAATAAGTTTAAACATAGTTAATTAATCTATTATTATATTGTTGTCTAAAAAATGGCTTCATTATATGGCTCATCAACTCGAATATTTACTGTACAGGCCCGACTTGTAGGGCGCTTCTGTGCTTGGCGTTGTGGTCTCAAATGGTGGCTCCATCTCCTCTAGCAAAGGCGATCCCATTGGGTCGTTGCGCATGGTGTACGTCTTGAGCGGGGTTACGGCCTGACCCATGATGACGTCATCATCATCATTGTCATTGTGCAGGCCACCAGCTGAAGGTGGGCGCAACTGTTGCTGCTGCTGCTGGTGTAGCTGTTGCTGCTGCTGATGTTGCTGCTGCTGCTGCTGTTGCAATTGTGGTGGTTGCTGCTGCTGCTGCTGTTGTGGTGGTGGTGGCTGCTGATTATATAGCGGCGGTCGGAATGGCGCCTGCAACGGCTGACCCGGCATGGGGCGGGCAAATGTTGGTGGCGGTGGTCGCGCCATGTTCTGTGGTGGTAATGGACGCGCTCCCGGCGGAGCATTTGACCAAGGAAAGCCACCGGGCGGCCTGGGTGGACCCTGGCCAGGTGGACTCAGTGGCCCACCCGAGTTGGGCAGTCGAGCCTGCTGCATGCTCTGCTGACTGAGCTGTGGGGGCATGCCTGGACGCATGCCTGGCTGTGGTGGTCCCATCAACAGATTATTTTTGCTATCTGTTGGACGCAACGGCGGTGGCATCGGTCTGCCCACCATGTTGGGTGGCATGGGTGGACGTGGTCCCACGCCGACCATGGGGCGAGCACCTGCAAATGGCGGCCGTGGCGGACCCGCCGCTGGACGCATCTGTGATGGCAAAATAAAGTTGGGATTGGGTCTATCTTTAAGCACATAATCATTGCTGGTGTTGGTGTTGTAGGTGTTGATAGTGGTGCGTTCTTTAGTGGTGTTGGAGGCCTGAGGCTGCTGCCTCTGGCTGTAGTCGGGATTGGGCTGTGCACGTTGAGGCATCGGAATCGGACGTTCTGCATAGTTCACATTTACTGCATCCACATTGGAGCGAGGCTGGGATCGCTCGGCATAGCTAATGCTCTGCTGCACATACTCCGGATTGGGCAAAGCTCTGGGCTGCATAGCACGCTCTGGCTCGGTGTAGTTGAGATTACGCTGCTCCACAGGCTTGGCATAGCCTACATTCACAGCTTCCACTTGGGAGCGGTTCACATACTCAACTTTTGGCTGTGATCGCTCCACCTGGCTGAGATTCGTCTGCTCCACTGTGGGGCGTGGCAGGTACTCCGGCGTGGGCTGCTGTTTGACCACATAGTCCAGCTGTTTCGGCTGCTCTTGACTGGCATAGCTCACGCCGGATGTTGGAGGCTCTGTGTAATCCACAGATGTGCGTGGTGCATAGCTGATGGTCGGATTGGACTTATCCTTGGGCACTGGGGTGCTGGTGTTGTACATTTTCCAGTTGGCAGCGTCCTGAACCTAACGCCTGCGGTGTCAGTGCAGAAATGTGCAAGTGTCGGGTAATCCAATACCTGATAGGCGCTCTGGAGGCGCCTGGTGGCCAGCACCATATCATTTGCATACGTGCATGCATAAAAGCAGACAGCAAGTGTGCTACGTGTGTGTGAGTGGGTGTGCGATTGGGTGTGTGCACATGTGAGGGTGTCTGTATATCAGACGGAGGTATCAATACGGTCGCTCGAATGTAGTGTAGTATCGAGTGGAGCTCTCAAATTTGATGGCTTCTTTTTGCATTTGTTTACAGTTTATTGTTTTGGTATTTTCGGATATTTGGTTTTCGGTTACCATTAGGGAATTTTGTCATGAAATACGGTTGCTACTTGGAATGTGACCCAAATTGTTACAGTTACTCCGCTGTCGCTCTATTGATTCAACAAAAGTTCGACAGTTCTAAGACCGAAGAACGAATAAAACAAACTAAACTAAACCTCAGTGCGCCATTGGGCAAATTGCTGTTTGATTTTAGTTTCGCAAAGGGTTTCTCGATTCGGTTGCCACTGGCTGACTGACATGCCACTCTCAATCGATTCTCAAGGTCAACATAATAATAATACAGTACAATAAGTACAATATGTACAAATATTAAGCGACTTATGCTAATCCACTCACAAATTACCCTGTAAATAGCTCATGAATAAGAAGCATTACCATATGAATCATTATCTGGTGCACAGGTGCTTTGGGTTTCTGTTTACACAGTTTAATGGCACGACTCGAAATGAAACCAGAACTCACCGCATCGGTATCACTCATATCAATATGGGGTATTCCTCGAGTTGCTTGTGGTACACGTATTCGTATTGGGTTCCCGGCACTACCTGGCAATTAACTGTGGCAAGCGAAGCCGAAAATGAAAAACTTTTGCATTTAATCTTTACGTTTTTTTTTGTCTGGCGAATCGATAAAATTGCACACACAAAATGTAAATACTTTAAACCCTATATGCCTAAGTAGTAGACGGGCTTAAGACGGAGCTGTTGCTGTTGTTCTTGTTGGCCGTGGCACGTGCAAACTGTGACTACTGCCTGCAGCCAGAGAGTGCAGCAACTGTGGCGCAATGCAAAACCGCAAATTAGGTGGCTCAAGGACCTCGATACTGAAATCACTCAACATTCATTTCACCTGCTTGCTGGCTGGCTGTGTGGCACAAATTCCGAAAGGCAACAATTTCATGTCAACTTGCCACAGAATGTGGCAACTGTCATTTTGCCTGGCCAAATTGATTATCAACAATCGCAATATAGTACTAGACTCAACGCGACTCAAACCCGAGTTGTGCACTTGCCTGCCACATTGTGTGGCACGTTGTGAGCGCATCTAAGCGCACCTTAGGCAATTCAATTAGAACTTCAAAAGGCATTTGCAAATGCGAAATGTTAACAAACTTTTGCCCAGGCGCCAATTGATTTTTGTTGTCAAAGTTTTTGCTGGCAATGCAGTTGTGATTTTTATCAGCAGACAGGATGTACCCAGCCCTGCCACACGCGCCACACTCATTATCAATTGTTGCAGTTGGCCATAAAGCAAATACACACTGCCAACAACAACAACAATTGCAAACTGAAACCATGCAATTTTATCGATTTTCCTAGCCAAAGGGCAATAACTTGGCCATGTTCAGGATAATGCACTTTGCACTTTGCGGCTCACCACAAGGATACGCAGTTCTATGACTTATTCGCTCAATCCTTTCGTTCCAATTTCACTTGAATAACATTTACACAAACGCTGAATTAATATAAAGAATTTACAATTTATTTATATATATTTGTTAAATATATATTTAATTGAACTTCTTCAGTGTTTCTTTCGTTGTTTCGACTTGAGTCAACGCGCCCGCTGCGTTCTGTTTGACGCAAGTGTTAAAACTCGACTACCTTTATTTGCTTTGAAAAATTTCGAATTACAATACTTAGAATTTTGTTTTGATAGTCTGAATGCGCTCGAGTCCTCCTCAGGTCGACGTTATTTTATTTTTGGGGCGGCTCGTAAAATGTCCTTGCGCAGTTCGAGGCTCGCTCACCTGGCTCACCTGGCGATTCAGCGACTCTGCTTCAACCAGCGAACTCCATCGTCTTGGCATATTCTATTGACATACAAATTTATTAGTTGGGCGCCGTAGTGAAATGCAAATTCAACACGCCAACAATAAGCCAATGGCCCAGCAATGGCTCTGACCCATGCCCCCACTCCACCCGTATGCTCAGCCAAGGTACAGTTGGAATTAGATTTTTTATGCAGATTTCATTTGGCTTGATTAATTTAATGGGCACAGGGGGCGCATTAGAGGCGCCTTTGTGCAGTTCTGGGCTTGTTCCTATATTAACGACAATATCATGTTGTATATAAAAATTATGTGCATATGCGAGGGTCGATTGAAACGTCTTTATGAAATGTATAAACGGAAGTTTAGAAAGTACAACTTTCAACGGCTTCCTGCCCTTTGCGGTATGCTATACTTTTTGTGAAATTCTTTTCAATTTCAGTAATTTATTATTTATCTTATTAATATAAATAATGCTTGGAAATGTGCTCTTTATACTCTAGTATACAGTATACACTAGTTTTATAATTTACTTTAATTTTAATTTCATTTGATCGTCATAGATTTTAAAAGCAAAATTTAGTTTTACCTTTTTACAATGGAAAAATTTGTTAGTACAAATTGCGCATTCATAATGTACCTATAGGCAGATAAACAGAGTATTCCCTATACATATACGGCAAATATTTATTTGCAATTTATTATATAACATTCATGCCATGGTAATTTAACTGTCGAAGCTTTACTTGAATTTCCTCTTATAGTTTACACAAGACAAATTTCTTATAATATTTTTCCCTTTTTAATCTCTATACATATATGCCAGCGCACAACTTAACAATTCCATGTATTTATTTGTAATTTATTGAATTACTTTAGCTATAGTTCGTGGAACCACCCTCGCGAGCATATAAATCAAATCTAAACGCTACAGGCACCGATTGCCACGCATCGCATCGTGAGTAGACGATTTTTACTACATTCTGTCTATTATTCAGGTGTTGTTGTCATAGGTTCCATGATTTGCGACTAATTGTTGTATATTTAGAGTCGAGCAGCACGCGAGCTCCATATTGTTGGGTTTCCATACCATACAAACACTCCACACTGCGTACGCCCAATGAAACTAAGTCAAAGTTATGTATATGTATATGTATACATATGTACTATGTCGGGGGTAAATGAGGTGGGGGCTTTACTAGTTATATCGAGGCGTCTATTGCATGTTGCGTTAACTTAATGTCTACTATAGTTGGCTCTGTTATCGTTTAGTCGCTCGTTCGATTGTCAAGGTTATTATGTCTGTGTGCAGACAAAAGCGGAATGAGACCCTCTAACGGTTCTTTTATTCCATCAGTTGGTATCTGGTTAGGTAAGGTAAGGGCTAACTAGCTGCTAAGCTGTGGTTTTCTTTGTTATGCCTTTAATTAGGTAAAGCCGCTTAGATAGTGTAGAGCAGATTTATTATACAATTGTTTAATTTACTAAATAGTTTACATACCAATGAAGCCATTTAATTAGACAATAAGTAATTTAAAATTTCCATACCTGTAAAGAGATAATCAGGATATTTAAATTAATATTAATTTGTAATTTGTATACATTTCAATTTAATAATATTATAATATTTAGTTTGATACAAGAAGTTTTGAAATTAGTTAGCGCTTTGCTGATAACACACCCCTGATTTGTCTTCAAAACGATTATTTTTAAAAATGTTGGAAAATCGTTTCAAACAACGGCAGTTTTTGCGTGACGGCAGGCAATGTTAACTTAGCTGGCGTCATCTAACGGTTTGCGCCCACATTGACTCGTTTTTTCGCGCAATCAACGGCATTCGTTGACAGCCTACCTGGCGCCACCTAGCGTAAACACGACGAACTAATAGGCTTATGCTGCATTGGCTGCTGTCCAAATAAGCTTTCATGAGCAGGGGAAATGATCTAAAGTTTTGCTTGTACAGACACAGTTGCCATTTGAAAATTAAAAAGTGCATAACAAATTAATTTAAAGTAATTTTTTAGACATTTTGAAATATAAATTTGAAATCGAATTTTCACAAAAAAATGAACAAAAACTTGTCAGCAAAAAAAAAATTAAAATTAATTCGATTTCAACCTGCCTGGACACAACATTATAAAATGTCCACTATGGAGCTGTTGTTGCTCGCGTCCGAATATTTTAGAAATAAAACTGTCATTGCGCCAACAGAAAGGAAAAGCACCAATTTTGGTGCAGAAAACGTTAGGTGTGGCAACTGTGCTTGTACAGCACCAGCCTGAACGGATGATGATGGTTAAAATCAACAGCAGAGCACCCGCACACTTCGAGGGTTGTTCTGTCTCTGCCGCTGCTGCTGCCGCTGTCTCTGCCTCTGCCGGTGCCACTGCTACTGCTGGCTACTGTCAAAGCTGCCACACCGCTCTCATTTGAGCATTTGTTTTGCTTGTTGTTGGGGGTGCAGGGGCGGCACTGTTGTTGTATTCAGTATCCATCGGCATGCCTCTTTTTGTTGGCTTCCCTTTGGTCACATTTATAGTATATACATATGTAGCCACATACAATGTGTATGTATGTATGAGTATGTGTGAGTTAGTTTTAATGTGTTTGTGGGCATTTTCCTTTCACTGCGTTTGACGTACTCATTGATTATTTTCTATGTACGAAAAATGTGTAACACAGAATGAGTTTAGACTACATTTCAGTGAGATGCATTTGCAAGTGACACTTGAGGAATCTTTAAAGCACAGAAAGCCTCGAAAGGATGCCTAAGTGCTTCACATAAAAGCTCTATGGAACTGCGCATGTATGCCGCTGCAGCTACGCCGCGACGCAATACGATGATTCACTGGCAGCAGGAAGCTGCAACTCATGCCAACAGGCTTCTCAGCGATTCATCAATAATTGAATTGAAACCTTTGGCCAAGTGCTGAAGAGTTTATGTTTGGCTTTAACATTTGTACTGTTGACGCACTTCGGTTATTGATTGCCACAAAATGTGGCAATTGACGCACGCACGCAGCGGCACCAAAAGCGGCGACGCCGCCACAAATATGGACAGGCCACGACAAGAACTACAAATTATATGACTAGTACCAAAAGTGGGCAATCATTGGGTAACTACTGCCACCAAGCCGATCCATGATCACACGCCACAGACCTCCCAAAGTCTCCCGAAGACACCCCGAATGGGCGAAAGTGCATGGCCATAAAACTCGAAATGAAATCAAAGCGAATCCAAGCGCTTTGACCGAGTTTAATGAACTGTCGATGGGTATTCAATGGGTAACTGGAACTGGCTGTACCTCTCTGCCTCTGCCATTCTGGGGGAGGCCTCAATCAAAGGGTGGCTCGCTGGCGAATTTGCGTGCCAAGCGACACTTTGTTGAGAAAGAAACAATTAAGCCAACACCCAGACAGACTGCACCCCGCACTCCGCACCCACCATCCCCCAGTTGTAGTAGTAGCACTACATCCGCTTACATATCTTCAATTTGTTAAGCAACTTTGACGTTCTTATTAATCTGTGGCATACATTTTATTGATCAAACTTTTAAATGCCACATCCAAAAATTTAATTAATTAATAAAGCGAAACTATGCGGCATTTCGCAGTTCCCAGTCCGCCTTAGGCATTAGCATTCACTGGGCATACACCAATCAGAGCTTAATAAATGTTCACTCTACTACATGTCCATACTAATTACTGCACCTTGAGTCAACTGCATCCAAGTGCAATTGAGTGCAAGTACGTAGTTTGGGAAGGTACAGGCTTAAAATGGTACTAAAGAAAACCTTCCTATAAATTGAATTTGCCCAAAATTTATATAGTTCAGGGTATTTAGGTATAGTACAAAAAAAAGAGACTAAACTAATGTAAAGAAATTTGATTGTAAAAAAGGTTTATAATTTAAACAAAATTTATTTAACAATACATAAGAAAAAGTATTAAAACTGAATTTTAAGTTTCGAGTCAAGCTAATTTATTATAAGATAATTCTGGGCGAAAGATAAATACAAAATTTATTGATCATCTTTGCTAGAGATGTAAAGCGGGAAAAATAGAAAAATCTAAATTGGACCTGCACAATATGATAATATATATAATAGTAGCAATAATGATAATTAATACTGCATCTCTACTTATACGATAATAGTTCTCAGTTAATAACAATACGTATGTGTATAGAAGACAAAGCTAATCGAAAGATAAAATTATAGCGAAAAAATTAATTGAAGTCGTATATTATTATTCATATAAAAAGAGTAATTACAATTCCAACTTTGCAGATAAAATACAAATATTATATTTAATTTGCTTTTCTTTTTAAATATTACCTATATCACAAAAAAATAATTTCTAATGCCGTCAGCAATATTAAATTTGAAAATAAACTTAGTTTAATAATAGGTTATAAATTATTTTATTTAATATTGATATTGAAGCTTAAAAACTAAAATAACAAAATAATAATAGCGCTGGGTAACTATTATCCTCGGTTGTGATTAAATGTAGAAGTAAAAGATAAATTTTAATTTAAAATGAAATCTTTATAAAATATTTTATCGCTAAAGTGTATCTGTAAGTCGCCTAGCATAAAACTGTACCACTCTTGCTTTTAATAGAATCAACTAGCCGAAGGTCATAACTATCAGTGCTGTGCTCATATTATTCTTTTCCTCTGTATAGAATAGGCAAAACTCATCAAGAATCGTAGTTCTCGGATTTGGTGGACGCGGTTATAAAACACGATCACAATGAATCAATAAATAGTCAGGCTAATTAATCATTAATGCCATATATGGTCCCACGCACAACATCTAGCCACTGAGAACCAGTGGAGAAATCTTTCGATGGGTTTCCGTGGTTCATTTGCTTGCAACAGGGCGTGGCAGCAGCTAACACAAATATGGTACTAAATGTTTGGTAATTGTTTTTAATGTCGAAACATAGCGGAAACCGTAACAATTAGCAGAGTGGCAGATGCCATGAGGGCTTACGCTTTTTTTTATTATTTTTATTTCTGTAAGAAACTGAGAAACTAGCACGCCCCCAATAGAGAAACTATAGAAAGAGGAAAATAAGGAAAATCAATTACAATTGCAATGACAAACACAAATGCAGTTCGTGTTAATTAAAAGCCAAATACAAACACAAAGTAGGTGACAGAAATGCAGCCAAAGTTGACTATTTATAAAGTGCAAGAGCGAATACACAGAGAGAAATAGAGAGCCAGAGAGAAGATGATCTAAAGAGGCAGACTTTATGGAGAGTGAAATGCAATCGTTATTAACAGCCAAGTTGTCAAGTACTGATAGATAAAATTTCCTGATAGCTACACATCTGTTATCACCTATCGCAAAGTGAAACAAAGGCTAGTAAATATTGTGACAAAGATAAGTAAACATAATCATACATCATTATAGAGTAAGTAGTACTGTTCAATACAAACAAACACACAACGGAATCGAAGAGCGAGTGACGTTGAGGGGAGACGATGACTTCATGGGAATGACAGCAGACCTAGTCAGTTGAGATCGGAGCACTGATAGCAATCAGCAACTATATTTATTTGTTTTATTTCGCTTTATTACTTTTGCAAAGTGTTTTTTAGTAGTAGTATACTATTCGCAGTGCTAAGGTAAAAGAGCACAAAACAATAGCCAAAGTCTCTTGTCTCTTGTTGCTTTTGTTGTTGTTGTGATTAGTGAGCAGAGCCGGTTTGCACTTGAGTTAAACGTTTGATTTAATCAGCGGCAGGGGTGTAGCTGCAAATGTAGCAGTAGTATTTGTGTGTGTGGCGCTGTGTGTGTGTATGTGTGCGTGTGTCACATAAAATAAACGGTTTTATTTTGAAACTGTGTCAAAACGAAGCAAAAATGCTCTGAGACTAATTTTCGAATACTATTTCAAATATTTGTTAACAGACAGAAGCGACGATAGTTGGAGAAGTAAAGCTGAAGTTAGAGCTAGAGCTAGAGCTTGACTTTGAGCTAGCGCTGGAAATTGATTATTGTCGAAAGATATATTTTTAGTGGTAAAGTGAACAAAGTGTATATTACTGATTAATAAGAAACCTTATAATCACTTCTAGTACTTAACCGAATATTTGTTAACAGCCAGAAGCGAAGATACTTGGAGAAGTGGAGCTGAGGCTAGAGCTAGACTTTGAGCTGGCGACGAAAGATAGATTTCTATTGGAAAAGTGAACAAAGTGTATATTACTGGTTATTAAGAAACCTTAAAATCACTTCGGGTTCTTAACCTAATATATCGCTGCTTAGCAGAATAACTTAAGATGTTCTATAAAAGAAAATAGTCTTAATTTCGATCAACTATAATAAACATTATACCCAATTGATTTTTTATAACTCTGTAAAATTCCATAGAATAAGGGCAGATTGCTAATCACTGTATTTGAGACAGTAATCAAAGTTAGTCGTTTCTCATTCTTAATTTTATTCATTTACAGTTTCATTGAGTGATTAGATCATCATACGTTCATTCATTTAAATTTCATTCACTACTCACTGAATTTGCATAGATGAAACAATCTTTAACATATGATAGATAAATGGCAAATTAATAATGTTTTAAATTTCCCTGCAGCTCGAATAGCAACTAATTAACTGGTATATGAAAACAAGAGCTAGTGTGGCAAAGTGTATGACAAAATTAAGATACCATCGCCGAAACATATTTAGCTTAATTTAAACGAGGCCATATGCAGAGCCACCGCAAACAGCAGAATGACAGAGGCAGATGAGGCGGTGGTGTGGTCGTAGTCGAGTTTAACTGATTCTGTTTAGATACACACACAATGCATGTCAGGGACTGAGGCTGGGCATTAGGCGTAACTAAAATGCGGACTGGGTGGTGCTGCTGACACTGGTGGTGCTGCTGGTGGTACTGGTGGGGCAGGTCGTTGAGCTGGCGAGACAATAGAATGCGCGCATCCTTCGCTTGGCTTAGGGATGTGAGTGCTGCACTTCAGACGGCAGCATGATAAGCGTAATCAACTCGCTGCCTCGACAGTTGTGCAAACAGACGCGAGCGCAGAACAAAACAAAAATACAACAAATCTATTTGCATAACCGCTCAGCACCACAACACAACAGAGAACATGACGTGAGTCACCGCCGCCGGTTCGCGTCGCTTGTGACCCGACGTGTTGCTGCATGTTGAGCAAACATAACCATCAATGTCGTGTTGTCCTCTGGGGGGTGTGCCAATGCCACACTTTGTATAATTGAGACATGGATATAGGAATACACACACACACACTACACATTGATATACATTCACAGGTGTGCTGGTCAGAGTTGCTTTGGCTAATTGATTTTCTTTTGGGTTAGACATGGCGTATGCGTTATGCGCTCTCAAGTCGTTGGCCCTTACCTTTTTGCTCATGTCCAGAGCGTGCCGCTTGTGCCGGCTGCGGCTTCTGTTGTTGTTGTTGTTGCTGCGGCTGTTGTGGTTGTTGTTGTAGCTGCTGCTGCTGCTGCTGCAGCTGGAGTTGCGCTTCCTGTTGCAGTTGCGCTGGGCGCGGGTCGCCCATTGTTGCCCCAGCAGCTTCCAGGACAGAGCTTTTCTCCATGACATCCGCCATATTGAAAGTGTTTGTGTGTGTGTGTATGAGTGTGAATATGAGTGTGCGAGTGTTTTTGTGGTTATGAGCACTGCACTCAGACCAGGACTTTTATGCGCGTTTTAACTTTTCCCTGATGCTGTGACGTTTTTGTGTGTATTCCTTCAGATGCCTCTACGTCTCGCACTCTGCACTTGTACGCACATATATTTTCACAATTCTTTTCTTTTTGGAATGCTTTAATTGCCTTTTCTTATGCACTTTGTCGACCGAGAGCAACGTATTGAAAATCGGCCAAAATATATATGTATATTGTGTATATTATTTAACAATAATTATAATTTTCTCAGTGTTGCACTTTATTTTTATTTTATTTTATTTTTTTTTTTTAGAATTTTGAAGCGTTAGCGTTACGGAGCGCTTGGCATCTGTTACGTTTGTTATCTCGTTTTCAACTGATTTTCAGTTCGTTGAAATTCCTAATTAACGTACTCGCAAGACGCACAAGCTGTGCTAGAGCTTTTTTAGTACACTCGCAGGGGAAAGGCAAGCGAGCTTTTTAGCCAGCAGCAGCTTTGCCCGCAGTAGCGCCATCTGTTGACAATTTTTGTGGCTGTTATAGGCATTTGATTGTATTTTAAGTTTTTGTTCTAAAATAATTTAATAAAACCTATTAAAGCAATAATTTTTTAATATTATTATTTATCAGAAATATATATAAACACAGCGACCTCAAAGATCTATGAGCAATGATTTATAGTAATTAATTTATTTGGTTGCAAATTATGATAATAAGTGTCAAGTTCTCCAAAGGCGACAAAGCCGTTCTTTATGCCACAGTGAACGAATGAAGAGGCTGGTCTACCAACCAAGAGACTAAATAATTTTAGCACGGCCCGAAAAGTTTTAAAATACATTTTTAGTTGATTTATGTACTACTTTGAAATAAAAGTTGGTATATTTATTTAAGATATTTTAATTAAATAAAATGTCACTCAAATAATATTACATTTTCAAAAGCTTCCAAAAATTCGTTTCAATTAACTGGAGCAATTTAACCTCAAAAGTATGCAACACTTTACCAACCGCGTGAATTTCTAAGACTTCTTGGCCCAACATATTTTTGCATTATAGTTTTCAGACTGATTTGTTATTTTATTATATTTCGTTATCTTTTCCATTTATCTGACACATTTCAAAGTCAAAATTCAGTCAACACCTGCTTCTATAGCTCACAAATGTATCTCCTTTATCTGCTAAGCCTAGAAGTATGCTATAAATTTATTTTGTAAATTCGATTCCTCAACGGTTCAGCTCAACTCTTCGGCAACTGTCGGGTGCTAGCTCCAGACTGAACTAGCGGTATCCCTCTCAATATTGGAACCTGTATAATATTCATATATGTATGTATGCTTTTGCTACTTTGTTTATTTGCGTCTTTCAAAACAAATAAAACTAATGTGTAACCGATAATTGTTAACAAACTTTACAAAAAAAATGAACAACAAAATAATTAGCACAGAAAACGTATCTTTTTTCAGTTTTTTTTTTCATTATTTTTTATAATTTAAATTTTTTTATTTTTTAAAAAATAATATTATCTTGAAGTTCAATTTTGCAGTTGTAGTAGCAGAAGTAAAATTTAATTAAAATAATATACGAGAGAGAGATAGAGAGAGTTAGCGATGAATATAACATCTATGGAGAATGGCTGTTGCTATAAATTTATTTGGTGTTGTTGTTGTTTTGTTGTTGTTGTTGTTGATTATTTATAGCGCATCTGGTCTGTCACACATTCTTGCGAGGAATGCTATAAAAAGTGTGGAGAAACAAAGCGTTATTAATATCAAGAGATGCTATAAAATCAAATATAGAAATAATGTTCACAGAACATAGATGGATCGACAAAAGGACGACAACTTACTGTTTAGTCGAAGACGACGGGATCGCTCATCAAGCGCTGGATGAACTCTATAGGAGCGGTCAGGTCACAGACATAGACATTCACGGTGTCGACACGTGGTGCGTGGTGCATGTGGTGGATGTGGGTGTGGATGTGGATACATAGAACACACAATCGCATTGACAGAGGGTGCAAGGTGCGCAGTGATTGATTGATTGATTGATTGTTTGTTTGTTTGTTTGTTTGGTTGGTTGATTGGGTAACAAGTGTGTGCGTTGACAAAGGGTGCATGTAAAGAGTACAAATAACAATATGTTTCAAATATATATAGACAGACATTCATTGACATATTCGAATTGGGAAACGATACTTACGAGAGTATGGGATCATGCCTTCATCATCCTCGGGATCCAGGCAGTCAGCGAACAGGGTCTCAACCTGCTCATCATCCAGGCACTCACCTAGAAGAGTTCAATTGATACATCAGTTGAGAGTCAAATGGAAATGGTATTATGTACTCACCAAGGGACAGCAGGGCGTGCTGCAATTCAGCGAGCAACATGGTGCCATCCTCCGCCTTGTCGTACAGTTTCAAGCACTCAATGAAGTCCTCATAGCAGCCCTGATCCTTCTCCTTCTTGACCTGAGAGTAAATGGGCAGGAACTCGTCCAACTTAATCTTCTTCTCGTTACGCTTCTTGGTACCGCCCATCTTCTCGATCAGGCCGAGGGTGGGGTTCAAGTTCAAAGCGCGCAGAGCATCACCCAGATCGAAGGCATCAATGCCCTCGCCGGGGCTGCCCATAACTTCGAAAACGAATTCGACATCTGCAGAAAATCATTAAAGAATATGTTGTCAATTAATCTAGTAGATTGATCAATATCGATTTTTTCGATATGTTTATTATTTAATTTAGAATTCATTATTTATTTGGTAATACGGCGAATGAGGTCAATCCAATAACCCTGAAATAAAGGGTACGCACATTTTTGGTCATCACGAAAATCTTGACATGGCGGCGCATTAGTTACGTCTGTATTGAAAAGTACTCATGTGTGTGTGAGTGTGTGTGTGTGTGAGCTTGCGTGGGAGCGTTGCCAACACGAAGAGCGTACATATACGTATACGTAATCCGACACCCGAACGCCTTCGTCTATACTACATAGTACACACACACACTCACACACATATCTTGGCACACACAGACGCCTAGTTTCTGCGTTCTAACGAAAATAAATCCAAAGAAATAACTTGGCCAAAATTAGATCGCACGCTCTCAGCAGGCATCCAATGTGATCGCTCTCTCTCTCCGCACATATAGACAAATTTTTCCACTCTTTGTGTATTTCATTAGTTCGAGATGAATTTTCACAAATTTCATGATTTAGTTAATGATAAATATATAGATATTGTATCTTTTAATAACAACTTTTGGCTAATCCCATACACAAGTGTCGAGCTGTATGCGTATGATATTTGTATTTGATGGGTATTTGGAACGATTACGAAATGTGTATTTGATGTGTATATGTACATGTGTCTGTATCTGTACCCACACTCGTCGGATGTATATATGTAGGTATATCACACGCGCACATTATGTAATCACTTTGCAGATACATTCACTATTCTATGAATATTCCACTGGATCTGCATATATATTATGTTTCATTATAGACCTCATTGTCATTGCCTTCATTTCATTGATTTTCAAAGTAGTTATATTATTTATAATGTGATTTGATTTGATCAATTTGCATTTGAGGTTAGAATTATAATCCTTTTGTGCCTTGTTGCAGTTTCAACTTACTTTCAACTTCACGCTTTGGTACATCAGCCTGTCGTTTGGATGGTAGAAAGAAAGTAATATTTTATAATAGATTCAATGCATTTGAAGCACAACAACAACTAGCACATATCTGATGTGAAAACTCAGAACTCAGATAGTAGATCACTTGAGTTTTCCTTTGTAATGTGCGGCGGCACTCACCATTTTGTCTATTGAATGCGAAAAGCAACTGTATCGCGGATGAGCTCGGTCTCGACTGAACGCTATTCGTCAGTGGCAGCACGGCAAGGTAATTCTGAGGTGATAGCCAGCGGCGATTCTAACCAATACATGGACACAATTTGAGAAGCACACAGACTCACACGAACACTCACACACACACAGAGAATACAACGAATGCTCTAGTGTTTTTCCTCGGCAAGGCTGTTCGCCACACATAATTACATACACATACTATTCGGATGTGTGTGTATAGATACATATAGATAGCATATAGAAACATATGCTAGCAAGAATTTACTTTCATCTGGGCAGCATTTTCATATGCCCATGGCTCTCTCTCGCAGAGTTTTCTCTCCTTTGGAAACTTTTGCTCGTACCCTCTCTCAGTGGCAAAGTCTATTTTTAAGTTATTTTTCCTCTATTTTCTTTTCGTGCATGCAAAATAATAATCACTTGTGGCATGCTCAGCCGCATAGTGTTGAATATCATTTGATGTTACACATGATTTGGCAGATAATATTTTTGGGAAACGTCGTGGTTTTTTATTGTTTTTTAGCTGCCCTCTTAGGGTGCCAGCAACAGCCACAACAAACTATACATGTTTCCATCGTGTATACATAATATACTACATCTACTCTAGCCTATATATACAGTAAAATCTATATATATGTGTAGGTATATTGAAACATTTGGCGACCCTGATCATCTATTTGGCAAACTAAAGACATTTTTATCGTATTTTTGAGAGTTTGCTATGTTATCATTCAAAATGTTTTGGCTGCCATCTGCAACACCTGAAAGACGCCCGAAATGCGTAACGCGTAATTTTTTGATGTGATTTTCCTAATGCCAATATTTTAGCCCAAAAGCAAACTATTCCTGTATAGCTTAGCTCTCTGCCACGGCTCTCATCTACATAGAAGGCGTATTACTAGCGGTCTCTATGTGCGGCATGCCAGGCATCCAATTGTATTTGTGTCTACAACAAATTTTAATGCGTGCTATTTATAAAAACTATGACACAGATACACCAAATGTATTCAGAGCACTAATGTACAACGCATATTCATGTGGGCTGTTCCTTTATACAAACAGACACACACACACACACACTCTCACACAGATACTACTGAAATATACGTTATATAGCTGTGGCACATTATGTATGCATATTCACATCATTTTCACTTGCGGCAATTATCACATTTACCGCAACCGGCAATTACCATCTATCTGCACTCCTGTCCTTGACATCGAAATACTTGGGGCACCGTTAACCGAGCCCACAAAACCCGGTCTCTGCTTTGACCCACTTTCCGGCTCAGCTGTGGGACGCAGTTCAACTCTCTGCATTTGCTGCGCAGCCTCCCTGACTTTGAGAGCAACAACCTGTTGCAGCAGTGGGTAGCATATGATACCGGCTCCTCGTTGTGTGGGGGTTTAATCCAGCAGCTGTTAAAGGGGGTCAACTCTGCGCAGCTTAAAGTGCGCAGGCCATTGATGAAACATCTTAGAGTTTTGAGCCAGCAGCACGGAGTATATTAGACATAAACCTTGTCTAAACTCACCTGTTACAAGCCAAATGAAAACCATAGAATCGTAGGCCTTTAATGATTGCTAACATTTATGTACCCAAAATTAAAAGAGAATTATACACTAAGATATGCTGGGCTTAGGAAATGGCCTTGTTATGTAATAGATGTAGATACTTAACTAATTATGTGTTTATCTTCTTGAACCCAATGAGATATGACACATATGTATATTATGCCATGATATCTTTGATTAGAGATATTAGACTTCCTACAATAAGATGTTCTCGTACAGCGAAACAAAGTCTAAATTTACATTATGATCTGAGCATTAGCAAAAAATACATTATAAAGCTTTCTACTTCAAAATTTTTCTCTTTACCTGCACAAGCTATATTTTTATATATGAGTTAAAGTTCCTTTCACTTTTGCTGCCATATTTAGTCATTAGCTGTTATCTCTATTCGTTTTTAAGCCTTCACAAAACAGTTTTAATGATAAGCAGCCATTGTGCCACATAAAGCGAGGCAATGTTGACAGCCTTTAAGTGGTAACACACCGCGTATACACAATGTTCAACCCTCACAAAGGCAGCGCCATTTGTTATCAATGGAAAAGTGCGCTAAATAAACAGGGTGACCAAGTAAAACTGCACTTGCTATTCAGCTTTAACTACTGCCTAAACACCCTATATACAGAACTTGTATGAACCATAACTAGAGCATTCCCTTGGGGGTGGCTGTGCGTATACTTGATATGCTTGTGTGTAACTGTGTGTGCTTGTGTTTGTCTCTGTGTATACGCACGAGAAGGATAACGACGGTGACGATGAGAATCGGTCGTCAGTTAACGACGCTTGTAGCTTGTCCCAGTTGCATCCGAACGCTCCAGCCGTTAACGTTATCGAAACTGGCCAAACGCAAATCAAGGTACAGAAACTTAAGTTTAATTAACAAAAAATTATAAAAAATAAAAGAAAATTGTGCAAATTGATTTGACAGTTACACTAATTAAACTCAAACATAACTTAAACGCTGACAATGGTAAACAACGCACTGGGCCAAGACTCTGAACAGAGCCAAACCCATTTACTTGGCTGTGTGAAACCACAAATATTTGTCCACTGGGTGCGGTCACAATCTAGACAATTGCTGGCCAGCTCGTTGGGAAATGGCAGACGTTTGATTTGAGTGCGTGTTAAACGCTTCACCATGGACACTTTGACAGGAAAATTGTGCTAAATTTTAGTGGAAAAGTGAAAAATTGCTTGGGTTATATAAGACGCGAGAGTCTGTGAAAATTTTTTGCCCCAAATTTGCATGTATACCAAAAACCCAATTCTGTATCTATAACTCAGCCGACGCCGCGAAGCTGCGGAGTCTGCGTTCTGCGCAGCACTCAAGGAGCAGCTGGCGGTGCTCAGAGTACAGCTGGTGATGGTGAGGACTGTGGACAAGTTGCTATGTTGTTGCAGATGCTGTTGTTATTATTGCGGCACTGACCTAGACGCTTGGGTGGCAACTGGAGGTGGGGCGACTCCACCTGTCTTGAGCCTGCGCACGCAAATACTTGTTGCACATGCTAATGTCATGTGGCAGGCCACTTTTATGAATGGAAACATGTTGCATGTCATTGAATACATTGTGTGTCCTTGTTTCTATTTTCCAGCTGGCCACCATGGTGACCAATGCCACGACAAACAACAACAATCTACAGGCGAACAACAACAGCCAAACGCCAAACAATAACAACGACGACTTTGACATTGACCAGGACGATGGCCTGCAGGATCTGGGCTTGCCGGTGTCGGTGCAGACATTCCTGTGGCGTCAAATAGCGCCATTCATCAGGCCACGACTTGGCAAACTGCATGAGGCCAGTTGCATGGTGAGTTCCCACAGTCACTGTCACAGAAACTTGACATCAATCAAATTAACTACGAGTATTTGTAATGGGCCAAACTAAGACAAAAGCCCAAAGATAATCTCTAAAAGAATTTTCGAATACCTTAAAGGAAAATCTGCTGTAAATTCGCTATGCGTGTTTTATGAACTGTGTATACTACCTGTACCATTGGCACACAATCTATTCGATTTATACCCATAATTAAAATACATATGTGGTATTTCTGTGTCATCTTTATTTTCGATATAAAATCATTTCATTTGATTGATAATAATATTCCATATGCGAGACCTTGATGTTTGATGTTTTCTTTATTCATTTTGCATACGATTTTCGATTTCTTTTCTACAACAAATCACTAACACGCCACACTGACTCCCAACATGCTTTAAACACAACAAACAATGAGCAATTATAACAACAACAACAACAATAACAAACTGTACAAATTGTAAAACATTGTAAAATCTCTCGCAATTTGTCTGAATCTGAATGTAGTTTTGTCAACATGCACCGGGACACCATGTAAGTTATAAATGTTTTATGTAATGATTATATTATATAAATAGTATATATGCTAAGTCTGTCTACTAAATCTTAGCTTACTATATAATTGCTTTTAATTGTTGTAGCTCGTGTCTTGTGCCTTGTTTTGATATACAGAGCCTGTAAAAGGGTTTATTAGTTGTAACTTCTTTTTAGCCAAATTTGAGTTCTAGTTTAAACAGTTTTTAATCCAACCCGACTTAACTAATGCTCATTGTACCTTTTTTATGCCCTAAACGACAAATGTCCAGGAATCTAAAGAAGCCTGCAAGGTAAGCTGAATCTGAATAATATTACATTATCTCAGTTAACTCTAATATTTCCATTTACAGTCCTTTGAGAAGGTGCTTGTGCAGAACATACAGTTCGGCTTGTCTCCGCCTCTGACCAAAGCCCTGGGCGCCATACCTCGTTGGCGTCTGCTACAGGGTGCCCTGCCGCATGTCATGCATGCCTGCGCCTCCTTATTATACTGTTAGTTTGTGCTACTAACTCACAGATAGTTTATTAATATCAACTACTTACTCAGGTCGTGTGAAAGACATGCAGACCATTGGGCCAGTGGAGACCAAGTTGCTATACACCATGCAGTGGATACTACTCTACGCAGCGGAGGAATGTGCCGATGATGAGGGTGGCGATGATTTAGGCTTGGTTGAAGCTACCGAACCCAAGCCCAAGTCTATGGATCAATATTTATTCTCAGTGCCCACAATAACTGTAAGTTGCTATCGCTGTGCTCTGGAACTTTAGGACTAATACCATCTTCTTTATGCCCCAGTTATTTGTATATCTATTTGCGCCTATCATACATCATTTAAAGGAATCGGACTTTCAGAACTTTCGGCTGGAGAATGGCATTAAGTTGTGGCAGGGCATGTGGGATAATCGTGCTCCTGGTGCACCGTGCTTTACTGCTCCCGTTAAGCCCAAAGCACGCAATTTGCTCTGTGCACCCACGCCAAAGGGTTCCACAGATGTGTTCCGCAAACATTCGCTCGGTCCGGACGCCATGTCACCTAAAGCGGACTCACCACAGAGTGGTATTACCGACTACGGACAACAGGATGAAGACGTAAGAATCTCAGTTGATGAATTATCAAATTTATATTATTCAAATACTATATTTCCAGGGCTCCTGGGTGTCTTCACCCAAAGAGTTCTTTCCCGAGACCATACCTGAAGAGGCCTCCAGCCTTGAGGATGAACGTGTTGTCATCTTTCGGCTGCCCTCTGCACCACAGCTTATGGATAACTCATTCTTTACGGTAAGTAGCAACCGAGGAATCTCTTGGAGTCTCTATCTCAAGTTGCATTCCTTCACAGGCCGATGCCAGCTTGTTGCAACAACAGCAGCAACAGTCACAGAGTCGTCGTGGCAGTCATCAGTCGATGAACTCACGCGACAAGGATAAGCCAGCCACGAAGTTTGAGTTCGATCAGCAGGAATTGACGCGCGGTGCTTCCATGAAGGAGAGACGCAGCGCTTCCATTGAGAAAGAATCGGATACTGATAAATCAGAGAGTGTCAAAGCGGATGTGTCAGCTGCCACATTTCTCGATGTGGCAGTGCTGCGTTGCCTCTTCATCTCCCATTGGCAAGAGGAGGGCATCTTTTGGAGTCTACAGTATCTATACAACAGGTATGCTAGGGGAAGAGAACCAGAGAGTATACTCGAATCAAATTCAAATGGCTTTCTCTTGTGCAGACTCAGTGAAATAGGAGAGGAAGCTGCCATCACGTTGAATCAGCCACGTAAACGTTCCAACTCCTTACCCATACCACAAATTGAGATCTCACTGTACCAGGGTCCAGGCAGCAACAGCCGCGACAGTCCTAGCAGCTCTGTGGTCAAAGCCTACATTGAAGTCCCAGAGAAAGTGCCTGCCGTAGCAACCAGCACAACAGGTAAATTATCACATCATTAATAATAATTTCATTCTAATGTTATCCATTATTTGCAGAGGAAAATCAAAGCCAGCCCAGCATTTCAGAGCGACGTGGCAGCGAGAAGAAGAAGCGCGTCAAGATGGCCGATCTGAGGGCATTTGTCGAGACGAAAATGTTCTCGAAATCGGAGAAGAATTTGGAAAAAGTAGGGCTTGATTCACACTCTGCCAATGGCAAGATACTACCACTGCAACATGCAGTAAGCCGCAAGCTATCGATAAATCTATATACGTTTTACTAGTACCATTAGCACGCGTTCTTTAAAGTCTTTAAATTCCATATACTCGTTCTCAGTTAATATTTTGTCCAATATTTTGCTGTCTTGAAAGTTAAATCTTGTTGTTACCTAAGGAAATCTTGACTTTATCAGAGTAACTAATTGTGTTCTTTTCTCTAGGAATACCATCGCAGTCTTGATACCGGAGAGAAGAAATTGTCACGCTCTGCATCAATGATTACCCGAGAGCCAGCCAGTAATCTCATCAAAGGGAAATCCATGCCAAGTCTAAGGTAATTAAGCTATGCACACACACACCCATTCTAACTGCTCTCAATTAGGCCTGAAATACGAAGGTTAAATTCATACAGAATCTTAATGATATATAAGTATATCTGTACATGTTTATTATATATTACTTACTGCTATATCTTTCACTAACTGAACAACCAGCTGTCTGCTTGATAGCGGGTGAGTTTTGGTCTATCACTAACTTCTGTGTCTACATCCTATTTGCCAAATTTTAACTCCAACTGTGCTTATACTCTATAAATACTACTATATACTCTATGTACACTCTTCACTTTTTATACTCTATGTATTCCAAGGGCATCTTTACTATTTGACTTCACACATTGCCTGAGCACACAGTCCCATTTATTGGCTTGCTTCCCCAACTCTACTCTTTTTACCTCCTCTGCCAACCCTGAACTGCTTTTATCCCAGACTTAATCGCACGTATTTTTCACTAATGTCATGCACATACGCTTCTCGCATGTCTTCTACAAAATGCCAGATTTTACAGATACGTTGAGCCGCCCAAAGTAGCCAAACCACCACAAGCCACCACTTGTCCACGTGCCACAGCTTTTTATCCCCGCAATCCGATAATAACTGTTACGGAGCACACACCCACCCCATCACCGGACTATATGAAGCGACAGGTTAGTTAAGATATTTCACTCTCTCAGCTCTCTCTAAATGGCATTAATCTTCGACAGGGTTCCATTGATTCCCAGTTGGATGCACTAAGCAATGGTGGCAGCATCGCCGGCATGACTGGCAATGGTAGCGCCGGTGGTGGCAGCAGCACCACACGCCAACGTGCACCCATGCTACGATCCCATACAGACTCACACATTGACTACACGGGCGTGGATGAGTCCGAGGCACCAGGCTCCTCCTTCTATATAACCCGCGAGGGTGGCATCGACTATGAGATCGTGCTGCTGGCCGTGAGCAGTGTCTTCAAGCGAGATCCATCCCAGGTGTGCTCGCTGCGTGTGCTCGAGGCTGGACTGAACATCTGTGAGCTGCTCATCGAGATGGGCGTGTTGAAGTTGGGCGAGCATGCGCATGAGATAGCCATGGGCATTACACGACGGGCTCTCCAGGTGTTGGGCTGTCCACATGGCTGCAATGATGGTGAGCCTGAATGGACTTGGAGTAGTAGAATAGTCTAACATACCTTTCACAGGTGTACGTGGTCCTCCAGCGGACTTCCTGCGCAATCAATGCCAGAAGATACTCTCACGTATGCTGCGTCAGGCAAGTCAACGCACCAAGCGCTTCCTGCAGGAGATGGTGAAGACATCCCCCCTGCCGGAGCTTATCGATTACTTTCATGCCTTTCTGGCCTTCTGCGTGGATCCCAGCTCGTTGCTGTCGCCCTTGAGTAAGTCATTGACATCTACAGTTCAGTTTATCCACTCTTTACTATTGCCAAATTAATCGCTTCAATATTTGGATTCAAAATGCACAAATCCCATACAAGAATCTTGAGTTTCGATTTGATTTTCCATTGGCAATCTATTCGCCTTTTCATTTGCAATATACTATTCGTGTCCTGTGTGTCGTTTGAGTACGTGTTCCTTTGTGGTTTTCTAATGCATGCGACGAGTTTTGCTAATGCTTTTGAGTTGTACCCTCTAATCCCGTCACCCGTCACATCAATTAACAAATACTCGTACGTTGTATATATATGTATGTATGTATGTATATATAATGATGATGCAATAGCTCATAAACGTCAGAGTGGATATAAAAATGTTAACACCGATCTTGGCGGTGTACCAGGTCAGGGCGGCTATTCGACCAATTTTAGTGGCGGCATGAGTGGCGGAGCCGAGGGTCTAGTGGTTGGTGCCGTCTTCAAGCAGCTCGTCACTCGCTTTGTGGAGGCTAGCAAGGATCTCAAGTCGTCCGAAAACGTTGCTCTCTATGGTGATATACGACAGCTGGTCACATACGTGAAGGGTGCTCACGGTGGTCCCTTCCGGTTGGTGGCACTCAGTGGCATACTGGCGGTCACCCCGCGTCCACACAAGAAGGGGCCACAGGCGCAGACCACCAGAGTAATACGGTATGTACTATAAATGACACATATTAATGAAATTATTCTAATGTTCTTCCTATTGCAGGCATATACCCCAGGCGGATAATAACCAGGCGAGTGGACAAACCGATGATAATCGTTCGCAGCGCCGGCTGCTGCTCAAGAAACGGAGTACATCATCTGCCTGTGCCGTGGTGAGTCCTATGCAAGGTCATGTAATATGTTGCTGATCCGGTGTGTCGTTCACAGAGCCTGCTGGAGACGGAACCCTGCGAGGAGCACTACAAGACCAGCCAGTCGCCGTTGAGCAATTTCAGGCGTCGCACGACGGGCGTTAGGCCAACGCTGACTCCGCGGCATAGCGAACGTGCGCTGCTCTCCGATTCCACGTCCAGCTCGGAACGCAATTCGCTGGGACGGCTCAGCGGCTTGGTGCGCTGGTTTCGCGGTACGCCCAAAGAAGCGTCGTCCATTGACCTGGAGATAGGCTCGTTAAATCCCGAGATATCATCCACATTCATGCGGCATGCATCGCTCAAAATTCAGCGTGGTCGTTCGAGCGATGGCATTGGGCGTTCCATACAGCGTGCCAAGCGGCGAGTTGAGCGACGTCTGAACCGTTTCGGCGGCATTGTGAAGGGCAAAAAGAAGGTGGGCGGCATCGAAGAGACAGCGGACTACAGCCGACGCAGTTCGTCCGACATGTGTGACGGCCCGCGTGAGTCTGAGGTGGTCATCCTCAAGGAGCGCAAGCTGGTGCCCACCGAACCGGTGCGTGTCGGCATGCTGCGTCTCTCCTTTTTGCTCGAGACTTGTTCTCCTGGTTCATTTCCTGATCCACAACTGATTGCTGCCGTCTTGGATCTGGTGAGTTTTAACTGTTGAGTTTTAGCTGATGTAATCTTAATCCCCTTCTTACTGACAGCCTCAAGCACCGCTGGTAACGCGTGCCACGTTTCTGCTGGAATGTGCACACTTCGTGCATCTCTGCAACAAGGGTCAGTGGCCCATTTGGATGAAACAGAATGTAGGTGGGTATCGTGCCTCTGGCGCCAATATCAATCCCTCCCAGATGAAGCAACAGGTCAGCCAGACCAGCGCTCGGCGCACACACATTCTGCTCCGTGCTGCTGGCAAAATGTTTCATCAGTGGGCCGAGATGCTGGGTGCACGGCTCGAGGAGATATTGTTCACCGAACGTCTGCAGTATGAGGCCTTGAATGCCAGTCTCACTGACCCGGAGAAGCAACGCGAACTGCTGCAACAGGACGAGGAGGAGGACTTTCTAGATGAATCATCCGTCAATCCGCATGGCAATGATTGTCCACATGCCCTGAAGCTCATTGCCTGCGTGCTGCTCTTTGAGATCACAGCCTTTCTGCGCGACACCTACATTACATTGCCCAAGACCTCGAAGATGCTGCATAGGGACAGACCCGCACCCTGGGAGAAGGTGTACCGGGAGGCCAATCGACGTTGGTCCATGGCTCTCAGCTCCATGGGACATTCCCAAACCTCTGCACAGAGTCTGCAGTCCATTGCTGCAGGTGCGGATGCTGCAGGCCAAGCGGAGCGTAAGATTTCCTTTGTGCTTCACGAGCCGGACAACGAGTCTGAGAACAGCAGTAACACTACCTTGACCAAGGAAGGCGAAGAAGGTATCTATCTGTAATACAACATTTGTTAATCATATTAGATAATTTTTCTGTTTATTCAAAAGTACCTCGACGTCCTACGGCCTCGGCAGTACGTCCGTTTTTGTTGCGTCGTGGTACAGCCACCACAACCACTGGTGGTTCCTTCAAGCGTCGCTCCCTAAAACTACGCCGCAACACTAAGGATAGCAAGGAGATTGAGACGGACTGTATGTAACATATTGATATATCCTGTATACATACATTCAGCAAACACTTTCTCGATTCTTTCACAGTTAATATGCAATCCAGACGTAAGGTGTCCTCGCTGTCAGATCGCAGTGATACCTCAGAGCAGGGTATAGCCAGCGGTGGAGAGGAATCGCCGGGTATACTCAGCGATGATCAACAGCCGGAGTCGCCAACGGACTCCAACGAAAACGATGACACAGCGAAGAACATGCCCTGGCTAAAGGCAGTCATCGACTTGATCACCAGCTATAACTATTACTGCACCCACAAGGGCTACTGTCATCCCTTCTGCTATAAGCGTCACATGCGCTCCTGCACACGGCTCATCAAGGCCACACGAAAGGTAGAATTACTGGAACACCCACTCGCTTATAGAGAGTACTCTATTCTTGTCATGATTCTAGGTTTATGGCGAGGAGTTTGGCTTCACATATGATATAGAACATCCTACGGTTGACCCACCTGTCATTAGCTCTAGCAAATCTTCAGCACGACCACGTACCACCCGTAAGGTATCCGAGCAGAGTTCCACCCAAACTTCGCCATCCAAGCGTAAGGACAGCCTGTGCCGCAAGGATCGGTAATTTGTTAATAATAACTAGACCAGTTGGATGCTTAAATTTCTGTCCTTACAGCATTAGTGATGATCCCGATATTGAAATGGCTGAGAAGTTGGCCAGATCTTTTCGCCAGGAAAAGGAAAAGAAAATACAGGAAGAGATCCCAATCCTAAAATTCATTCGTATCCACATACGGAATCTCTTCCACTTTCCCTTGGCCACAATGCTTAAAGGTGCTGTGGTGTTGACCGAGGAACTGGTCATTGAGGCGATGCCCGCTGCCTGGGAGCTGCTGCTGGAGACCAATCATGACACTGCCACCTCAAGTGCTGCCGTCTTTCTGATGGGATCCGTAAAGGCACAGAACTTCGCCTTTGATATTATGCAACGAGCACTAAAGCACAAGAATCCAGATATACGCATTGGAGCCATCCAACGTTATCTGGTGCTGTGGAAATGCCGTTTTCACGTCTGGCCACGCATGGAAGATAATGCCCACGATGCCACCTTCAAGGTGCCTCCAGGTGGTATTGAGTTTACACTCCCATCGCCCAAAATTGGCATTGAGAGCCTACCAGTGGTGGATCCACCTTGGATGCCAGTACAGCAGACAAAGGACATGGATATGACGCTCAATCAGGATCGACACGTGAGTGAAGCTGTCTTACATGAGAGCTAATAAGTAACTTCATTATTAATGTATCCCTATAGCGTTCCCTGGTGACCGCCACGAAGAGCCGCAAGATGCAGCAGACGGAGGCAATCCGCAATGCTCTGCGCCAGCAACGGGATAAGCAACGAGCCGAGCGACACAGCTTCCTCATAACCATGATACCCATTAGTCAGCAGGCGTCCCATGAGCCTGGCATGGAGCACGAGGATCATGAAATCGAAGAGGATCTGGATGGCACACGTACATCTTCTCATCTGCACCATGCTCACTCCCTCTTCCCCTCGGTGCTGTGCTCCTCGGTGATGCAAATTGTGGGCTGTCTTGACGATGCGGCAATTGGTTCGGATGGAAATGCTGTTTATGAGGTTGCCTACCAGGTGATCTGGGTGTGCCTGGTCGAGGAGTCCGCTCTGTTTTTGCGCTATGTCTTCGAGCGTTTGACACGCGATCGTCAGGATCAGATGTTTAAGCTGCTCCGTCACCTAATACGCTTTGTGCCACGCCTACCACAGCAGGCGGCGTTTGCCTTGTACAACTCCATCATTGGCTACATCATGTTCTATGTGCGATCCTCCAATGAGCTCAAGCAGGAGGTGAGTTTTATGAGGAGATTTGTAATATTAGCAGTAACTAACGTAACTCTTTACAGCTGGTGGGCTCTGCTCTATCTGTGCTGTGGATGGTTGTGCACTCGGTGCATGGCATCATGTTTAAGGATTTGAAGCAAATTCTACGCAAGGAGCAGTGCGATGCATCCATATTACTTACAGCCAATGTGCCAGCTGCCAAGAAGATTGTCGTACACGGTCCGGCGGATGATGATTACAATATACCTTCACAGTTTCCCGTGCAGGAGGACACACTCTTCTGCCAGCTACTAAAGGAGGCACTGGACTATTATCCCATTGATGAAAAGAGCGTGACACACTACTGTCTGGTGGACTATAAGAGCAGTGAGTGAATCTCTTATGTGTCTATTTTGCCAAGTCTTTTTCACATTCGTTTTCTTTCTATAGGCAAAATACTAAATCCGAATTGGTATATACGAGATTTGTACTTCTTTAAACGCTCCCAGTATCCGGAGGTGCGTTTAATGCTTATGCGGCCGGAGGAATCATTTCTGGCTCTACAGAAACAGGAGCTGACTAAGAAATTTGTGGAAATCGGAAAGGTTCATCTCACTTGGGCCATTCTCAAGAATGTCGACATGGTGGTCCAGCGAGTTGTCTTCCTACACGAGGAGCTAATGAAGCTGCCTTCCTTTCCACGCAAGGCATTGGAAGTGGACCTGGACCTGCATCACGGTGGCGAATACGGCAAGGTGCTCCTCGGATTGGATGTGCTGCATAAGTTCATGTGGGTGCGGCTGATTGCTCGCATGTTTGAGGCAATGGCAGGCAATTTCGCCTACTCAGCGGATATACAGCTGTTCCTGAACGTGCTCTCCGGTGCTTCCATACTGCATGCAGAGGACTCGTGCATCATGCGCTATGTTATGGCCACGTTCATTAATGCCGCCTTCAATTTCAAGAATATCTTCTCAACGAACGGCTACTTTATGATCATGCCCACACTGCTCCAGGTGTACTCGCTTCATCAGACCAACAAACTGATCACCACGACCATCGAATACGCCGTAAAGCAGTTTTATCTGCTCAACCGAAAACCCTTCATTCTGCAGATGTTCGGCTCTGTATCGGCCATTCTGGACACCGACGAGGATGGCACCTATGGAGAGGCACATAAAGTGCAGTCCAGTTGCCTCTTCAATCTACTGCTCAGTCTGGAGGATCCATCGCCGGATCCGCTGAACATTGCCGAGCTGGTTAAAGAACCCAAGCCCCTAAAAGCCATTGACTTCTGCTACCACGACGAGGATGATGATGTCACAGTGCTGGACTGCATCACACTGTGCGTAATGGTTGTCTCCTACTCCGCAGAGAGTACGCGTGGCTATCAAATGCTGGTAGGTAACAGTTCAGTGTGTTCCTTATGAGATATCTTATGTGATTTCCTCTCCATTTTCTCAGATAATTCTTGAGGCCATTCTGCCCTGTTATCTGCAGCAGATTCAGTCGCCTAGCTACATTCCACTACAGGGTAAATCCGAACGTGATATCATACTCCAACTGGCGGTGGCCATACGCACCATGGTGCACAACTGTGAGGGCTTGGCCAAGAGCTATAACGGTCCCTATCGCAACAGTCCTGAGCACAAGGGCTCTTCACAGCGCAACTGCAGTCGCGGGCCGCCCTGTTCGCCAGGTATGGACTTTGAAGAGGAGACGCACCCAAAGTATGCCACGGATGCACGTACCAAGAACATGATGGACTCAGCAGAGGACTCCGAAATGATACGCACTGAATACCGCAGGCCACGTGATGTGTTGCTCTCTGTAGTGGCGGACTTTCTAATCAAGTCCACCGCCCGCCTGGCTGAGCTGGCCAAGAAGATGCCCGTCAATGATAGCAAGCTCACGGAAGTGCTGGATGCCAAGTGCCATATACGCTTGGCGGACATCGCACATTCCCTGCTCAAGGTATCACCTTATGATCCCGAGTCCATGGCTTGCCGGGGATTACAGCGTTACATGCAGACAGTGCTGCCGCGTGCGGAGTGGTCGAATGACACACTGAGGAATGCACTGGTCACCGTGCTGAGGCGCATAGACAAGGTGTTCCTCAAGATATCAAAGAAACCATCGATTCGCCGTAATACGGACTGGGAGGCGGCGGCTGGGCTGCTTAAGGGAATTCACGAGACGATCATAAGGCACCCATACGTTTTGCACTGGCAACAGATGAAGACCCTCATCAGTACCGTCCAGAATCTGATTGTCAATGAGCCTGGCAGCGGTATACCCGAAGGCGTCTCCAGCGCAGGGGCAGCGCTCATGTCTCAGAATCCGCCGGCCTTCTTCTGTTCGGCTGTGGTGCGTCTGGTCGCACTTCAAGTGGTCAGTCCCGTGGACTGTTTTTCACTGGTTCAAATCTGTGGCGGCAGTGCCGAGTTTGCCACGCAGGAGAAGGCCGAAGGATTTCTAATGCATCTGATCATGCCACTTTGCCTGAAAGTTTGCTCTGGTCGTGGTGTCTCCGATGTCGGTGAGCTTAAAATGAGTGACGTCAGCTTCCTTCTGACCGCTGTGCTCAATGCCATGAGTCCGCCGGCGGGACGCACCGGCCAGGCTGTTTCTCAGATCAATCGGGTAACAGGTGATCTGCGCGCTGGCTCTTTGACCTTCACTGGCAGTCGCGATGCCAAGAGACCGGCTCGCATCTCTGGTTCCCTCTATCAAGCTGCCTTCCTGGCGCTGCGCATAGTCTGCATTTGCTTCGAGAATCGTCTCTCTAACGAATGGCCGAGGATTGTGCGCGTGATGCGAGATCTGGGCAGGCGCAATGAGGCTGCTCCTGATCTCTGGAGTTTCATGGAATTTGTCGTCACTCATCGTACGCCACTATATATTGTACTGTTGCCCTTTATTATGCACAAGGTAAGAAGCAGCTGAGATTCCAAGAACCTTTAAACCATGTTTGTTGTCGTCTAGATCTCGCAACCTCCAATTGGGGATCATGAGCGCCATATGCAGTTCATCATTAGAGAGCGCCTGCGTGGTACCCCTCCACAAGGTGGACTCAAGTCTAAGGGCGCCTTGCTCCTCGAACTGGCACGAGAGCTGCGAGACTTGCGTGACGAACTGGAGGATAAACGCTATGGTAACTTCATATAAAACATAATTACAAACTTGTTCTATTTGCTATTTATACAGTTTCCACAGATCGCGAAAGTTCGGAGCAGAAGAAAAGCGATACTCCTGCTGCCACCAGTGCTACAGATGCTCACAAATCTCAGCAGCGGCCTTCATTAATCTCCATATTTACTGGCACCACCACTGGTCAGGCCACTCACTCTCATGTGTCCGCTGCGCCTATAGATTCACGCAGTGGCTCTGGCGGCATTTGTACTCCCAGCGATACGCTCTCCCAGCAAACGCTGCATCCACCGCGTGAATCATTGTCCAGCAGCTCCACGGGCCGTGATCCGCATACAACGACAAGTGAAAGTCATAGTACTGATGCTGGAGCAGGTTCAGCACCAACACTTGTGGGTCAAGCACCCAGCACTTCCAACCAGGCCATCACCACTGCCTCGGCTCTGCCACCGGGTATAGCCTCCCAGCTGTCGCACTCTCAGTCGCTGCAGCAGGCACCGTTTAAGGCACAGCCACCAAAGCTGCGATTCGTGTCATCCGTGGAGTTCCGTCACTCATCTGGTGAAACATCGACAACACCACTCTCGCCAGAAAGTCCAGCCGAAGACAGTTCTGGGGATCACACTCGGTCACGTCTGCAACGTTCCAAAGCGGCCAGTCGCAAGACATTTAGGCTAAAACGAAGTCGTTTGACCCCAATCGAGCCCCCAAGCATTGTAAGGCTTTGATCTTAACATGTATAAGACAATTACTGATTTTATAATTATTAGGTAACTTCTTTGTCACAGGAGGAACATCAGGCAAAGGCCATTGGAGAAATATCTTGGGATTCGGTGTCACAAACTTCGTCCACCTCTGGCTATCGGGATAACAATAGTCTGCAGACAGGTCTGCTCTCTCCAGATGGTTCACTTGGCGGTTTGACACTTGGTCGTTCGCCATCCCAGCACTCACTGCTGATGGTTTTCGAGGGCCAGGATGAGGACACACTCATTTAACAATCACAGAATGGCGACCGAGCTTACGAGCTTTAGGACAGCCTGAATATACTATACTGAATTAGTTTCAGATACTCTAGTTAGTCTACCGTAATAATGCGTAGTTGATGTTAAGTTTTATATACTCGAATCAATGTATAGTTGTTTTCCATTATGTGCCCAATTTTGTATGTTTTGTGTAGATGAATTAGAACGATAATAAACGTACTTGCTAGCCATTCCAAAGAATGGGTTAGTCTAATCAGATAATAGAACCGAGTTGTCCTATATTTGCCACTTATATTTAATTAAAATTAACCATCTGATCATGCATTTGTAATTTTCTGTTAGTTCTCGGCGTTTTTGTTTGCTGTGGCCGCCTTTTGTCGGTTTTCCTTGACCACTTTGCGCCACTCCATCCACTTGGCCAAATCCGGCTGATCGGTAGGGTTGCCCTGTTGTTCCAGCTGCATGTAGTATGCCTCCCGAAGTATCTTGAAGGCTTGAATGCTATAGTAGGGTTGCTGAGTGACGGGATCAAAGTAACGGGCTGGCAGCCTAGTTATAGGACAAATTCCACTGGAGCTCTTTGGTGGACGTTTTGGTCGGAAGATGGCATTAAATGCTTTATCATTAAAATCATTTTCGATGGTCACGAATGTACGCTCACACTTGGACGCTGGATCGTTGGGGTCATGTGGCAGCGTAGTGGTGCGTGTGGGTTTACGCATAACGGGCATGGTCATTGACTGATAGCGTATAGTGGAGCCAGTAAATACTCTTTTAGTTGGCCTAGTTTTCTTCTTTTCCAGTTCCATTTTTTGGAATTTTTCTGCATACCAACGGTATTATTGTTAGAGTAGATTTATGGTTGAATTAAAACACTTTGCTAACATACCTAAAGATTTAATGTTCTCTTCTTCGGTTATTTTGGCTTCCTCTAAAAGCTCCTCTTGGGTGGGCATATAGTCCTTTACACGGACCTTCTTCTTCTTGCGTTTACGGGCATCGTCCAACTCCTTTAGTCGTATTTTTGTTGCCTGTGTTTTGATGGCCGTCGAGGTTCGTATGGATTTGCGGCCAGAGTCCAGGACAGTGAAGCGGGGACGTACTCGGCGCTTTACCACTCCACCACCGCCGCGCTTTTTGTGTAGCGCAGCTGCAGATTTCGATTCCTTTTTAACAACTGGTTTTGCCGGTTCCTGTTAAAATGCGTATGTTTATTATATAGTTACAATAAGCTAAGAGAGCCAATTACGTGCCTTGTATGCTTTTGTATTAACGCCACCACGTTTGCGCTTTTTCTCAGGCGCCTCCTCTTGGTCAGACACCGGTTCGTCTTGCTCATCAATACTGAAGTCAGAATCTACCACATCCTCCTCCTCATCTTTTTGACTATAATACAAGAATATAATTAACTGATATAAACCGTTTAACTTGACGTTTTTATTTAATATTTACACATATTCGTTATCTCCTTCTTCATCCTGGAATCCGCCATATGAAGTTTTATAGAAGTCATCCTCTTCCTCGTCAAGTAGTTTGGCTATCTTGTTGCCAGCATTGTGGCGACGGGAACGCGCTGCCGCCATTTAATATTGATTTGTTTTATGTCACAAATTTATAAAATTTCTGCATTTGTAAACCAAAAAACGACTATTTAGCGCTTGCTCGCTCTTCTTCTTTTTTCAGCAGTCACATGAAGCGTTGCCACCATTCAAATGGAATCTGCGAGTGGCAACGCTAACATATGTTTTTGATTTTCTACATTTTAAATTAAAATATTAAATTAAAATATGTATGAATTTTTGCGCTTAAGATTGTTTTGTAAATATATTAATATTAAAGAATGCAAAGTATTTATAAAAAGATGCAAAAAACGGGATCCCAAATTGTATGCATGGATTGTTGCCGGCGTAGAAGCGCATTTCAGAGTTGTCGTGGCACGAACTCTTTGACTCTCTCTGCCTTCAATTTGTTGTCTACTCGATCTGCACTTTGGACTTTCTCATTGCGACAGCGATCGACTTTGGTTTGGACAGATTTAGTGTACTTTAACTTCTTGCAACGAACAGTTAGAATTCAAGCCATAACATGATTAACTCTGGAAAATTAGCAGGACGCACACTTTTCATTACCGGCGCCTCACGAGGAATAGGTAAAGCGATTGCTTTGAAAGCAGCTCGCGATGGTGCCAACATTGTGGTTGCAGCCAAGACAGCTGAGCCACATCCCAAACTGCCAGGCACCATATTCTCAGCCGCCGAAGAGATTGAAAAGGCTGGCGGAAAGGCGCATCCCTGCATCGTTGATGTGAGAGACGAAAATCAGGTACGCACTGCCATTCAGGAGGCGGTGTCTAAGTTTGGAGGAATCGATATTGTAGTAAACAATGCCAGTGCTATTTCACTGACACCCACTCCTAAAACCGACATGAAGCGCTACGATCTGATGCATCAAATTAACACGCGCGGTACCTACCTCGTCTCCAAGGAATGCTTACCCTATTTGGAGAAGAGCAACCATGCACACATCCTGAACATATCCCCGCCTCTGGATATGAGGGCAAAGTGGTTTGCACCTCATGTCGCCTACACAATGGCCAAGTACGGGATGTCCATGTGTGTCCTTGGCATGGCTGAGGAGTTCAAAGACCGTAACATTGCCGTAAATGCCCTTTGGCCCCGCACTGCCATTTACACAGCTGCCATTGAAATGCTTACTGGACCTGATAGTGCCACTTGGTCGCGCAAGCCAGAGATAATGTCTGATGCTGCTTACGCAATACTGTCAAGAGAACCAAAACAGTTCACTGGCCAATTCTTTATTGATGATGAAGTGCTCGAGTCCGTGGGTGTTAAGGATCTCACCGACTACGCCTGTGTTCGCGAAAATGCTGATAAGCTAATGGTTGACTTCTTTGTGGAGGCTAAGGATGCAGCTCCTGGGGGTGCCGCACCAGAGGTTACTTCTGGCGGTGATGATAAGATACCTCAACTCTTTAAAAAGATTGAGTCTTTGCTGTCAGCTGAGATTGTGTCGAAAACACAGGCCGTGTATCAGTTCAACATCACCGGAGCCCAGGAAAGCACCTGGTTCTTGGATCTGAAAAATGGCACCGGCACCTGCGGCAGTGGCACTCCCGCGGCGGCTGCGGATGCCACCCTTTCAATGAATGCGAACAACTTCTATGATATGTTCTCTGGCAAACTGAAGGCGGCGCCAGCCTACATGTCCGGCAAGCTGAAGATTAAGGGAGATTTCCAGAAGGCCCTTAAACTGGAGAAACTTATGAAGGCACTGAAATCCAAGTTGTAGATGATAATGATTGAATTTGTAACTATTTTAAATTAATAATTATAAATACTATATTCCTCAATTTAAATGTATATTCAGTTTTATGAAACAGTGCATAGAGCTACTAAAGGAATAGTGTTTAGTATATTGATACATATAAAGTACTTTGTGGGGGATCATTTTTTAAAAGCAAAAAAGTAATCAGTCTATGCCCACTTTTAACCTGAACAGGGTGCTTCAATTTGCGACGTATATAATCTCTTCTCTTCGAAATTTTTTGCAAATAAATGTATGCGTTTGTATTCATAACGCCACGTACAGATACAGATATACATACATGCATACATATTACACATCTATCAAGTATTTAGACCTCTCTCTGAGTACATATCTCAGTGTGTTTGACGGCGCGATGTATAGTGGTTGATTACAATTTGTAGCTACAATTAATTAGACAATTCACAGTAAGTAAAGCATAAATTCTTTATTTAAAGCATTAGTTATAGGAGTATAGTACAATCAGACGAAGTTTCTTTTTAATTTTTGATACCTTATCCTCTCAAATATTACCGGCGAAAAGCTGCAGTTTTAAAGACACAAACTTGTGCTTTTGAGGAATGCTTTTGCGTGAGTATTTGTTAGTGTGTCCGCGTATATTTCTCACCCGGCATTTGGTAGTTCGCTCTCTGCCAGCTCTAGACTAGCCATTGCCACAGAGACCGGCCGAAAACTGTCAGTGTATAAGTAAGCTGCTCTTGCACATATACAGCTTTTATGATAGCAGCTTTGATACGATTTACAGAGAGAACAATTGAGTATTGCAGTGTGTTTACAGACGGTTTCTTCAGCAGTAGATTATAATTAATTGACAGTATGTAAAGCAAAAGTTCTTTATTGGAAGCAGGCTTTAAGAGTATTTACAAATTAAGGAAACTAAAAAAGGAACTTTGACAAAGAGATAAAACAAAGAAACAAACAAAAATATCAACTAGATAGTGTACCAACTAGCAGTATAAACACCCAGATCTCACAAGCAGACAATCCATCACTCATCCAACCTTTGAGAGGGGCGCACTGTATAACATGCGTAAAAAAAGTTAGATCGTTAGATTAGATTCTAGAGTCGCAGCGGGCACCACCCGCACAGCCTTCGTGAGGGGTGCGGGTGAGGGGTGATCGTTAGATTAGATTCTATAGTCCAAGCAGGTCGTCTTTTGTTCCATTTTTGATGCACCCACCTCAAACGGGAAAAGCCCCAGCAGCCACAGTAAATACATTGTGTAATTTCAAAAATAACAAGTCGCGAGTTTTTAGAAGTAATACACAAAATAAACGGACTACTAAAAACGCACTTTAAATTATAATTTTCGCAATCTAGGTTTAACCATGGATCCAAAGGAAGCTAAGAGGATTACTGATCTCATCAACAGGCCCAACGACTTGCTCCAGGATCCGCATGCATTTAATCTGCTTCTCGAATTAGCTGAGAGTAACAGGTCGGGCGACAGCATATTCTTAGACAATATACTCTTATATGAAAAATGCAAAATGTTGCTACAAGAAAGCCAGAGTCTAACAAGAAATCAGGCCATGGACTTACTGCAGTTGGGCGTTGGACCAAAAGAGAGAAAAAAACTGTTAAATTCAGTCGATTGCGATCGTTCCACTAGTAACAGTATCATTCAAGAAATCCAAGAGGTCTGTGTTAACAAGATTTTTAAGATATACCTCGGCGAATACAAGGGAAAATTTGGTGAAATGCTTGCTAAAAAAGCGCTTGGTAATTAGTTTACTTTTTTAAGATATTTAATAAAAGCATCTGCAGCTTGAATAACAATTGCTAACAGAATTTTTGTTTGGTTTCGGCAATAGCTAATTTTATTGAATTTTAGATAGTTTAGATTAGTTTAGTTATAGGTGCTTTCTATTGGTTATACTTTTTGTTGATCCATATTTGAATTAGTTCTTACGATTGCCACGACGACGCATAGAAGCGGTGCATTTGGGGCAATACCATTTGCCCTTCGGTGGCTGAGTAATACCAACACATTGGTAATGGAACCATTCGTATGGACAAGCGTCATTGTCGCAGGCCACCATGTCACCATAGGACACCTGATTACAGGTGCAGTAGCGTGGTTCATTTGGATCATAAGACCACTCGCCCTCATTAGTTTGCTCTACAATCAGACCATTCTCGTTAATGGTGAGATTGGCGCCGGGAGCCAGTGCAGTGTTTGGTAGCCCAATAGACGTAACATTTGGTAAAACAACAGGCGTTGCGGCAGCATTGGCTGCAACTGTAATTCCAGCATGGCTACTTGCCAATTGATTTACTGGCGAGTTGATAGCTAAAGCGCCATGTCCAAGACTAGCATGCTGCATGGTAGAAGAGGATGTATTTGACAGCATGTCCACAGAGTCGATGCTCATAGAAGATGATGACGAAGCAATAGAGTTGGCTGACGAAGATCCACCCAGTGACTGCATGGCACTGCCAGCGGGCATAGACATACTGGTGTTAAGTTTCCTAGAAACATAACACATGATTTTAAGGCTCTATATATGGTGAGGATTTACTTACTTCTTGTGCTTTTTCTCCTGATGATGTTGCTGATGGTGCTGTTGTGGTTGTTGATGATGGGTGGTGCTGACCAACGTTCCGCTTGCTGGTGGCATGTTACTGTTGTGGGTCGCAGCTGTCGACCAGAACTCTGTGCCGCCTGCGCCGTGTATGGCCTCATAGCTAGCCTTCAGGCTAGCTGTACGTCGTCCCTGCGGCATTTGTTGAGTAGCTACAATTGCTTGGCTTGCTGCTTGCGCAATGGCACTCGAAGCGGAGGCTCCGCTACCCAGCTGCAGGTTGTACCCAACCATGGCATTTCCATGGCCCCCAGCAACACTTGCACTTGTGCCAGCAACTGCAACTGAACCAACGCCCAGATTATTGTTAGTACCGACAACTGCACCTGGAGGTAGACCCATATTGCTATTGTTGGTGTTAATCATACTGTGAGTTGTGAGATTAGTGGGTAGCTGGCGGATTACGTTGCCTCCAGCGACGGTGGTGACTGCATTGCTGGCGGTATTCACAGCTGTAGGGAGCGTAGCATGAGCAGCAATACTATTCACGTGGGCTCCTGGGATCGGGTTAACAATGCTAGTGGCACTGCCACTGCTTGCATTGCCTGGAATTGGCAAAGATTGATTTAGATTGGCACGTTTATCAAGAATAGGTACCGTACTGCCTGTGGTTTCACGACGCTTTTCCAGCTTGCGATGACGTTGTAGACCAGCCCCTGTATTGTTCGTTAAGTTATGTACTCCAGAATGGCTGACTTGAACGCTGCTATTGCTACTAGATGTATTGGAAAGCATACCGACAGTGCTATTGTTGACGCCCATTAAATTGCTATTATTAAAGGCGCTGGTGTTAAAGTGTCGATTCTCTTTTTGGTTCACGCCTAGCAATAGCGCGGTAGCTGCTGTGGAATTGTTCCCGTCCAGTTCCAAAGAGCGTTTCTCTAGGATTTCGGTGATTCCGTTGTTGTCAGCCTCCAGTTCGCATTTGAACTTGAACAATTCGCTATCGAGGCGTCGAAGGTAACGCTCGACGAGCTCATGTATATGAGTGGCAATCGCCACCTTCTCGTCAGCATCCTCCATTACTTTGAAGTACTCACCTCGCAGACCGTGAAACTCTGTGTCCATGGACTCGTGTTGGAGCTCGCCACGCTTGCATTGTTGAAAAAACATGCGTGATTTCTTGTCCAGCGAATCCATGTTATCTATGCAATAGCTTATGAATTAGAATGCACAAAATTGCATCCCATTATTAACTTACTCTGCACTGCCAAATCTAACTCACGCATCTCTGTGAAACGGTCTCGCAACTCCTGGGGGAGATGCTCTATCACTAAAACGAAAATTAAAAGTTGCGCCAAGACTTTTGCATACTTTATTCAACTACTTACTCTCCAAGTAGTCTTCTAAATACAACATTTTGTATTTTGTGTCAGTTTTCGTAAATTTTATGCTGATTTTAACAAATGCTAAATTCTCATTCTTTCGCTGTCAGTAGAGCTGCAAAACGATATATAGAAAAAAGGTAACCCAAAAACTATCGATTTCGATATACAAATTGTGTATACAAGGTTGCCACTTAAGAATCCAAAAATCCACCAAAAATGAATTAAAAAATTAATAGGCAATGAAAATGAATAATAAATTGCGCGCCAAATAAAGTATTTGAATAAAATATTTAAAAATGATGAAATTTGGGTTTTTTCATTGCTGCTCAATAGTTCTCAATATTTTGTATTTGTTTTGACTAACTTATAAGAAAAAATATTCGATCTGCCCAATCCGTAGATTCCCAATATGCTTAGCAACAAGTGGTATGGTGGTGCGTGTACTCACCACTCGTTGAGAATCCACCACCAATTGGTACTAAACCTTTCAGTGGGTTTGCGCAGTACTGCCTCCCTCACAGACCAAAGATATTTCTCTTGGTAGATATTTTCATGAATTCAGTACAGAGTGAAGTTTGCTAAGAAAATATAAAAAAGAAAAGAATATAATGCAGCTAATTGTTGTTGGGGTATTTATAAGTCTAGTGCTTGGCTGCAGTGCAGCCATAAGTGGGCCATACTTGTTCTGGGGTCACGACAAGGTGTTCAACTTGCAACCCCAAGCATTACCCGATCCCAGCAGCAAGGTGGACCCGTTGACACAACTTTTTAAGGATGCTAAGGCGATTATAATTTTCGTGCGTAATTCTACCAATCGCTTGGAGGGCATCAAGTATCCAAAGTTTCAGAATCTGGTGAAGAACAACGCTTGGTCGTACTTGCCACAGCGCCAATTGACCGTGGAGCCCTATAGCCTCAACGCGAATATTGAGGTGTGTATCTGTATTTGTAGTACACGAAAACCGACGTAACAATCCATTTGCTTCAATCTTCATGCAGGTCATTAACCTTCCGGGGAGTAGTGAGGAAGATGATACAGAGCTGCTCACTGCCTACAACGATGCTTTGACTATCTACGGGCAGGGTCAGGTACTTGGCATTTTAGCCAGTCGTGAGGAGGAGGTACATTATCTGGCCAAGCGTGAGGCCAAGGACGAGGGCAAGGAGGAGGCGGGTACCTCACCATCAACATTCACAGAGGACACAGGAATATTCACGGAGGCCACCCACCTCTACATAGCTGAGGGCAACAAGGCAGTGCTCAGCTTGTTTTTACCTCCACACCTGAGCATAGGCGATGAAACTATCTTGCTAGAGGAGCATAATAAGCACATCACCTTCGATGATCAGCATGATAAGGGTTACGGTCGACTGAGCATTACCTTCATGTACAACAACGAGAACTATACGCTCAGCTTCAAGTTCTCCCTCTTGCAGAGCACCTGGCATCTGCGCAACGTGGATCTTGAGTATCGTGATAGCAAAGTTACTCTGCTGCCACTTGATGATGAGGACAAGCTGCCATCGGCACCATTGGGATTTTCCTATCGTTGCTATGCGAAGCGACTGGTCTTCAGGAATCCCAACAAGAACGAGACTTCGACGCGTCTCATCCTAGACCCTGTCTATCAAGTGCAGCCCTGGCTAAATGGCAGCAACAAGTTTGGAGACGTCTATGAATGTGCTTACTTCCTTACACCTCCCGTACTTTTCGGTCTTATGGTTACCCGCTGCGTGCTCAGCTCACTCATGTTAGGTATTTTAGCCATGTTAATCAGACATCGTATTAAGAGCAGCAAAAAGCAGCTAATCCCCACTGTGCAGGAGTAAAACCTTATCCTGTTGCCAAGGCAGAGAAACAATCAGAATGTTTGTTCTGAAACCATTTATGTATGCCTATTAATCCTCTGGCACTGTTGACATTGGCCATTGAGGTCTTTCTCATCCATTTGTCCCATTGTCCATTTGTCCTAATCGTGCTATATGTTTATGTGCTATGGTATTATTAAAGTTCAGAATAAACATTTTTAAAACTAATTCAATTAATTAATATTTGCAATATATAAATTGTTTATTTGTTTGCTTTCTAATAATCGAAAAACACATGCCGAACCGATTACCGACAAACCGTCTTTGAAAATGCGGTATTTATATATCGATATAATACCAAAATTACTCGCTGAATATTATCGATATATTATAGGTCAACTTTGGCGCCTAGTTGAGTAAATTCAAATTAGTTTTCTTTATTTTTTAAATTTTAATGTCAGCCGGTTGATTGGGAAATAAATTGTTGAAAAATATAAAGTACAACTAATTATAGTTTTCGCTATAATCAAACATTTTCTGAATGTTGGATGTATCCTTTCTGGACTTAAAGTCCTGAGACCAACGAGACATGCCTTGACCATCCCGGAAGTGGCAATGACGATGGAAACGACTTTGCTTAATGGTTTCATTTTCGTTCGTTTGCTTTTCCCACCAGGGTCCGAATCTTCTGCTGCTATGATGATGGTGACAGTGTTGGTCTGGCTTAGGCTGCGGCACAGAGCCCCACAGTGGGCCATCGCCTTGGGAATGATGATGGTGGTGATGATGGTGGTGATGATGTTGCTTCATCCACCTGGATCCAGCTGGCTTCTCGTTGTGGCAATGATGACTCGTGGATGGTGCGGGCGCACAGCGATCTTCTTGTTTTTTGCAGAACATTATCAATGTCGTTGGAATTTAAATAATATAAGAGTTTATCGATTAGAGCAACTGCTGTGCTTCAAGTGCTGATGTGAACGATTGAACGATAGAATTCGTACTGCCATAGAAGCGAACGAAGCGCCCTTTAAATACCGAAATAAACAAAATGATAACACGGCTTGGATTATGGTGTAATATTTAGGTATTAGTAGTTAGCTGTTATCATATGGAAAATGTTATATTCTTTACGTTGATAAGTCGTGGTTATATTTAGAAAAACAAACAAAATATTTATTGACACACATTTCGTTATATTAGGGCTAAAATTTCACTATACGAAATCTTGGTAATATGAAGAAAGGGTATAGACAAGCAGCAGTTCTATCAGTCGAATGGTTTTATTTTTAAGTATAATGATAAAAACAAATATTGTTTAGTCTCGTTGCGAGATTGTGAAATTGCGTACAAAAAAGTGAAATGCGATGAGCTGAGAGAAGAATCTGCGTTTCGGCGGCTCCAAAAAAGACTGCGTTGTTGTTGTTGTTGCTTTTTTTGGCTGTTTGTTTACATCGAGCTGTTTGGCTGGAAATTCTGGTTATCCGGTTTATCAGTTTTCTTCAACATTTATTATTTTCCATTGGCGCGTCGCAACGCAACTTACTTTCATTGGTGTCTGCAATTCGCGCAATTAAGCAGATGCAAATGCCCCGTGCCCCATCTACTTACCTAGTGGTACAGTCGTAAACCCCACTCTGCCGATGCCCCGCTTTGATTTATGCATCATTAAGTCACGCCAATTGCTCGTTTGGGCGCGCAACTTTGTTTGTAAATTCATTTTTTATGTTTGGAATTTAGTTGTTGCCGCTTTTTTTTTTTCCTTTTTTGGGGTGGGGCAAGTTTTTTGTTGTTTTAAAATAATTTCTACGACTGACACACGACACTTGACGCCGTTGGCTTTGGGTCAACTGATTACCATCCCAGATTTTCTGAAAATATGTGGGCCTCCAGCTGTGTTCCACATGCGTTTGCCCCAAAGAACCAACTGAAATGAAATTTAAATGATCTTATTGGTTTTTTACTTGGTACGAATGTCACTTCTGTTTGAGTAAACATTACACAGATTTTTACACTTGAAAAAACCAAGATTTTAATTTAAATAATATATATGCCCAGCATTTTATACAGCACTAGTAATTTAATAGGGGTAATTCATTGAGAATGTATCCTATTAAGTGGGTCAATTGTGATTGCGTTCACTTTTCCTGCTTACTTTTACTGTCAACCGAACGTGCGCGATCTAATTGCTGCAGTTCACTGACATAAACAACAGCAACAGCAGCAACATCAGCAACATCAGCCTGCAACTGCAGCAGCAACAAGCAGAAGCAAAAGCAAAAGTTGCACCTGATTCTGTAATAAGAATGGCAGACGCTGGCTCCACCGATCAAAGCGAGGCAAGTCCACTTGGCGAGTGGCTGAAAAGATTTGTGAAAGTGGTTATTGCCTCCCAAGGAGTTGCCACAACAACAACTACAACAACAGCAACCACAGCAACAGCTGCTGCTGTGCTACTTATATGGTCACATATCAACCAGATGAAGTCTGAGATTGGGCATAGCATGAAAATGCATTTTCTCCACATCAATCGAAGCAGCAATGTCAATTTTCACAGCACTCAAGTTAATCAATCAACATAAGCCCACAATAGTAGGTAGTGTTTCCCGATCTCTGCATATTATATAAGAATCAATCTACAATCACTGCAAGTGGAAATGCAGCGTGAAATTGCATTATGATTATGATTATTATTATTGGTATCCGTTGTGTGCTCTGTATCTGTATCTTTTGCTGTGCGGAAGCTCATCATCGTGAGATACCAGCTACAATGCATCTTAGATTATAATTAAACTCAAACAGTGAGACAAGGGTATGCAGCCAGCGACTTGCAACAGCGGAAACATACCTGACATCAGACCTAATCTACTTATACACAATCTTTTGCGGCCCTTTGGCTCAGTTCACGAATTTAGTGGCGCCACAGATAATTGGAATGGGATATGCTCTAGATTTAACCTACTTAAGACTTTCTTATTTAAGATGAAGCTATAAAGGAGTGATATAAGTGAGTTATTACTAAAGCTGTGAATATTTAGTTACTGTTATTAATTGACTTTTTTTATACTGCCCAAACTTAAGCGTATCTAAAGCAAATAGTTCTGTTTAGCAATTCCCATTTCACTGCCTATAAATCAACCCATAATTCTACTCATAATTGAGCTATAGAATGTTTGTATTTACAAATACCCTCAGCAGCTATTTCTATCAGCTGAAACTTGTTTATTGTTATAACAATAGACTGATTCAACAGCTTGTTTATATTGTGAAATATTGGCCAATGTTTATCACCAGTTTAGCGTGTGAAATGTATTCGCATTCAAGTGAAATTAGTGTTAATTATAATTAATCATTAATGACAGTTATGTGTTAATGAGTCGGAGAATGATTAATGTAAGTTCAAACATCTATTACGAATTATTACATTTATTTCAATCACATTTTCTGTTTATATAAATTAACTTATATATAATTTAAATACTATTTTAATGCAAAAGCCATTTGAATAGCATAAATATTAAAGAGAAATATATCGTGCGTCTAATTGTAGTGTTCGCTATAGTCAAACATCTGCTCGGAAGTATCCTTAGGGGCCTCGAAATGATGAGACCAACGGGGCTTTCCATGATCATCCTGCAAGTGGCAATAATGATGAAAACGATTATGTTGCAATGCCTCATTTTCATTTTTTTGTTTTGCCCACCATGGTGCGAAACTTCTGTGATGATGGTGACAGTGGTGTCCCATTCCCGTGTTGCATAGTGTCACTTCAGCATGGCAATGGTGATGGTGATGGTGATGACGTCGCCAGGTCCACCAGGGTCCAAGGGGCCTGTCCCTATGGCAATGGTGATGATGTTCTTGGCTATGGCAGTTCATTTTTAATGTCGATTGTATTTGAATATAGTATTGATTAGGCCAACTGCTGTGCTTCTAGTTCTGATGTGAACGATCTAACTATAGAATTCGTACTGCCACAAAAGCAAACGAATCGTGCCTTAAATACGTGCCAAACGAAATGTTTCGACTGATAACATGACTTAGATTATGGTGTAATTTTGTTGGTAAATGACTAGTACTGGAACTATGGGTATATAAAAACTTATATGTTCGATAAGCCATTTAAGTATTCTGTTTTATTGAGTCAAACACTTGATACGTGTTTGTTTTCTTTACAACTCATTGAATTCACTCAAATCATTAGCTGATAAATCGCCAGCTATAGGTAAATGGGTTTTTGTGTCTCTTCTTTGTTTGTTTTATTCATTTTTTCCGTCTCTCTTGATTACCATTGGCTAATTAATTATTACATTTATTTATGCTTGAAGCATTGCCAATGGGCATCTGCTGTTTGTTTGTTTTTGTGCAACATTTTGTTGCACTGTCATCGCGCTCATCCATCTGGTGGCATCTCGAACTTTATCCAAACACACACTTGGCATTTATGTCGAATAATTACTTTTGCTCAATACTTGTGTTCAAATTTTATGATTATTGCAAAACTTTTCCTAGAAAGAAAGAGAAATCGCCACAATTGGCGATGATGTCCCACCGTGCAATGGGGGAAAACGCATCCAAGTTAAACCAAACCAAACCAAACCAAACAGCAACTGCAACTGCAACAACTGCAGTAGCAGCAACAACAAGTGCGACTCCAACAAATGCCACGCGTATTGACTTATAGAAATGTCGAATGTTGCAGTTGCTGTTGTTGTTGTTGTTGCCCCTAACTAAGTCAAGTGGTTGCATGTTGCTGTTGACGCACTGACGCTCTGGTGAAATGTGCCAGAGGCGCCGACAACTACGCGAAATACAATTTGAAGACGCTGCAAAAAAAATACCCAAAGGAATACAAGAATCAGTGATGAACTGTAAAATACCCTGGAACGGTCATTGTCTTTGATTAGCTGCCATTTGGTTAATCCTTGTCCAAAGTTTTCTACATTTTGGCTAAAAATACCTTAATATATCTGCTATAAGATCCTCAAAATCGTTTTCACAACATTCTTAACAATAAAATTGAGGTCAAAATTCGAGACAGTGCGAGAAGCCATAAGCTAAATAAAGATGTTTTGGATGATGATAATGTGGATGAATCAAATGTTTCTTGCTGCCTTACTCTGCATATATATTTTGAAGAGGCGAGCTTCATTTATGACTTTAATGAAAAGGTGTTTAATTTTTACATTGTATACTGCAATGTATCGTCCACAAAAGTCTACGCTCTGTTTGGGTACATATCTTGTCGGGTTTACTTATAATAATGCTTATATCAATAATAATGTGGTTACTAAATTTCAAAAGTAACTTCTTATTTTCAATTTAAATTCATGTATACTTTTTTTATTACAACTTCTTTAGGTGTATAAAAATGCAAAATATACCCTATGCATATGCAACCATTACAGGGTATGGCAACACGCCAGTTGACAATTTGCGCGTTTAGTAAATCAAAACGCTAATTACTTGATTTGGTAAGCGATTTCGAAATGCGTAGACAGCGTGGTAAGTAAAATAAAACAAAAACAAAAACAGATTACTGCAAAAACGAATGAGAAATAAATAATAATATTGACTGTACAAAGTTGCACTGCTTTTCACATAAATATTTGTGCAGATTTTTTTGCTTATGTTTTTGTTGATTTTTCCAGTTGTTGCTGTTGCAACGAGTGAAATGCGTTGGCGATGAAAAAGTGAAAAGCGTTTTTAGAAAGGAAAAGGAATCGCTTGAGACACTTGACGCGGTTTTCTTCTCAATAGTAGAAGAGAGTCTCGCACAATTAACGACAACCTTGACTGGGAAGCACCTACATTGTGCAGGGTATACCCTATACTCACTAGTAAGTACTTTTGCTCTCCCTGCGCACCCAATGCTCCAGTGACTGATTACCGAGATGTGTTTATTTTGGTGTATATTTTATGACTCTATCTATGGCGAAACTTAACGCCCTGTTAATCCGACTAAATGCAAATAGCACTGCGGCAACCCTGGCGCAAATAAACGCTATTACTCTAGGGTTTCCTCTTTCCCCTGATCACTACTCTGGCTTAATTGTTATTTTCTGTTTAGTTTTGTGGTGTTTCAATTGCGTACGATTAACGCGTAAATAACAACTGAAAAATTTTGCAATTTTCCGGGCAAGGTTGCCCTGCGCTTGATAGAGTTTTCCAAGTTTTCGTTCGAGCCGAGGTTGTTGGCTGTTAGCTGTTGGCTGTTGGCAATGAGCGTTAATCAGTTGATGCAAATCTCATTTTTGGTTGATGGGAGTTTACCACTTACTATTTTTTATAGTTTCGGCATTTTTATGCAAAACGCTTGTCTGCCATTTGCTCTGCTTCTTCTTGTACGGCATGCTTTGTTTTTCCACCTTTCCCAGCTGATCTCAGCTACACTTAAAGAAAGCAATGTGATAATCGATTTTCATGTTAACAATAACTTTATACAGGTTAGTTGAATATTTTTATTCAACTTTTTATGCTAACAAACTTTTCTTTCTGTGTACCTATTGCTGCCCTCATGAGCATTTCTGGCCGTGTCGTGTCTTTGACGCCGTCCGTCGGTGCCTTTTGGCTCATATTATGTTAGCTGGCAAAAGGCAATTAGTCTTAATTGGCTGCCCGTGCCTCGACTCTCCGCTCCGGAACTGGTCGGAAGTGCGGCCCACCTCGGAGTAGCAACAGCTGTTGCTTTGCATAAAACATTTCACAAAGCTTTTCCCAAACCCGTAAGTTAATTAGACAATTGTCTCAATTGTATTTTGCAGCTGGTAAATATTTTCATTTACATAGGAGTGATATTTGCTTTTCCTAATTCAATAAATAAATAATATTCCGTAATCATTTCTTCACTTTATTTATACTATACCCACTTCAGTAGCCACAGATTTGCACACTAACCCAAATACCTGATGTTGCTATGCCTTGGCTTTGACTACGATCATGTCTGCCTGTCAGTCTCCGTGTCTTTCTGTCCGTCTGTCCGTCTGTCCACCTGTCCGTTGGTCTTTCTCCACCTCATCGCATCGCTTTTAAGATTAAGGTAACCATCGTCAATTGGCAAAACCAAGCAGCTGCAAATAGTTTTGCACTTGGTGCGCGAAATCTCTAAATGAAAAAGTGTGGATGAAATCACAGTGGCTGCAGGCGATATACCCTGTAATAAGTGTCAAATGCTTTTTGACCAGGTAAATATTTAATTGAAAATTAAACCAAAAATGTATATTAAGTCTTTTGATTATAAGTAAGCTCGCTATTAACAAAGAAGTATTAAAAAATAATAATATCCTGATTACATTATTATAGTATATAGACCTTGTCACGCACTACATATTCATGTAAATAAGACTCAGTCTTTTGAACTCATTTGTTCTAGTAAAATATGATAAATTGCAATGACTATTAATTAGAGTCAAGTCAAATATTATGCACTTCTTTTCCTCATACACATACCCCTTTAAATCAGTGTGTTTAAACGGTATAAAAACAAACAAACAACCTCCATTAGTTAAGTTGGTCTAAAGTATTTTTGGTTCGCTCAATTCAAATTGGTTGCAGCGACGCTGGCGCAGACGTAGCGGCAACATCTGCACAACAACAGCAACAACAACAACAGCGGTAGCTGCGACTGCGCAGTCGTCACTCTCGCTGTTGAGCCGCTCTCTCGAACGCTCGCTTGGTTTTTCGGTCATGACATTCGTTCAGTTCAGTTTGCATTAGGCATTCGGTACGTTCGGTTGTGTTTCGCTGAGCGCTGCTTTCGGCTTTCGGCTTTTGTGGCTGTCGTCAAGTGAAAGATTTCGTCTGCACGTGAGGTGGACAGTTGTTCAGTTGTTGTTGTTGTTGCTGACATTTCAGTGGGCGCGTGCGCAGTGCGCGGTGCAACAGTGAACGGTAATTCGTGGCTTTGGTTTTGTGAATGAAGAAGAAGAATTTTGCTGTGGCATTTGCCACAAATGTTTGAAAAGTTAATGAAGTGCAAAAATGTTTGTAGCTGCTGTTGTTGTTGTTGTTGCTGTTGCAGTTGTATGTCGCCAAATTGCTACAAACGCTTTGATTCGCGGCTGACCCTAACCCTGAACCCAGTAATTACCTCAAGCCAGGTGAAAACTGAGTGAAGAAACTTGTGAACACTTTGTGCCAACTTTTGGATAAATCGCATTCCACTACAATCGAGTGGTAAGTGTTGTAAAATATTCCAAATTCCAAACAGGCCAAAATTTCACTTTTTTTTGGACAGTGTTAATTTATGCAGAAGATGGGAAAGACTGTTTCCCATGAGACGACTCGATTAACTCCTAGGGCGCGCCCAATTAGCGGCGCAACTTGAGCTGATCATTAAAGAAAGAAGAAAGAAATGTATATAATATACACGCAGATACAAAGACAGAGATGTCTTGGCCAGCTGTCTATTCGTCTATTCTAATTGAATGAAATTAACCCACTTTTGGGTGCGCTGTAAAAACTTTTTATAAAATTGTAGAGGTCTTTGTCTTATTTTCATAATAATTGCCACCAGCAAAAGACCCAAAAAAAAAAAGAAACAGAATCTTATAAAAGATCAGGCTATGGTAGAGAGTGCTATATCAAATGATACCGTATAAGCAGTGTACTATAATTTAGCTTAGCTACTGACTTGTAGCCCTAAGTATACAGCTACATTGGAGCGTGTTAAACTAAATGATACCCTATCAGCAGTGTACTATAAAATAGCTAAGATTTTGCCACTGAGTTGTAGCCCTAAGTATACAGCTACATTGGAGAGTGCTAGACTAAATGATACCCTATAGGCAGTCTTCAAATGAATTTGTACTATAAGTTAGCTTAGTTTTCGCTACTAACTTGCAGACCTAAGTATACAGTTCGAGCTCTTTTCCAGACACACCCTTTCGTATATGATTACAGGGTATAAGAATTTAATATGTGCTAGCAGCAAACACGCCAACTGCCAAATTTTAATGAGCTGTAACCTAGTCCGGCCAGTAAATAGGTAGAACGTTGCTCAGGGCACAGCCTACCTGTCCAACTGTCCCTCCATCCGTCTGTCCGTCCACCCGACCAACACCTCGAGCTGTAACAACAGCTAGCAGCTCTTTGTCTAACGATGGAATCAATCAATCGAGTAAAAGAAAATAGTCTTAATACGCTTTATAATGCAACGGAATGGGCACACATTCAGATACAAATTTGTGGTCTTTGATCCCCAGTTACAGTTAACCCCAGTCTTTTTATTGTGGCCAAATTTGGAGCGTGGCATTGTTAACTGAAAATTCGCTTTTGCTATGCTAAAAATGTGTGTATACAATTTACATTAATAAATCTGCGTAGCGTTGCGCATTGTCTGGATTTGGCAACTTCGATTTGGGGTCAAGTTGTGACTCTTTGGGGGCGCAATGATTTACGATGATAGCGGTGCTTCCCCTTTATTGTTTAAGTATCTTTATTTGGCTAATTACACTATCTTATAGATAGTATTTCTCTCAAATATGACGTAAGTTTTGCCAAGTTTTCACTCTATAGAAATGCCTGATGCTCATTAGATTTTATTATCTCCACTTTTTGTGTCGTTTTTTTGGCACTCTTGCCGCTAATTGCAGCAGGTGCTGGTCGAAGTCCGCAGCTTCTGGCTATAGACAGATTCTAAAATAATAATAAAAATTTTAATGGCCATCGCACGCCAGGCCGATCTAGAGTCTCGGCTCGTCTCGGCTCGTTATGAGGATCATTTCAGCTGGGAGAGGTTAACATGGAGAAGAAAAAGTCGCTCGATCGCATGCAAGTGCTTAGACTGTGGCAATTAGAAGTTTGTTGGCCTGCGAAACTATCATAGAAAGGCGGCAACACCAACAGCAGCAGCAGCAGCTACAAATTGTTGTAATAATACTCGTAAAAAATAAAGTTATGTTTGTCTTTTGCTTGAACAACAAATCATTTCATTTCACATTTCCCCGCAGGGGGACGCAACTGTAGAACGGGTTCATTAAACCGTCGTCAGCTAAGACTTCAAGTGTTACTAAAAAACCAACAACAGCAATAGCAATAGCAATAGAGGAGAGACCGCAGAATTCTGCTCACATCTTTGGCTTTGGCTGTGGCTGTGGCTTCCGTTCTCAGCTTTGGCACTGTCACTGCATGCGGCTAAAGCTTAGCTTATATAACACGCCCCAAGATACCACTACACCCAGAGCTAGTCATAGTGGTTGTGGTACTCAGCCAAGCGCGAACTGATCTCAGGTGTCATCTTAGGGCCCTTTCCCGCATCTTTCAATTTGTCGCCTCGGCTTGCCCATAATTGTATTGTAATCGCACAGGTGTGTGTGTGTGGTGTGTGTGTGTGTGTGTGTGTGTGTGTGTGTGTGTGTGTGTTGTGCGTGTGTAACTGAAAATCTGTTTACTTTGCCAGCACACGAGCAAGTCATCTGCATGGCTCAGCACAATCCCACACAATATAAACACGTAGCTTGCGGATTTGTCGGCCGACATGTGTTGTGCATTATCCACTCTTCGTCTTGGTGAAAGACCAAACAAACCGCACACAAATCCTGCCCAGCGTTGGCCCAACACGTTGCAAAAGATCACAGAGTTTAAATGGCAACATTTTGCCATGGCTTTTCTTTTAATATTTCCGGTGTAAAATTGCAAATAGAACCCATTGAGTACACAGTAAAAACTGCTATTCAATTGGTTTCCTATGGATATTTCATATTCCAATTCAAGCTCTTTATTTCCCACATTATGTCTTATCGACGCTTTAAAATAATTTTATTATTAATATCACTAGATGGGATCTTAACTACACATAAAACTTTGGCTGTTCTCACAGTCAACCACACCTTGCATAAGGCCAGAGCCAACGGTAAATGCGGCTATTGCCAAAGCGCATTTAGAACGAAACCAAAGCAAAGCAAACACAGTAACAGGTAACAGGTGGGTTGAGTGAGCAGGGGGACGGGGGGTGGGCACTGTACACCTTCAATTAAGGCGTCTACCTGGCCGTTAAGCAGCGCCAGTCAGATACCACAGAAAAGAACAGAACAAGTAATGCACGAAGTATGAACTCTTTTGGGTGGGTCAATTCCAACCACTTCACAAGCCACCAATGCTGTGGCTCTTGCTGCTGCTGCTGCTGCGGTTGGTTGCTTTTCATATGCAAGTTGTTGTCTCCAGCAACAACAACAACAACAACAACAGCAGCAGCAACAGTTGTTGGTTAACAACAAACATAAAATGTTTAATTCTTGGGAACAGCAAACATATTTCTCGAGCGGCAAAACGGGGGGAGTCATTTCTTCTCGGAAAAACATGTTAGTTCAGCTTCAGCGCTTGAATTCCCTGTAAAAATCTGTACAGGTGGAAAACTCTTGAATGAAAATATTAACAAACATGACGGAAAACTTGGTATAAGCATTAGACAGAGTTAGGTATGAGAAGCTTATTGGGCAGAGCCTTCTTTGAAGACCTTACCACTTGGCCAGTTTAGCACTTTTCAATGAAGGAAATAGGATTAAACTAAACGGTTAATCCCTATTGAAAATCCTCTCCCCTCCTTCACCATTTTCCCCTTTTCCAAGCACTACATTAGGCCTTTAGGCCTCTAGTTGCTCTCGATTAGTTCGAACGGACTAACTAACCTAAGAGAATTCTATTTACATTTCTGTTATTCTTCAAGATTCATCATAAGACTGTAAAAAGTGTGTACATATCTTTTTTATTAACTATAACTTTTACAGAGTTGTATACTGAGTTGCATTCTACAGAGGTATATCGACAATTTCTTTATTTATCAAAAGTTTAACTTTATGTTTAGTTCTTAAAAGTTCGCACTCTTACTCTAAACATTGCAAATATTTTTGAAAAATTTTCTTTTTCAATTATTTGACATACAAATATTTACCTCACGTTTCCTTTGGCGTTTTCCTTTGTTGCTCTGTCTGTGGGTCTAATGTTTTCCTTGTTGTCATTTCTCAAATGGAAAAACTCCCACAACACGTTTGTTTGCAATCACACTCACTCGCACACACACTCATAACACTCAGAGTATGGGGGTAAGCTGTGAGTGTGTATGAATAATTGTGAGTGTGTGTGAATACTTCCTGCACCATTCGTTTGTTTGGCATGGGATTACGCGTAGAGGCCTTAACTTATGATAAATTATGTGGCACGCCCATCGTCGCGCCGCGGCGAAAGAGAAAGCCAATTGTCAATTGTGAATTGTCTTTAAAAGTGAATTCTTTTTACAATAGTTATTAACAATTGTTTGCCATTTTATCGTTTCGTCTGTTTGCAGTAAAGAAGCGAGCTTACGCATAGATCAAATCGCTGAGATTGACGCCCACACGCATCGCATCGCCCAGAGATGGAACCCAACTTGCTGTAAGCCCAAGCAGTCACAATCACAGTTACAGTCACAGTTACAGTTACAGTCACGGTTGCAGTTGCAGTCGCAGTTTCTCATTCGCATTCGCATTTGTACAAAGTTGCATTCGATCATAATAGAGATCATCTTCCATCTACTACTACAACAACTCACATCACATCATAGTCAAGGCCCTAACAGACTCGGACTCGTCGACAGGAAACAGTTGTTGCTGAAGAATCACCAGGACGCCGTCTACCAGTCACTGTCACTGTCACAGTCACAGTCGGAGGCACAGTTGCCGTCTTCCACACATTTCCAGTGCCAATCGCTGTGCCTGCCCATGGCGGATAGTCGGGAACGCATACGTGGACCCTCGCGGGATGGCCGTGAGTTCTTGACCAGCCCTCGCCAGGTGCTGCGTCGCCTCATGCTGCTCTCCGAGGGACGACAGTATCGCGAGGCAGCGGGAGTGGTGGGTCGCCTGGGTCCCTCCGTGCTGCACTCGGTCATTGCGGAACTGCCCATAGATCTGCTGCTAGAGCATCTGCCTCATAGCGCCTATCTGCTGGAATCATTCTATACCAGGTGAGTGCTTGAGCATATCAATTAGTGTGCTATAGTCGTTTATCATTCTTCTCTCTGACAGATTGACCACATTGAACAGCTCGCCGAAACCGGAAGTGCCCAGCGAGACAGTTGTCTGGCAGCTGGTGCGTCTCTTTGCCAATCCACACGAGAGTGGACTGCGACAACGCTGCTCCAAACTGCTGCATGCCTTGGCCCAGTATGAGCCAGGACTGCGTCAGGCGTTGCGGGAGCGTAGACGCAGCTTCGACAATGCCGTCCAGGGACTGGGGGTGCATGGACTAACGACAGATGTGTCGGGGCAACTCATATCGTTGCATGTGGCACTCAAGACGGAGCTGCAGCGCCACGTGGATACCTACAAAACGGCCATACACAAGCTGGAGGAGCTAAGCATGGTGACGGTCAATCAGGATCCGGCACACTCCTCGCATCAGCGACTCTTGGCCATCAATTACGGCGACATACAGCAGCGACTGATCGACAACAAGACACTGCTGACCATGTTGGACAAGCCGGCACTGAAGCAGCTGTCCAGTCTCGTCGAGAATCTCAGCACCCGTGTAGAGAACGACAAGGATATGCTCTCCTGTGTGGGACAGGTTAAACGCCTCGACGCACAGGCCCACATCGAGAAACGTCCAGCTGCCGGTCTGCTGATGAACTTCTCGCGCGGCTGCGAAGTGGTACTCCACTTGATGGGGCCAGAGAGTGTGCCACCCAGTCCAGTGGCAGCCAATAAAGTGGGTGCCACAGGCAGCAATAGCAGCTGCAGCGATGGCTACCACTCGGACGACTCGGCCAGTGAGGATGGCAGGTAAGCATGCGGAGAATAGAGAATAGTCTTTGAATTCAGTTTAGATTTCTCTTTAAATTGATTCTGCCACTTGACATGCTATCACCCACACACACAAACACACACATCTATACATTCACTGATTGGTTTTGCCTACGCTTTCGTCTCGCACAGCGAAATGGTGTCACACTATCGAAATCTTTACATCGAGAACCGAGCGGACGCCCTGGAGGCGTTGGACAGCATGCCACAGCTGAAGCATGTGCACAGTCTCAAGGGGAAGATACTCTTCTCGATGATTGTGGTAAGTGATATATTGAATGAAATTTATAGAGTATATAGTTATAAAGAAGTTAAATAGTAAATATTTATTAATGATATGTTAATATTTATTTACTTTCAAGCCGATCACAGAATTAAAAATTGAAATAAATTTATAGAATATTTGTATTTAAGTTAAATATTAAATATTTATTAATAATATATTAATATTTATTCATTTTAAGGCAGATCACAGAATACTTAAGTCGGCATTAAAAATTCAAATAACAGATATCAAAATAAAATAAAAAATTCAATTAAAATAAATAAAGTTTAATATATTATATTAGTTTAAATACTGCAAAATTGCTTAAGAGTTGTCTGCATTTCGTTTATTTCAATTGAATAATTTAGTGATATTTATTTATTAATTTTTTGTATAATGTTTTATGTTTAATAATCTAGATCTAGTTATTTAGGGTCTTTTGACTGCAATAGAAACATATTTTATTAATAAATATTCGACTAAAACATTGTCTATTAATATATATTCTAAGCAGGGTTTAGTAATAATTTAGTGACTATACCTATATGGTTTCAATTAGTTTATAGTAGCTATAATATATTCACTTCATTCCACCACATTTTTTGTAATTTACTACGAGTTCATTGACCTTTAAATAGTAAACAAACTTGACTTGTTTAGACTGCTGAAAATAAGGTTAAAATAAAACATAATTTTGGCAAGTAGCCAAACCAATTTAATAAAGTCAAAAGCAGCTCCAAGTTGGCCAAATTTATGATGATTATTATTAACAAAAGCACGATTTAAGAGCATAAATAAATAGAGAGACCTGTTAAGCATATGCAAATATTTAATTTAAATAAATTTCTACTAAAGCCAAGTTTGATTTTAGCTACAAAAATAATCTTTTATTAAATGTGTATCTATAATTTAATTTGTAGCTATATAAACTGCAAGCTGTGATTAGATTTAATATAGTATTAACTTGATTTATATTGCGAAATATCAATTTGCTACGCTAAGCGAGATTGTTGCACTGATTAAATGTTATAGAAGAAAGTAGAGCCCCTCGGGGCACTGAGAAATTACGTTGGCGATCTGAGTCTGATAGATAAACAACTTTCGATCTTAGCGAGAAGTGGAAGGAGACCCACAGAGACTGGGAGAGAGAGCGCCAAAGAGAGTGGGGAGACAAGTGAAAAGATGAATGACACCGATCAGAGCAATTGGCCGGATCAGCTGGTTTCATTTTGAGCTTGAGCTTGGGTTGGGGCGAGTGATTGGGCCCGTAGGCAGTTATTGAACCATTGATAATGATTGGCATATTTCATATTTCATAGACATTTTCATCTTTCAGTCAGTTTCCAACTCATCTTGGTCTTCTTCTTCTTCAGCTTTCTTTTCGCCTGTGCCACGGCATGCGGGAGCGCAAGGTGCTGGAGGTGCGCCGCGTACTCAATTGCGCACTGGACAACAGCAGCGAGACGACCCTCACCCTGGATCGATCTGTGCGCCATCATCTGCACGAGACCATAGACAGCTTCCCCCTGGGTGAGATCGAGCGGTCTGTGTTCAATCAGGTGCTCTCCACGCTGCACGAGTACCCCTGCCTGGAAGCCTGTCCCCCGCTGACGCACTACGTCAGCGCCTGCGTGCGACTTGCCTGGCGCATGATTAACCAGAAGGCGCCCTATTACCTGGACACCGACTTCAATTTGGGTAAAGTAGAACATGTTTATTGTTGAAGTTAATAACTTACGTTAGTTGTGGTTACTCTAATTCTAATCCCTTCTATGCTCCACTCCAGGCTTTCTGCGCCCAGAGAAACATGAACGTCATCCGCAATCGGATCGCAGATCGGATCTGATCAAGGCCTTCCTCTGGCCCGCTCTGATGCAGAACAATCAGTGTGCCTTCAAGGCCGTGGTGGCCACCTAGAGTCGCCCCTAGAGCCACCCCTCCTGCCTGCCTACGCCCCAAGACATTAATGCTTAATTCTAATATTAATCAATAAATTAGTTGCATAATTTGTACATAGTTTAACTTAAACTTAAAACCCAATAAACGATAACCTTAAAGGCTAAGTCTGTCCCTCTGTCTAGGCATAGCTGATGGGTCGGAGTAGAATGCTTTGGCATTTCGATTTGTTGGTGCAGAGCAACTCGTGCTCCTCGTAGAACTCAATAATCTCACAGGGGGAATCAAAGTGCCGCTCGTGCGGCTTCAGTTGGCCAATACCGTATCTCTGTCTGCCGTCGATTTGTCGCACAAACAGATGATAGTACTCCTCGTCCGCATAGATGCTCACAATGTACTTGATGCACACATCCGTCGCCTTGAAGGGACGCACCAAGCACGCGCCATCCTCTCGCCCAGCCAGCATCTGCTCCGCCATGGCCCGATCCACGGTGAAGTAGTAAGATTCCGTCTCAATGCAGCGATACTCAATCTCCATATAGTTGGCATCGGCGTCTTCTGAGTTGAGTAGAAATAAAATAGAACATTAAATGTGGATTTTTGTAGTCTAGTGCTGATGGCGAGAACCTACCCACTATGACATAATCGTGTTGCTGATCATCATTAGCGATTGATACCGAAACCCGTTTCTCTGCTTCGCTGTCGACGTCGCTGTCGTGGCGCCTGTAGCCGCCGCAGCAGCAGCAACAGTAGCGCTGCGGATAGCCGAAGAAATTACGCTCTGCCAGACTGTTGTAGAATCTGGCGAAAAGGTTCTGCAAGACAGTCCAATAGACACGTGCACACCAGCACATGTTAGAGTGTTAGAGAGTACTCCGAGTGTTTCCCTTAACCCTGACACCTTCAATTTGTTTTTATCTTCACTTCCAGTTCCAATTCTATTTCGAATTCTGCTTTGGTGTCTGTTCCGTACTCGTTGTGCCACATCTTTCACGTTCGCGCGTTTCTGTAGACTGAGCAGCGCCAAAAAGCCTGCGCCCAAGCCGGGTCGGGTCGCTCTCTTCCGTTGTCTGTCGTCTGGGCAGAACGGGAGCCTATTAATTAAAATGTGCTTAATGCGCAGCTCAGTTCTCAGTCCGTCCGTCCGTCAGTCTCTCTGTCTGTGTGTGTGTGCATGCGAATAATGACCATATGTAAATATCATATAGATATCATATAAAAATACACACATATTTATTACTATACCCTGTAAAGAACCATATTGACTGAAGGGCTTGTTGGAATTCATAGAGAAAAGGTTATTATAATTTTATTTATTTAAATAAAAAGTCAACAGCAAATGTTTAGCATTACATGCATTGTACTAATTTCAATTATTATTATAATTTTTTATATTCTAATTAGAGCTCATCTGCTGGTCAATCACACTCTTATACTTAGCAGGGTGCAGTCTCTGTGTCATCGCTGCCACTATTTGTTGATGTTATGAAGTTGCTGCGGCTGCTGCTGTTGTAATTCGATATTAAAGAGTTGCTTCAATTGTTGCAAGCGCAGCCAAGTGCAGCTCACCCCAGCCGCAACGCGTTCCCACAAGCTGTAATACTTTTCCACGCTCGAAATATGCTCCCCACACACACACAGCCTGAAAATCCCAGCCCTTACCCGAACCCACTCAGTTATCAGCGCGAGTTACTCATCTCTGTGCCTCTGCTTTACCCTCTCTTCCCTCCTCAAGCAGTCTTCTATTTCTAGCTTTACGCTTTGTAGACATAAAGCGATCGTATTTCTTTTGAATATTCTTAAGTTCAGCAAACGCAGACTGATGCCAAGTGCTTAACTGGATTATTAAAATCAAATTATTGACAGCAAGCTTAAAATATGTAAAATATTCTCCATTTAACTTAATAAAGTAATCAAGTGGCTGCCTATTTATTTTGTATGCGGTCTTATACATATTTAGCTTAGCTTTGCACTAGTTGGCCAAGTTTCAAACCCTTGGATCAATATGCTTAAACTGCCTGACGGTTGTTTAATCGTTGAAATATACATATATTATGTTTATAATTATTATCTTAGTACATAAATATTTAGTTATAACAATGGTCACTTCAATTAAAATACATACAAATGCTTTTTGTCATAATACTTTGTTAACTTTCGAGCTACACGAAGTGTTCCTACAGCAAATCGTTTTCAGTTTAGCTTAGCAAAGTTTCACAACTTAACGAGGGTTGGTGTTTCGTCTAGGAGCGCAGCAAAGCTAAAAACCTTTATCGTAGACACACAGCATTAACGAAGCTTTTCGACAGTTAAAAATATACTGCAATTTGTACATATTGGTGTGTATGTATGTATGTATGTTTGTGCGCAACTGAGGCCAAAATTTAAAATAGCAATTATTAAAACGATGCTTTCCCAAAATGGCAACATAGCTGCATAGCCATAGCATTATTTAAGGGTACAATATGTATGATTAGAACGTAAGCAATTGTGTGCACATACACTCAAAAAAAAAACGAGCTAAAATGAAGATTTTTGGTCATAAAATCAAGACCATTTGGTGACGAAAGTAGGGTAATCTCTATGCAATCTTGATTTTAGATTTCCAAGCTCAAATCAAGATTTTTTTAAATTAAGCCTGAAAAATCTATATTTAAGATTTATTGGTTCTATTTCAAGATTTTATAGAGATTACTTCAAGTATGAACCAGCTTAAAATAAGATGCTAAAAAATCTAAAATCACGACCATAATCTCAAATTTAGATTTACAAAAATCTTAAATCATGATTTTTTCCTCTCATTAGATTAACCGCTAAATTACATTGATGCACATTTTTAATATTATTATAATTTTTTTTTTTATATAAATTGATCTTTATATTTTATAAATTTTTTACATCTATTAAATTTGATTATATCTTTAATTTTACATACCAAATTTACTTGTCCGGCCTCGCGATTTGAACTCACGACTTCTCCCTTGCTTGACACACACGCAACGCTGTTCACTGTCGACTTAGACCCTTGCGCCACAAAGCTTTCACAGTTTGCACATCCCAAATACCAAATACAATTCTTATGAACAGATTGCAAAGAATGCAGAATGCGGACGACTCGGGTTCAAGTCCTGACAGAGAACTACGTTTTTTTATTTTTGTATTTTTTTGTTTAATTTAAAATTTCGCTTCATCTCTCTTTATTCTGACTTCGCCTGGGTGTGCGAATGAGACGGACATTTTGACACAAACAAGTTCTAATAAGAAGATTTTTAAATATTGAAAATGACATTCGAATTCTCATTATTCGATTTATGGTTATTTTTCAAGCTTTTTCGGGATTAAAAATTTAAGATTGCTCAAATTCTTAATTTAAGATTTTAATTTTTTTATCAGTGTATAAATAATATTATTACATAGCTATTTACATAAGCTATTTACACAGACTAGAAGCAGAGTTATCAATTTTTAGGAAGGGGAAACAACATCGTCGTAACTCTGCAGGCCCGTCACGTGCACAAATGTCAATAAAATGATATTTCTATATACAAAGCATTAATAACAATGCGACATAATACGATCGTGGACAGTAGCTCGATGCCTTTCAATTAATATGCGGCAAACAATTTTGATTGAGCTGCTAACAAGCCTGCCGATAGTCGCAGTCGACGTTGACGTCGATACTCGTGACGCTGGCAGCGCGTAATAAAATAATAAAATCGCACAAATTGATTTTGGCCATATTGAATAGGCATTTGATTGGACTGTGAGTGCTGAGTGCTGCGTGAACTTGGACACATTCTGGATACATTCAGGGTCTGTCCAGAAACAGAAACAGCTGAGGCAATGTCAGTCGGGCTGGCGCCGAAGTCGGCAGCGCAGCAGCAGAGAGCAGCAACTGTTCCCGTTGGATGTCAACGAGTTGGGCAACGGCATCAATTTCAATTTCAATTTCGATAATGATTGAAAGTGCCGACAATTCTGTCGTTAGCACTAATTTATTGAGATGTCAAGGAACTGTGATGAAATACAGTATACACATACGATATTCATACATATTTATAAATACTCTGCGTTTATTTGCTTTACTTTTGTTAAGTGTAAAAGAGATTTGCGCCTACTTAAAAGTGAATAGCATAAACATTCATATTCACAATTGCACACACACACACACACACTCAGTGTCTCAATGTGAAGGCAGCCATAGAAACTCACCACACTCACGCACAGACTCACCACGAAGAACGTATGAAAGGGGCTGGCCGTGGTGAATTGCCCTCTGACTCGATTCTCGCCTGCCGAATCCAGTCGAATCCGCGTCGGGTCATTCGGAAACACCGCTGCGCAACAGACACAAACGTCGCAGTCGTCGCTGGCGTCGCAGTCAGCGCTGCCGCATATCCCAGCGAATTCTTTGCGCATTTTGCCAGCGAGCGTTGGGCAGCGCGGACGAATTTCGCAGCAGGCGGCAACAATAAATACATATATAAAAAATCATATTAATTATAATAATAATAAAAAAGCAAAAACAACACAGTAATAGATATTAGCTGAGCTCAAACAGCGGGAGCCATAAAACTCAATAAATAATTCCAAATGCCAATATCGAAATTCAAATGCGAACGCGAAAGCGAATGCTAAAACGAATCGGTAAAAATTCATAAAAAATAAATTTGTCAATGAAACTAAAGTTTTCCATCAACTTTTATAGCGGCAGTTGAAACTTGAAAGTGTCAATTGAATTAACGCGCCAATATTGAACGGAATCCAAGTTAAATTCAGGCGCAACAGGTGTGCACCTGCACCTTTGTTTCATACTCAAAGTATCTGTCAAAATCAAAATCTCTGAAAAGTGCTAAAGTGAAATTGAATATCAACCGCAAACAGCTGCCAAATCTCTCACTCTACCAAACCAGAAAGTTCAGAGTGTTGTGTTCAGTCTTATTAAAAAGTGAAGTTACATATAAAAACTAAAATAAAAATATAAAAAACTATACTTTAATTGAGGTAAATTTTAATTAATTAATTATTTAATATAGTTTTATGTTTGTTCTAATTTGTGTTTAATAACAGCTAATCAAGGCTCTCAGCTGGATTCACGTGTGAAAATGTTTATTTGGTTTCAGTGGAAATATTTAATTTGATGAGTCTCTTTTCAGTTTTCACCCCATTGAATTACTTTTCTTAAAAAAAGTTGAGAGTTATGAATTATAAACGAGAAAAGCTATTAAAAAATCAATTTAAACTTGTATAACCTTGTCGTGGACTTCCTAGACTAATTATAGACTAGAAATATAGGACAAATTTGATATTTGAACTAAGCTACAGTCGCGTGTGCCTGATATTAAAGCTTCTTATTACAGTGACAACGCCTCCAATTAGAACACCCTTTCTACGACGTTCGTGGAATTTTTCTAACAACTTAGCTCCCCTTTCGGGAACACCCCCCTCAGCGGACGAAAATTGCCCGACGGTCAGTGTTCGCTGTAGAGAGTTTTCACTGCATACATTTTGTGCACGCGAGGTGCTCACTTAAGTCAGTTTTATGTTTTTTATACAATCGTAATGAAATTTTTAGAAGACTTCGACAGAAGCTTAGGGTATGGTGAAATGTATCTGCTCTAAAAGAAACATGTAATATATTCTTATTTATTTAAAAAAAAGTAGGGAAAGGTACAGTCGGACGCAAAGCTACAGTCGGACGCAACCGACAGTAGGAGACCCTGTACTTTGGTTTGCCCTGGGCGTCGGTAACAGCAGCAGCATATATGTATGAACATACTCACATACACATATACATGCACTTATACATACACACATACACACAAACAAATATACATACAATTAGCCGCTCAAATACAAACAATAACCAATACTCATACATACATTCATACTCACAATCAAAAATCACGCATACGCCCTAGTGGCCGCGTACACTGTGGCTTCCCCCTCCCCCTCCCACATACTAAGTACAGAAAATTGTTTGTCAAATATCTCTGGTGTTTATTATCCGATTGGGCTGTAACTCGCACCAAATATGCAAAGCACCTAAAGCTTTATTCATGCAAAAATGGAAAACAGTGACTCTAAAACTGTACATGCTGGGAATATTTTTGCGAATTTGAGGGGGAGGGGGATGACTTTTCAAACATTTGAAATAAACTTGACCTGCCTATGTAATACACGAACCTAACAAAAAAAGAATAAGTCTCTAGCTCTTATAGTTTGCGAGATCTAGGTGTTCATACAGACAGACAGACAGACAGACAGACAGACGGACAGACGGACAGACAGACAGGGCTATATCGACTCAGCTCGTCGTCCTGATCAAGAATATATATACTTTATGGGGTCTGCCACGCCTCCTTCTGCCTGTTACATACAAATGTCATTTGCACAAACCTAATAGACCCTTTGTACTTTTTTAAAGTACAGGGTCTAAAAATGTAACTTAAAGGACACTTTATAGTTACCTAGTATATACTCTTACTTTATGCTGTCTACCTACTTTACCCACTGTCCTTTCATTTTGTGAATAAATTAAGTGTGTGGTAAGCGCTATGAGCAATGCATAGAACCTGACGATAATTTCCGGGTAATAATTTTTCCTATAAAATGTATTTTAGTTGAATCAGCAGGGGCTAACCATAACTGAGAACTGTTATTGGAACAATTTATGAACAATCAATTCGGTCTATAAAGAATTGAATTGTGTACATTTTTTATTGACTGACCATAGAGTCGTAAAGGTTCTCTGGAAGTTTAGTCAAATGAAAATCAAAGCCCAGACGTATTACTACATTAAAGGCGCACAGGCTGATTACAGTTCATGTCAGTAGAATAATAAAATTAATGGTTCTTGAATTCTGAATGCTAAGCAGGGCTATTCTTATGTGCTGAGTACATATAACATATGCTCGGGACTCTCGGCTAAATACAGTGGGGAAAATCAATAAAACTCGGACAGAGACAATGTGATAGCGAGGGGGCGTGGGCGGGGGCGGTGGCGGGCAGTAAAGTGATATTATGCTAAATGTAAATATTTATATGCTGGTCACCTGTTGCCCACTGCCGTGTTGCATGATGTGTTGTCAGTAGTAGTTGTTGTTGTTGTTTAATTAATAATGTTGCTAATTGCTAATTGCCGCTTCCGTTCGGTCAGTAGAGCATACAGAACATACACGCTCTCTCGTTCAGTATCTCTTGAAATAAACAAACAACAACTCATCTGCAGATAGCTCACTCAATCAACTAGAAGGAAACCAAAACCAATACTTAAATTCACCTGTTGCCCCCGCAAGGCCAAGCGGCAAAGCGGCCAAGCGGGCGAAATTGCGCATACGCCTCGTGTGCCAGCTGTGTCGCTAATGAGCAGAAGAAGAAGGAGAAGCAGCCGAAATACCAGTTGAAGAACAGACAGTGCCACCCGCTGTTTCGGTATGAATTATGGCAAAGAACACTCACCGAGTGCATTTCTCAAAACAAATCGAGCAATGTAATGCATGACGATCATCTTGAAATTCACATCCATCTGTATCCAGATCTATCTGTCTATCTATCCATACGGCTGCGTGTGCAGCCAACAGATGCATTCGCTGCCCTCAGTAACCGCAACTCGTAATTCATGCGAATGCACTCACATGCGGTCGAAATGGATGACATTCGCATTCGCATTCGCAATCGCAATCGCGAATCGCGTCTTTTGTTGATTGCGCCTTTGTGTATAAATTAATTAAATTAAAAGTTTCCGGTTAAGCCTCCAAATGTCATACCCGCTTCGCCCATTCTGGCATAACTGTACTTACACACACACACACACACACATTCACATACATTTCGCATGTGCAGGGCAAAGTATGGTGAGTGGCTCAGCAGATACAATCGCAAATGCAGATGCAAATACTTACACTCCCCACCCAAAGCTAACTTTGAAGGGCAAGGCACTTGCCTCATTGTAGTCGATAGAAAAGGGTATATTAGTTTGTATAAGAAATGAGGAACGAGTTCTTTGAGCAGTGAGAAATAGTCTTTGATTTCAGTAACAATATCTTTTATGATATCATTACACTTGGGCAGATAATGCAATAGATCTTTCTTATCTCGCATTTATATTATTTAACCAGCAATCCATCGATCTATCTATCTATCTATCCATATATATATGTATCCAACTATCTATATATGTATCTACCCGTATATCCACCTATCTATCCATCTATCTTTCTAACTACCTTTCCATCAATCTATCCATCTATCTATCTAACTATCTATCCATCTATCTATCCAAATATCGATCTATCTATTCCTGTATCTAAGTATCCATATGCTCTTCTATCTACCCATCGATCTATCCAGCTATTTATCTACAACAATAATGGAATCATTCTGTTTCTAATTCAACATTACATAATCCTGTATTTTTCTTATTGTTTCATCTTAAATTTAATCTTTCTGCATTACTCGACTCTTTCGCTTTACATTTCACACAATTCATACAGTTTATCAGCAAAGTATGCTAGACTTTAATTACTTCGTGGTGAGTTTTTACTGCAGACTTACACTTATTTATTAATAGTTGTGGCTTGCGACTGTCTGACTGTGCTGAGCTGGAACTGAAATGAATAAATATATTTGTATGCTTGTCATCTCCATGGCACTCTCTGGCTTTATTTATAAATTGCGTCTTGTGGGAGAATCAATAATTGTTGTGGTCAGCGAACGATGCAGTGAACGTTGAAGCAACACAAGTGACTGCTGAGTCCCAAGGTTAACTCTTTTTTGCCACAAAGAACTCTTTAATGAAATATGGGAATATTGTATATTTATAACATTAAAGTTATTTAAAGCAGCTTGACTATATTCGTAATAGAATCTACTCCACTCGCTATCTTTAGGCATCAAAAGACTTAAAATACTCATTTGATTTCGGGTGCAACGGTGCGTATGCGCAACGTATGAATCTGACACAGAAATTGCCCCGTCTGTCTATGAAAGTATCTCTTAGATACGCCCAGAGCGAATCGACTGACACAGACTGGCACCAGGCATATAAGAAATTACAGAATAGACAATTTTCATAAACCTCTTCTGCCAAAATGCGAAACGATTGCGAGATATTTGAATTTTGAGTTTGCAATTTGAATATTATATTTGCTTTCATTTGCCGTAGATTGTTATGGCTGTTGTTATTGTTGCTTGCTGCTGCTTGTTTGTGGCAAGAGCATAACAAGTGGACAAATCGGATTCGGTTTTGATTATTCGAATTAAAAGTAAGTCACGAATTGTGTAAACAGCGTCAGATTTTAGCGTGTTCGCCATTGGCAAACAAACAAATAAACAGAGCGTAGGTTTCGAGCAAAACTCTTTACTCTCTCCCCTTCCCTCTCAATTTCCCTGCTCATTCCAAATTTTGGCCACTTCCAATTAACATTCAATTAGAAAACAAATACAGCGCGCGTTGCTAATTACAACAGCAAATTGGCGTGATACAATAAATAAATCAACTCGAGGCCTGAAAGTGTTGCAGATTTATGTGAGGCGAGACCACGCCCAGTTGCCATGCTGCGCCCCCCATCTATCACCTATCACTCCCCCTCTGTTGGTATGCAACATGTAACTGCAATTAATGTGCAGTTGACCTTGGGGTTAACTAAAGACACAATGTCAATATTTTGACAGCTCACACGACTCGTGATGTGGCAGGGGGGAGGGGCTAGGGTGCAGGGGCAGCTTGATGGATGCAACACAAATCCCCATGGATGGCATTTTACAGTCTTTTTGTTGTTGCCATGCCACCGCGTGTCATATTGTGTGTGCGTGTGTGGGCGTGGCACAGCTAATGCTAACAGTACTTGGACAGCATTTAATGGTGGTCTTTATGTCTGCCTGCAACACACGTGTGAGTGGGCGAGTGTGTGTGTGTGTACAGCTAAATGCCACTCTTAAGCTAAGCGCACACACACACACACTCGGCACGCACTGACCTTTGCACTCTCCGCACAACCATAAAGTGTGTGTGTGTGTGTTTCAACTTGTTCATTTCATTTCGATTTGACACCTTTAAAAGCACTTGAACAGAGGTGTTGCTACGCATATTTACTTAATTCATTTGCCATACGGTGATTTCTATTAAAAAATTGCCACTATGCTAAGTGAAATTCACTCGAAATTACTCTAGATACTTTACTTGTATCCAAGATACTTTCTTATCTACAGCCTTAGCCGCAGTCAATTGCTTTTAGCTGATAAACTCCCAGTTGGCACGCGCAATTGCATTAAATTTGCATTGAACACGAATGGAAATTGGACACAGTCAAGCCACACACACACGCACACACACAAATACACACAGAAGTCAACACTTTAGCTGGGTTGCTCATAACTTTCCATTTGTCTGAGCCAGATATAAACTTTCATAATATGTTGCTCTGGTGTTGTTCCTGTGGTTCTTGTAGCTGCAGGCTCCAGCACTGGGATTAGTGCTCCCCCAACTGTCCATATCTTTATGTATCTGCGTGTGTAGTTGTGTGGGTGTATGTGTGTGTGTGGCGGCTAAAGTGGATTACGTTCTGTGGCAAATTGCGTCTGTAGCCGGCTTTTCTTTATTAAAATATAATCAAAAGAGGCTTAGCAAATGCGGCCGAGTTAAGCAATTATTGCATTTAATTTTAAATAAATTTACGCATAATAAAAAATAAAAATAAATAACTAAATAAATAGCAAATATTGTGAATGTTTTTTTAAATTTTTAAAATGTTTTCTCTTCTGGGAAAAAATAGTTTTATTAAGGCCGTCGAAACAGACCCGTGACATTTGGTTAGCTGTACATCAACAGCTCATCATTGTCACAGCACTTCGACAGCCACGCCCACACACACGCACACAGAGCGCCCACAACTATGGCACACTGCACGTGTTGCTGACTGAGCAGAGGGAATTCAATGTAGTGCAAGCAAATGTTCACTTAACGAGGCGAAACATTGCACATTAATTTTTGTCAGAGATAATTCAGTCAATCGGTCAATTGGTCAATCACTCAGTCAGGCAGTCTGCTGATGTGTCATAATTAGCAGAGCTGATGAATGTGTGGTACAGTCAGCACTCGTTACAGGTGAACACAGAGGGTGCTAGGGAGATAGGTGCTAATTTATGCCTTTTGACACCCCAGCATATTCATATAAATATTATTTATTTACTTAAGAAATTCAATCAGAATTACCTAACTTAAGAATTTCATGAGTCAGCTGGGGCAATAGGTAGTATAACCTGGTGTGGGATCAGCTGCTCAACGGTCGCCATGGCGTACCTGAACAGCTGCACGTCGTCTCAATCCTTCAGTCGAACGTCAACGTTTTGCCAATTTTGTTTGCTCAAACACAAAAAAAAAAGAATCTGCTACAGACATTAAATGAAATGTCATTTTAATAAAAAACATTTTGATTACCTATGGGCACAGCAAATTGTTGTTGTGTCCATTTTGGAGACGGGGCTACAAAAATGTATAAAAATAATAAAAATAAAGAAGAAGCAGAAAATTATATATATACTCGTATCTAAACCTTTGGCAGCGCACAATCGTTTAAATGCAAATGGCCTAGCAATTTGTGGCCCAAACTGCAGGCATTAAAATGTATTTAATGGCTCGAGCGTCTCTCACATAATAGCTCTACAGGTGGTCTAGAGAACGAGAGAGAGAGAGAGAGAGAGAAAGGCACACCCCCTTAACAGTACGCAGACTGCATTAATTTTTATCTTTGCAACTTTGTTTCAGCTCGTGGCAGACACACTATGCGAATCACATCCGCAGGAAATGAGCAACTTTCTGCTACACGGCAGCAAATCAAATGATTTTATTCCCATTCCCCAATTAATAAATTCAATTTTTTACAATATTCCGTTGCTCAAGCTCTCAAGTCTTTCAACTAGCATATAAATAAAAAGCTATTATTGGAAATAGTAGGAACTATATATCGTATATTTTTTACGGTGTACTATCGACCCTGTTGCTGCTGTCAGTGTGGCCTTTTTTTCATTGTTCCGCTTAAGAACTAAGAAACTTATTAAGTTTCAACTAAGTGCGCCACTTGTTGGAATGGTATTAGTTTTAACAACAGCTCTAAAGAACGAAAGAATGCCCCTTCAACAGTTGGCCTATGGGATGCCATTGTCACCCAGAGTGTGCTGGCCCACAGTGGTCAGGAGGTCACGTAGTTTTGGCGTCGCTAATGAACAACAACAGCAACAACAACTGCAGCAACCCACACATCATTAGCTATGGGCTCCATCCCGCGACCTTCAGTGTACGATATGGGGTGTAGGGTGTTCGGTGTAGGGTGTAGGCTGTAGGTTATAGGGAATTGCCGTTCACGCCCAACCACGTTCTCCAGTTACAGGCAATTGTCGAAGGCCACTTTTGGGCATTGTAATTAAATTTAACTGCCAGCAAGCGCTACAGTCCTTCTGCTACACATGGACCTGGGACAGGGCCAGTGTTGGTAAACGTCAAAATGACAAAGAATTGACAGATGAATAGGTGCAATCAGCCTACTCGTAACGAAACTGCTTGACTACAATAAGAATGTGTAGCTGAGTCGATAAATTTCTTATATTTCTTACTTTTTTTTCAATTATAGTATGCTAATATAAAAGGGAATAACTTGGGGACTATTACATCTGTTTGAACTTTATCTAAGCTTTGCCATTTCCATTTAGAGAAGACTCTTTGAAGGGCATTTCTCCATAATTACAAAATATTGTAGATTTCTTATACCATTTATTTGATTTTTATAATATGAATATAACTAATGTTACTGCATCTATGATATATGTAATAGATATACACATGTAATATATGTGTATATATATGTAATTTTAAAGTGAATGAGTTGAATTTGAACTTTATCTACACTTTATTATTTTCTTTCAGAACTGACATATTTTGGAGGGGTTCTTACTTATTGCGCTATTCATCTTATAGACTTATTAATAGAATCTTAAAGTATTAATTTATATCCCTACTCTACACATACTTATAAATAAAGCTTAGGCATGTGTAGATGCTGAGCTGTCAAGCAGCTCTAAGCACTCGCAGTCCATTCGTATCAATGAATTCACTCCTACCCTAATCTTTACTCCATATATAACTGAGAAGAGGCGTTGAAAAATACGAGCTGCCAGGCCAAAACAGTGCCGTTGGCTGACAGGACACGCTGGTAAGCTGACTTGTCAGCGCAAGGATATCTAGAGGGACTTTTAATGTGGCTATGACTGTAACTCCTACTCACACTCACTTTGACTCGGGCTTTTGTCTTTACGCATAAGCATTTGGCATGAATGTGGACAGAGGACAAACTGCTGCGCAAATGGCCAGGACTAAAGGAATTGAGAAGTGGAAGGGGGGTGGAGGTGGCAGCGAGCTGGCAAAATGTAACGAGATGCGTGTCATTGCGCCAAAATCAACAAAAATGCAAACGATGTGTGCGCTGTCTGTCTGCTTTTTGGCATGTGGGTGTTGGAGTGAGTGTGAATGTGTGTGTGAATGTGCGTATTGTCTGTCGGCACCTTGGCATTTGGTCCACTCGTTGTCAATGAAAGGCCAATCTAAGAGCTGGAAAAGTGTCAGAGCATGTTGTAAAACAGCACAAACATCAATAGAATCTTTATTAGTTTTGCAAATATTTGCTTGGTTACTTTTCTCCCAACTCACTCGCTGTCACAGCCCTTTAAAGTCATTCACTGGCGGAAATTCGGTTAAGAGGCGTTATGCTTATGCAAAGTCATGACTGTGGCCATGTCCTTGACAGCGGACTTTTTAAGCAGTCTTTAAAATAAGAGAGAGTGCCAGAGAGTGTTAGAGAGTGGACCTGGACAGGGAATATGATGGATTTGCTTAGTGAGTTTTTGACTCTTGAAGCGTAAGCTGAATTCAATCAAAGCTGCTTTTAATGCGACTTCACTTCGCTTACAATAAGTATTAAGAATGGGTGAGGTTTCACTTCCATTGCGGCGAGCGTAGTTGAAGCATAGAATATTACTCATACGCAGCGTTGTGCGGCGCGTAGCAGACATCTCCCAGAGGGATGTGTGTGTTTTTTTGGGTAGCACGCAATATTGCCAAATATTGTGAAATATATGTTTCATTTGGCGCATATGGAGAAGGTATTAGACAGAGGCACCGCACCACCATCACAGACAGTTTGATTGATTTCGGAGTCAAGTAGAGTCAAGTCAAGCATGGCTTCACTGAGAACTAATCAATTCTCTGGACTCAATGCATGAAAATCCTTCTCGCATATGAATAGCAAATTAGACAGCTTTTGCTGTCAACTGAAAATGACAGGAAAATGCATAGGAAAACGTATGAAATGGAAAGAGCTTGGAAAATGGCATACTAGTGCTAGTTGATAACAAATTCATAACATTTAATTACGTGCAATTTATATGTTTACACCACAGTTGATAACAGCTTGCTGTTGTTGTTGTGAGTGTTGTAGTTGTTGTTGCTATGTAGTTAAAACATCTAAACAATTGATGAGCAATTACTGATAGCGACAGGACAAAATTACAAATACTCAAGCAGAGTGTGGAGCTGTAGGGGTAGTACCAAGTGGTAGTATGTAGACACAGAGCTCAGCCGTGCACTGAAAGTAAATGACCTGATTATAATATGTTTATAATTTATTGCAACTACAATAAAATGCCTCATATAACACAGTTTGCTTTGTTCAATTTGGTATATGTTCAATTCCAATCGACTTGTCAGATAATTTTAATCACATGTCAAATTTAGACAAAGAACTTTCCTTTTCATTATGGTGAAATCGAAGGACAGATTATATACATTTAATCTGCTTTTAATTTGCATCCATCTGCTTAGTTTCTCGCAGTGTATCCTCTGACTATTGCCGAATTTATCATGTTGTTTGCTCTTTGCATCGTATCTAATGTCGAGCAGACGCCTCGTGTTTTTTTGTTGTATATTATGTATTTTTTTTGTGTATTTGCCAACTTGACTGACGCGCCTGTTGACATGGGAAGCACGACACATGTGCCTATGCCACATGCCACTGGAGTGGTGGGTAAGTACCCGCTACTTGGCCTGACTGATGGGATTGTCCGTAACAAGCAAAACACCTCTTCATATCTCTAATATTGTTTCGCTTCGATATCAACTTGTGATTGCAATTGCGTAGTTTGTTTTTCAGTTGCAACATCCGCACGTGATGCATAGGTGCAAGTGCGTACTTCCGATAATACACATGTACCAGATATAGTACATATATCCAGTTCTGATTAAGCGATAAACAACAAATAAACAACTCGATTTGTGCTCTTTATTGTCTATGGTACACTTTATGACAAGCACTTTCATTGATGATAATAATACTATGTATACATACACATTTGTACATCCAAAAGGTCAGATACCGCATGTGACATTTTACATTAATAATAACCCTGATGATTCAGTATAGATAAGATTTCATAGTGTATTGCATGCTTATGTGAAATAATCTGAATTGCTTTCCTAACAAACTCTACTACAATTATCGCCAATCAATTATCAATCACTTAATGGAAATAAATATCAATTGAATCCCAAATATATTAGACTTCAGTCTGAAGAGATTCAAGGACTGTGAATAAAATTAATTTCTTTGCGTTTTCCATTTATCTTGCCGCTAAATTGCTCTAGTCCTTGTGAGTCCTTGCAGCTGCAGTAGTCGAATTTCAATTGTTTTCTCTCTTCGCATTTTCTTGTAATTAAACTTCAGTTAACGACGTTGACTAAGTAAGAGGCATGACTATGCACAAAGGGCAGTAGAGAAATATAAGGGTTACAGTTTGATAAAATGCATTAATTTATTAGTAATTTCTATTTGAATATACATTACTCTTTAATCATATTTTCTATTATTAGCAAATTGTATTTCTTAGAATGCAAATAATGCTTGAAAAACTGCAACTACTTACTACCCTTTGCAACAAGATTTATTGAAGCTGCGTTTGCACCTACATACTGCCTTTTATTCTATGGGCTTATTGGATTATGGCAAGATTAATTGTCATGGCAGAGTTGACAGTGACAGTTGACAATTGAAAGATGCAAATCTTTAGCAGAGAAACTCAAAAGTTTCAATTTCTTTCTAACTGCCATGAAGATTTCTAGACTTCTTCTTCAAATTCTAAGTTCAATTTCTGTAAACTTTATATTAAAGCAGAAAATATGTATATTTATCAATATAAATTAACCTTTTATTGAAATCTCTCTTTAGAGTATTATAATGGGCAGTTACTTTCATTAAAATGCGAGCTCTCAGTTCTGCTTAATTGGCAACTTATCGCCATAAACTTCGTCATGTTTAAGGCTGCAGAAGTCAGTTCTTTGCCATGAATTACTTTCAACTAGAATGGCATAGATGCCACAGAAGGTCACTGTGATAAGGGGGGAGCGAGGAATAGGTACAGCCCAGAATGCAGACGAGTAGAAGGCATTAAGATAAATGCAGCCAGTTGGGAGCACTTGGCAAAGCGTTTGCCAAAAAATAAAAATAAGCATCGATAACAAGCAAGGCCAACAGAAGACGCAAAGTGCTAACAAGTGTTAACAGCCATTTTGTGCTGCGTTTGATAGGGAGACAGTAAAGGGGTTGTGGCAGCCAAGCTACATTATCATCTTTTTCATATTTTATATCAATGCGGAATAGAGAGCAGAGCAAAGAAAACTTCTCTTGTGTAGTCAGTGGGGGCGTATGAGTTATGTGTGTTACGCATACGCATCAAGGCTTCTGCGAATTGCCTTGAGATGGCACAAGCAGAGCCAGAGCCCACTGGGAAGCTGCAATTGATTTGCCACTCACGTAGCACAATCATACACAGTAGAGCTATGGTGTCCTAGGCGACAGCGACAGCGATTTTAATTATGCTTGTCATACGAGGCGTTTCATATGGCATATCAAATCAACTTCAAATAAATCAAAGACTGCGCATTAGGTGCACTGAACTGAGAGACGTTTTTGAAATTGCTTATAGCAAGTGGCAAGTGGCAAGAGCACAAGGCCCAATGCGCTAATTGTATTAGCCAAATTAATTAAATCAATACGGCACCAGGCACAAAAGGTTAACAATTGCCCAATTTGGCTGATGGAAACGAATGGAATGACCATTTTTTAATCGAGCACTCCAACTGTTGCTGGCTCTTTGCAATGAATTCATTAGACAAAAGCAAAAGCCAATTAAGCCAGCAACGACTTTGGCAAAAACGTCGGACAACCCAAGCACGCAAGATAGACCCTTGGGAGGTTCGTTTGCCTTTCGACCGAAATAATATACAAATATGTATGTATCATGAGCCAATGAAGTGAACACTGAATGTTCATCGTTTATGACTCTTTCAATTCCTAAGAGTTGTGTTAATTTGCTCTTATGATGAAGTGTGGCTGTTGCATAGTGTGTCAGTTGCCACAGTTCTTACTTAACTGATAAATTGGCAATTAAATGGAAAACGTTTGCACATCGTTGTCATACAGCGTTTGATAGATGATGACTGCCAAAACTCTCAGACTTAATGCAGTTCACTTCGGCTGAAGCGAACTTCCTGTGTGGCAGGCAGCTGACTTGCCGCACGTTTTACTGCCATTTGTTCTCTCTATCCTGACCGGCAGTTGCCACTTGGCAATTGATTTTCGTTGACTAGATATAGAGATAGTACTGCTCTTGCTTATCGGAATATATTTTTGGCAAATATTTATCAATTTATTGCACTAAAAAATTGGCTACAATTACCAGCAAACTGTGTGTGTGTGTGTGGGTGTGTGTAAACGTGCCGAACAATGATTAATTTTTGTGCCTCTCTATTTGCAGAAAATGGCGCGTGTTTGCTAAGCGAGAAAAGGCGGGCAGCAACAGCTGTAGTGCTGTGGGTATAACACGGCGAACATGGCGTATACGCAACGTGCAACAGCAACAGCAAGAGCAACTGCAGCAGCAACAGCCAGCACAACGGCATATGTCATTCAAGCTTGTTTAATGGCCAACTCGAAGTCAATTAGACAACTCACAACTCAAAACTGAAATTTATACTTTAAACGATATTCACCAAGTCAATTAGTTTCCCTTTGCCAAAATGTCGGAGTTTCGCTTCTTTTCGTATACGGATTTTGCATTCACCACAAATCGCTCAGAGAATCTGATCAATCTGCCGATAACACCGTACTATGCCGCAGCAAAAGCCACGCAGTCCGATGATTCGGTGAGCTCTGAGCTCAACATACCCTACATGGTATTTGAGATACTGGTGGCCATTGTCAGCATCATTGGCAACCTGATGGTCATCATTGTGTTTCGACGTGAGCGTAAACTGAGGCGTCGCACCAACTACTACATTGTCTCTCTGGCCATTGCGGATTTCCTGGTGGGTTTGTTGGGTGTGCCATTCGCTATGCTCGCTTCGATTGGACTGCCTAGGAATCTGCATGCCTGCCTCTTCACCGTGTCTCTGCTGGTGGTGCTCTGCACCATATCCATCTTCTGCCTGGTCGCCGTCTCCGTGGATCGCTATTGGGCCATACTCTATCCCATGGCCTATTCCCGCAATGTGCGCACCCGCACAGCCATAGGTAAGTATTGAGAATACTTGTTGCTTGATTTCTGTCAATTGTCTCTTTGTTTTAACCAATCTGTGGGAATGTCAAACAAAACAGTTTGTTGCATATTGCATATTGTTCTGTACGTGCCGATTGTTTAACTTGCAGCTTTGTGGCAGGCAACTCATTGAAACAAAGGACGAAATCAAGTCAAGGCATGTTTATAAATGTTGCCAATGTGTGGAAAGGAAGAAAGGTTTCCAAAGAGTTGAGCTTAAGAGCAACTTTTCGTTTTAGTTTCAACTTTATGGCTGAGACTTATAAGGTTTTAAGGATGGGTAGCTGACCATAGAGGCCATGTAATAGAAGTGAATGAAGTAGATGAAAGGAATCACTATACTTAGTCGTAATTATTGACCTTACTTTTTGTGTGCTAAGGATTATATTATGAACAATTAATAGCCGCATTTAAAGGCAGTAACAGTCTGTATTTAAAGTAATAAACATGGATTAGGTCTTAAATTAAAACTTTTGTTATATACTTCAATTTATAAAGCGAAATGTTTTCGAATAATTCTTATTGTTTACACTATGTATGCTCGAAAATATTTATGAAATAAGACATTTTTTGAAACAAGAGTATAGCTCTTCAATTCCCAAAAGGCTCTACCTCAAATTGACTTAGAATCCTTGGAAGCTTTTGCCAAATTAAGAACCGTTCTTTATACGTTATAAAATATTTCCTAATTGATTTAAAATATATTTTAAAGAACGATTTTGCTCATAGTAGTTATAATTTATACATTTTTATTGAGTATTTAAAATTGCATAAATATTACTAAAATTTAATTTTAATATGATCTCAATTAAATTTGTCTACCAAATGTTTCAAATCAAGTATCTATTCGTAATTAGACAAGCTCTTCTTTGAAAGGTATTTCAATTTATTCAACTATATCAAATTACAAAAGCAAACTAAACATTTAATGGTGTCATCAAATGCGTCGTCTATTAGTTCTCAAAAAGTTCTCTTTAAAGAGAACTTATACCTAAGAGTAGATGGAGCCTACCCCACTGCCCAACAATAGACTGTTATGCCGACATAAAAGTAAACAATTAAATTGCAACACATACTATTCGTACATACGATATGTTTGTCTTGGAGGCATAAAAGTTTTTGAGCTCCAACTTTGATGAGGTAGGCCAGAACGCCATAAAAGTGAAGAAACTTGGAGGGCTTAAGTGATTTTAGTTTGATGGTCTGTGCGTCATTTTGGCTGTGTGTGTGTGAGTGTGTGGCTGCATGTGGTTCAATGTACTGTTGGCAAAAATGATGTGAATCTTGCCACACGGAGTAACTGCTGATGTTGCAAAGCCAAACAATATCGAGCTACAAGTGCAGCACATTTGTAATACTCATTAGCATTTTGCCATTGGCATCAGTTGACTCATATGACAAGGGTGTGTGTGACTCTTGAGCTATGTGGGCAGTGACGTCAGCTTGTCAAGGACCAAACAGACTGGCTGACAGACCAAGCGATATGGCTTCATTCACTCGTTCTGTCTCCCGTTTAATGCTAATCCATTTTTGCATCATCTTTCCTTTTGCTCTGCAGTCATCATCTCCGTGTGCTGGGTGGCTGGAGCAATTGTGGGCTTTCTGCCACTGTTTGGCTGGCATGCGGATGTGCCGCACAACCAGGAGTGTCTCTTCGTTGTGGTCATGGACTACAACTATCTGGTGTTTCTCTACTTCGCCACCATCATCACTCCGGCTCTGCTCATGCTGGGCTTCTACACGCACATCTATCGCGTGATCATCAAGCAGGTAAAACCAATCCATTCCAATCCATCTTAACAGATAGTAACAGTCTTTCTTCTGTTGCCTTAGGTGCGCCAGATAGTCACTATGAATCCCGCCTCAGATCTCAGTCGTCGCTCATCCACCGCCCAGATGGCAGTAACGCAACCAGGACGTGGCGGACATACTGGGACTATGCTGCGTGTCCTGGGCGCTGCGAGGAAGAGGGATGTGAAGGCCACTCAGAATCTGTCGATTATTGTGCTGTTCTTTATGATCTGCTGGATTCCATTGTACACGATCAACTGCATCAAGGCCTTCTGCCCGGATTGCGAGGTTCATCCGCAGTTGACGCTCTTCTGCATCATACTATCGCATCTGAATTCCGCCGTGAATCCCGTGCTCTATGCCTATCATCTGAAGGACTTTCGGCTGGCATTGAAGAACCTGATGCTGAAACTGATGGGTGTGGACATCGATCAGCAGGCGGATGCAATACATCGCTTCTCGCTGGCCAGCCAGCATCGTCTGCAGTCCATGGACTCCAATCTGCGCTCCACGCAGCCGCGCCTGTATGTGGGTGAGTGTGAGTGCGCGTCGTCTTCTGTTTACCTATTTGCCAGTGGTTGGGCTAATGTTCCGCCTTTTGATTTTTCAGCAGACTCGCCCATCTGGCTGCGTCAGCAGCAGGAAGCACTCAAGAACTCGCAGCTTCTGCCCAAGTGCGGTGTCTTGAGTCCCTGCGTCAACAATATCAATCAGACGGTAGCCGCAGCCGTCGCTGTCACCACGGACATTGAGCGGGACATGTGGAACATCGTAGAGGCTTCGAGCGGTGCCGAGCTGGGCGAGATTAGCTACGAGTTTCCCAGTGCCAAGCAGGAGAGCGATCACGATAGTAGTGTCTCTGTCTCCGCACCAGCAACGGCTCAGCCACCGGCGCCATTAGCTGCGTATGATAACCACAACTACTCAACGGAACCCGAGGATAGCATCAGTCTGCCAGAGGATATCGAATACGATGATGTCTTTGTGCCGTCCAGCGTTCATCAAGGCGTCGATCCGGTCGAGCTGCGTCGTTCCCTGGCCTGTGTCATGCGAGAGAAGCTGCGCTCCGATGACACCGACTACTACAGTCATCAGCGTGTGCCCCAGGACTGTGAGATCGCCTCCTCGGAGTGGGAGCGCAAACGCCAACGAGAGCTGGAACGCGCCCTGGAGTCCCACTCGACACGGACCTCGCCCAGCAATGGCGCATTGCCGCATCAGTTGCGCTCCAAGCTACTCCAAGCTGGCAATTCCAGCAGCGATCACTGCCTGCCGCTGCCCAGCTCAGCTGCAGCTGGTGCTGTCTATGTCATCGATAGCAACACGAATCGAATGTCACCTGGTCACAAACCCAAGTACCGCAAGTCTACGGCACTGACGAGGAATTCGCGCAAGAAGAGTCGCTCCTGTTCCTGCACCAGTGAACAGAAACATGCGAATCCCAACGAGGCCAATGGTTCCATGGATCAGTATCATAACAATGCCAGCTACAGGCACTCGGAACAGCTACAGCACCTGCAGCAGCAACTTCAACAGGAGCAACAGCAGCAGCAGCAGCAGCGGCCCCTAAGCCATGATAACTTTTTTAGTCCATTGAAGTCGGTGGGGAACTTTATGCAGCATTCCAATCTCTTTAATCTCTTCCAGCCACATCACCTAGCTGCAGCAGGAGCAGCAGGAACAATAGTTCATGAACCTATCACTGCTCCATCTGCTGCACTGCCTGCGGTGCCTAGTCCGCCTCCTCCTCCCACCTCCAGCGCCCTACTGACGGTTGGCGCCATGGGTTCCACATCAGCCTCGTCCTCATCATCGCTGGTCGTCGCCAGCGTTGAGAGTTGACCAATGGATCACGTTCCAGCTAGTTCTTCATCGCCACCAACACCCACCTCTTCCCCTCCCGCCACACGGCAAGCGGCAGGCAAACTCTAGGAAAATACTCGCAAAGTCAAAGCTTTTACATTTAGTTAATTCGAGTAATAGATTAATATGTGTGGAACCCGAACAGTTGATGCTTAGTTAAAGATATATTCCATTACGGATTTGATCTTATAGATTCTATAGACTCCAAAAAAGAGTGCTAAAGTTCAAACAGATTCCATAGCTCGCAGTTCCAGCAGATTTAGTAAATTATTCGCATTTATTTTTCATGTGCTTTATTATTAGTTAATTCCTTCAACTAATGTCTAATGTTTAACTCTTAAACTTAACGTCAATTTAAGTAATATTAATGTGTTATGCATACTCGCATTTCCCCATCCAGCATATGGGAAATTGCTTACAACTTTTTGTGGTGTTATATTTGAAAAAAAAAACCCAGTTAATCCTACATGTGCTTGTGTATTTATCGAAAGTATACTTGGAATGTCTGTGAAAACCAAATTGTATGTGTATATTAAATGTATAGTTGAGCAACAAATAAATCGTATAAATAAAATGTATTAAAAATCCACGATAATATAAATGTTAATTCAAATTGGTTTCAGTTAAAAAATAATAAACTATTAAATACCTTTAAACAAAATGCCAATATAGCATTTTAAAATACTGCTGAACAGTGAAAATGCCAAGCAATGCACTTTTTGGTATTTTTTAAGATATTTCACTTGGAACGCAATGCACACCATGGCCTTTCCAATAAGCTGCCAATAGCGTAAAAGCTCAGCGAAGGTGTGTGTCATTGCTAGATGAGGGTGAGTGACTTGGGCGAATTCAAATGTATCTTATGCAAATACATATATCTGATTTCATGTATAAGCAGGCTTTGCATCAAATATACTATTATTACAATTGGAACAGATGGAAGTGTAAAAGTGTTAAATAAATATATAGACTAAGTGAAATCATGTTTGCAATGGCCAATTCTAGTTTATACATGTGTCGTTGCCACACTTTCGCAACAGCAATCTCCAGTAGAGTATCGGGTTTGTCTGCCTCTATCATGGACAACCACCCAGATACATCGAACATGACGCTGGACTCGCTTAAAAGCGTTGTGTCGCAAGCTTTTTTCGGCAAATCCACAGCTGATTTTCCAAAGCTTTTCAAGAGCCAATGGAAGACATATGAAGGTCAGAAGAAGGTTAGTCAGTACATCAGTTGATTACATTCGAGGTGGGTGTGTTTTTCTTTCCGGCTTGACAGAAAAGCAAAAGTAAAAGTAAAATCTGAAGAGATTTATCAATCAAAACTTTCGACTCACTTCACACAAAATTATTCGGTTTTATTAACACTTTTTATATAATTCTTCCCGTGTGTAGACTATCGCGACCTCATCAAAGTCCGGCTGCAACATGGCTAACCGTAAATTCTGTGTGGGAGGTAACTGGAAGATGAACGGTGACCAGAAGTCCATTGCTGAAATCTGCAAGACCCTCAGCGATGCCTCACTGGACCCCAATACCGAGGTGGTGATTGGCTGCCCTGCCATCTATCTGATGTACGCCCGTAACTTGCTGCCGTGCAGCATCAACATTGCGGGACAGAATGCCTATAAGGTGGCTAAGGGCGCCTTCACCGGCGAGATCTCTCCAGCTATGCTGAAGGATATCAACGCCAACTGGGTGATTCTCGGTCACTCTGAGCGTCGTGCTATCTTCAAAGAATCTGATGAACTCATCGCCGAGAAGGCTGAGCATGCTCTTGCCGAGGGCCTCAAAGTAATTGCCTGCATTGGCGAGACTTTGGAGGAGCGTGAGGCTGGCAAGACCAACGAAGTGGTCGCCCGCCAGATGTGCGCCTATGCCCAGAAGATCAGGGACTGGACCAACGTTGTGGTTGCCTACGAGCCCGTCTGGGCCATCGGCACTGGCAAGACAGCCACACCCGACCAGGTGAGTGCTTGACTCGATTGCAATTATCCGACAGATGTATATATCATATATCTTTTTACAGGCTCAAGAGGTGCACGCCTTCCTCAGACAGTGGCTGGTGGAAACCATCTCCAAGGAAGTGTCCGACTCTCTGCGCATTCAGTATGGTGGCTCCGTGACCGCTGCCAATGCCAAGGAGCTGGCCAAGAAGCCCGACATCGATGGTTTCCTTGTCGGTGGTGCCTCCCTGAAGCCAGAGTTCATTGACATCATCAATGCTCGCAAGTAAACCCCACTCCCAGGGGTCTCCAACCACTCGCAGCTGCACAACTGCCCCAAAGAATACACCTGTTAACCGGATAAGGAACTTTCGCATTATGCATTACGCACATTATAAAAATACATATATAAATTGTTAGTCGATTGGCGAGCACACGGGAAGAACCGAAAGGAGAGAGAGTGATAATCGAATGTAATTCAAAATTCATTGTTTTCGCGGCGAAATTTTTAGCTGTTTTACCATACGCAATTCTATAATTTATTCAACTTTGGCAATGATAATATATATTGTCTTTAGGATTATTTGAATTACTCTCATTATCACATTTCATAACTCGGACGCTAAGACCACACGAAATAAATAATGTTATAAATATAACGATAAGTGGTTTATACTGATATCATCGATTGCAAATTTCTCACAGTACTATAATCTATTGTGGCGTAGTCTGAACTTTGGTATAGACGCGATAATGGGTATACACACATAGTAGTATTCAAAGTTGGTTGAGAAACTTAATATTATGCATGTTTATCTTCAACTAGAAAACTATCAACCAAACGGAATTCAATTGCAAGTTTTTTGTACTATTATTCCAAGATTCCCATTTTAGTGCAAAATTATATATTATTTAAAATATATTAATTTTCACTTAAATCAAAGACCTCGAGCCTGCTGAAAAATCAATTTAATTACGATGGAAAGGTATGATCAACCAGAAAGCTACCTTTATCATCTACAACTAAATGAAATATAATTAATTATATAGAATTAATTTGTAGATTACATATAAAGACTAGAGGGACGTACGTTCCCAGGCAGATGGGTATGACTCCCACAGCTAAAAATGCAATGGGACTCTATCATTTCTGCATAAATTATAGTCTTTATATATTTATATATTGCTGTGAGGAGTTTTTCTTTTAAATTCATATTTAATTATTTTTGACAGATAATTTTTTAAAACAAATACATCATTTGTTGCATTTTTTAACTCGTTGATTAGTAGTTGATTTAGGTTTTATCATATTATTAATATTCCTTTGATGTACCTCAGCAGTCTGGAACAGTACTGCCTGAAATGATTTATATAAAGTTTTACAGTTACATAGATTAGACATTTACAGATTGTTTTCGTTTTCAGGCGAAACAATCTTTCAAATTTTAGTTGTAGTAACAGATAAATTTTCTAATATTTAAAATAACATTATCTTAAAGATTGACCTATAGTCGAAAAGCGTTGCCGTATAAAGAAACCAGAGTTAATAATGGACCATACACAGAATTATACATTCGATTTGATCGTGCGGGCGTCGAGCTTTGCAAAGAAAGGTGCGGTGGCGGAGATCAGGTACAATGTCTTTGTGTTTGATGAATCTATAGATCTGCCGGGAAATCGTCTGTTGACAGATCGTTTTCCCCTTAAGCCGTTGTATGAGGGTGTGATGACTCCATGCGATTTCGTTAATGCGATGGGAAAGGGTATCTGTTTGACGGTCTTCATCGAGGATGAAGCAGTTGGATCAGGCAGAGCCATGGTAACCGATCCAACGTTACGTAAATTGGCAGAGCAGAACTTCAAGGCCAACGAAAAACTTACTGTAGTTCTCGAGGGTATCGTAAATGAGAAAGTTGCAACAGTGGGTAAGCTGGAAGTGCAGGTGAAATTCGGCTCAGCGGATCCAAATCTGGAGTAAGTAATACAACTTGACTAATAAGTCTGGGAATACTCAAAGTTTGGTTCCTTAGTATTCGTATGCTGCCATTTGGATGCTATGATATTTGCCGCCCTATTGACAAGTCTATAAATACCGGGGATTTCTTTTTAATTTTGGGTAGATCGGGCAGATGTGCAGCCACCACCTGCATCACAGATACACGTCTCATGTCTCGTGTTGGACCACCATTTAACTGTGTACACCCCGAAAGTACTCCGCCAAAATGTCCTTGCTCTTCTAAAGGAGCTCCGACACCGCCACTATTGACCCAAGCCAAGGAGCTTGAAATGAAGTTGATCACAAAGCTGCTCTTTGAGTTGGGTATAGGTAGACCCTATGTGCCACCGCCACCTATTGGACATGCCCTCTCCAGGGCATTCAATGCAGCATCCAGAGCCTGTATTAACTTTAATGAAGCGCACCATAGTGAGAACCTATAACATAGCAATCAAGTATGATTCAAATGTCATTTCATTTCGCGGCAAACCTTTGTATCTGTTTTATGATTATCTACATGATTCTACACTTTATTCAACTTTGGCAATGATTGTATATATTATATTAGGTTGATTTGAATTATTAAATATGAACTATTGAAATAGTATTTAATTCGAGTTTAAAAGAAGTTTTAATCTTATAAATAAAATTCCTTTTTTAGATTTTTATTTATACTTCCAACTCTGCAACAGTTGAGCTAGAGGTATTTTATATCAAACAGATATTAAAAGCAGTCTTACGATACTCCCAGGAAGAATCCCATAATTACATATGAACGAATTAAAATTCTTTTCAATTTTTTTGAGACCTCAGCAGTCTGTGGCAGTACTGCCTGTAAAAGATTTTTTTCCGATATATTTCCTACTTCAGACGAAACAATTTTCAAATTTACGTAGTGACAGACACTTTATAAAAATTTTTAAATTTTTAAAATAACCGAATCTTAATTATGTGACCTATAGTTACATTACATTGCATTGCCGTAACAATAAATCAGAGGTAAAATGGAACAAACACAGAATTATAAATTCGATTTGATCGTGCGGGAGACAAGCTTTGGGAAACGAGGTGGGGACGAGGAGCTCAGGTACAATATTTATGTGTTCGATGAGTCTATAGATCTGCCGGAGATCCGTCTGCTGACTCATCATTTCCCCCGTAAGCCGTTGCGTGAGTATGACATGACTCCATGCAGTTTGCTCAGTTCGATCGCAAAGGGTATCTGTCTTGCGGTCTACAACGGTGATGAGGAGTTTGGATCTGGCAGAATCATGTTAACCGATGCAATGCTACGTAAATTGGCAGAGCAGAATTTCAGGGCAAACGAGAAACTCACTGTAAGTCTTCTGGGACTTGTAAAAGGGAATAAGAAGGAGGTGGGTACGCTGAAGGTGCAGGTGAAATTCAGCTCAGCGGATCCTAATCTGGAGTAAGTATTGTTAACTTGAGTAATAAGTCTGCGAATATTTATAGTATTTCTCCATAGCACACGTCTGCTATCATTTGGTTGCTATGATATTTGCCGCCCTCTTGACAAGTCCATAAATCCAAAGGATTTCTTTTGCATTTTGGGCAGGCCTGCCAAATGTGCAGCTTCCACCTGCATCACGGATAGACGCCTCATGTCTCATGCCGGAGCACCCTTTAACTGTGTGCGCCCCAAAAGTAGTCCGCCATCATGTGCTTGCACTGTTATAGGAGCTCAGACACCGCCAGTGTTGACCAATGCCAAGGAGCTCGAAAGAAACTTACTCAAAAAGCTGCTCATTGAATTGGATATAGATCGACCCTACGTGCCACCGCCACCTATAGGACATGCCCTGTCCAGGGCTTTCAATGAAGGGAATTTACTGGTAGACCATTGTGAGAACGTATAAAGTAGGAATCGAATATAATTCAGATTTAATTGTTTTCCAACTTTGACATTGATAGCACATGTGATTAGGTTTATTTGTAGTACATTTTACGAATCGACTGCATAAATTAAATAGTGGTTTAATTTTAAAGATAAGTTGTTTACTTATACGAATGTACATACAAATTTCATATAAATTTTTATGTTCTTATTTTTTAAGGTTGCTCGCATTATTTTAACAGCCGTAAGGAGCTAGAGCAATGTCCTTTTGCTTAGAAGTGCAACTCGCGTTCTAGAACCATAAACTGTCATCCAAAGATTGCATCCGACTGTAGCTTTACGGGCTTTTATTAGTGTTTTATTTCTTGCTCAATTAATTAGTGATTTACGTATATTCAAGTATTTCTCATATGTAGAAATTTACAAAACCTTAGCATTCCACTGGCATCAATAGTCTATTTAAATTGTATATTTACATGGCATCGACATTTTCAGATTGTGTTAGTTGTATGACATCACTTTTCATTCGAAATTTTTTTAATATTACGTATTTGTAACAAAATTGTACAGATAACGCTGGCTAAAAGTCCAGTTTGTAAATAATAGACAACAGATTTAGATGTAAAGTAGTAAACAGAAGTCAAAATGCAACCCGTGAAACAGAATTATGCGTACGATATTATAGTTCGGTCAGCAAGACTCCCGTCGGTCCCAGAGGAAGCGGAGATCAAGTATAACATTCGTGTGTTTAATACTTCCGTAGATCTGCCCAATGATCGTCTACTGGCCTATCGCTTTCCCAGCAAGCCACTGGGTGAGTTTGTTTCGAGTCCCTGCGATTTGATAGGTGCCATGCTCAAGAGTGGCATCTGTGTAACTGTTCTCAAAGATGATGAGCTATTTGGACATGGCAGAGCCATGTTAAGCAATGAAATGGTACGTCAACTGGCAGAGCGGAATTTTAAGACAAACGAGATAGTCACACTACATCTAGAGAGGTTCGAACAAGGTAAAAAGAAGAGAGTGGGTACGCTGGAGCTGAATGTGAAATTCAGCTCTGTAGATCCAGACCTGGAGTAAGTATTATATGCTGTCTAACATGTGAAAGATATACTAATAGCTTATCTTTTCAGCACTCGTATGCTACCATTTGGATGCTATGATATTTGCCGGCCAGCTGACAAGTCCATTAATCCCAAAGATTTGATCTTTACTTTGGGCAGATCAGGACGGTGTGCAGCCACCACCTGCATCACTGATCAACGTCTCATGTCCCATGTGGGAGCACCCTTTAACTGTGTACATAGTACAACCAAAACTGATGATGGAGATGAATGTGGTTGCTTCATTAAAGGAGTTAAGCCCCCGCCACAATTGGATCAAGCCAAGGAGCGTGAGAGGAAATTCCTTAAGAAACTTCTGATTGACTTGAAGGTAGATGAACCCTACACTCCAACGCCCCCAGCTGGGCATGCCAAGTCCAGGGCATACAGCTGTAAGTCCAGCCGAGTATCTAGCGCCAGTGTGAGCTCCTTCGATGACTTGTCCCTGGAAGAAGAGCAGGTACGCAAGGTAATACAAGACTATAATCCAATGACAGACCAGATTCAGCAGCTGAAGAGGACACAACAACGCGCCATTCGTGTGTGTCCAGAGGTTGACCCCCCACTATTGCAGACACCAAAGTACAAACCACCTCAACTCTGCCCAGTATGCAGAGCAAACATCTCCTGGTTGCCCAAGATAGCGGCGTGTCCTTACTGTGGCTACAAGCAATTCAATTTGGGTAGATCCAGTGAAGAGCGCTTCGATGAGGGGGCTACAGCTAACGATCTACTGCGTAGGCACTTGGCGCAGACAAAAATGGCTGATGAGGAGGCAAACCGACGAAAAAACTCTTTATGTGGTGTCGAGCAAGTGACATCGATGCCCACTGTCCCCAAGGAGTGTCGCTGCCTCAAGGAGAGAGTCTGCTCGCGCTGTCGCATTAAAGAGCTCTGCGAAAAGGTATTTAAGATGAATAGTAAAACCAGTGAGCCATGTCCCACTTCAGCATCCCGAGAGCTGAAAAAGAAGTCTTCAACAACTTCTCAACGTCACAAGCAGCTTGTGGGAATCTTTTCGGAGATGCACGACGCTTACAGCGGTAAGAAACCGCTGATTGATGAGCAACAGCGGGCAGAGTGTGAGAAAGTATGCCAGAAGAGTTCCCGCAAATCTGTACACAACCGAAGGCGTGCCTCAAAGGCCTATAGGCAGGCCATGAAGGAACTGGAAGAGGGCTATCCAATCAAGCTGAAGACAAGAAAGCGACGCATTAAGCGACACCCACGTTCCAACCGGTAAGTAGTATATGCTGCTCTCCATCTCCAGATCGATTCCATATATCTCTCTATATATCTCTTAAGCTACACCTTTATTGTGCGCAAGGACACGAAATCATTCATTGCACCTCATGGCCAGTGTGCACTGGACAGCAGGCGGGTGCCCTGCCACATGGGCTGGTTGTGGACCAAGTCTGATTTGGCACGGTACAGATGCTGGAAACCTGGTGCCATCACCAAGCCCATACGCCAGTTGATGGCGTATTTTCTGAAGGATTATCCAGCGGATGATATTGGTATTTCTCGGCTGCACAACCGCCAGAGGTATAAGAATCCATTCCCTCCGCCACCCATCGAAGAAGAGAGTTTGATTCAACATCCGACGTTGCACATTGTCAAGAAACACGACGAATATATCATAACATTGCGACCCCTCAAGGATGCCAAATCACTGGCCCAGGCAGCTAATCCATATGCTGATATGAAACCAGTGGTATTTCGCATCGTCAAAGATCCCATTGCAATGGCCAAGCATCAGATGAAAAGTTCTCTGAAGGAGATGGGGTTTAATTACTGTATTTGCAATCAGCCCCTATCTGAATGCTTCTGTCGCAGTCACATAGACAAGAAGATCATTAAGCAGGAGGTGAACATAATGTCCGAGCAACGAGGCTGGGCTGACATGAGTAGTTCCTTTTTCTACGCCGAGTCCAGCGATTCGGAGAGTGATAAAGAACTCGACTTTGGAGTCACTCCTCCGGCGGGTATAATTAAGCCCGAACGCCTCCATAGACCGGATCGTATTAATACTGAGACACAGTACGATCCGAATGATTGGGCCATGCCCACCATGTATCCTCATCCGGTTAGTGCGGCTGTTCAGTATGGAGGATGTGTAGTGGGCGAACGTAAGGGTAAATTCCCCTGGATTATGGGCAAAGGATATGTGCATCGCGAACCAAAGCCTGCAAAGAAAATCAACAAAAAAGCCAAGCAAAAGAAAGGCAAGGGACGACTGAAGGGGGGTGGCCTTGATAATCTATTGCCAAATTCCTGGCACAGATCAAACTCACGTGCCTCCTATATCTACGACCATGGACCAGTGCGATAAAACACTATACGAAATGAAAAAATTACTGATTGATTTTATCTAAATTATTTGAACAGATTGACTGTATTATGGACAAATTTTAATGTATGTATGAGTGTGAAATCTCAGAGATGTAAGATGTAAATATATACTTGATGAATGACATATAAAATTCTTGAATAAAGGATGTGTATTATACTTTATACTACTATTTAAACTGTAAACTCTTTATTGTAAAATCTTTATTTTAGATTTTATTGTATATTCAGAATGTGAAATCTCAGAGTAGATATACTACTTGATAAGCGTTATATAAAATTCTTGAATAAAAGATATGTAGTATAAAGTAGAATACTACTATTTAAATTGTAAACTCTTTATTTTAAAATCTATATTTTAAATTTCAGAAAGAATTGTCTCTAGTATGCCTTGATAAATTTATGTGATATAATTTGTGCTTAACATTTTCGTAGCGCATTTAAATCATACTCTATTGAAATTTCAGGGCGTTAGCTTCTAGGTTCCAGCATTTAAATTTTGTCATAGTCAAAAAAACATTATCATTTTATAAATTTTTAAATTAACTGTGCAGAAAATAATAATTAAAACCTTTCAGCATCAGAGTTGCAGTTAATTGTATCGTAATCCAAGTATTGGAATCGAAACCCCATCATGGCAAAGGCACCCTGTTGTTGGGCCTCCAATGAGCTGAGTCGGGACAAGGAGAACTATATACGATGTACAAGAAATATGGATAAACCGACGAAAGAGGAGGAAAAGGAGGGCAAGAAACCGAAGAGCGTGTGTTGCTCTACTGCCATGCGTATGAGATTGGAGGCGGAGGCAGAGAATCCACCAGATTTCGATAAAGAGTGCTCGAAGAAGGGACAGAAGAAGAAGTCGAACAAGGAACGAGCCAGATGCTTCACAGCGAACATGATCTGCCAAATGCTCTATATGCCGGGAAGGGACTTTGAGAACCTGGATAAGCTGAAGATCACAGCCAAGATGTGCATTGGTTGCAAGATCGTAATGTGCGCCAATCGAATCAATGTGAATCACTTGCCCTGTGAACCGAGCTGTCGGTTCTCCAAAAGAACCGAGTGCCTGGAGAAGGAACTGAACGAGGGCATCACCATACAAGTGAACTATATGAAAAAGGAAATCGGTAGATGAATCGTAGTTATATATGTATGTTATATATGTAATGTAATTGTTTTAGGGCGTGGCTGCTATGTCCTACCGGATTCGGTGATACAACGAATGACCAATAGAACTGATGAGGTTATACACACCGCCAACGTTGAGCTGACCTGCAAGGGCTGCACAGTGGGCATCGCCACAGTGCGTCTCTCGATGATCATGCGTTGTCCGAGTATTGATTTGTAAGTAAGATGCCAGGTGGACCTGGGGTTATTCCCCTGAATTTCAATAGAGTAAAACACACGGACACGGACCTTTGCAGCTCGGATAGCGACGATGGCGACGATGGCTGCGGTGGTAACCTTAGTTGTCCGAACTCGGACGATGACGAATCTTCAGATCCATGCATGGACCAACCATGTGGTAAAAGTTCCTCCGGTCAAAGTTGCTCTAATAAGTGTCGAAAGAAAGGTGGCTTTGAGGTGAGAAATATCCTGTGTCTAATAATACCTAATGTCCTTCAATTCCTTCCCTTTCCCAGGGCACAGAAAAACGTATCGACATGGCTGGACCATTCTCTGTCTACACCTGTCCTGAGGCCAATGATGGGTGTCTAAAGATCAGGGCAACGCGTTCTACTGGTGGACAGTTCTCCCGTAAATCGCATCTGGGAGAAGGCAATACGAATCGTTTGTGTCCACAGCTGTCGGCTCCTAAACTACAGCAAATGGGCATCAAAAAGGAACGTGTATGCCCCATCTGCAAGGAGGACGTATCCTGGTTGCCAAAGATCGCTGCCTGTCCACATTGCGGTTACAAGCAGGTGCCAGTCTTTGAGGAGAAGGACTACGATGAGAAGGCCACAGCCAAGGAAATTATTGTCAGTTTCTTGGACGAGATCGGTGCCGATCCGGGTACCTATGATGCCGCTGCCAATTGCGAGCATCCGCAAAGAGAAGATGGCAGAGACTCGGAAGCATTTGAGACTATTGTGAGCGACTACAAGGCGCTCCAAAGCAGCATTAAGAAGGCCAAGAGGGGTCAATCGTGTCCAGAAACTCCACACAAAGCCGGCGGCAAACAACCAAATCTGGTCAGTGTGTTCACGGAGCTGCGAAATCTGTTCCAGCACAGTAACTCGGCTGAGAACAAAAAGGCCAGAATTAAAGAGATCTGTGACGAAGCCTGCAAACTGGCAAAGAGCTCGAGACGACATATGAAGGGCTCCAAGCTGCCTGATCCTTGCTCTGTGCCAATGAAGCGCAAAAAACCATGTAAACGCAGTCGTGTTCAGGTGAAGTCTAGACTCTATTCGCCTATGATTAAAATATCCCATAAACGTGTGAGCCACGCCACCTGTGGCCTGAATGACCAGAAGGTGCCGAGCAACATGGGCTGGTATTGGACGCGGTGTCCACTGGCGCAGAAACCCGGATGGCGTCCAGGTGCCATACGTCGATCGATACGGGAATTGATGAGCTACTTCCTGAAGGACTATCCTGTGGACAGTGTACCCATATCCAAGTACATGTCATATCACAAACACAAGCCACGTCCCTGCGAGGAAGTTGAAGATGCCGGGGATCTAGTGCAAGTCCCCACGCTTCATATCGAAAAGAAGAACGACGAGTATCACATCACACTGAGACCTCTGAAGGATCCCGAGTCACTGAAACGAGCCGCCAATCCTTATGCCGCAATGAAGCCAGTGAAGTTTCGCATCATAAAGAATCCGCTGCTGAAACAGATACGGGATTTGAAACGTTGCCTCAAGGACATGGGCTTCAGCAAGTGCAAGTGCCACAGGCCCATCATGAGGTGCTACTGTCGCAGTTTCATCGACAAGAAGCAGCTGGTCGATGAGGTGCAGCGTCAGTGCTCTGATCGAGGCCTGGACAACTGTGAGAACGAGCTGGTGCTCTCCGATACCACGGACAGTGAGGCAGAATTTGATTTTGGTGTCACGCCACCGGCGGGTCTCATGCACCCTGAGCGACTGAGGAAAATCCATACGACACACACGGAGACGCAGTACAATGAGAATGATTGGGCCATGCCCACCATGTATCCGCATCCACCCAATGCCCAAGTACAGTATGGTGGCTGTGTAGTTGGCGAGCGCCAGAACCGATTCGATTGGCTCTTTGGCAAGGGCTTTGTGCATACTGAACCCAAGCCACCAATAATGAGGAATAAGGAAAAGTCCAAGCCAAAGCGAGCATTCCATGGTGCTCCATTGCCACCAGTAGTTAAGCGTGAATTCCCTGGACCAAAGCCGCAATCTCCCTCGGAACTGAAACGTCGCAAAGAAGGTGGTTTCGCTGGCGACTTCAGGGCGCCTAGCTCATTCGCCTCCGCGAGCACAATCACTCCACTCCTTTCCAGTCGTCAACAGCGTATACACCGTGCTGCCTATGCTCCGTCTAGCTCACAGTTTCATCTGGCCAAGGATACCGACTCAAAGAAGGTTCGATTCGATACCAAACAGAATGAAAGGTTTTCAATGTAGTCATACAAAATTACACGTCATTTTATATACAACTTTTTAGCTTTTAGTAAACTATAACCAGCTGTCTCTCGGTTCAAACACTTTTCACAAGAAAATATTTGATCTATCTAATCTATCCTGTGATCATTATCAATATCTATTACTCTACTGCCTTGGCTCTTATTGCCCAATTCTCTTCACTTGCGGCAATGTTGACTTTTACAAATTGTTTGTTTATCTAACCTTTGTCGTGCTGTTGACTGCGATGATATAACAACTAAGTGTCCACAATTTCCAGCACATGGAGCTACTATTTCTCTTTTTTCTCTCATATGACAACGTTTTTCCAAGCAATAAATAAATAATTTTCTTGTCTTTTGTCTTGCTCTGTTGATTCCACAAAGCGTTGACGCTGATCTAAATTACGATACGGGCAGAGCTGAGCGAATTTCCTTGCAGTATGTTGACTTAACCTTACTATACTTATGATGAACTTTTCAGCTTGACGCCTTTTCAAAAATAATAAATAAATAACGAAAAACAAAATTTGCATGTCACAATCCAATCGATCTAATTCGCAATTCCTCTTTCCCCCGCCCCCTTTTTCCTGTCACAAAGTGTGAAAAATCCCAGTCGAGTTTTATGCATCAATTTTAATGAATTTCTTATGATATCTTGATGTCGCTGGCATGAGGCGTAAAATTCGCTCGAGTATTCGCATGCGTACACTGAAAATAATTTAAATATAAATATATGTGTATAAATTTGTTAATATTAATATGATATTTGCAAAATAAATTAAATTTGACCTAATGAAAACTTCAGACAAAAACTAAAATTTATTTAAATTTAAAATCTAAAACTTGTTAAAAATATATAATAGAAAATTCACTATATGCGAAATTATATATACCATACATTAACAACATTGCGTACAGTTCATAGAATATATTCTAAAAATCCATATCAAGATTATGCAAAAATCTAAAATCTTTATAAAAGTTAAGGTTATTTTGTCTAAAAATATCTTTTGTATAGGCTATGAAGATAGATTATTAAGAAATCTAAGATCTTTATAAAAGTTAAGGTTATTGTGTCTAAAAATATCTTCAGTATAGGCTAACATCACGAAAAGTAGCAAACTTTTTTCTCAGTGTTTACCGGAGTCTACAAATACATCCCAGTCGGCAGCAGCTCGCTCAGATTCCAACGAACCGCACAGCGTGCAACACAGACACTTGTCGCTCTGCCCCGAAAATGTGGCACAGCTGGTGGCACGTTTTCGTTTACTATTTGGGACTGATGAGTGTCGCATTGTTGGTGGCCCATGGCAGCAATGAAAGTGGTGTCAGTGCGACAGTGGGCGAGCAATACAGTGACTATTACTACAACAATGCGAGCGTGAAGCAGCTACGTTTTCATGACTTTGAGCCACGGCAACAGGTGGCACGCTTGGTCAAAGATGCAACCGGATCGGGTGGACGACGTGAGGGTCGTGGCTTCCATTTCACTCCCACTGGGGATGATCTCAACATTGAGCTGGAGTTTATAATACCATTTATTCGGGTGCCCGTCAGGCGTAGCATGCAACTGGCTCGGGATGCGGTGCAGAATCTGTTGAATCTACGCACGGGTACGGTGCTCAATACGGCTGTCATTGTAGCCGCTGGAGCCATCATTGCGGGCATAGTGCGTCTAGTACTGGCGCCGATCGTCTTCAGCTCTGTGTCGAATGGTTACGGCTATTACAATGCCAAGGAGTACGATGAAACCGCCAAGAGCAGTCGCAGTGGTAAGTACTTGATGTTTAGTTTCAAATCAAACTGAATCCTAAAGCTCTTCCACTCAGTGCGTAGCCTCAGTCAGGTGCTAGAGTCTCAGCTGGATGAGCATCAGATTGATGTCTCCGTATGTGCGCAACGTGCTATCTGCCAATACTTGCAGCAGAATGCGGCAGATGCCCAACAGAGTGCTTCAGGCGCCGGCAAGTTCCTGCATCTTCTGACCAAGTAGGTTCAATAGTCTTAAGTATTGTTTACTCCAACTAATCCAATTACTCTCAGCTCCCGCTGGACGGACTCCTGGCTCAATGGCACTGCGGTCTTTGCTGCCATCGATGTGGCACGCAACAGTCGCAACTGCATGCAGACCTATCGCAGCTGCAGCTGGGCGCAACTGCAACAAGGCGGCATGTGGCTCAGTTCCTGGCCAAAGCTTCTTCACCATTTTAATGGATATTTATTTGCTTAATTGATTAGCTGATACATTATTTATTTGTTGTTCCTACTTAGTGTTAGTGAGAGTTTTAATTGCAATAAAAAACGTATTATCATTATCACTATCGTTTGTCATTTTTTCTAAATAATAACTCATTACCTGTTCATATTCTTGATATTTTCGAAGATATAATATAAATAAACACTCTCCTTGTGTTCGCATTCATAAGACAATAACAATTTTGCAAGTTCTCTCTTCACCATTACTTCCGTCACACATGAATGAGCGCACAAACCAATAACAAAGATTTGCATTGAGTTCATTTTCGGCGTACAGAGCGCAAGACAAAACAGATTTAAGAGCGTCAAAGCTTAAAAGAGCTAAGCTCTCATTAGAACTTAACAGAGGGACAATGCTTAACAGAGCTAAGCGCTGCTATTGCCTTAGCAGAGGGACAACCTTAATAGAGCTTAGCGCTTGACTTAGCAGAGAGCTTAGATCTCATTAGAACTTAACAGAGGGACATCAAACTTGAAAAAACTTCTTACGAGTATTCTTTGATGGTTGCAGTTCGATGGTTTGATGCTACTTAACATGCGTTATGCGTTTCGTTATTTGTATTGGTGTGTGCACACACACACACACTGACACAACTGCACTAGACGGGAGAGAGCGTTGTCAGAGAGTTTGCTGCAATTCTTGCGCTGTTCTCACAGCAATGAATCGAACTTCAAGTAGATGAGATAATCAGAAAAGTTGCGTTTGATTCATTTCTGGCTGGCAATGCCATTAGACACATAGTAAAGTGTATGAAGTATGTATGTATGCAACCAGTGTATACACATGTATGAAAATGCAATGCATTTAGCTGAAATAAGTAAAAAGGAGAAATGAAAATTTGCGCACAAAATGAAGTAATCAATTTAGATGACTGCGTTGCATGCAATCGGGCAATTGGTTTAGTTTTGCTCACGTTATGCCAATTGAATGTCAAGGAAGCGATGGGATTGCAATGGACGCGTGTCTTACAAAAGCAAACAAATCGCTTGGCACCTGCCACCCACCTATGTATATGGGTTATGTCATGCGCATGCGCAACCACCAAACAAAATGTGGTGCAGTGAGCGTCAAATTAACGCAGTTAAAACCCAACGATGCGGTATACGGAGTGACAAATTTGATACTGGCACGTAGGCACAAAGCATTGGCAATGGCATTTTAGATTTGTGACAGCTACAGCAGAGACCACACCTCGGGCCGGAAACATGCGCCACTTTTATGTCTTACCAATGATGATGTTGTTATTAGCCAGCTTTGTGCTAATTTGGGCGTCCAGCGAGGAGGCGGAGGAGGAGGAGGAGGAGCCACCATATACTCCAGATACTAGGCAAAGTCAGCAGAAAAATCATCAAGGATTCCGTTTGGTATCGTTTGATACAGTGGATAAGGATATAGCCATAGGACTCGACTATCTGCTGCCCTTTGTCAAGGTGCCCGTTAAGAGGAAGCGCAATGATCCACCTAAGGTATGTGAGGAATCCTAATCAATACGAAATATAAACCCACTTCCCTTACAGCCACTGGTCGTTATCAACTCTGCAGCCATACTCAGCTGTGGTTTGGTAGCTGCTGGTGGCGCCTTGGCGGGATATTTAATACAGAGCATGGGCCTGCAGTCCATCGTACCAGATGCCAAGTCCAAGGACTCAGCCAAGCAGGCACGCAGTGTGCACAATGAGGAGCAGAGTCTGCTGCAGCTCTTCGAGAATTTCAAACTGGTCTATCGCAATGCCAGTGGCGAACGTGTGGGTAAGTGAAGTATATTATTATATACTATATACACATACGTATATTTTTATTATGCACCCACATAGTGACAGCTCTACCCACACTGCTGAGCACTATTGAGCGTGGGTTTCTCGAGCAGGACATTAATCTGCCCGTGTGCCTGCTCAAGTCCATTTGTACGCTAACCCACAAGTCGGCACAAAATGTACGCAGTGGCCAGGCCTCGGAGCTGGAACTGCTGCTGGATGGTGCCACCAGCTGGTCCTGGCTCTTATCCTGGCTGGAGCAGTCAACGTTGCGAGTGGCTATTGAGGCGGGCAGAGCAGCTGCTCCACATTACTGCAGTGCTAGATATCCAGGTTGCAAGTGGACAGCGCCGGATGAGCAACTGCTTCAACTGCTGCAGAATAATGTGCAATTTAATTGAGTTGAACAAATACTGTGACAACAATATTATAAAAGGTAATAATGTAACAAATGTTGCAAGCCTGATTCAAGTGATATTCTGAAACAAAATTGTACTAGTATTAGTGAGAGTGTTACTTACTTTTCCTTAAATAGAGCAATAAGTTGAGGAACAAGATCATCTTCAATATGCTCACAATCCTCACAAATTTAAGTTAATATACAATCATATGTTTGGGGCATTGCGAAACGAATTTTATTATATTTATTGATCAATTTTAAATTATTCAAAGAAACATAAATTTTAAAGAACATTGAACAGAATTAAGTTTTTGTGTTTTTCTTTTTTGTTTTTATTAAGAATCCCTAACTAAATAGACGTGACGTGACGTACGCCTTCTAGAACTAGAAACTAAATTACATAAACAATATCAAGACAAAATGAAAGCAATATATTGATACAGAGCTGATAATAGAACATTCAAAACTATTGATAAACTGTGGTCAAAATCCAAACAAAAAATGTACAAAGAATTCAAAGTTGCAAAAGAACAAAAAGTGTGAGGGAAACTTATCCTATAAACGTTATATTAATTGGTAGCATTTGAAAACATTTAAGGCTTACAACTTAGGTTAAATCAAAAAGTATTTTCTTGGATATTTATGTAGAACATTTTCATAATTAGTTATGGTATATATGTGTATATTTTTTTTGTTTTTCACAGCTTTTGCGTGTTGTATGTTGCCAGCAGAAAATATCTTTACTTGAGCCTTTAAGCAATCACTATGAATATTTTTTGTATATTTTTTTGTTGCTTAAATATTTTTGAAATTATAAATTTTTCTGTTTTTGTGGGGGTTTTTTCTTTTGTTTTTTGTAAATCATTAAAACTAAATTACATAAAGGTATATTCTTCTGTTCTAGGCAGTTAAAGTTGCTACGAAAAAACTATTCAAAATATATGTATGTACGTATGTTAGAACCTTTCCTGTGTCGTCTATTATAATTTTGTGATTATATATTAAATTTTTTTCTTTTCATTTTTGTGTTGCTTTTTTTGTGGCTGAGAAGTTTCAATTTTCTACGCAAGGCTCAAAAATCAATCTTTTGGTTAAATTTGCAAATTTTTGATTTAGAATTTGGCTTCTCCCATTTGCTCTTCTTCTCTTGGCTAACTCAAATGAAATTCCAAAAAATAACAATTAATGAAAAATATCAAATGCCTATGTAAAAATGCAGTTTCAGCTTTCCTGTGCTCCACTATTAGCCAATGATTTAGGGCATTACGGACCAGCCAAGAGCCGCCTCCAGTTGATTGTTGCTAAACTCGAACTCATCCTCGCTCATGTTGTAGTTGTCATTGCATAGATCCATCCAGGAGGGAGGACGCAGCAGTGGATTGCTGCTATCTATAAAAGATATTGAAGACTTGCGACTGGTCTGCTCGGGCTTGGTCTCCTCCAGTTCCTGCTCCTGTTCCTGTTCCTCTTCCAGTGGCGGCGGTGCTGCTGGTGGCCCAACAGCTGCATTTCTTGTCTTTGTGGCATGCCCCTCCGACAGGCAGTTGTCATCGCTGCCACTGTCACTGGCCGAGTCGGTGTCGCAGCTGGTGAGCTCGGGTATGGACTCATCTAGAGACGCCACCGAGCAGGTATCGCCATCACACTGCATAACCGGCGATAGCTGTAAATTGGTGCCACTTATCAACGGATTATGGCGATAGTTTCGTAGCAATGAAGCTGTCGTGGTGAGACAGTGCAGTGGCATCGAGTACCTAGAGGCATCGGGTGAGCCGAAACTGCTGGCCTGGTCCAAAGAATTGTCATCTATAATCATGGGTTCGCTGGCATCTTTGGGCGTGGCAACCTGTTTTATGGGGGGATGGAGAAGACCAAAAGAAACAAAAAATTGTAATTAGTAAAATGCATTGACTATCGACGGTTGTGGAATACACTTCAAAAAATATCGATTGCAAACAGAATCGATAAATTTAAAAGTATATTCGCATATTGTAGAGTAAAGAAGAAGCAGTTGGCAGGTCTGGAAAATAGCAATAATAATAATAATAGTATTACTATACATTTTTTAATATTTAATAATTGAAATTTTGTTCTGTAATTAGTTGGAAATTATGCCTCACGCGAGCACACGTATTATTACACTTTACATTTTATAATTTGCATTTGTATATGGATCGATTTAAGGTTTACTCTTTTACTTAAAAGTTAAACTAAACTTAAATTTAATAATACTTAACAACTGCTTATAATCAGGGCTTAATTTAACTTAAAAGTTAAACAATTTATAGCTTAATTATGCGGCGCAAACAAAGCCACCTAGGGAAACTCATTAAAATTCAAGCCTCATTGGCATTCATAGCGCGAATGAACAATTAAGGCGCCAAAACTGATAAGCAACCACAACTTCAGGAACATCCTAAAAAATCAACAAACCACAATTCGCTGTTAAGATGCAGCGTAAGATTTGGGTCTACAACACACACACACACACACACACACACACACCGAGAAATACTTAAAGTCAAAGCCCAAAAGGGATACCAACACTTGAGTCCATCAGCCTCAGCTCGTCTATAAATCATATTTTAATGATGGACCCCAGCCGAAATTCGTTATACACTTTAACCACACCCCAGTCCTGCCTTGTTTGTAATAGAATATGCCAGTGTGTGGGTGGAGCAATGGGGTTTAATGATTATGCTACACAAAGCAGACGCCACAGGAAATCACCCACATATCAATCCCCAACAAGAGTCTGCAATTTTCAATAATGCTGCAGATGAGTTGATTAAGTTGCCAACAATATGTGGCACACACTTAGCTATTGTTATTGTTATTGTAGCTAAAGTTCAAGTGCAGTTTATTGAACTATTGCCCGAGGGACAGCATGACATTCAGGGTATTTGCAAAGCTTTCAGCGGACAACACTAATTGCTGCAGCGAAAGGCAAACCTGCTGTAAATTGATCGATGAGCAAATAAGCCATAGACAAAAGCGAAAGTGCTCTACTGGTACTCCAGCCAGAGGCAGTGTGAGCACAGTCTTCCTCCCCATGGTGCACAAATCTGCGCCTTGGGGCGACACATTAACAGCTGCTTTAGTAGAGTGGAAAAAAATATTGTGAGAAATATATACCTCATGCCACTGAGGTGGATTCGAGAAGATGTATAGATGCACAGATGCCAACGTTTCATAGAGATGGGCAAATGTGTTTCTTTACAGACAATAATAATAATGTCTAAATTTAGTCAAACGTTTTTTTGTATATTTAAACACATGAATTTATAATGAAACTATACTAAGACCTTATTAAAATCGCATTAGCTCAACTGGTTAAGGCAAACCTGAGTGCCTGTAGTTTTAGTAATAAGAAATCCTTCCAATAGATACTTTTCTTTCTATATGCATAAAAAAACCATCACACATTTCAGTATTTTGCTAGTTAATAGCATTTATTTAGCATATTTCTGTTTTCCCTCTTGTATATACTCCCTCTCATAACAATTCCATACATATTTCCTTCTTAGAATCGTTTAAAAATTGGAGTAGAAAAACAATAACTAAGTAAAGGGAATTCAAACATATGGATAACCCCCCTTATAGCTTTGTATTTGCTTTACGTTGCACCAATCGCCAAAGGCCATGGGATAATAGTTGCCATACATATCTAGCGCCATAATGGTCTCTCCGGGTTCAATGAGGTCTGGTCTCATCTTGTACGGATCAGGATGTTGATTGTAGGCATTGACCTGGGCGTCACCATAGTGGAAACGCATGGTGCCCGTTGCCATGGGAATGGGTGCTGGCAATGGTGAGAGTCCAGCTGACTGCAGTTTACCCTGCTCCTCATTCAGATCCTCCACAATGGGCAACAGTGCATCGGTGATGGACGCATCCTGTTGCTGCAGTGCAGCCTGCAGACGCAACTGCTGATGGGTGCTCAGCAGATAGGTGGGCGTTATGTCCGCATCGTAGACAACGCGACCAGGTGACTGCGATTGACTCTCATCCACTTGCATCTGACTCAGGCTGTAGCTCTGAAACGAAAAGTTCCAGGCGCTGCGATCGAATGGCACATTACGCTCACAGCCGAGAGGTATGACCTCAATGGTTGGTGGATCAATCGGGCTACAGTTGTTGCTACTGTTCTTGGGTATAACCTGTATGCATGTCTTGGGCGGCATACCAGCTGCCGGCACCTGATTCTCTGGGCTTCGAAAGAACTCCATGGCATGCATCATCGACTGCATATCGGGAGTATTGCTAGTCTCACAGTTGCTGGGTAGGACACCAGCTGGTAGCTCCTTGGTGACATGCGTAACCCCTGGTATGGCATGCACAGCCAGCGGTTGCTCCGGCTGCACCACATTCGGTCCATTGTACATCATCTCCATGGTGGTGCCACCTTTGTGCACCTGTGTCTCCAGCACACGCCACTGTTCGGTCGGCACATTAGAGCACTTCAGGAAGAACCATAGACCATTAGGAAAAAACTTTACCAAGATCGACTAGAAATATGTTTACCTGCTGCCCTGGCTGTTCATTGGTCTGGCGCCAATTAGTTACCTGGGACACCTCTACAGCATTTGCATTCTCTGCTTGGGCCTGCTTGTTGCCCTTCTTCTTGAAGACTCCACTTAACATTTTTCTGCTTCTCTTTTAATTTTATTTAAGAAAAGTGCAAAGATATTTGCTTTACTTTGATTTCAGAAATAATAATAGTGTCAGAAATAATTAAAGCCACTGCCTGACATCTGTCTCAACTAAAATGAATGACAGTTAAGTCACAGTGACGATCTGGCCACCTTATCGATAGATACAAGTTACTCTACAGTGAATCGATTATTTAAGGAACCCGTTCGAAGTAGTTCTCGATATAAATAATCTGCAACTGTCAACTAAAAAGAATTGTCTGTACAAAGTTTTCACAAGTAAGTACTGTAGTACAAAGCGCCTTCTGAGTTTATGAGTTAAGTTTTTGACTATGTGAAGAAAATGTTATACGAAAGGAAATTAATTGAAGTCAAGCAGAGTCTCTATAATACCCCCTCAAACACCTCCTTTATAAAACTTAGTATTGTATATATTTTAATTAAGTTTATCAATAAATTAAGAAGCAGTCGAAGTTCTTGAAAAATCTCGTTTTCAATCCAGATTTTAATATAATTTTTATATTGAAAATGAATGATTTCTTCGTCTAGTAATGCAAGTTTTATCGCTTTCATTTCAAATAAAACAAGTGCTTTTCTTGTTTCAAATTTATTTAATTCTTAATCTAAAATATTTTTCCGATTTTCATTAATCAAACTTAAAACAGTTTACAATTAAAACTAACTTTATTTTATTATTATTTTAGTCAACTGCAAAGGTAAACATTACTAAACTCTGACCTAGTGCAAACAATCAAGAAGCTGCACAAATATTATATTTAAGTAAGGTAAACATATTGTCATCCCTAATACCAACATCCCTGTCAGGATGAAGAAATTGGCCTGGCACGCGCCCTCAGCCTACGGGGCTATGCTCCTATCTTACTCCCAGCTGTAGCCAACAAAAAATACTAAATGCCAAATATATTGTAATAGGTTTATTGTTTGATATATTGTTAGCATTCAGCCTTACAATCATAAGCATCGACAGCGACATCGACACCGACATCGATGTTGGCATTGGCATTGCCATTGTGGCATCCCACTCAACCACAATAATAAATTATTAAAGCCAGAGCAAAGGCGTAGGAGCCTATACTTAGAATAATTGTTAAAATTTCCTTAGGGACAGTAGACAGAGCTGATGGTAGGCGGACAGCAGTTAGGGCAAATTGTATTTGCTGAGCTTTCCAGGGCGCTTTAAAGCAAATTTAATTGGTTTTCATTTTCGTTTTTCATCTCCTTTTTTTTCTTGGTCTTTATTAGACTTGGTTCATTGACATTACGTGCCAAAATGAAATGAGTCACTTGGGCACAGCCTGTGAACACAATGTAATTAAAGCCAAACTTTTGGTAGCAGCCAGCAGAAACAATGGGAATGCACTGCAGTCGGGTGGACTTTTAACAAAAACATGGAAAACATGAATTTAATTAAAGACTTTGAATAAAAACTACCAACTAATTGATTGTAGGTATTGCTGGGACTTAAACATATAACTTTTCAGTTATACAAAAGCAAAAACTCAGACCGTTTTGAATAGGGTTTTAAACACCCAACAGATATAAATAGATAGATAGATAGATATAATAAATTGAGTAAAACCACACATAAAATTGAAAATATTGCTTGCTGTATATAAAATACCAAAAATTTCCTATATGAATTGAATTTTTCAATTAGATTAAATAGAAATATAAACTGGGTTAGTTGCTAGGGTTGATCTGAAAATATCTGACTGATATTAGTATATTCACAACTTTTTAATATGCCTTAAAATTTCACAACTGCGCAAACCCAGCACACCCCAACTAAAGTTTTACAGATTTCAAATTTTAAGCATTGCTTACTTTCCTTTACAAGCTGCTAACAAGGAAAAGTTATGCCTCCTCTATATATGTTTGTAGGTATATAGTATATAGTTACATGCGTTGTCTGTTTAAATTTGTGACAGCGGGCGCTTGACTTTTAGCACTCACGTTACGTAACTTTGAGAGTGGAACAGACTGCGACTGAGACTGAGAGACTTGAGACTCCAGGGAATACGCACTTAAACAGCAAGTGGCAACTTGAAATTGATTTTGTCAGTGGCAGATTTTCAATTTCAGTCTCAGTTGCAAAGGATTGCCAAGTGCGTGGCTTATCTGGAAAATCAATAAAGAAAGGCCGGAGGCAACGCGGCGTAATGACAATTGCTTCGCAGCCTGATAAGCTGAGCTCAAATTGTTGTCAAATTAAATTTTATGTTAGAACTGACAATATTTTAAGCTGCCAAGGAAAATAACACACATGTATACACACACTCGCACACTCGCACACACACACATGCGCCATCTTTGTGTGCTTAGCATACTTAAGTGGGCCTCGGGCTGCTGCCTTTTGTAATAGCAAATAAATAGCCAGAGCACAAGTTGTTTCCTGCTGCTACTCCCTCCACTCCCCATCGAAAGTAAAAGTTCGACACAACTTGATTAGAGGCAGAGACTGAGACGATAGCATCTATGCCCTGCCTGGCATCATTTATACCAATCAAAGATTTTTATAAATGGCCAGCTTCAGCTCAATACGGGGCCTAGAAATAAGATTAATCAAGTTTTCGTTGCCTCAACAAATATATGCTGGCAGGCAAATACGAACTCAACCCACTGTACGGTAATTCCCAGAAGAAAAGACAGCAGTATTATCTATATATACATAGTTGTAATCATATTATTTCGTTTGGTTTAGCTTATTTCTTTTGACGTTCTCGTTTTGCTAAAATATTTATTAAAAGTTTATTAAAATACTTTTATAATTCATATCAAATACATGTCGTATTGTTTGCTTATATATCTACTATGTATGTATATTATAAGTTAATTATATAATATTGCATACTTTGCGGCGTTTGTAGACTAAATTTATATATATAATTTATTTTAGCATTTTTAGTATTAATGCTTACACTTGTCATTCCATCTATTGGAGTCCAATTCAAGGCTAGTTAAATTTATGCTAGGCTTTATTTAATTTTGAGTGTAAAATTTGACTTAGTTGGAGGTATTTGCTGGTTAAGTTTTCATTAGTGTTTTGGTGTTGTAGTTACTAATAAGATTGAAAGGTAACTGAGACTGAAACTGACTGGGTTTTTGACTTGAGTATTTGAAACTGAGAACAGCAAATAAAGCGAAGGTCAAATTCTACTACTTGACTTAAACTCAAACTTGAGTGCTAAAGATAGAGCATTTACTACTCCACTTAAGGCGTCAATTTCAGTTATATTTCTTTGCGAAATTCTTGTGAAAAAAAGAAGATAAAGACCTTATCAAACTGTGAGTAAAGGTCAAGTTCTAGCAATTACATTGCATATTCCTCGGCCAAATTATTATAATATCTCTTTCAAAACAAAAATATGATGCTTATTACATTTGAGCATTTTTAAGCTGCTTATCAGCACAACAGACAGACAGACAGACGTAGAGGCTTTTTCACTTTTCTGGCTCAAAGAAAAATTTGTTGCCTCGACAAATAAATGTAATGCCGCATATAAAATTACGGGCCATTTGCTCGACACAGTGACAAATGAGCTGAGTGGAGGGTGTTGCCCCAAAACACTATTTAAAGTGTTGTTTTGTGAAATGAACCTGTTGATATTCGCATAATTTTCTACTGTTAATTTTGAGCATAATTTGCACGCAATTAATCAAGGCCCGCCTAGAGCCAAAGGCAAAAGGCAAAAGAGCAGCAGGTCCAACGGGGCGTATGCGTAACATTTTGATTAAGAGAGACAGAAGGACAAGAATGTACTACAATACATTCAGACAGTTGGCAGTTGATTGGCTCCGGCACCAAAAGCGGAAACTGACTCTCATAGCTTGGCTATTAATCAACCACGGACAGCGGGAAACGAAGGAAGCGAAAGGAGGAGAGAGTAAAGAAAAGCAGCTAAATCAATTGCAATGGATCGCAAAGTGCTGTGTCAGCCAGCCTGTCGCGACTTTGAGTTATGATGAGTCAACACAAAATTGGCTCAGATCGGATATGTTATAACATGTCTCTGTAGAGTCTATGTATATGTATGTATGTGTGTATATATCTATGTAAGTTATTTATTTATCAATTTGCTAGCCAATAAAATTTGCAGCTAATATTGTTTCAAGGGCAAAAAATTTTTACTAAAATGTACTTTTCCACTTTACATTAGTTTCAATCGTTTATCATATTTTCTTCAAGCATTTTCTGAGGTAATTCTGCCACGGCTGACGTACACATAGAAGTTGTATGTATGTAATATATATATATAAATATTTTATATATAATGCTATAAAAATTACACAACATTTAGTTTTGACTAGCGTTAAGTATTTAGTTAAGATTGCTATGCTTTTCATTACTTTATTTATTTTATTTATTTTTGCTTTTACTATAAATGCGATTCACGTACAACAAGATTTATCGGGGAGGTAGTAAAAAACATTAGTTGAATTTCTTTGTAATTTATTTGTTGTTGTTGTTTTTTTTTTGTCAGTGTAATGATCGCACAACATTTACTAAGAATTTTGTTACTTTATTCAACTATGCATGAGGTTCGCTTTCGTATGTAGATTTTAGTTAAATAATTTATAGTTATACATTTAGTATATTCATGTACTTTGTTCTTTAATATGTATGTATATGTATTGTATGTATGTATGTATTGGTTATACACGAGGTATATAATTGTAGGTGTGGACGCATCTCGTTGCACCCACACACATGTACTTATGCATGTACTGAGGTATATGTGGTATATTTGTTGTAATTGTATGTACTCTCTGTTCTCGATTCTGCACTCGTTGGAGTGCAATTCGAATGGATTTAACTGGAGTACTCGTTGCAGTTGAATTCGCTAGTTAACTATTCGCTCAATCATGTTAGACACGAACGAGTCACTCTCGCTAGTTATACTCCAATAGCTTTAGCTGGATTACTCGTTGAACTCTCACTCGCTAGCTAACTACTCGTTCAGTCATATTCGACTCGATCGAGTCTCAATCGCTCTAGTTCTACTCGCTAGTTGTACTCCTTTGAATTCACAATTATTTGTCTAGTGTAACTAGTTCTAATTACTTCAATTAAACCTGTTCGAACTGCACTCGCTCGATTTGCACTCCGTCTCAATAAAGCTATACGTCCCAACTTTCATTCTCGTCCCAAGTTGCCATTCACTCGCATACGTAACGTGAAAAATTTCAACTAAATCTTATATGAATAGATTTGTGTAGTATGAATGACTGCGATATACGTACTATATGAATATGAGTAGACGCTACGAAATTTGACTTGATTTGCGAAGTAAATGCAAGTATATTGGAGTGTTACTCGCTATTCATTATAGGATATTTAGTATAGTTTAGTTTAAAGCCACATCGATTAATTATTATTCAAAGAGTTCTCTTTCTAGTTTCTAGTCAATTTCTGCTAGGCAAAAAGTATGCCTGGTGTTTCCTCCGATTAACACTTTGCACCCTCCTAGAGGGAGCCTACTATATAGTACACCCATCGCTGACCACTAGTCTGTCTTTCTTTTCACGATCTTTCTATGTACATGCACGCTATACACTTATGTCTGTAGACAGTAATATAGTTAGGCTTGTGTGTGTGAGTGTGTATATATTATATATATTTAATATTTATAGCTTATGTCTTGTATAATAATAATTTTCAGAGTTTTTGGCTCGCAGTCTTTTCGGGCTATATAATATTATAATTATTTTCATTATTTTCAACTTGCACCATTTTGCAAATCAGTTTCATTTCATTTCATTTGGAATTCTTCTTCTCTTGAGACTCTCTCTAAATGATTATCAGGGAAATACTCTTTATTTAATTGTCGTGGTATTTGTCTAGTTACGGTTAATCAATACGCTTAAACTACAGTTAGGATTTGTTGCATTTCTTTTTCTTTTGAGGATTGCTTATCAAATTTCGATTAAATAGTTAAAAAATTACTTCTAACAATTAAATTTCCTATGCAGCACAAATTTCTTGTTCTAAAGAACTCGTTTGTTTTCTGAACTGGGAGGTAGTTACGGTCCGTTTTTGAGTGCCTTAAACGCGAGGTAGTTTCGGTTTAGCTTTTGTTTAATTTAATAACAAAATTTTGCTATTAATTTACGCTAGTTTACAAACAAAATAAAGAACACATTAAAACATCTGTGAGATATAATTGAAAAAAGTTTTAAACGGTAATAAAAGTTTTTGCCTAAAAGTAGGCAGCAGATTTCTCAAGTAAGTATCCCAACATGAATGCAGTTGAGAGCTCTCTCTCCAACTCTCTGGTGCTCACGAGAAGTGGAAACGACTTGAAAGAGCGAACAAGTGGAAAGAGCTCAAAGAGGAGACAAGTGTTTCCTGTGGGAGCACAGGAACATGAGGCATGGGCGGCTCGTGTGGGCCTATTAAATGAGCTCAGCTCGTGTCGGCCATAAAAACAGACCCCAGAGAGGCGAGTGAAATCAACACACGGAGAGAAGAGAGAGCCAGCTTAGCTCACAGCGAGAGTGCTCACGCATCAGCTGTGCAGCAAAACTGAAAGCGAAAGCGAATGGCGTAAGACAAAGCAAAAGCATAAAAAACATTAAAGGATAGACACAGATAGAGCCTGATACGAGCTGTGCGAGCTCTGTAAAATCAATACCCCGTCCCCAAAAAAAGAAGAAAAAAAAACTCACTCACACTCCCACTCCCACGCAAGAGCAAATAATAAAAATGCTAATGTTATGGCAGACAATGAAATCGAAACGGTATGACAACAGCACCAGGTAGTGTCAAATAGGCCTGAGGCATACTCGTAAACAAAAATCTATCTACTGCATACCAGCAGGTGTGCTCAGGTTTACAGCTTTTCAAAAGTTAGCTCCTCGAGCCAGAGAAAGGAAAAGCGATTAAACTAAAGCTAAACTTTAGTCCGCTTCGCTCGTGCGTGTAAATTGATGTCGTCTGGATATTTTATTATGACTTTCTGAAGGCTGTGCGTTTATCAATACACACTCGTAATGTGAAATGCGCCTCAGGCACGCGACACAGCGAAGGGAATGTTTAATTAAAGTCACAATGAAAAATATGTTGGGTAACCAAAACCCACCCACACACCCCCTACTCTCACACACAGCACACGCAATGTGGGTCAGTCGATGTGTGGTCAGTATTTTTAAAAGAAAATCAATAATATCCAAAATACCAAATACAAATTAAAGAAAACCATATTTTCACGATTTTTCTTAGTGTTTTTTTTTTTGTTTTGAAAAAAGAAGATTTTACAAACTAAAGCATAAACTAAGAATAAAGAACAGCTTCGTTTTTAAAGTGAAATCTATCTTAGCTAAGCGTTGAGTTTGTCTTGAAAGCGAGTTGGGGGTATAATCTTTAAACTCAAATAAATTCCTTTAAGAAACAAATTTAGCTAACTTTCTAAATACCCTCTAGTTCGCCTACTCAACTGTACTTTCCATACGCTATGTAACTGAGCTGAAGCTGCATTAGGAAACGCCTTACGTTACGCTACGTTACGTTATGTTACGTTACGTTACGTCAAGTGGTTTTTATATAGAGTATATATATTTAATTGCTAATAGTTTTGCTCTAAAGTTAGTTCTTTCCATTTCGGACTATGATTAATTTTAGCTAGTTAATTGTGTTCTTTTCACTTTCACTTTCACTTTATTACTTTTATCATTATATTTTGTTGTTGTTCTTTATTTTGTACCATCAGCGCTCGAATTTCAATTTGTTTTGTAGTTCCTTATAGTTTTACAATTTACAGGGTATATGCTTTGTTTGAAACACAAACACATTAATTCAAAATCAAATCGAATTGAATCGAAGAAAATGGCTCAAAATATTTCCAAAATTCTTGTTTTAAGTTTTCTTAAGCGGGCGCTACTTTCTGCCTCTCAGTCGAAAATGCTTACACATTTAACAAATTTAAATGTAATTCTTCAATAAAAAAAACTTGAAAATATATTATCACAGTAAAAAGAAAATTATAAACAAAAAGCAACTGATTTTTGTATGTGGACACAATTTATTTTGTTTCTGTTGTGATGTTGCTGGTAGTCACTGTAGTCACTGGTTGTCCAAAATGATTTGACTTGGTTTTTTATTAATTGTAGTATTAATTTATAGGTAATCATATTTACAACAAAATTATTTAATGCTCAACAAAATATAACAACAATTGTGCTTAAAATGATATCAACAATAAAAAATTAATGCAATTTAAAACAAAATTAAAAGGATAATTAAATTAACAGTTATTAAGAAATTAAAAATTGCTCAAATTATTTATATAAAATTTTAAACTTATCGTCTCAAACTATTTTTGAAATAGTCTACAAAAATTTATAATTTTTTTCCTCTTTTTGTTTTTGTTTAAAGTCCAAAGTGTTGCTGTTGCTGCTGTTGCTCTAGCAACAACAACATCGACTAAATCTAAGCACATAAAGCTAGACACTATAAACTACTGATAACACTAGATCTGGCTAAAACTAGACTATGTTTACAACTATATATATTATGGTATATAGTATAGTAGATAGTTAAAGTATAGTGTAGACAAGAAACATTGCTTGTTGTCTGAGTTCAAGCAGCATGTTGCATGCAACATTTGCTTTTGTCCAAGCATGCTTATTGGGGAGAGAGGGGAAATGGTATGGTTAGGGGGCGGGTGGGGGGTTCTTTCATTCTTTCGTTATCTATAAAATCGATCCATTTACAAGTGCAAATATTGTAGAAATGGGTTTTTGTCCGTTTCAATTAGCTAATTGATTGTTGTTGCTGGCGTGATGCTGCTGCTGGTGATGCTGATATTGCTGATACAGCTGATACACTAGACCTTGGCCAACTGCTTCTTGGGCCGCATGGGCACAATGCAGTACCCTGCACTTACATCACGTCCACTGACCAATAGATTCTTTAGCACCGAGTTTGACTGTTGCTGCTGCTGTTGCTTCTGCTGTTTGGCATCAGCTGCTATCCAACGTTCGCTGGCCTGACGCTTGCTAGCCTGTTGCTGCTGCTGTGATTGTTGCTGCTGCTGCTGCTGCTGTTCCTTGCCCATCAACTGTTGCAGCAATTGCGGCGATTGCACCTCCAGGCTCAATGTGCCGCTCTTCAAGCGTTTCGTTTCAACAGCTGTCTGATTGCTCAGATGTCGCTTGCTGCCGTGTTGCTGCTGTGGCAACTGCAACACTGTTGCCTTCGTGGCCTTGTTGCTCTCCACCAGACGTATAGTTGTCTTTGTGCTGATGGGCGCAATTGTGGTGCCATTTAGCAATCGCATTGCTGGCAACTTGCCCGGCAGCAACAGCTCCTGCAGCTCCTCCTCCGTTTGCTGCTGCTGATGCTCTTGTTGTTGTGATTGCTGCAAAATTGTTTTGCTATTCTGTATGGTTATCAATGGCACGGCATTAAGTATGATATTTGGCTGCTGCTGCTGCTGCTGCAATTGTTGCTGCTGTAACAGCTGCAATGTTGTCACTTTGCTTGGCGCTGGCGAATCGGCAGGACTTGCTGCTGCCTCACCCACATTCATTTGCAACAAATCGCTCCAACAATCCAAATTGGCGGCTACACGACGAAGGGAGAATCAAAGTGAAATTTGTGAGTAACTAAGCGGAACTAATAAAAGCGATTAGTGTTACGAAATATGCAGCAATATCTGTAAGAAGTAAGTGTTGTAAGTTACTTTAACTATTCTGCTCATTGTCACCTTTTTCTTGGCATTCCCAAGCACACACTCACGCACACACACACACACACTCATCTCTAATTTATTGATATGTTGTGGCACATATAAACGAGAGCAACTCGCCAACAGACGAGCAATTAATTCCTTTTGCCCATGACATTGATGCTAATTTAAAACAATAATATTTAGCTTGCGTTCTCCCTCGCCGCGTCTGTCCTCTTCTGTTGAATTATTCTCATGATATCTGCCAAGAAATATATGTATCTCTATACACACATACATATACAGCTAGCTAGCTAGTTAAGATACTTTTTTCTCTCAACACGCATAAAAAAGATATAATAGAATAAAGAAAAAGAACTTGTACATAAAAGCAAAACACTCCGCAAGCATCTGTCGGAAATGCCAAAGCAAATAAAAAAGTATAAGCATGCTCAACAGACAGACAGATGGACAGACAGACAGAGAGGCAGTTGCTCTGCCTTTGCCCCCCGCCTTGCCCCTACACTCCTACACTCACATCAATCAAAGTTGCCGTGTGACATGTGTCAAAGGTAAAAAACTTGGCCCAAGTGGGCGTGTCACGCCCCAGGATGTGTGAAAATTACGCATAATTAACTAAACAGCAGCAACTATTGCTGGTAATTGTTGCGGGTAAATAGTTGTTGCTGCTGTTGTTGCTGTTAGAGACCCGCATCATTTAACTCCCACCCGCCACACTGTCAAACTCAACTCGAAGAAAATGCCAAATAATTGTGGAAATTCTCTTTATGTTTTCATCTATTTTTACACCCGCACACACACAGTTGTGTGTGTATGTATTTAAATGAAAGCAAAAGCTAAAACAGATACATGTATATAATTTTTACTGCTCGCTTCTATTTATAATCTGTCGCTACATTTTAGGCCTCTCCAAATGCAGTAAAAGTGAAAAGTCGAAAGAACTTGTCACCAGCAGCATGTGGAAAATATTGTGTGGAAATTGTCTTGGAAAATGCCACGAAAAGCAAGTCTACACATAATTAGCTCTACACCTCTTGCTGGCTGTTGCTGAGGTGAATCTATTATCGTATTGACAAACGCCTGGCATACAAACATATACATAAAGATACATATATGTATCTATATACAATAGTATCTTTTGGTGTTCTCCTTCTCTCTGACACTTTTATTGCTGCATACTTCACACACATTTGTTCGGCATACTTACAATCCTTGCTGTAGTCATTCTCAAATGCATCGTCAATGGACTGACATAAACTGGGCGCCAATGACACATCAAATTTCTCCTTTTTGCACTCTATGCTAAGACTTAACAGTTGCTGTTGCTGCTGGCGTTGCTGCTGCTGCTGCTGCTGTTGTTGTTGCTGCTGCTGCTGCTGTTGTTGTTCCTCTTCTTGCAGCTGCAACTCTTGCTGCAATTGCTGGAAACTACGAAAATCACTGTTGATCTGCTGTTGCTCCTGCTGCTGCTGCAGACGATCCTCGCCCAATATGGAGAGTGTACCGTTGCCGGTGCCGCAGAGCAATGCTGCCAATTCACTGGAACCGCTGGTAAAGACATTCGACTTTTGCTGCTGTTGGTGCTGGTGTTGTTGCTGCTGCACTGGCGATGGCGACAGCGACGACACCGTGGAGGCGGGAGACGAGCAGAGCGAACTGGAAAAGTTATGTTGCTGCTGCTGCTGCTGTTGATGCTGCACTTGCAATGGCTGATAGCTTGTGTAGTGCTGCTGCTGCAACTGTTGCAACTCCTGTTGCATGGCATCAATATCCTTCGGTCCCATACCCTGCAATTCCTGCGCCGAACACCACATCAGATCGCTCTCCGTGATCAGCGGCATATCATCGCCCAGCGGTATGAATGGAGCACGCATTTGAAAGTCCTCAAAGGTGAAATCCTCCTCCTGAGTCAATGATTTCGGACTGCATAACGATGGCAGGCTGCTGTCCTCGGGACTCTGTAAAAACGAAAAGTATAAACATTAGTTACTACTCCACATGTTGGAGATGTTGCTGACGTACCTTGGCATGAATGCTGGGCGAATGCAGATGCTGGGAGCAACTGGTGTCATTCGATTCCTCACGGTAGTTGAATAACGGATCAATAACGGATATCGGATCGGAGCTGCTATTGCTGTTATCCTGATGATGTTGCTGGTGTTGCTGCTGTGCCTGACTGTGGCTGCTGCTACTGTTGCTATTGGGACTATGTCTGTTGCTGTTATTCACTGAAGCCGTTGTGCCTGTGCCCGTTACACTTGCTGTGGTGTTCAGACGAAGGCTGTTGTTGCTGTAGCTAGTCGTGTTGTTGTTGCTGCTGCTGTTGCTGCTGGGACTGTTGCTGTTGCTGTGATAATGCTGTGCACTTGCTGTGGTCGAGCAGGTGGTCGAGTCGAGTGAATTGATATCATCGGGCAGCAGATAGGAGGAGCCCATCAGGCCCACAAACATCTCATCCAGCTGTATGCAGGAGGTGCAGGCCAGGTGATGTGACAGATCATCGGGTTCCTCTTTCAGCACTGCAAGAGAAAGAAGCAAAAGAGGAGACAGATGTTATTATATGTATCTTTATTTTCGGCACGTGTGCATTTTATCAAAAGGTGTCAAAAACAAAAACATTGTGCTAAGTGCAAACGTCGCGGAACCAGAAAAAAAGAGATTCGAATAGAAAATAACACTTGCTGTTAATTAATGTCTCAAGTCAGCAGACCCTTGGAGACACACACAACACACGCACATGCTCTCTGGCGCCCCCAAAAATTTCAGTTTTCTTCAATTGACAGCTTCCAATTGAAACTAATTGAAGTTTTTTCTCGCTATTTTTTTCCTCTTTTTGGGGAGAATTAGTTGATTTATGCCCCACACACACAATTGTTGGGGAAGTGAAAGAAAGAAGACTAGAAATCAAGCCATGATTTTTATGGCCAGGCATTTATTATGGTTATTATTGTTATTTGTTATTTTCTCATTAATCAGCATTGGAAAAGTTTCCTACGTCAGCTGATAGCGCCATGCAACTATAGTTGAGTTTATTTGTAAGACTATGCAACAGTAGCTTAACCCCTAGCCCAGAAGAGTCAAGGCAACTCGTAATATGCTTATCGCCCAGCTACAATCTTCCCGATTCTACAGAGAGACTCACAGATTTGGATGCGCGTCACGAGGCGAAACGAAAACACACTTTTCTAAACTATTCCTATTATACCTAGTATAAATAGTATATATATTTATATATATACATCTAGGTAGCGCACCTTTGTATAAACCTGTATTCAACAGCCGCACGACTAAATTACAATAATAGAATATGGAATAGCTGTAAGGTGTTCTTCGCTCTTATACTATATACTATATACTGGTGTGTACTTAGCCACATGACTTCCCCTATAATAACTACTTACTCGCACTATACATCTGGCCTAATCTTAACGTCTGTTTGTTAGCATACCATATAGCAATAGGTATCTTATCTCGCTGAGTTCGAGTTCTGTGCACACACAGAACTATTGCAAATGCACTCCTGAGCACCTTCTACTGAAGTTTTGATTGTGTGTGTGTGCAGTTCTATATAGTGTAGGGTTCTGTGACAATGTATGCACCGCTTGTACTTAAAGAGATTATAGCAATATAAATGGAAGCCTATTACTATACTTACGACGTTCAAATACTCTATGGAATTGGTAGAAGATGTAAATTTAATTACAACTACATTTGACAAGTATTTACATTGTCCCTACTACAAACTACAGATACTAATCATAAAAACCGATACTTGTTTACTTCCAATAGTAGTATGAATATTCTTACGACTACTACTACTACTACTATAACTGCTATCATCCCCTCTTCTGCTCCTGTAGTACTATTCTTTCTAATTGCACTATCTACTAATCCCAATTACAACTACTACAACTACTACTACTACTACTACAACTACTACTACTACTACAACTACTAGTACTACCACTACTGCTACTACTATTGCAACTATTACTACTACTGCTGCTACTTCTAATATCACCAGCTCTTTTTATTGACCTTATTTCTTCTACACTTCCCACAATTGGTAGTAGTAGTCCTATCATTACTTTCACACTTCTACTACTATTACTCCACTTTATTTAATGTTGACTCATTAACTGCTCGTTTTACTCTTTTACATTTTCTTGCTACAACTTCCTTACTCGTGTTTTATAATTCCCATATTCACTTACTGCATATACTATTACTCATTAGTTTCAATATCTTTGCTACTATTCATTATTTCTAATTCTATCCCAACTTACATAGCACCACTCCGAGATCTTTAACAAATTATCACACCTCAAACTGCATCTACTGCAATTGAAACAGACAGACACTGTTTTTTATATTGCCTATTGCAGGGGCATAAAAAGAGAATAAAGCAAGAGGCAAAAGGCAACAATAAGCAAGTTAAGCAGGGCTTTGCGAAGTGATCCACTGCACTTTATAATCATGTAATGTAGTACACTTTATAGCAAAGTGATATTACATATACCAAGCAAATTAATTAACAATGCAAATAGTGAAGCATGGACAGCGGAATGAGGGAAGGGGGCTGCCTGCACCTGACCCCCTAGGGCGAATCTTATAGTTATGGCATACAAGTGCTACTTGAAAGAAAAACGCAATGTAGGAAAATCCAAGTAGGAACAAACAACAAACTGAAATTATCGCACATGATAATAGAATGTGGCCTCAGGGCTCAGTTATATACATATGTATATATGTATCTGTTATATAAAGTGGCGGCAGGCCTATAAATTCGAGTGCTATTCATGAATGCATAGACTTTTTGTAACAGTGTAGAGTGCAAGGCCGCTGTACAAGGTAATTACAGAAATTCGTACAAGTATTAAAAAGTGAAGTGACTGTCAGTCGTTACACACGGATCACGTGAGCAGACTGCACACACAGCTGCACTTGAGCCACATTCGGTGTGCACTTGAAATACTTTTCGAAAGTTTTTCTAGAACGTAACGTTTGAAACAAGTGTTCGTCTAATGCGTGACTTGACAAGAATGAAAATATTAACAGAAACAGCGAGAGGAGACGAGGAAAATACTCGACACAGTTCAACACAATTTAAATAAATCTTCATCATGACGTCCATAGTTCAGTTTGCAACACAAAACCCAAATCAAAATTTCAAACACATACATACATATATTCTCGAAAAGAAGAAGAGCAGACTAAGCGGACATGAGCACTTAAGCTGGGGGCAGAGACTACATGGAATCCGAGAGCATGGAAAACAAAAACAAAACACTGTTTTCCTACTCGTAGAGCCTGAGAACTTGGCAACTCGAGAGCTATGGAACTCTAGCTGCGATTAGGCACCCACTTGTATGGGTGTGTGTGTGTGTGTGGGCTTGGCGGTGTAGTATATCAGTCGCTTGAGTACAGTGAGTACTCACAAACAATATATATTTAGCTTAGCAAGTGTTAAATTTTAAAGTAAACTAAAATATAATCTATGTAATTATTACAGATAATTTTAATCAAATATTTTCTAAAATTTCACTAAACAAGTCTTCACTGTCAAAATTTGCCTTCTAATTAATTAGATTATTTCTTTGGCTCGTGTCTGTAATTTCCAGCGATAGTTAGCGATAGTCAGAACAAAATTTATTATCTCTGAACTGAGCTGAACAAATATTTGACAAAATGTAGATTCAATAGCAAATATTGTAAGAGTATAATGAGGCATAAGTATACCCTATAATATAGACTCTAGAAGAGGTAACAACAACTGATTAGCTTCAGCTAACAACAAGTACTATTACAAAATATTTGTCATCCGATCAAGTTATACGGCGGCTCCAAAACTCAAATCAATTCAATACAATATCAACAGTTTTTTATAGTCTTGGTATCTAAAAGGAAAATAAATATAATAAGTGCTTCCCTGTTTATTTACGTTTCTCTAAAACAAAAATAAATATAGACTCTATATAAAAGCAAAACACAAGAAACTGAAGTATCTATGGGGCGGCGGCACAAAATGTCAACAGAAAGAGGAAAAAGATACAAGTAGAACAAAAAGAACAGCAGAAACAAAAGGAAGCTATGATAGAACGAGCCAATTGCCGACCGTTTCCAAGCAAAGAAATGCACCAGAAAAAAGAAAGAAATGAAAAAAATTCTTTAAAAATACACGCGCCATTCCGAAATGTAGAGAAAAAGTGGAAAATATTACGGGTATAGGTAGCAGATCAGCTAGGGATATACACACTAGTGAATGAGTGGGTGTTGCGACAGGGGTGAGGCGACACATGTCAGACCACTGGAGGCGAGGGGGCGGGCTCGATGGAGGGGAGACAGTGGCTATGGCAGCTATGATCCGTGAAAAAGAACCTTGGCACACGCGCCAACTTTGCCACCAGCCAGCCACTGGACGGAGACGACAGGCACATCACTTAACATATTAATTGGCTCAAGTTAATATTCATAAGAGAGTATAGAAACACTGCGAGAAATAAACCACATCATTTGATTTAAATCAATCAGAGTATAGAGTCACAAGTACAATGAATTTCGAGTGGAATCTTTTAGTCGAATAAATATTTGTATACTTCTTTCCCATTAATTTTTTATCACCTCAAATAGTTAATATACTACATGTTAGATATATGCTATAATCTCTATAATCGGTACGCTTATCTAACTTAACAATTTGCCATTAAACTGTTTGGTTAATTAATACCAATCATGCAAATATTTATAGGTTAATTTGCGGCTGTTGTGGCTGGCATGGCGTATGCGTAATGTTATTGTAATATGCTGTAAAATTATGACACAAACAGTAAAGGGAGAATAATGTAAAAATATATAGTTCCCCGTAATAAGAATAAAAAAAAGAAACACACAACCGGCCAAATGTGCTGACACAACGAGTATATACTAGAATGCACATCAGTACATAATGTACAAATATACTATATACTATATACTGAGTATCAGGCGAGTTGCTGCACTTTGTTTACAAAATGCAATAGCAACAGCAACAGCAACAAGTTTTCCCTCCTTGTTGTTGTCTTTACAAATAAAAAATCGTTTGATTTGCGCAAATTGCGGCCGCAAAAAGGCAGCGATAAGGCAACTGGCAATACCAACTAACTAAATAGTTGACTACTTGACTAATTGACTGACTGATAGACAGACTGACTGACTGACTGACGGACTGACTAAACGACTGCTTGATCAACTGCATGTATTGACACAGCTTAGCACATTGCGGCAATGCGTCAAATCACATCAAATGCCGCACGTCATCAGCTGCATACTTCATATAGTTGTTGTGGTTGTTGTTATTGGATTATGCATATGTAGTATATAAATATGCATATACAGACACCACATATAGTACTCGACTGTAAAATTGTCTATTTTTGTGGCTTAGTATTCCATTCTTTAGGGAATTGATCTATGCTCCCCACTGGGAGGGAAATCGACTCATATATCTACTACTACTATATCTACTACTATATCTTCTACTACTATATCTACTACTACTATATCTACTACTACTTCACAGTGATTCAGCTTTTTAAGCACTTTAATTCGTCAATTACTTTAATAATTTACAAGCTTATTTTAAATTGCATTTATCAAGTAATTGATAGCTGTGAGTATGATTAACCTGGGCATTATTATTGTATATTTATAGTTCACATATAAATATTCATAAAGAAGATTTTCAATAAGTTAGTCAGGCAATAAAACAACTACAGCTCAACATGAGGTGTCATGGCGTTGCCACCTGTTTAGACTCTTAACTTTAGAGTGTTGCGCTTCAAACACTCTGGCAATACAAGACTACAGAACTCAAAGGTAATACAGCGCAATTTATTTTCCAATAGTATTTTAAATCTAACAAGGAACTATGTATTGAAATTTAAATTTGCTGATAATGCTGCTGATAATTTGTAATAATACAACAGTCTGGCAACACTGCCGAGTACTTCCAATAAACTTAAAGAAATAGAACTGCAAAGTTATGAGTATAAAGTTTATATTTCTAGTCAAAACTATATATAAACTATCTCCATTAAATATAATTATTATATTGCAAACTAATGGGGACACGCAACAGTGGGACGCATCTGGCAGCTGACTACAACACGCTATACTATAACACTATACCTCACCGTACAAAATGTTTGACGCTGAGCTAGAACTGACCTAAACACGGATCATGCAAGATGCATGCAATATAAAAAAATATATAGTAATAAAACATTAGAATAAATCTCTTATCAGTCACGACGACAGTGAACGCTAATTGTGTTTTTTTTTTTGCTGTGCACGCGTTGTATAACGGATTTGGAATTATTTTTAGTATGGAATTAGTAGTATATTTTTAGCTTAATAACGGTGTTGTTTGTTTACTTACTTGTTAAACCTCGGGCATCATCAGCAAATGATAAGAATCCTTTATTCATATCTTGTGTGTGCTGTTGCTGCTGTTGGTGTTGCTGTTGCTGTTGTGATTGTTGTTGCTGTTGCTGTTGATTGCTTGACAACAGTATTGCTGCCGTTGCAGTGGCGGCGGTGGCAGCAGCAGCTGTTGCCTTAAGCGAATTCCTAGGTGTTGCTGCCGCAGTGGCTGTTGCTGTGGGGCGTATTAGCGAGGCAGTCACCGATTTGGGACGCTTCTCTTCGAGACGCAGCAAATTGTTGCAGTTGTTGTTGCTGCTGCTGTTGTTGTTACTGTTGTTGCTGTTGCTAAATAATTGTGCTGTAATCGTACGCGGTCCGGGTGAACTGTTTTCACGTTTGATAAGCGAATCTGTTGGCAATTGCTGTTGTTTTTGTTTGTTATCTAAAACTGAGTTGCTGTTGTTGTTAAGAGCTGTTGCTGTTGTTGCGGTTGTTGTTGTTGCTGGTGGATGAGTGGTAGCAGCAGCAGCAGTAGCTGTAGTCGTTGCAATTGCAGTTATAATTTGTTTAGTTGCTGTGGGATTTATTGCTGCTGTAACTGCTGCTGTTGTTGGTGTTGTTGCCGTTGCTGCTGGAGTTGTTGCTGTGGTTGTTGCTGTTGTTGCTATTGTTTTATTCGCAGTCTCAATCACTTTGGGTTTGTCCAATTCCTCTAAAATTGCTGGTGTTGTTGTTGTTGTTATTGCTGGTTTTTCAGCTGTTGCTGTTGTTGCAACTGTTTCGTTGTTGCTGTTGTTGTTGTTGTTGCAGTTAGTGTCAGGTAATTGTTGCTCACTTGCGGCCGTTTGTTGTGCAAGTGAATAAATCTCATGTTTGTTCTCAAGATTACTGTAAAAATTGAGGCACACAGAACGCGTTTCGTTTCATATTACAATAATATTCTTTATCTATATAATTTTTTAATATTTTATTTTTATTTTGATTTTATATTATTCAATTTTTCTTCAATATTTAATTTCTTTTTTCGTTTTTGCACTCGTTTGTTACACCACAGACCGTAAAGCAAAATCGCGCGATTTTCAAGCGGAATTGTTATAGTACTTTGCAATAAGTTAGTAATAATATAATAAGTATATATATTAAGTTTAGCAGGTATTAATGAGTCTGTAGTCTTTGAGCTGTGCACACAGAATGTCGGCGTTTATATTGAAAAATAATCTGTAGCCTGTTTCTACTATCCCATACAGCACTACTACTAATACTACTGCAGCCCCCCCACTGATAGTGGCTTATCAATATCCAGGCCACAGTGATAAGGAATACCTTTAGGTGGGTGTGTCTGAGACAAGAAGCAACAACAAACTTTTGCTACAGCTTGTTAAGGCGATCCACTTAATACGTGATAAGCTGACTTCGTGTCAAGTTGAAAATTACACATACATAAATGCTATATAGTATAGACAAATTATATAGATTCTTGATCATGCACAGGAGTTCGTGACTGAGGCTGACAGACTGCATGAAATTCATTCGCTGTCGTCGTCATACCTAGTCGTAGACATCGTTCTAGTCGTCGTCGTCGTCGTCGTCGTAGTCTATTGATAAGATACGATAATATGGGGTGCTATGGTACGGCTATGGGGCTACGGATCGGGCGACTCAGCTGTGCATGCACGCAATGGCTGAGCATTGGCACTAGCTGCACGTGAAGCGACCGTGCTAGATCCGTGAAAATGCCGTGGAATATCACGATAAAATGGCAAATAGCAAATACTTGCCTTAAACTGATAAAATATTATAGTATTTGCCTTGTCATGCCTCAAGTGTCATAGTTTTGAATTGAAAACAAAAATGAATTATAATACCAAGTGCGACAATAACAAAATCTATTTGCTCGAGTTTTGGGGGCTCGTCCCTGTGGTGAAATAGGTAATACGTAGTAGGGTTCTTCTGGAAGCACTCGACAGAGAGGTGACCGGCCCACTGACTTGAGTAGATCAGAGATAATCAGCGTGTTTGTGTTTGCCAATGTCATATTGGGGTTGTTAACATGGAATGGAAAATTTTGTCAATTCTACAATTTCTATATATTTCTGGAGATTTCCTAGCGAACACCAAGTTTGGAATGTGTCCTATGGAAATGAGCCAGCTGACAGTACCAAACGCCGGAAGGCAATCAATGGACAAGCGAAAAATAAAACCTTTTTTTTGCGCTGTGACAATAGCGACAAAAGGCAAACAACAAGCAAAACACACTTAAATAATTGCTTCATTCTTTTCTCTATATTGTTGTGTTTGTTGTTGTTGCTGTTGTTAAACTATTTTTTGCGTGTTTTTCATTTGCGGCTGACAGATCGCCAGTTGCAGCCGGTTCGAACCGCAGCGCAGCGTCTAAAACTCAATTTAAGCTTACATCATTTTAATTAAGTTGCCAAAAAAAAAAGAAGAAGAACAGTAATAAAATGTTAGTACCTAACACAATTGAAAGCGGCGCAACCCTTTTGAGCTTTCAATTGAAGAAGCTTTTCGCTGGCTTGTTGGAGCTTTACGAAAAACGCAAAGAAACTATGTCGCTGCTGATAAGACGCAATCGATTGGGCTTCAACTCTTGAACTTCGTGTAACGCACTCTCACACTCTCCCAAGTCGATCGCGTGATGCTGAACAGTGTTGGCAGTTTGGCTTATTTAAGGCTAGATTACAAAATGGAGATGCTTTTATAGTAAACCTTTAGCATTTGTTTTAGCTATTTTTAAATTCAAATCTAGCTTGAGTGCACAAAATCTGGCAACACTACGATGCATACATTTGGATGTGTGTGTGTGTGTGTTTGTGTGGGCACGCTTTTGCACTTATGCACAATATACAGAAGAAACAAATTAATAATGAGTGGCAAAAGGTAAAGAGCGCGACTAAAATGAAAAGATGTGGGCACAAGTGTAAACAGCAACAACAACAGGCATCAACAGTAAATTACTTAGTGGAGGGCGCATTAGTAATGCAATGTCAATTGGCACACAAAATAGAAAAAAAGGTGTACGTGTGTATGTGTGTGTGTATGTCTGTCTGTCTGAATGAAAGAAGAAGTTGAATCAACTGTAAGCTAAATGAAAGCAACAAATTTATTGTGTAACAAACTGCGAGAGTCGCAGCACACTGAAGGAGGAGAGACAACAATCAAGAGACTGCGAGTGTGAGGCGAAAGAACAAAAAGAATGAAACAAATGAATGCTGTCAGACTTGATGCTGATGCTGCGCTGCCGCTCTGCCGCTGCGCTGCCCATTGCTGCTGCTATGCCTCTCCACTTGTGTTTCAAATATTCCCGCTGCTGTTGATTTCAATTGCAGAGCAATAACGGAGCAGAATCATGTGAAAACTCAACTCAACGTAAAATAGCAGTAATTGCTTCTGACGAACCTTTTTATTTTACTTTTTTGTACGAGTGAGTGCGTATGAGTGTGTGTGTGTGAGTGAGCGCACATAAAAGGCAATGTGTATTAAATTGAATGAAAATAAAAGGCAGCAGGCAAAACAGAGGCAGAGCCATATAATAGACGCTGAATTAAGTTGACTATAAACAGGCGGACAGGCGACAGACAAGACACGCGCATTTTGGCAGCCCAACACACACACACACACATTCGCACACACAAACAAGTTGTGTAATCAGCCCATGTGTGGGTGGACATACACTTCTTACTCTCTTCGTATGTGTGTGTGTGTTTGTTATAAAAGGAATCATACATCCCAGTGGCGCACATTCACAAGTCACTGCAAATGCTAATTAAGCTGCAATTCAATTAGTTTTCATCAACAAATTAAACCGCTCAGCGATTTTATGTAATGCGGAATGCAAATGCAGCTATTTCGCCCGCCCCCTGGCCCCATCACACACACACACACAAACACACAGAAAGAAAAAGCGAAATGCCAAATAGCCAAAATAAATAACATACAAATGAAACACCGCCGCTTTGCAATGAGTGCACGGTTGCCACATTGGTGCTTTTGGCAAATTGGTGTTTTTGTGTGTAAAGAATGTAAAATTTATATTAATCAAATTGTTCATTTAATTGAATGCATATTTAAGAGAAGAGCTGCAAACATATTTGTGTACTCTTTTGCTTCTACTTTTCGAATGGCAACCAGGAATGTTTGTCACACTGCGAGCGAGCGAGTTTTGAGAGTGCAGCGGCAGCAGAACGCTGCGAGAGAGCGTGCGAGAGTGGGCAGCACAGACACAGATCGTGCGTTTCGCTGTGGGGGTCGGCCGACGTCAACGTCAGCGTCAGCGTCGCAACTAAAACGCAGATTGCAATAAATTGTTATTTTGTTGTTGTGCTTTTTTTTTATTATGTGTTTTGCGCTTGCAACTGCCGCTGCAGCAGAGGCAGCGCAGTGGCGGCGCTGCAGCAGCAGCACTTAGTTAGGTTAGGTGCGAGTGTTGTGTAAAAGATATTTTGGCTCGTCATTTGCAATTGTTTATTAATTAATATGCATTGCTTAATGATATCGGTATCAGTTCCAATTTCAGCCTGTTGTATTATTTAATACTTTATTATTGTTTTCGCTTTCGCTGCCGCGTGTGTAACAAACGTGCGCACTTTTTTTTGTTTTCAAACAAGAAAAAATTAAATAATATTTCGATTTCTTGTTTTGAAAGTTGAACATATTTTTTGATAATCTTTTTGACACACACACACACACACACACAGGCATGAATATATACATTTATAATTATATATATAAACGATCTATATGTATGCGTGTGTGTGTGTGTGTGCTTGTATGTTTGTCGTCAAATCCACGCATAATAAAAGTTTATTTTTGTCAAAAATTATATTATTTGTGTATTTTTTTCAGCTGTTTAGTATATGTACTATGTGCGTATACTCAATTAAATTTTTTGTATATTTCTTCTTTTTTACGAAGCATTAAAACTTTTATTTCTCACACAAGAATTCTACGAAAAAACAGTTGTTTGCGCTTTTTATATAATTTTTTTTAAGTGTTTTTTTAGTGAATTGGTTTTACCTTTTAAGACATTTGGTTTAATTTACTAAGATATTTTTCAGGATTTAGGGAAATGCAATTGCTGAAGTTTATTTACAGTTACGACGTTGGGTAGTATTTATTTATTGCTTTTTATTTTCGCGTTTTCTTTTTGGTGTTGAAATTCTGCGTGTTATTTATTTGCACAAGTTGACGAAGTTAAACGAAAAACGAATTCCACGTTTATTTCTTCTATTTTCGCGTTTAGATTGTAACTAAAAGACAGCCAGAGTTCAGTTTTAATAACGTTATTTAGAAGTTGTTTGGGTTTACTGCTTGGCAAAGTTGCCGAGTTCAGTATGAGTTTTGGCTTTTTTTTTTTTTTTGTATATAGAATTAGTTTAAGAAGTGCACACGGAAAAGAGTCACAAGCGCCAGAGACAGCGCTGCTTGCCTGCACCAACGACAACGTACCAGAGACGAATGAGTGAAATGCCAGCGCAGCTGAAAGCTTGTAGCTGCTGCCGCTGTCAACGCTGCCTGCGCCGGCCAACCGGAGAGAGAGAGTGAGAGTGCCGGAACAGATTCAATAAGAATCAGCAAGAGGCGCTCCAAAGAGCGAGCGCCGGCGCACTGCCATTGAGTGGTTTTAGGTTTTTGCTATCAACTCGAGTCGAATTAAAAGCAATTGAGTGAGAACGCAAAGTGTTGGCTTGAGGTGAGGCAGTGCGCTCTTACTCGCGGTTTTGTTATTGTTTTCATGTCAAACAAATGTGCGCTGTCACTGTGTTTGCTTCTTTCTGTTGTTGTTGTTGTTGTTGTTTTGGATGCTGCGGCCTCTTTTTGCGCTTGCTTTGCATTTTCGCATTTTCGACTCAATTTGCATGCTTCAGCAATTGAGAGCTTTGCGCTAATTGTTCGCTGTTTTTGGACAAACCTGGCGATAAAGCTAACACAACAACACAACAACAAAAAACAAAACCTAAATATATGTACATATGTACACACTATATACACATTTATTCAGATTTCTATGTGCAGAGTACGTGCTCGGTGTAGGCGCCTAATCTAACTGTAAACCTGAACTATGCAACGCACTGATAACGTGATAAGGCTAGCGGCAATTAACATTTTACTTTATACACTTTTTGTGTTTTCGTTTCCCGCTTGAGTGCTTTCAGGTGCTGCGCCAAAAATTATGCCACACCAAAATACAGTCGTAAATGGTAAAAGCAGCGAAGAGAAAGCGAAGATTGGCCAAGGGGAGGGAAAGAGGGGAGAGCAGAGCGCACATTCTCGCACTTAAGAGCCATAAACACAAATCAACTTTAAAAGCCACACAACACACACACACACAATCACACACACTCCGAATTTATAACCAAACCAAGAAAACTTATTGGTCTTCTAATTTCCGATGTAAATGGAAGGCGGTGTGTGTGTGTGTGTGTGGCACCTTCGTGTTGTTTTGACCAAACATTTCACAAATATGAATGGGCATTGCCGAAGCTGCGCAATTTCCAAACAGACATTCGCTAATTTCGCCATAAAACTAAAGCCATTGCGTGATGGGCATAAAAGGGACACACGCATACACTCACAGCAGAGGCAAGGACACACACACGCATGAGCCGTACTTGCACAGCCCAGTTGCACTACAGTGCATGCCAAAATTATGCCAACATTCAGTGTTTGATAACATTTAATTTTAAGACAAAAAAATGCATACAGAATATATTAAGATTTTCCATACGTTTTCGCTTCCATTCGAATTTTTATAGAAAAGCTGACTCAACTGAATAAACATTGTAATACAAAAATAAACAAAAATATTTCACACATAAATGAACTAATTTCATTCTTCACGTATTTGTCATTTCACTTTCATGAGCTATACTCGTACAGTAAATTGCTTCACATAGTAAATACTAACAATTGTAAAATTGTTTTTGCCTACATTGTAGAAATGTTTCCATATTTCAGTGTTCCTAATAACTGTCACTAAAACTATGCATAAAATAATTTACTACCTTTTAAAATTGTAGTTTAGCTTGAAGCATATAAAATTGTTTATACTGTCAACCACTGTGCGCTCTACTATTACTAAACCTTTATTTCAATAAAATGTAGAGGGCATTTTTGCAGCTGGGATCGCTGACTAACCGGCAGAGTCACGTGTGACACGCCTCGGGGAGCGGACAGAAAAGGCATTTGAGGCATTTGATGGGTAGCCTTGAAAATGTAATAAACTGTCAATGTATTTAGACGAGTGTGAGTGAGTATGTGTGCGTGTGTGTGTGTGTGAACACTTCTCACTTTTCGGTTGCAATTTGAACAGAGAATTTTACGTAACGCTGATGAAATTTTCATAGTCCGCGCTCTGTTGAAAAGGTCGACAGTTAGCTAAAGTTATGGAGTGGGCGGGGAGGGGAGGGGGAGGGATGAGTATAAAGAGCAACGCTTGAGATACATTTGGGGCAGTTCACGCTTTGATGAGGCTGATGAAAATGGATATGAAAATTGAAATTGAAGGTAAAATAAAACAAGAGAAAAGAAACAACAAAAACACACTGCAGACGTCACTGGGTGGAGCATGAATTTGTGCCAAATTTGTTTTCAAACTGCCTGCTGCAGCTGGAAAATTAATAGATAAAAAAAATACAAACGAACAGAATCCATATAAATTCCGAATGTTTATGCAAAAAAGCCAAAATAAATACGTTTTAATTTATAATTTATTCACGAGACGAAGAAACACGCTAGAGCAGCAAGAGCTGCATTTAATATGCTAATTCTATCGAAGATATTTGCGAGAACTTGCTATTTAACTGTTTTAAGTAGATTTTTTGTAGATATCTTTATACACTTTCAAGTTGCTGAACAACTCGAACTGAAAGCAGAAGTGAGTAAGAATGTGAATTTGAATAGAACAACAATGAAGTGTGGCAGAAGTCTTACATAATTTATGAACACTACATGTGGTACGTCAATTAAATTTAAATTGACCATTCAATTAACTAGCTAGTAATAGTGAGTAGTTGAGCTACATCATAAAAAAAATCTGATAAAATAATCAGCTCTTTATCAGAGAGCCAGCAACATTTGACTAATACATTTCGTCAGTGCAAAAATTAATGTGTTAAAAATAAACACATAACTGTGCCAGGCACACGCATGGCATCATAAAAAAAGCAAAAGTACAACATAAAGATAAAGAAAACACATCAGACGCTGAGTCAAGGCGCATTGCATTTTGCAACATTCTGCTGGAATTTTGAGCGACAGAAAAACCAAAAAAAAAACACATATTTTCACCCCTTTTTCAGGAAATTATGTTTTATTTTTAGCATGCGAGTGGAGCATTCTCTCCTCTACTGCTGCAGCTATTCTCTGCTGCAAATCACTTAACACATTTTACCGTAAACCAAACACAATGCAAATCAACTGTCCCTGTCCCTGTCCCGACTTCAATCAACTTAAAAGCTTACACAAAAATTTAAATAAAACTGTCGAGACTGTTTCCCAAAGGAATTGCAAAAAATATATATGTATGTATGTATAATTTAAAATAAGAAAATAATAAATATACGTTCTCAAGTGGGTCTGTGGGTGTGTGATTGTCAGTGTTTATTTCAATTATCACAGCTCATATTACTGTCCCCCCCCGCCACTCCACACTTTTTTTTGCCACATCATGCGTTGTCAGCGTCGTGAGACAGCGAGACGAGCCCCCCAAAATAGTTAAACAACAGTTCATAGTCTGGTATTTCTTTTTGCTTTCCGATGGTAACACAATTCAAAGTCAACACACAACGACCATGATAAACAAGCAGGAATCATAACAGCACAACAATGGGAATATGTAAGTAGCAAAAGCGTTATCTATGACACAGAACCCATCGAGTGTTATAAATATCACGCCAAATGTTCATGCTCCCACCCTATATGATTGAGGTGAACTGACTGACTGAAATGCTTTAATTTAAGCTAAGAATATTCTAAGCAAAACAAGTCTGATTAGTATTAAAATACTTTTCAGAATTATAATAATTTATCGAGTGAACTGATTCTAAAGAACTGACATGCCTAATTAAATTCTGAAGTGCTTAACTTCAGTTGAGTTATAATCAAAAGAATAATAAAAATAAAAATTAATTTAAACTAAATTTTAAGACATATTTTCTTGAATCAAATAAACAAATTTGACTTTATTCAAGACTCGTATTAAAATTATTTGAATATAAAATTTAAATTAAATAAAGCTCAGTTTAAATAAAGAAAACCTTTTGTTGCCTTGTTTTATCTAGAATTTGCATCATCTTATATCTGTATTTATATAAAGGGAGTAAACTATTTGCCACAGAGGAAAGCCTCACAGCTCAATACAAGTTGAGTCATAGCTACTACTCCCTACAATGACAAGTGACTAACTATGTAGTTGTAGGGAATTTATGTATTTGGCAATGCATATAAAATATTACGACATGGGCCTAACCTTATTCAGATTAGCGTACGTAAAGCGACCGTATATAGCATTCGGGTATATCGAGATAATACTAAACGCCCACATGATCTAAGCACATTGAGTAATTGAGTTAAAAATGCAATTGAAAAACAGTTTTATTAATTTGCGCAGTGAGCAAAATGCAGTCAACTGTTTGTGAAACTTCCACTTCGACATGCAACTGCAGGAACATTTCACAAGTTCCGTTCGGTTCAACAAATTGCCACGTAATTTACCAAATAATTTGCGAAATCGTTATGTCAATTTTTCGAACTGTGAGTAAACACACACCAATACGGGGAAACGCCGTCAAAATCACGTCATCAAAGTGGCATAAATAGGCGTGCGCTACAACACCTGGTAACAGGCAGGTAAGAAACTATGCTGTCTGTCTGGTCAGGTGTAGACGTTGCGCAGCGACACCAAAGAGTGGACTACGTGCCGCCTGGTCAGTTTGCCACACAATGACCCACAATTTGCTGCACTGTTAGAAAACTGTGATGAAGAATAATGTATCTCAAAATAACATCTATATACTGACATATCAACTATAGTATATCAATGAACATCATTACTATATATTACACATTTTACATATTTTCACTTTCACTCTCATTCACATTTACATTTTTCTTTCAGTGCAGCTTCTCCAGCTGTTGCACTGCACTTTGAGTGAATAGAAAAGCTAAAATTAACTCAAGAGAGAAGAGCAGCGAGCGACTCACATAAGAGAGCGCAACTCTGTTCGGCTTCACTAACCCTCTCTCGCACTCTGAGTAAACGACGCGATCGATTGTCTAGATCGCCTGACAGACCTGAACTGAATAACCAAAAAAGAAAAACAACAACAAAAAGTGTGCCGGCCGGCATCTGCTGCTGCTGCTGCTGTTGCTGCTGGAACTGGTTTTCACTTGGCAAAAATGTAAAGAAGAAAAGCAGAGAACAACAACAACAAGACAGCGCCACTGATTTGGCAATGTTGAAGAAACAACACTTAAAACACACACACACACACACTCACACACACACTAGTGTAGTTTTATATGTACTATGTGTGTGTGTGTGTTCAATATATGATAAGCAAAACAAAAGCAGGCGCAAGCACAGACGCTTTAAATTGCAAAGGTAAATGCAGCGGAAAGCTGTGCCAATTAATACCCTGTAATGACTTGAGCTTGGCATGTAATAAAAACTCTAATTAAAATCTAAAAACAATAAAAAAGAAAACAATTTAAAAACAAAAAAATACATTCTAGAAAAAAAACGAATAAATAAAAAACTATGATTGAAAAAAATGTAAAGAAACAAAATAAAAACATTTAAAATAATTTACTTAAAAATGTTATGAAAAAAATATTTATCTAAAAAATATTTATTAATAAAAGAAATGCAGAAAAAAATGTTTAAATTTAAATAAATAAAATTGAATTTTGAAAAATATATGCAGACAGATTTATCAGAATTGGATATACATAATATAACTAAAATTTTTTATAATTTATATTACTTTATACTTTATGGTATAATACATTTTTTCCACATTTCGAAATAGAATTCTAACAAATTTGCAAGCAAATTCCAAATATATAGTTCTCCAATTCAAACATGTGTGTATTTCTGCTTAATTACTTTTTAATTGAAACAAACATTAATTATAATGAGAAATTAATGAGCTGTGCCCACTCTAATTGCAATTTACAGGGTATGCAGCAGGCAGCAGCAGCAGCAGCATCGAAACGCCCAAAAACAAATCAAGTTTCTCAAGCAAAACGGCAAACAAAACAAAGCCAAAAAAAAGCGACAACAATGAGCAACAGAACACAGATGATGATGAGCTATAGAGTTTCGTATAACAGAGAGCGGGAATGAGCAAAAAGCGAAAGAGAGGAACAAAGAGGAAGAGCGCGATTGTATATGTATAAGTGATACATATGTTAAAAAGCCAAAAGTTCAGAAGGCTGGTACATGTGGAGCAGCAGTCTAGATTTATACAATTTCATCTACAAGAATACACAGGACGTTTTTGTGTAGATATTGTATCTATATACATATATATAACACTTAATTTGACACCTTGGATGATAAATGATGCCACATAAGCATAAGCCACATATCAAATGGCTTAAGGTCTTGCTGCCTTGCCTTTTGCAGGTGCCAAAGACTGGCTCGTATTATGAGATTGCATTTGCTGTCAAAGTGAATCAACTCGAGCAGAGCTCTCAGGCTGAGTACACACTAAATGGATGTCAATGACTGCTGAAATTAAGGATGTACCACAAAGAGGAGAGAGAAAACTGATTGATGAACTACAAATTGACATTAAATCAAGTCCGTTGGGATTTAGGCTGCCGCTCAATTGGGCAGGCATTAGTTAATTATAATACACTACATCAATATATATTTTACTTTATTCTAATAATAGATATTAAAAAATAATAATTTCTAAATATGCAACTCTCTAACCGTCAAGTGCAATCTCATAAATACACAAATAAATGCGACTTGAGATATTTCACTCAAGTAAATACTATGCCTAGTGCTAAGACAATATGTATCTTTCGCCGTGTATCTTGTATCTGTATCTTTTGCTGCTCTTTGTTAGCTAAGCCATAAAAAGCCAAATGCAAACAGAATGAAAACAGGCGGTCAACACATGCAACTTACGCAGAAGCATTTGTTGTTAACGATAAATTATAGTAAAAACATACATTCATACAGACAGATAGAGAGATACATTCATGTAGATACAAAGAGCGATACAGAGATACACATAGACACTAGTAGCAAATGATGGGTTAGATTTCAGTGCCTGTGTCTATAGCTAATTATTTGCACATTTGTTGACACGAGCGTAAACAAAACCAAAATGTATCTTAATGAGGTGCGTTAAAGGTGTGTACGACTGCTTAGATACCCTGTAAAATAAACACATGCTGACCTCTCATAACTTTACTTTAGATCTCTTTCATAGTTATCTACTTCGCAAAATTTGACTCTTTAGTCCGATGTCCCTTTTCCAGCTTAACTTTATAAAGGGTATACTTTGTTAACAGCATTTTCTACTACCGGGCTAAAAGTATATAGTATTAATTCAATTTAAATAATTTGCCATAATTATTATTTCATTTTTTCGGTCGACAAATTAGTAACATAATGAAACGCTTAATTAAAATAACAAGCTCGATAATAACAACAACAACAACAGCTGACACGCAACAACAACTACACATGGCTTTAGAATAAAAAATATTTGCTGGAGTTCGAGTAATATGATTGATGATATTTCATCCACTCAAATATTCATAATGAAAATGTAACAATTGAAAGCACAGGAAATAAACGTCATTATGTGGCGGGCAAGTCAATACAGCTCGCTCTCCCCCTGCTGCACTGTTTATACCCTGCAAACAGAGTCATCAAATGAATGTGGGGAGTATGAGACGGTATGGCTGGTTCATTGATTGTTTGCACTATATTGTTGCGTTCTTGTTTTTTTAACCAAAATGTTTGAATTAATATTATATTATGTGGCTATTTGCACAGTGGGGCAACACAACCACAACAATGAGTTGGCCCGAAATAATGACCAAGCCACACGCAATGTCCAATATGGAGGCAGAATAAAAAACCATATTCGGTTCGGCTCGGTTCGGTCTGTCGAGCATTTGGGTGTGGCCACAATCATGCCATGAATCCACAATCGAATTGGCTGCCTCAATGACTTATCATTTAAGCCATCTTTTTTCCACTTCTTCTTCTCCTTTTCATTTTTCTTCATCTATAGAAAAAAACGCGTCGTAAGTCAGACAGTAAACACAGTGTCTGCTTGGCACGCGGCTTTACTGAAAATGTGTAGTCTAGTTATGGGCGCACGGACACGCAATTTAAGGATCTTCGAGGCTCTGACATAAAACATTTAATGATGCCAAATAAATAACAAGCAAATAGAGTCGAATATAAATTCCAGGATACGATATACACAAATTTAAAGAGATTGACCAGATGAACTTAACTTGTGTCATTGCCTACTTACACCAATTATACGCTATCAACACCTAGAGACAGTTTAATCAAACGGTCAGCCATTTAATACTCCTGTATTAAGTTGACATCTCTAAGCTACTCTTTGACTAAATGAAGCTAGTCTAGCAGCAATTACTGCTTAATATGCCACAAGGCATAGAAAGAATTGTTGATGAAGAGTTGGTCAAGAAATTCTTTTTCTATTGTCCATCTGTCTGTCTGTCTGTAGGAACACTTTGATCTCGGAAACTATAAAAGTTAGAGCGCCCATATTTGGCAGTTAGGTTCTGCTATAGTGCTAGCAGATAGAGTTTATTTTAGATTTTTGATACCGGCTGATATAGACACCTGAGGCAACGCAAAGCACATGGTCTTTTTTCTAGGATGCGTCAGACTGTAAACATTCTGACATAGGGAATCGGCGCTTTCAGTTCATTGAGCTTGAATATAAACAACATTAAACTCAAGCGAAACATTTTTCAAAGAAAATTTAACTATATTAAACTGTTGGGGCTTTAAAAACTTCCCCTCATAAGTCCCAACAATACATAATATAAGCCGTCAGTTATGCTCAAAGTTAAGCGTAAGCTGCAGCTTATTTCATTTGTTACAAATCGAAGTATTTGAGTCCTTTGTTATTGGGTATAAAAATTGTAGCTAAAACTCGAATCCCAACAGCAATTGGCATGTTCTTTTAATAGCCCCGGCCATAAATGGGCCTGACAGTGCGTGTGGCACGTGTGAGGCTAAACAAAACAAAGCACAGCAGAAAAAAATGAGCAGAAAATATGCCAAAATGATAAAAAGAAAGAAAAAACCATTTTGATTTATGCGTTAAGCCGCAAACAGAAAAAAAAGTGAACAAATCCCCTACGCTGTGGAAATATTTAATAAATTTTACTCACAAATTGAATAGATAACAAGGGCAAATCTATAGCTAAGCAAACAGAAACCTCGATAAAGCAGAGGCAGAAAGGAAAACTACACACAAATCAGCTGGAATCATAGCCAAAAGTGTTCTGTAAATGACACACACACACACACACACACACTCATAAATATATTATGCACAAGTGTGTGTGTGTGTGAGTGTTGGTGGACCCTAACTTATTGTCAGTCGATTTGATGTGGGGAACGACTTCAGAAATCACTCAAGGACTCAAGGCACCCAACATCTGCCTCGTGTTGTCCTTTAGGATATCTAAATGTATCTCTTACACTGTCGCATGCCCTCGCTTTGGTGCCATCTGCACCGGCTGTGGTCATTTGTTCGATTCCAAATCAAAAACTAAAATAACGCCATCTCCCACACAATTCCCCCGAAAATAAAACAAAAATAAAAAAATGTAGTCCACGTGCTCAACGTTTTTGGCTGCATGTGACTTCATACTATTATTATTTGTATATTTGTCAGTTTTACTGGAAAATTTTCATGACACGCGCGACTGGCTCTTCCTCAAAGTATATACTTAACCTATCCCTCTATCCCTGTCTGTCGCACTCAGTCGCTCTCTTTCGCGCCGCCTCAACTGTTTCATCATACGCAACAACAACAGTAATAAAATCAATCTATATACATATATACTACATTGACAAAAATTCATGTGACTTAAATAACGGGGACTTATAGCTAGCCTGGTCAACTAACTGCATACCCTGTAAAGTTAGTGATGATGTTAAAATAGTTTATAATACCCTGTAATAAGAACTATATTATTCCAAAGTTAAAGAATGCAAGTTAATTAGAGTGCTTAATACCCTGTAATTGCTTCTGCCTGTTCAAGGATTTGTTCTTTGACTTTATATAACAAGGTGTCTATTTTGATGGACAAGATCGCTCGACTATACTAATACCCTGTATTATGCTACCATTTTGATGCCAAGTACCTGTTACAATTGAGACTCACTACTAAAGGAATTTGTATAGCCTCCCTGCACATTTAAAATATACAGGGTGCCCATAATAAATAAGAACTAAACCTCATAAGAATTTCGTTTAATTTTTCGTGCTTTTCGGCTTTGTATAAACAAGTTTTATTGAATTGAACTCAAGCAAAAGTGTGAAAGTGAAAATGAAAATTATGACAAAGTAAAAGATACAACGAAAAACTAAAGATATGTATAGCTATATCAATGAAAATGAAAATCATTTTGGCGTGGGCTATCCTTGTCACATGTTGCAATACAACAGCAAAAGCCAAATTGACTAAAAAAAAAAGAAATCGTAAAGTCCTCATGAGATTTATGCGATAAATTTTTTATGCTCGTGGTTTGTAGAAGATTTTCACTAAAAATTTATCTATTTTTTTTCTCAACCGATGAATCTAAGTGGCAAATTATCATTAATAAAAATAGCTTAATCGTGACACATTTTTTGTTGTCATTATACTAGATACTCGTGTATATTTTGTTCACTTTCGTTTTTGTAAATTTTGTTAATACCAATTTCATTTAAAATTTATTCTATTATTTTATTTTTTGAGGCCTTGGCATTGCTCCAGCTCACGTAGGCCTCCACAGTCCCGTCCGTCCGTCGGTCTGTCTCCATTTGTTTGCTTGTTTGTTGGTCTCAGCGATATTGTAAGTTCTGCCAAAGGTTTATAACTTGTTTACAGGAAAAATGCGTATCGTAATTGCCTCAGGAATACAAAAGGAACGGCATATTACAGTGGGCATAAATTAATAGAAATATAAATAAATAAGAAATTATGTATAACCTTTGAGTAACATTTTCTATTTATGCTTATCAAAGACTGCAGTATTCATTAATTACTTCATTAACTCTGTCAACAAACAATAAAGTTACAGTGTAGCCAAGTACGAGAGAAATGTTAGAAAATTTTAAAGACATTTGCCCACTTTTTACTGTGTGCTTTACTCTGGGTTTTCATATGTTTAAAAATGAAATTTTATTTTCAAAATTTATTTCCTGTCCAAATAGTTAACATATACGCAACATTTTTATGTCTTTGAAATGGAATTTAATAATTATACAAGCATTTAAAAGATATATATGCATCGAATTGCTCATAAATCATAGAGCTACAGAGTGACGTCGGCACAGCAAACAATACTACCTATCACAGCTCAATCAACTAATATTAATATTCGTCATAGCGGGTTACCACTGTGCCACATGATGAGAGCCCACTAAGAGCCGTATTTTTATGTATGGTTGGCGTGTTTTTGTTTTTCTTTTGTACCTACTACTCAAACATGGGCATAAACCGCCTCCTACGCCTACCACACATCCACCCCACCCCTCCTCCTCCTCCTTATGCCCAACTGACTTCCTGCGGAGGAGCTGTAGTCGCTCTGGAGCCACGCACATTTTCATTTTAATAACTCTATGTGGAGGTGGGGGAGGAACGTAGAAACGTTACGCCTTGTCCGTACTGACTTTTACTTTTTGTCTTGCGTAATTTTTGCAATTACGCCGGAAGAAGAGCACTGGAAAACTACGCCAGCATAAATTTCTCTGCGCATTCAAGATAGGCCAAAAGGAAAAAGGGATAAACGACATAGGCGAAATAAAAGAAAAAGAAATATCAACATTGACAAAGAGCAAAAGACGAACACAACTTCCGGGCAACTCCCAGTGCTGAAAAGTGCGAAAATGAAAGGAAAGTGGAACTGCAATCGCTGAGCACTTGAGAAATAACGGTAATAGCGGTACACGTGCCGCCCACTAGCAGCCAATTTTATCTTCCACCCTGCCGCAACCTCAACAGCTGCAAACACACACACACACACATACAAGTACAGGTGTATGTAGTCGTCAGCTGTTTGCCTGCTGAAGCGCAGATACAAACCAAAATTTGTTAGCCAGGCCCACAGTACGAGGTACGAGGTACGCGTCCCAGAGAGCTGCCAGAGTCCCAGAGCCACATTTTTCCACTCAATGAGCGTAAAGCCTACTTTTAGGCTCGACGAAGAGAGAGTGAGCAGCTGAGAGCAGAGCATGCGGCCTAAGCGAGACCTTGAACTCGAATATATATATTTTTTTTTATCAACTATTGCGTTTAGCACTCACTTTCGCTTTCCGCCTGTTTGTGTGTGTTATGTAAGCGAGAGAACGCACTGAGCACTACGCTCTTTAGGCCTGGCGAATAGCATGGAAACAGAGCAAACTAAAGAAAACTTTCACTTTCACTTTCAGCAGTCAACGACACGGCCTATGCACTCAGAGAGAAAGCGGACAAATCGAAAGTGAGAGCGCGAACAAACGGTGCTCAGTTCTCAGACGTCTGAAGAGCAAGCACCCTCTACCAGAATTATACGACGCAAAATATTTGCAAAGGCAACAAAACATATGATTTTCGCCTCTGTCAATTTTGTTTGGGGCAAAAAACGAACGAAAAAACGTAGAATTTGTTTTGTAATGAAGCGTATCACACATTTGGCCAGAGGGTAAAATCTGCAGGAAATTGATTTGTTTGATCAGTAAAAGCAAATGAAATGCTTTTCTTAGTAAATGAAAGCGAAGAAAAGAAAATTAAACAAACAAATAGCAAGAAATATTTCCGACTCAATTTAACTCCTATTAAAGTTAGCAAAAGGCACGCCTAAAATTATGCTACAAAAAACTCAGCGTTTTCCCACGCGACGAATTGAACGATAAAACTCATAAACGCGCATATTTCTTTTATTTCTTTTCTTTTTAACTTTAAAAGAAATAATCAAGAAATATATATAGCGCTAAACACAGTGGCATAAATTTCAGATTGCGCAACACAAAATGTTTGAGGAAACGCTAAAAGAGATGCCCCGTGTGGCGGGCAGCTGTGGCAGGTACGCACACTTCCTGCCACATCTGAAGCAGCCTGGGCAAACCTCTTAAAAAAAGAACTCGCCTCAATGCCCACAATTTGAGTTTGCCTTTTGTACTACCTTCACTTTGTTACGTTACGTTACGTACGTTACGTTATTCGGTTTCGTTATTTTTCTTCCTTCCTTTTTTAAGTGTCAATTACATTCGACGTTTATTCAAATATGCGTCGCCAGGATATTTTGACAGTGCCTGGCATTTAAATATATACCAATTCATACATATAAACGAATATATATAAAAGCTTGCATATATACATATATAAAATCCCTGTGCGTGCTATTCGTTCTGCTGTGCGTGGTAAAGAGTCTTCAAGTTGTGATTTTCAGTGGATTTATCGGGTTTTATTGTGCGTGTCAGAAGGCCTTGGCATTTTACCACACACACACGCACACACAGAGATATGTATGTTAATGTTACAACCCACTGTCCCACTGTGGGCACAGCTACTGATTCTATCAACATTTTTAAGGCTCCCGCGTGCACATCTTCTCAAGAGCTAACCAATCAAATTATGATAGAGAAACAGGGAACAGTCTCTCGACTCGACTCGTCTTCAAATTGTAATTTCCTTTTGATGCTAGACAAGCATTCAGTTATGCAATCCACATGTCTTTTTTAATATCCGCGCGTAAACATATTTGTTTTGCATTATACGTAAAAAAGACAATGCAAAATATTCTCATAATATGAGCACATAAAAATCCAGTTTTTCATGTGCAACGCGTGTGCTTCTATACTACACCCGCTTTATGGCCCCAAAGATAAACTCCTATTTGGCAACTGGCAACTGGTAGCAAAACGCTGCGCTATCAGCGTACGCAACAAGCCAATCAAAATGCAATTTCCTTTCATAAAAAACACATCATTTCTGAGCACGGACAACGGACAGAAGAGCATACCACACAGGTGGCTCTAATCTGGTTACATTCGACATACAGGTGGCAGATCTAGGTTTGGTCTAAGTATTATGTTTATTCAACTCAATTTTTGCCAACTCTAGGTCATCTTTTTTTAACTTTAGAGAACTTTGATGAACTATAGCAAAAGTTTTCTTTGGTATTCAGTATACTATGTAAAATTGTTTATAATTTGCTAATTTTCATACAAGTCAATCATTTACTTCCCTCTAGCCGTTTCCACTCACTTTTCTACCTAAGTAACTCAATTCCCTCAGAGCTATCTATCATCTGCTAGATTGACTTCATTTTCCTCTATATTTCAAAACAAACTAATAATCCATAAACAAAATTACTCAGCGAAAATCTCTCAAGAGAGCTGCACCTCTAGAGTATCCGCTAGTCCATGGCCTGTGTCTTGATTAGCGCACAAATTTTTATTTGTTGTGCTTAGAGTTTGTTGTTATTCACATATAATCAAAATGCAAACAAGCTGATTTAGCGCTGTGGTACCTCAACGCTCAGCTCAGCACACAGGACACGGCGTCTATGAATTTGTCATTTTCGTTTCACTGCCAAACGAATTACTCGCCTCACACTCCCCACCCACTCTGTCCAACCCACCACCCACTTGACGTATTACATATTACGTATTACGTATACGCACCGTTGACTGTCGACTGTTGGCTGTCGCTTGTCGACCGACGGCTGTCACAATGTTGGGCACAAGTTCATCAAAATAGAATCAGCTGCGTCTCTGATAAGCAAACATCTAAATGCATACACAAGCACACACATACTCATACACAGGCAACATTGTTGCCTAAAAGGCTGTTACATTATGAATGCGGCGACTCGAAACACTCCGGGCTGTTGCCCCTACCTAAACGTGAGTGTTGGCCTCGTGATTGTCATAAAATGTGTGAAATGAATGTGAACAAATTTTATATAAATCTCAGAAAATATAGACTCTACAACTCAATACTACTTTCAAAGCATTTTTAAATATATTTTCTGGCATAAATATATTGTAAAACTCTTGCGTGAGACTCGTGCCCCGCACACACTCATCTCTAATACTCGCAACCAGGACGCAAAATACACGTGGCACAAATGAAATTCCAAACAAAAAAGCAAAACTTTTCGGCATGAAAAGAGAGTGTCAAAGGCACAAAAGGAAGAGTGAGTGGAAACACACTGAAAGCGTGAGTAAAATAAAAGCCTGGCCAACTGGAGCTTCTGGGAGTAAAGGCTGTAATTCGTAGGCTCACACGTGTGTAAAATGCTTACAGTCTGCTTTACTGAATAAAGCAAAATGCCTGGCTCACACACACACACACTCTGAAAGAGTTACGTGTAGTATATTTACTGTTAATTATGCTGACGTCAGTGAGCTGGACGTGCCTTGTTTAGGTCGGTCTCTCACGCTCACAGGAAACGCGCAAACACTTCCTGCTCTGGGCTTAAGCGTCGACTCAATCGAATATCAAACGTATTTGCATATGTACATAGTAAATTGCCCCATTGTACCAGAAACTAAGTCATTCACTTAGGCGAATTAATAATGCAGCATAAATAATATTTGCAATTGCATGGAATAATACGTATACGCCATGTGGCATCATTTGCTACGGACACATATTATGTTGGGGCATATGAAATATTACAGCGAGTGGTGCAACGGTTATAGTGGGATACACGCATTAGATAATTACAACTATTATTCTATCTATTTTATTACTTTTATCTAACCTTGGACCATTGACTATCGAAAACTCTTGAAGCACACGTTTATCGATATTTTGGTATTATTTAGCGCTAAAGTTGTGATAGTTTTGTATTATTATGAACCATTTCTCATTACTTTACATTCAAATAATGTATAGAATAAAATGCCCATACTTATTAAGCCACCCTCGCTGTGTTCTCTCGAATACGTGACTAGATAAGCTTATTAGACCCCCCTAGACTTTCAGCCTGAGCCTTGACTAGTTGCCAAATCATACGTGCTATAACCTGCAATTCGACAGCTCATCCAATGGGCCTCAGCTTGGACGGCAAGTAAGTCCAGGCCACTGGGCGTGGCTAAGTTCTCAGCCTATATAGCCTTTCGAGGTAATTGCGTGGCCATAAATCTTAAGTCTGTGCGTATTTTGGCTTATTGCGATTGCAATGATCCCAGTTATTTGGCATTTGGCTTTGACTGGCCATCAAATTAAAGAGACAACAGGAGCACACGCAGTGCTAACGGCGTTAATACTGTGCTGTGTATAAAGATATCGATTGGTTTCAAAAGAATGGAAAAAAACCAACAAAAATTAAGGCAATTAAGGTCAATGCTGTAGTATTGTTATTATTGCTGTTTTAGTCAGTTTGATGGGTCGTAACTACCTCAACTTTTTCAATTTACTTTTCTGCTCTTCAACATGGAACAACTGACCGAAGTTATCGCTTGGAAGAAATCGAAATTAGCTTCACGCAAAAGGTATACACACACACACACACACGCGCGCACACACAGAAGCCAGCTAAAGGACACAATATAGCAACAAAACTGTCCTCAAATGCCACAAGCGATAAAAATTCAAATAGCACAAATAAAAGTGAAACCCGAAGAGAAAAAAAATTAAAAAAGAGCAAACACAAAATTTCCTTCTTCTTCTTATGTTTCGAACGAATTGTGCAATGAAGGATAACGGCAAAGGATGAAACAGGCTGCTGGCCAAAGCAACTCAATATAGAAAAGGAAAGGCCACAGAACCGCAGGCCTGATTGAATTCGACAAGTAGCATGAACCTCAGGCCCATACGAAATATATACACTGCAAAGAATTTGGTGCCATTTTGTGTCATATTAGTGTATAAGTATATACTCTTTAAAGTAATTCAAAAGCTTGTTTCGCCCAGTGTATGTATGTATATTTTATGCATGTGTTCTTTGTGGTCTATGGAAAAGGTCGAAAGTTCGACTGCTGCTGCTGCATAATTAAGAAAATTGATATAGAGCACACTATATGGATAAATATATAGTATATACTGTGGAAATTCTTTAAATTAATTAAAATGGCTTTCGAAATGTATTTCCTTTTGCCAAGAGCGACAATAAAAAGTCGCTTTTATTGCCAGGATTTTTAGACCCTGTACTTTAAAAAAGTACAAAGGGTCTATTAAGATTGTGCAAGCCCGAAATGTATGTAACAGGCAGAAGGAGGCGTGGCAGACCCCACAAAGTATATATATTCTTGATCAGGACGACGAGCTGAGTCGATCTAGCCATGTCCGTCTGTCTGTCTGTCTGTCTGTCTGTCTGTCCGTCTGTCCGTCTGTCCGTCTGTCTGTCAGTCCGTATGAACACCTAGATCTCGGAAGCTGTAAGAGCTAGAGACATCATATTTGGCAGTTAGATGCTTCTATAGTGTAGGTAGATCAAGTTTGTTTTAAATTTTTGATACCTCCCCCCCCCCTCCCCCAAAAACCGCGAAAAACTGCCACACCCACAATTTTAAAGATACAAACTGGTGTTTTGGCATACGATAATCTTATGATAATCTTTATCTGTCCTGTGAATTGTGGCTCAATCGGATAATAAACACCGGAGATATTCAACATTCAATTCCTTGTACTAGGTAAGGGGGGAGCAGCGCGAGCGTATGTGTGTTTGCGTGCGACTTTACGATATGTGTGCATGTGTGAGTGTTTGTTAGTGTGTGTGTGTGCGAAGGAAAGTACAGGGTCTCCTACTGTCGGTTGAATCCGACTGTAGCTTTCCGAGTTTTTCACCATCGAAATGGAGGAACAGAGAGCGGAGAGTGTAAATGCCTTGATCCGCTCGTTTCTAGCTTTAATTTATTGTTTTAATTTTTAGTCTCGCACAGAGCCACAAAATTGCTCTTGCCGCCTGCTCCTGCTGTCCGTCTTAAAGCACTTTTTTCTGGGCTCAGCAAACTTTGGGTAAAGTGTTAAGAACTCGTGTAAATTCCATTAATGGCAGGAGAGCCGCAAGAAAAAAAGAAAAGTTTAACAAGCCCATTTTCCCCCTCCCTCTAAAGCACAGGCTGGCGAATGCGATAAATCAAGGGCAACAACAACTGTTCTAGCAACTGCTATAGCAATTAAAAGCAACTCGAAGTAGGCAGAAAAAATTATGCAAGACGCGCTATAAATATGCAAATTTCTGTTAGCCTTACTAAGCTAATCAATGTTAATTAGCCCACAGTCTGACAATTTTCCTTGGATTCTACTTCACTTAGTTTTACTATAACTTATAATCACAATCTATATACTCCATTTATTTTACTTCACAACTCTTTTAAATGCATTTCATCTTTAATCAGGTGAATAATGATTAATATCAAGCAAGGGAACTAAAGCCAATAATAATGCCTTATGCTCTGCGGCCATCTTTTCATAAATTGAAACGGTGTAATAATCCACATCCATTATTTCTCTCATTAACCCTTTGAATTTCTTTTTTATCATTGCACAAGCTTTCGGATCATCAGGCTTGAATAGTGAAAGCTCTTTGGTCCTTGTCACCATATTCCTTAAGTTCCATATTCCAGTTGGTTTCGCCTTAAATATTAAATTATCATCAGCGTCCAAAATGTCATAGCGTGGCTTATCTCCGCAACTATATCGTTGGCGAATCATGCCAATATCCTTTTCGTCCGGTTCGGGACCAGTTAAAAACATTTTAGTCATACAGAACGGACGATATGCTAATTTTCGATCGGCCTTGAAGGCAAAATTTTCACAGTTTGGACGAAAAAAATACAATGTCAGAGCACGAGCATCACTGAACAAAAGTTGTTGCAAGAACGATGATTCCTCTTTACAATTGAGTATAGTATTTCTTGAAGTATCTGCTATGGTATACGTATTTCTTTTGGAAAAGTGATAATTTTCAGTAACAGTCATTTCAGCATGAGGTTCGAGGAACTGCAAGGGACGTTCACCCATTATTTATACTGCAAATGTTCGAAATGTCAAAACACAAAATTTGGAGAATAAAATTTTAACTTGTTCTGTATACTACGATTTCTATCATACTACATTTTGTTTGATCAAATTCCAAATACTTTTTTTAAATAAATGCACAAATTAATATTATATTATTGAATCATATTACTAGTAGGAACTCCGATATCTTCTCTTTGCAGCTTCTTCTCTCTCCACTTCATAATGATTAATATCGATTAATGGGACTAAAGTCAATATTAATGCCTTCTCTTCCACATTGAGCTTTTCATGAAATGTAACAGTACAAAAATCCACATTAAGCAAGTCTGCAATTAATCCTCTAAACCTTTTCTTTTTAGTCGCAACAACAATATCGCTATGAGGTACAACAACTGACGATTCTCTGACCTTCGTGACCATATTCATTATTTTCCATATTCCAGTTGGTTTCACGTCATATAAAAGATCGTCATCAGCATCTGATATTTCATATCTTGGGCGATTGCGAAGATTAAACACCTGCCGAATCATACCAATATCCTCTTCTTCCGGCTCTGGGCCAGTTAGAAAGAAATGGGTCAAACACAATGGCCAATATGTGAATCTACGAAACGCTTTATAGACAAGGTTAAACCTCTAGAGTCTCTGTGAAAACATTTGCCGTAGACTGATGTTTCTTCCTTAATATTAAGTACAGTATTTCTCGAACTATCTGGTAAAAGATCGACGTAAGCTAAAGGTATAACTCTCATTAAAAGTCAATTCATCATAGGCTGCGAGGAATTAGTAGACGCGCCATGATTAGACTTTATTTGCAATTTGATTTTCCAAATGCAAAAACATGAAATTTAAAGAATATAATTTAAATTTAAACTGTAGTATGCAATGATGATTGAATTATATTACATTTCGCGAAATAAAGAATAAAGTCACATATGGAAAATAGTTGGGAAAGTGAGAGGAAGTGGTACGGTGGATATATTCTTTCGGCACAATTTACCTATTTCTCAACTGCCTCCAACGTGAACAAACTGGAAGTTTATTGATAAAAGGTTTCAATTTTATATACTGTCTATACACACCAACACTCCCGCTGAACACGTACCCTTCATAAAAAGTTTCTATAATGTACGCACAAATTAGCAAATACAACAAAATTTTCAGAGCTATGAAAACCCCGCAAAGGACACGTGTAAAACCCAGACAAATAATAATTCGCACTCGTTTTGCTGATTGAGTATACGCCATGTCTGACAGACAAGATATTTAAATAAATGCAGGGCGACATCTAAAAAAAACCAAATAGAAGAAGAAAAATGCGAATAATAATCTCCCACCCTGACAGATTAGCAAATCAAATCAAATCAATTCTGATGACTGCGGCCTGCTGCTGACTGACACAATTATTTGTGAAATGAAAAGCGGAAAATTCTAGTATTCCTCGTGCCGTTTCGCAGTTCAATGAAGCGAAATCGGTTGCTACGTATAGTATAAGGTGGATGTGGGAAATGTTTTGGGCGAAAGAAGGGCATCAAGTCGTGTTTAAACGGGAAATTAAAAATGCCTTTGATTAATACCCTCAAAAAAAATTGCTACAGCAGTATTTTAATTAAAAGATAAACAACAAAGAAATTTGTAACGTAATGAGCAAATATTTGGCATTATTTAACCCAGCTCAATGCAGACTCATTAATAGCCAGAGTACAAACTTTATATACTTGTTCATATATATACATCATTGGTTAGTATAAAATGTGTAACGCATCGACTCACCTGATGACATAATTGACACAGACAACACTCTGCGGCTTTAGCTTATCGTACACTATGGTTGCCTGCGTCACAATCCAACAATAACCGCCGCATTTGCCCAGAAAACGATAGCGACAGGTCTCACCCTGACCCTTGCTCAACACTGCAAAGAAACAAGAAGAAGAAGAAGAAGAAAAAATATTAGCTAATGCATTTACTGACCAAATTGATAGATATCTAAGTCAAGTTCTCTTTTCGATCGGCAAATCAAGTTACATTCGCAATTGCGGCTGACTCAACAACAAACAGCAACAAATAACAATTGAAACTGTCTTGCGGTTTTCTTGCGACACTTTTTGTTGTATTCTTATGCATACTTAATAAATTTGTAATGTGCCAGGGATGGAAAGAGTTTGTTAGGCATAGTAAGAGTATGTAAAAGCTGATAAATTATACAAGTTTGCATTCAAACCTAGTGTAGCCCTGCTTTAGTCAAGGTTTAAATACAACTCATAGCATTGCTCTTTCTTCCCTTTTACTTAAGTTCGTTTCCAGCCCTGGTGCTGGTTAGCATCAAGTCTCAAATGACGGTGCCAAAAGCGCTCAAGCATAAAAATTAAATAATAGCAACCACAGACGCCGCGATACCGTCCTCTTGCTAAAGCTGCTGCTGACTCTGGTATAATTCTGATTGGAGACTTACTCCCAAAAAATAAAAAAAAATATAAAAGCTTTGAAGGTTTATTGCTTCATTTAACTGTGATACACGCACACACACACACACACCACAATTAGTATGGGGTACAGTAGTTAAACGGTGTTCACGGCTTTTCCTTGACAACGCGATTTGCGTCAATATAAGCTCGATTTTAATTAAAAACGCCCAAGAATTAAATCAAATAAATACATGTGAATATTATTATGGCTCAGTGTAAAAGTCTGTGTGTGTGTGTGTGTGTTAAGCGTGTAAGCATGTGCGTACACTGAAAACAATTAAAAGGTTATTAGAAAAAGGTTATATAAAATCCCACCCACATTCATATGCAAATGTATTTAGCATATGTACTACACTAGTTACATATGCACATACTAACATTCCCTCATTTCACGCTCTGCATCTGCATGCATCGACAAACGGGAATGAATTAATCACAACACAACTAAAAGAGACTTTTATGTTGCCACACTGATTCTCCCTTTTTCATTGTCGTGAGCATAACGAAAGAATTGCAGCGAAAGTGCGAACACACAAATACACATAGCAAGCCAACTGGCTCTCCCACCTAGCTGCTGTAAATAAAGGAAAAGTTTTTAATTTTTAAATCCAATTACAACCAACATAGTATCATTAATAAATAAAATATATACATTTCTTTACTCTTTTTATTCCGTTGCCTTTCTAACTGCTGTTTTCTCTCAGTGCATGTAGATTGTGCCAAAGACAC